>CANUEZ040000005.1:1517500-2717500 GCA_948099385.1 Fasciola hepatica
AAGTCTCGCAACTATACAACAAAACTGAAAGTACTGGGGCATAGTACACACGATCTTTCAACTTCAGCGAAATATTGGGTTGGCCTCACAATTGCTTCAGTCCAGCGTATACCACCGGAGCCTTGGATATGCGCATGCTCACCTCTACTACTGTTCTCCCATCCGTCGTCACGCCACTGCCGAGGTAACTGAAGCAGTCAACAATGGCCAGCACCTCCCTATCGGACATCAAACTCGGAATCGTTGACGTCCAGTCTTGCAAAATCCCTTTACACTTTAAAAGTGCAAAGCTCATGCCTAATGGACCCACAGCTCTTGAAAGTCTATCTAGTGCACGTTGGGCATGTTCCGTGCATTCGAACAAACAGACAAGCTCATCGGAGTAATCAAGGTCATATGGCGCCTCACCATTTATTAGTTCAACGCCTACATGCTGAAGATTTCGCAAAGCGTCCCGCATTATCTTGTCGATGACGAAGTTGAACAGGAATGGAGATATGGGACATCCTAGTCGAACACCACTGGTCGTTTCGGATGGACAAGATTATTCACCGTAAACCCTTACGCGGCAAAATGTATGAGAGTACAATAACCTCAACAGATTCATGAACTTCTGTGGCACTCCTTTCCGGTAAAGAGCACGGAATAGAGCTGTTCGGTCAGCTGAATTGAAGGCGTTTTTCAAGTCGAGGAAAACCTTTATTTTCGGCACATGATGTGTATATGTATGACGCGTCTCAAGTAGTTGATGAAGAGGAAAATTGTGGTCCACGCTTCCTCGAACTGAGTGGAATCCGGTCTGTTGTTCGCGGGCGTTCCTCTCGCAAGCCGGTGTCAGAAGACGCAGTAAAATCAGGACTAACACCTTGGTGACTATCGGAATTAAACTGATCCCCTGATTATTACTACAGTCACTCCGTATTTCCTTCTTGAAGATTGGTACAATCACTGAATCTACCTATAATAAAAGAATATGCTCCTGTTTCCAAGTGGCATGGAGCAAGGTGGTAAGTGGTTTTATCAATACACCACCACCCATTTTGAAAAGAACTTGCGAAAGTTCGTGTGCATCGGTCGCTATCTTACACTTCAGCAACCGAATGTTTGATTGTACTTCCACTTCCTATTGAGGGCTGAAGTTATACTCCTGAAGGAATCACAGTTAATGACGTCAAAGTAACTATATTAGCTCACGGTCAGATAAATGCTCCTTGAAGTATTCGGCCCACGGTAGATCCTTTGCATTTTACTACGAATAGGCTCTCCATATCTACTGCATATCTTTTCGCTGACGGGGGCTCGCCGTTCACCGGTGTCATGAATAGGCCTAAAAAGTCTTTGGCTGTTTCGTGAAGCAGCAGCTACTTCCATTACTTCTGCTACCTGGATTCACCAATTTTCGCGATCATTCTTAAGGATTTTGTAACTCGCTGTGGTAGATTTCCCTGTACTTGATTTGTCTCCTTACATTTTGAGATCTCATGTTCTTGCTCTGTTACGGATATCAGATATGGACAACAGGCGAGACCTGCTGTCAAGTGCATCGCCTAATGCTCATCTACATCACTGTTCGTCGTAGATCCTGGCTCATGTGACAGCTTCCTTTCACAACTGATGCAAATTTCTGGGTCAGAAAAATGTTGTCCGGCTAACCAGGTTTGGGGTTTGCATCGATGACCGTGGAGCTGGAGCAATAATCATACGAAAACTAATGCGTGGTCTGACTGGAAGCGGTAGATTCCCCCTATCCCACTCGCGAATCTACATCCAACAATCCCAGTACAATTGGCTTTCCACCAAACTTTATTTCTCTGCTGATCTTAGCTTGTGCTCACGTGCGCACTCCTACGGACACGCTCACCCAGCTTCTCTGCTTTCAATCAAGGACTGTCTACTTCGCGGTTTTTATGACCATCAGGTCCCTTGACTTCAGGTAGACTGAATTTCGCTAGCGAGCGCAGCATGACACGTGAGTTGTGATGCTATCTCAGGCACATAGAGTCCTTATATCTAATCTGACAAAATCTCCACTGTCGTACGTCACACAGCATTCACTTTGCGAAAGCATCACTGGAGATACCTAAACAAAGATTTATGGAATCGGTATTATGTTACTGATAATGTACAAGTAGGTCAAAGAATAATTTCTATCACTTGGTTTAATTTGTTCAATACCTTGACATTTCGTAATATACTGTGATGTAATGGTGTAAGTTTGTAGGACGAGGAATGAGCCTGTTGGCCAATCTTTGTTCTCTAAAACTTCATTCTCCCGAAGTTGTTTATTAGCTCGGGAGTGGGGCAGGTGTGAATTTTGTGAACCTCAAATACCAGTCAAAAGTCTATGCGTTTCCTGTAGGATAGACTGGAATATTTATTTTAAAGACCAATGTTTAGTGTCCCTTATGACCTTCATCCAGTGAAACCTGTTGCAAACGCTGTGCGGTATTTTAGTTCACTGCTAGCATCGTTGAGTTTCCGGCGAATGCTTCCACATCACTCTACGCCCGAATCATTAAAATAAAATATGGAATTGTCTGACAAATCCTACAGAACACATTGAGAATAAACAGCATGACGAACAAACCCTTTTTCAGTTATTCGTATTCATACCAATACATAATTATACATATGTGACTCAGAAAATAGGAACAGAGAATGATAATCCAAATCTGTCTCTGCACGTGCGTGAATGCATGTGAAATTGATCACAGTGTGGAATGTTCAAGTGGTTGCACACGTGTTCAGGACCATGACGTGGGCCACGGAAGCTTAAGTGCTTGCACAAATTGTTTCTGAGCGCACAGGGGAGGATTGTAGAGGCGAATACCCGCGGCTTCGGCTGTGGCTAAGATGCGACACTTGACAAGTCTTGATTGCTTTCCTCGGACTGTGTAAATGGTGCGAAAAGCGTTTATCACCTCCACTGAATGGTTTGAATCAAAAAGATGTGAGCACACAGCATTCGTAATTGTATGAATTGCTCCGGTGTTCAGCCAGGCCGGGTGGTGTTTACAAACGCGTTTGGATAAGCGCTAAGTCATGCGACCGATATACCAAGTTCCACAGGAACAGGCGAAAGAATTCACACAAAATGAGGTTGCAGAATTCGGCACTATGTCCTTCAATAGAAAACCCACTATCGGCTTGGAAACGAACAGGATTTGTAACTGTGCAGCGTAGAATATTCTGCTGATTACACTTGATAATCTTCGTTGAATAATTTCGGCTTCCGTGTCGCCTTTGAATGACAAACGCACATATAGGACCTTCTTAAGGGCTTCTATCTTGTTTGATTTTACCTGATTTCCTTTCATTGTCTTGCCCATAATCTGTTCAAGATAGCCGTTATTTGAAAAGATACTCCGCAGAAGGAAGAGTTCATTTCTTATTGTGCCTTTGGAACAGATTTTTCTGCTCTATCGGCTAAGCAATGTAGGAGATTCCTCTTCATTTTGAGGGAGGCAAAGCTCTGATAACGGATGTATTGTCCGTCCCATGTAGCTTTTCTATGCACTGATATCTGGACGGAAGAATCCCGTCATCTTTTAGGAGGCTCGATATTCACATAACCGAATTTGTCTCATGTTGAACAGACTGAGTGAAGATCATGTCTGCTTTGAGCCTTGTATAACAGTTCACACGACCAATGGTGACCTCACTACGAATTTAAAAAGGTTCATGCTAGATGGGTTGTAGGAAATTCCGACACAAAATTGTTGAATATTGCACGTGCGCGTCTGATCATCACGATGAGACTACACCGCCGTACTTCTAGGACCCAAAGAGCTATACACGATGGCTTCCTTAGGCCGGAAATGTAATCATGCCTGACAGGTCAATGGGTAGCACGAAGCTCGTTCTTGATGGAGTGTGGACACGAACACGAATCGTTCAAACGGTCTGGCTTTTCTTGCCGTTTTGAATTTTTAAGCGTAATCGATGATGCCGTGTCTCCCCACTTTTCCTTCTGGTTGCTTTGTAAATCTAGCCGGATCTTCATATTTCTTCTTCTTATTTTATCCCAATATAAACATGATTGTAATGGTGCACTTCGTACTATGAATGAAATCGGGAAAGATATTTTAAGCATAAATAATAATATAAAAAGACCAGTAATAGTTGATCAATAATAGTTACCAAATTATCGAAGAACAGACAATCATATCAAAATAGTATGACCTCCCTGTTATTATAAACAGCCCCGTAAAAAATCAATACCGAACAAAACACAAACAGGTGATTTGTTCTTCAACCGAAAGATCTGAAAAACACCTATTAGCACAACCACGTATTCAGCTGGATTTACCTTAGGGCGAGGAAATACGATCGATTATGGCGAAAACATCGCCTAGGAATCAGCTCATTCAAAATGAGCCGACCGAGTTCCATTCTAAGGTCGTTTGTCATTGACAAAACAATTAAATCACCGTAAACAAATCATTTCAAAAGCACCAAATGATGAACCGTCTCAAAATAAACAATGTACAGGATTATCGTCCCGTAACTGAGTCACTCGCAGAGCTCCAAGTCCCACGGCACAGAAAGTAAGCTCGCTTCGAGGCGTGCACTGTAGGACCAGTCCTCGAACAATAACAATAACAAACCTCGAATTGTGAGAAAACCGACCACAGAACCAAAACAGTCAACAAATGCTTCAAAAAGGCCTAGGAAATAATAGACAGCAAACGCTTGAGATGACAATAAAAGAGCGAGACAAGTGGTTTACAGTGAAAGTCATTATTTATGGGAATCATTTTGAACAGTCGACTGTCGGAAGAGAAATAATGGCATGGTTATGAGAATGTGCATGATCATAGAGAGACGGCCAAGTTTAGTCATTCACACGGATTAGGCTGATGGTGCGAGCAATTTAATTACGTCCAAAAGTTTGGCTCTTCTCAATTAATCTAGGCAATTACGGCGTAATAATAAAACACGTCATTGATACGAGTGGGTCATTCCAAAACCGTGGCGAAATGTTGCGTAAGCGATAAAGTAGGACAGATAAGATCAACAATTAGACACGTGACAACTGAGGTCAAACTACACCCGTCATGGAAACAAGGCTCAAACTGCGTGACGCAAAGAGACTGAACAAACAAATTATCACTCTTTGTTTGGTTGACTGTCCTTCGGACTCCACGTTTCACGCACAAACCTCAGGTCATCCGACCAACTTGCACTCCGAAGCACCAGAATCGAGATTCGCTCTTGTCAGAGCTCATCAGCGGTGCATATTCTCCGCCGCACCCAGGGTTTGAGCCCGGGACCTCCCATCTTGAAGGCGTGTGTGCTACCACTACGCCACCCAGCTCCCGCCAGAGTTGATCCGAATCACCAAGTTAAGCTTGTTCAGATGTCGCCCTCACTCGGATGTGGGAGTAAAGGAGCAGTGGTCGCCGTAGAATTTAGCGGTTAAATTTCATAGAAAATAAACGAACTGTTTCGTAAAGACAACAATTATGGTAGATATCATAGGATCCGGTCTCAACCAGTTTAACGGATATTCTCCATTTGGCCAGCTAAATTACCATGTCCAATTTCAATAAGTCTTCACACACAACGTCAATAATGGTGCGTAATTTCTAAAATCGGTCCATCGTTCTTAAAAGAAAATTGCCCAAACCACCGTTGCCAGAAAAGACGGGGACACACAATGATCGAATTGCACTAGGCCACTTATCTACGCAAGTACTGAATATCCAGCCGGAATAATTATCATGACAGATCACGTGCTATCTTACCAGACTGGCTTGCCGGCAAGCAAAGGAAAGCATTGCAGAGGGAGTTACAATTAGAAGATTATAATGATGTACAGAAACTGAGTCAGACCATTATTCCATTTGAAGGTCCTGATAAAATCGGTTTTGTTTCACGGTAATTGACTATTCGAGGACAAAATCATCCGGTAAACTGTAAGTTGTACGGACAGCTATTATTTAGTGCCATATTATTATTTTGTGAAACAACATAGATGCCAACGAATCAATGCAAACGAGATGCAGATAAAGTGCACTAGGTAGCACTGCTAAAATATTAAGAATACTGCATGTTGGTTGTTTGTGTGACCGGAAATTTGAAGTGTATTTAAATTATTAGGAGAAAAGCTGAGCGAAACAGATCAGTAAACGTAAGTATCAGTACCTCAGACAAAAACATTCGTGTTTATCGCTAAGAACAGGGGGAGATTTGATGTGTTCATGAAATGGTTCGTCATGCAGTATCAACACTCAACCCACTATGGAGAGTCACGGAAGTTCCGTTGCACAGCTGCTTCATCAGGATTTTCGTCGGCAGTGCATCAAACCCACGCACCATTCGAAACAGGGTCGTCCATGCTAGATCTCAACGAATCGGTAAAAATCAACAATTCATGACACTGCCTCCTTCGCTCGCTAACTTTCCAAAGGCAACTAACTGCTGACCGCGCAGTGATCAACTCCTACGATCGCAAGCCAAAGACCGAGTATAATAAGTCTATTGTGTGCACTACTTGCGATACGCTTTGAATTTCTTCATAATCGCAATAAGTGGCCGTTTATTATGGACAAGTAATACTGGCTTTGTATCTACTGAAACTTGAAGCAACGTAATTTACACGTTTTTGTCAATGCGTATGAGAATTTGCTGGGAGGATTTCTCCTTGTTTGGATTTTTCGCTTTTTGAACTTTTTTATTAGTTCTTATACAGATAGCATCATTATCTGCATTTTACAAGAATACGGAGGCAAACGTGTTATCGACCAGAGAAAGGTTCGGAGAAAGTCTACTTTCGGGAACACGTGCCAAATGAACTCGAAAAATGTTCTTTCTCTATTATTAACTAAAACATCGCTGAGCTTAACGTTTAGGTCGCAAACTGTTCATTATCAGTTGAGGTGACATCATTAGTGCAAGGTAATTTTCTTGTTTTCAATAAACCTTCCACTAAAACAGAGAAATCGGAACCGGTATTTAACTTACCTTGCTCGTGACCATCGTGTGAAGATCATGTACAAGAAATCTTTCTCCGCTGAGCCTATTATTAAATGCAAACGGGCTGTCGTAATGCCAGACTGTGTAGTTTTATGACTGTGTTTATTTTACTTTCATATTTTTTTGCTAGGCACAGTCATAATCGGGCAAAAATAATACTTCCATTGGGAACAGTATTCGTTCAACAGGGATGAAAGTTTCCTTCGCAGTTTCAAACAATATTCTCTACCGATAGTTTACTAGTTTCAACATGTGAAGCCTCAGGTAAATGCCTCGTGACTGCTTACGTCAAACTGTTTCAGTTGCTCATTGACTGCTAGAAAGCTGATAGCTGATATGGAACCTAATGTAAATTTGTCATCTCCGTATTTGTTAGATATGCTGTGATAAATTAAGGAAGGAGAAACTCTTGACAAAGAAGAGAAATCATGGTGACAAGGACGTTGTCTATGAACGCTCTGGTTTGCTGGTCAGAATGCACGTCTTCTTCCGTCCAGAATCAAGAGCAAGGTCGAGCTCAACGAACCAGATGGACGATTTGGCAAGCAGACAGCACCTCATCGCTTTTCCAGAGTCGAGTCAACGAGGCGGATCAGGTAATCAATCACTGGTCAACAGTTGCCTGAACCGACCGGAACCGAATCAACCAATCGCGTTGCAATCAGATTAACCGACCAGAAGAACAGTTTGTGAATTAAAATTGAGCCAATCAATTTCCACACGGGAATTTGCTTATGGTCACCATACATCTTACATGAACGACCTGTTTTATACCGATAAACCGAGATGGTTAGAAGGTGGAAAAGCTTTCTTACTAGGGCTAGTGGGTCAGACCGAATAGGCAGCTGAAACTGTTCTTCATTAACATGATAAAATTGCTTGAAACTTATGGATTTGAAATAGATGAAAGGTTGATTCAGATGGTACAATTCATCCCATAAAGTTCCTATGACTGATGATGAATGCTCACCCTGCCAGAAACAGATACTTTTTTGCTGAAGTATCGAACAGAAAAGGGTGACAGAATGAAGCAAAACCGTAGCAAGCTGGAAGGCGGACCAAAACCGTACTGACCGGAGAACGGATATACTTCAACTCCACGGCTGAAGAAATAACTCTAGTCCTTCTCCTTGCAGTTCACTTTGCAGGTCTATTGTTTATACGGAATCAAGAGTTCTGTACGTTTTTCACATCACTAGCGGGAAATACAACTGGGAATTCCTTCGTTATTTATTGATCATACCGCGGTAGGCAAAGGTACCGTAACGGGTTCGTGCCAAGGTGCAACGTTGTACGTGGGAGGGGGGGGGGGGCGGGGTACTCGTTTCACACAAACGAGGATGTCCTTTGAATTTCGACCAGACCTATGGATTCACCACATGCTTGCATTTGTTCCTGTAAGCTATGAATATCTTGATGAATCACGTGCAAGCAGCCTGAAGGGATAAATTCCATACTTATTAAAATGCGTGAAAGTGGAATATTTTGATTTAGCTTCGCTGTTGTGATAGCCCAATTTACTTTTTATACTCCCGATGTGTCAATTGATTATTTTAACGGAAAATTTGCTCATGTTCTCAGTTTACGTCGCGTACAGGGTGGAGATAATCAGCCTTTCATCTACATGTCAATGTGGGAATTGAACGAATGGGCCAGGCCCGCCACTATGGAAGATGCAGGACGGGAGCAGGGAGGAGCGTTTTACCATCACCAAATAAATCAACGTTTTCTGTTCCATCATCATGCACGTGTTCCAAATCTTGTCATTATGACATGTGGTTTGTTTAGTGTTATCCATCGATCATTCCAGCCAAAACCGATAATAATGAAACGCTATTGCTCTTGTTTTGTACGACGCGTTAATAACTAACCGGAACGTTCCGGTTCTTTTCCGTTCTGCTGATTCGCAGGACGACCTGCGAAACTGATCTTGCTCATTCAAATCTCAAGGTCTGTGTCGAATAATCGACAAATCTTTAGTTTGAACAAAGCCTGAACTCCAAGTAAAATCGTACGTGACAGCTGAACTTTATACGTGTTCTACATTTGGATGAATGGTAAGTAAATCCGACACCAACTTGCCACTTTTAGGGTTTTTTGAACTGTGATCCTGATCAGATGTTTATCGTTTGATTTAACCACCTCGTCTTTTTTAGTATGCTTTGATCTGATTAAACAAACAGGAAACAAGGCAACTGGCCTCTGACTTGATCTCCTAGCTTATCTGGTAAGGCACAAGCCATTCTAAGACGTGGGTGATATCCACATGTAGGTTTGAATAAACTTTACCATCTGGATCAGTTCAATGAGGTTTGTCTGAAGTTGAAAACCGGTTGAATGATCACTGTTTACAATGACAGAATGTATGCTTACATTGTCAAGTTTGTATATACTATTGTTTCCCTGGATGATAAATTATCAAATTTGTCGCTGAATATTTTGGTTAGTGGTATTTTGGAATTCTATTGAAGTCGATTTGTGCCAGGAAGCTTTGAACGACGGTGATGAGTCAACTAGCAGTTTGTAGTGACTGTCAGCGAAGTTGATCCAATTCATGATGGAATGTGGTAGAAAATTTTTACTTTTCTCAACTGAACAACATTTTTATCAGGGTCGTTTCTGACTATAGACGTGAGAAATTTTCTGTTATAATCCTGCTGTTGAACTCAAGCATCAGTGGTATTCTGTAATCATATTTAGGTCAAATTTGAAAAGGCATCCACCTTATCTAAATCACACAATGTTTTTATTTATTATTATTGCCTTGGCTTGGGCATGCATGCAAGATTTTCACTGAAGCCATCTAAGTCAGGCTGTAGGGAGATAGATCAAAGCCAAAACAATGTCATCGACATACTTGTATAGATGGGCTAAATGCTTTACAACTAAGTTCCTAATATTAAAGAAGAACAAATATGGAGAAAGAACAATTCGTTGAAGAACCCAGGCATTGTTAGAAAGATGTATGAGAACTTTTCTTTCAACTTTGATGTACTGTGTATCTTAAGAGAGTTTTAGACTGTCCCGCCAAGATATTTCCACTGTCAAACCATCTTGTTTTATGGCACCAAAGCAAGCCGTAGAAATGGGATAGTAGGTAACCACAATCAAGACTGCGGTACGGGGTACAGTATTCCAGAAGTCCGCCCGAAACCAAGTCTTCTGACTAGCTTTTTCGGCTACGTCCCCGATTGGCTGCAGTCCGTTAAACCAACTGTTATCAATTCATTGGTTAATATCGTTTATGTTCAGTTGAAAGTTTTCTTGGACACTGATTTGTTGATTCCGCTCTGTTCAGTGACAGCGACTGTTGGTCGCTAGTTGAATGATTTCGTTCCTTTTCGCCACCAACTGATTGAACCGCTGGAAGGAAGTAATTTGCAGATGTCGATTATTGGCAAGTCAGTGGAAACATCTAAGCATAGTCATGTTGCCCTGGTGATATGTGACGCAGTAATCTTAGTATCATCAATCATGATTCTCACAAGTTCACTTTCGCAAAAATTGACTGAAATTTTTGGAAAAATCCTACAAAGACAATCGTGTACGAGCATTTCAGCTGGCTAATCATTGCTTGAAAATTCCGACACTCTGTGCGGTAGCGAGTATCGTTTGACACATGGGACAATCCCCTCATCTGACTGTTTGAGAAATATTTCTTTTTGTTCCAACTATGACATCAACCTTGTCCGCACACACACACACACACACACACACACACACACACACACACACACGTACATACACCGAAAGGAGGATGGAGCTGGAGACAAAAGAAAATACTACTCGGTCTGTTTTGCTTGCATAAACACTAAGGACAATAGATGTTGTGAGCATATAACATTATCTAGCGCGCTCCGTATCTCGTTAGCTGCGTGCAGTTAGCAGCTTTTGTAGGATTTGTGGTACCTTGTACATTTCGCATATTCTACCACTTCCCTCTCAATGTATTGTACACAAAGATTTATTGTTTTATCAAATCAATAAAGACATATTTTCTAAGCCCCGCAAGTGATCACCGGTGATCGTTCTCTCTGCTTTGCTTGTGAGTGTTCTGAGACTGTGGTAATAAAACCAAACTCATTAGATTCCAAATGCCATTTTAGCGCATCTACGGCGACTTGACAGCTAGCTCTTGAATCATTAGGATCCATCCGAAAGACGTACAACCTCCTGACCAAAAGCTGCATCGAACTAAACTTGAGGAGCAACTTTTTGTGGTCTGTTTGATTTCAACCTGCTGAATATGGTGGACAAACTGTAAGTCATCTTTCTCCATTTCTGTTGCGTGGTATTTTTGCACATTATTTGCACTTGTTAACATACTTCATTTTCGTCTCGAGCCTCCACAGGTTATCCCAAACGAGTACAAGCAGCCACCCCGGTGCCTATCTGACGAGCTTTCTCACGTCTTTCCACAACTATTCAAAAACCGAATGAGGTTCCGTGGACGGACCTTGCAAGCAAACCGATGAGTGGTTTGATCAGTCGATGTCCACGAAGCATCATCAAGCAGCAGTTTCAATTCTGTTAAAAGTCCATAAAGATTTGAGTTTGAAAGAAAATAGTCGTAGCTAGACTTCTAGTAATGTTGTGCTGGGCCTCATCAAACCAAATAATCAGTTATCAATTTTCACCTTCATTTCTATTTGTGACCTCTTCTAGCTCTCATTTTGTTCTTGAAGAAACAATACGAATTGCTTCTCCGCTTCCATTAGTCCATCCATCCATCCATATTTTATACTATTCGCCTGTGAAAAGAGCGAAATTCTTTAATGTGAAAACATGCAACATTAGCTCCCTAACCACGGTGGATTTCAACTGTTGCTCTCCTCAGCGAAAATTCCACACCGAGAAAGTTTACGCCGTTGAAAATTATGCATACTTCACTGGTTATTCCTGTATTTAATTGAGCTAACCAAATCAATGTATATAAACCCAGGCGATCAGGCAACAATGATGTAGGTTTTTTATTGAGTCCGCCAGGCCGTCTTCAGCAAAGTGCCTTGTTTCACGTAAACCATCCCTCCTTACGCTGTTCTCGCTAGCATATTTCTGTGACCCAATCGGTCTGTTTTACCCGGCTGATTACACGCACAGTGCGTCACATGACAACTTGATGAAATTTGTATCTGATATGTCCCCGAATTCGTAGCTTAGTACTCGTTGACTGCGTGCCTGATCATCAATCCTGGCATCTGATTAGGTAGCTGAAATCGACGCCGGTTTCAAATTTTCCCGAATTGAAACGGCAGTTCATCCCTCATCTGATCACCAGTTTGCTGTGTTACAGCGCGGCAACTGTGAATGCCCGACTTGATCTTTTAGTCCCCTGTTTGCCGTTGCACATTAAACTGATTTCTGACCATTTTTTCTTGTGCGTAACACAATCAGTAGCCCATGAATTCCATGGAGGAGGAGAAGATTTGATCCTTTGTATTTGCTACTATCGTTATAAGAGTTCTCGTGTAGCTTCACAGTGAAAACCCCCATACTCTTCGACCTTATCTTCGAATGTTGCGGGTAAAGCCCATAAGAATGTGGTATCGTATGTTATTCCCACTCATCGTAGTCACATTATCATGGTCATCACGTTCTCCTAGCTTGCGAAACCTGTACGGTATCGATTTGTTCAACTGCGATCCAAACATGCTCTTATCTCCAACTGCATATATGGGTCGTGAGATTACGCCCGGCTGGCGGTACAAGATTACCAAGTACACTTTTTCTTATCAGGACCCTGACATCACTCCCGGAACAGTTTGACGAAATTGACGGCTCAAAAAATGACTGGAGTTTCTCAAGACAGCGTAATCTTAGCAGTCCTAAATGTGGTTCATGCCGGGAATTTGGCTGCTGCAGTTGCTCAGCTCTGACGGCTTTGTAGCACATGTTTGATAGTCACACGACCGTGGATCCGCGCGTGAAACGCAAACTATCGATCGGAAGTAATCTGCCTCCAGGGTGGTGACGGGGCACGGACCATTCAGCCGTGAGGATGAGAGTAATGATGCACCTTGGCTACACCCCGGCAATGTTTCGAGTTTTTCCGATTTTGTAAACTGCTTTCTGTTTTAGCATGTCCGCCTCTCATCACTGGACACACTTGACAGCTCATGCTAGCGCGCCCAAAAGCATGCAGCTTGGTTTCATCGTCAGAATTTGGCTCAGTATTTTTGTTTGTTTGGGACACCCATTTTACACTTGGAATGCGGGGGCTGTGAAAAAAGAAACACTGAATTTTATCCTCAATATATTGATATACTGGAATTTCCATTGACTGATATTACCAGGGATTTAGGGGAACCCTCGAAACATTCCTTGTCAATAGAAACGTCTCACAGTGAGCCCCTTTGGTCTAAAGGATACCGATAATTCAAATATTCGAAAGTGGACCCTATCAATAAGTGGATTCAACAATAATTTGTTCACCAAGTCGGATAAACATTAATCGAAACAAATTAGCGATTTCTAAGGATTTCAGAATATGTTAGCCTATGCTCGCTTTGCGGAACACTTGTGACCTAGTTCAATGTTGAATCGCATCAAATCGACTGTAAACCGGACTTGCGAAAGGTTACCCTTGGAAACCAAAAAGAGCCGACTGACTATCATCATTTCCGATAAAGTTGTGTTATAGAAGAGCAAACATTTACGTGTAACATACCACGAGATGTATCATTTTTTCGATACACTTCGTTTTGATTTCAGCTACAATAGGTTAACTTTCGACCTAGCACTGCCGAATTTTTGTGGCATCCCCTCCCCACTGTCACCTTTCGTGAATTTGTAGCTGTGAGAAACAAGCATTATAAGGTTATGACCACACTAGGGTCACTATTAAACCGTCTTTTTAAGGTGGAATTATCTGAATAATGGTTGCATTTCCAACTAATTACCCAAATAAATGTTATGATTCTTTCACTACGCGTCTGTGTTTACACGACCTGATGATCGTTATGCACTTCCTCAAGATGGCGCACACAGCTCACGAAATGCTATTGGAACTAGCCTATTTCCTTTGCAATAATTTCTGAACCAAACCATTTAGGGTGGCCAAATTTGGCACATTGACATGTCAACCCACTGCTACACTAAATATAAACATTTATTCAGGGCATGAAGTAGGTAAATCGATTTATTCCGGACAAAGTGCCTCAGATGGTGCAAAATGCTACTAAATGCACTCCTGGAGCAAAGGCAACTATTACCAGCCGGTTTCGAAACACAGTGGCATTTATTGGCAGAAAACTCTCCCATCCGCACAGACTTGCCTCGCTAAAAGGCCCATGACATTTCCGACCAGGTTCAAGTCTGAAATGGGGTCAGGCCGGTCCACGGTCTTTCATGTTCCCGTATAACAACCACATTCTGATGAGGTTGGCCTAATTTGTGGCCAAGTTGTAATGCTGAAAGGTCATGTTCGATGTCGAGGGAGAAAAAACTCGTTTAATGTTCCGATGTATGAGCTAGTCGTTTGTTTCTTCTCCAAAACGACTAAGTGGGATTTTCGTTCCCCAGAACTGCGCCCCAGACCGTCACAGACTCATCACCGAAGGCTGGACAAAAGAAGTTCAGCTTGCTTTTCCTGAACTCGTGCCAGTAGTAAATAATTACCCCAGGGCCGTCGAAAACTCATTGCTAAATATCACACCGTTCTACTTAGCATTCTAAATGATACGATTTCTGGCCTATTACTCACCATTTCGATAATAATGATCGGTCAGTCAGTCGAGGCAGTGATCTCATCGTTGTGCACTGTAGATAAGGTGTAGACTGTATGAATGGTTCGGCTCGCCAAAAGCTTAAATTCAGTAATAACAACCTCGGTAGGTTTGATGCACTCGCAGGTTCGTTTGAAGCAACATGCAAGAGTCCCCTCGAGCTCCGCTTGGAGATTTTTCTTTGGATAGCAAGTCTTCCTCGGGCCCCATAGTGATCGAAAAATTCGCAAATGAATATTGTCAGTCTGAAATTTTGTTTGGAATTCTGGTTTATGCTTATCCTTGATTTTTTATATACGAGTGGTTTTCCTTGTTCCAGCGCGCAGAGCCTTGGACCTCACACCATCCCTTGGTTTCCATGGATGGGAGGTTTCTGCTACTAACTAGAATGCATAGGTTGAACGAAATTCGTGCACAAATCACGTGTGCCTTGACGATTGATCAAGAGTCGAGAATGAGTCAGTAATGACTGAGATCGCTGCGTTTGCATGTCAGTTCAGTGTTTTTGACATTCTTCCAAGGGTGTGTTTAGTAGCTTTTCGCACCGTCTGATACCCATCATCCCGGATGAATCGATTTATCTGTCTCGCGCTTCAAACTGGTTTGTATGTTTTGTATAGCAGCTCGGTTGACACATTAGTATGCCGAATTCGGTCATCCTAAGTGGTTTGGTTTAAATATTATTGCAGATAAAAAAGGGTGGGTTTAATAATATCTGCGCAGGTGATGACTTCACCTCGGTTGGTGATGAAACATTTTCAAACCAAACGCCAAACTATCAGGAACCGGTAAAAATCCATCGATCAGTGCTGCAAACAACGCCATTTTTCAAAACCCCACTCACCTACCGTATTTTTTCTTATTATTTTGGAATTAGTAATTAAAGTACGTCTGCCATTCTCTCGGATCATTATTCCTGTCTGTGGAGGTCTACCGGGTGATCTATGTTCTGTGCTTTTCCGTCCTGTTCCGTCCCAGTAGCTCTAGTAATTAGACTTCTCAGCCTCCGATCTATCTCGTTTTATCACCACGAAACAAACAGTTTATGTAGGATGTCGGGTGGCCTCAGTGAAAAACTTCGTACGATGCTGGTCAGTTCGGTTCCATTTATTCAGTAATGAACCTCGGTATTTCCGAGATCTGGTTTCTTTTTCTACCTTCCAGCATCATCGAGTAAATGGCAAAATGGTATGGAAACCTCGACCAGTTGAGTTGGCCAAGTGGGACGTGTTAGACTTTCAGTTTGGAGTCCACAAGACCCGTGTACCAAATGGCTGGAAACATTAGGTGATATGGCTAGGTGCAGAGACCACTTGTGTAGTTGCACTCAAAATCTTTCGCTGTCTTCGTGGTTTCCGCTTACTACTTCAATTTTTTGGGATCTTTTTCGCCTTGTTCTCCTATTGTAATTTGCCCTTTGGTTTAGAACGTGTTACATAATTGCGTTTTCTCACTGGCTCTTTTGGTTACAATCCCTGTTGACGGATTTTGTTCCGTTCGTTAAAATACAACTCTTGGTTGCTGACTGATTGATTGGTTCCGTTCCTCTCAGTGAGAGTGACTGCTGGAGGCTGACTGGATGATTTCGTTTCGTTTTGTCGTGAACCGATTGGGTCAACGATCTACTTGGCTGGCTCGGCCTTTGCTATCTGTTTCGGTCACATGATGATGTAATCTCTGTCAACTGAACTAGGACGCCTATTGACAGTACACCGGCCCATACCCTCAAGCATGGTAGTTGTTAAGATATGCTATCTCAAGCATTCATGCAAGAAGAGCCGATGTTCGTGGGTAGAGCCTGATCAACAGACAAACTTCTCCCGTCGAAGGTGGAGAAATGGAACCAAAGGGACGAAAAATTAACAGAAATGAACTCTGATGGCTGATGAGTGTGCTTCCCTTGAAACAAGTATTTCGATAATCACTGCTCTAACTAGCAGGGCCGTAAGTGTTAACAACGAGTATCAGATCCTTCAAGTATGACGTGTGTAGGAGGATAATTACTCAAATAAAAGCTGATTTTACTGGTTTTCGTCAGAAAGAAAATGTATTGCTTTAAGTAAGGCTTTGATATGAACGCTATTTGAGTATAGTGGAGCGAGAGCTTGAGTGTGACTGATAGTATTCATCTAGAAGTTTTTAGGCTATCACTGAAGCTCTTCACAAAGGACAAAACCTGAATGGACTGGGATGCCTAAATTACAGTTAATTTCAAGGTAACTTGTTCATCTGCGAGATACCAGTGGTGTGAAACAGTCTCACGTGGAACGTAGTCCACGAGCAAGACACGGACTAATGTTTAAATTGATATCTATGGAAGATCGGATGTTATTTCACTTTAGGACTCAACGAAAGAAAATATTTAATATTTGGTTTCCATGCCTCAATTATTTCTGTTGAGAAATGGTGCTGTATCATGCTAAAGCTTTACGTACTTATTACCCGAAAAAGACATTCACACGGCTTGCGGCTGGTCTCCTTGAATGCTTGTTAAGAATGATCATCATGGTCGATAACCGAAGATCACTTGTGAAGCGTATTGTCAGCAGTCACAGCTACAACCAGGACCACAGAAAATATCACCTGTTCGTAACATTTTTTCACCAAATACACCCATTCACAATTTGTTTAGCGCAACGAAACAGCATTTCACATACCCACGGTTCGGGTCACTGTTAGTTAAAAGTCATTCTCATTCCTTATTTTAGCTTAGGAATAAATACTGCTATTTCGTTCTATCCGCGTGCATGATTTATTGTTACCTAGCTCTGCTGAGGTTCTTGGAATTCATACTGAAAAGTTCACATCTTATGACGAACCCGATCTTTTCGAGGTACCATAAACAGATAAGGGACATATACTTGCAGTCCATCTTTGCTGTGTTCTATGTGATCGTGTAGGCAACTTCCTACCAGAAAATAACTCAGTCCTGTTCGAACAAATATTAACCATTGCAACGAAGTAGGTGATTCTGATTTATATCTCTCAATGGGAAGTAAAATCGGATTACATCAATGTGAGTGTGAGATGAGCAGAAAGGAACCGTAATTAGTATCATCAAGCAACTAGCGAATGGGTGTGAGTAAGACAGCGCCACTGGTTGCAGAGCCCAGTCACATCCCCTAAAGAGTCTCGCCCTAGAGCGGATGGATCCCTGGACCTCACCTAGGAAGCCTAACACATCCTACAGGAAGAATTTCGCCGATTAGGATTTTCTTACTTTGTGTCTATGACAGAGGTTTGCAATCTATGACCTGCGGCGATCAAATGTTCGTCCTGGTGGACTTCAAACCTCTCTGGTTTGGGTTCAAATCCTCGTTCCACTTTCGGTCAAGCCCGAATTGGCAGCCTTAAATTAGCGTTGACCTTCTTCCTGAAATACGCAACGTTTTTCACTAACGATTTTAGTAAGTGGCCTCCAGTTGTCAAGACGAACGCAGTTTGATTCTCGTTCTTCACTCCCTTGCCTATCTCCCCTCCCCCCCCATAGCTTGAACCTTCCAATCCAATGCTTGAGTTCGGGTGCACTGGTGAGCAGGTTTAGCTATTCATTACTAGGCAGTTTCGAGACTCGACCCTAACTGTACTATTCGCAATACCCTACCTGACAGAATGTACAGGTACTCCAGCGCAGAACTGAACAAACAATGACAGTCAAAAGGCCAAGCCTGCTGAACGGTACGGTAATTCCATGTTAAGTCCGTTGGTGTGAACAAGTCCGAACCGTTTCTAGCCATTCTACAATTTTCGTTAGTTCCTCCATACACGAATGAAAACCCAAATCTTTGTGGAATCTTCGCTCACTCCTACTAGTGAATGTACGTATTTCCCCCAAATGATCCACCGCAGACCACCTGTAATTCGTTAACTCAGTTTGACAAATTTCGGTAAACTAGACTGATATTTCATTGTGCATCGTTGCTGGCCATTTTAATCGCTTCGGTGTGACCTTCCTCTATCACTTCTACTTCATGAACACTGACATTTCCAACTAGACTGAGCACTTCTCTGGACTTTCTTTTAGTTAACAGCCCATGTATTTTTCCACTTCGAGTGGCTCGCTACTGAGCTCCTCTGACCACACAATAATCAAAACCTCAGCTAACACCTACAGTCATACTGACCACACACAATTCACACGAGGCCTTGATAGCTTAGTTCGTAAAAGGCAAGTTTGTTCTGAAAATATTTTAAAGCTCCGGGGAATGATTGCTCAAACGAATTCCCTCCAGTCTTAGACACCGATCTTTTGGTCTTCTGGGCCCATCTCACTGGCTATCTAAGTTTTCGCTTCAATTTTTGCTGCCCAGTCGAGATTTTGTGCTCACGCCTAGATCGTCTGTCTTCTCCTCACACCAAGCGGCTTGGTGGAAAAAAGAATACGCCTTCAGATATCATAATCTCTCAGCCATCCAGATTCTAACAAAATCAATGAAGACTGAGTTACATCGCCTCAATTTCATCTACATACATACCCTTCAAGCCAATAGAAGTCATCGCGACACAGGAAAGCTCTTAGAAAATCTAACTGATCGCTCGTCCGCACGCAAATCAGCTACTGTTGACGTGAACGAGCTCAACAAGTCATTCAATAGAGCAGTAGGATTTTTCCTTCCTGTACTCCTTGAAGAAAGTTAATCTCAGGAACCTCCATTTTGCATCCCCACGATGGACTTCTATATGGAACTAATTCTGCTTGATGCCGGAAAATCATCCAGATCGGACGGACCCCTCCTCATAGTGCTCAAGGGGTGGGCGATTACCATAAGCCCTATTCTGTCTTATCTTTCAAACCAAGGTCTGAAGGAAAGAAAAACTCCAGACTGTTGGAGGACATCGACTATAACTCCAATTCCCGAAAAATGTTCTTCCAAGTTTCACCCAATGGCATGTAACTTCGTCTTCGTTAAAGCCTTTGAAAGGTTGGTTCTCCAACTACTGGACGAAAATTTCGCTGTGTCCAATCCTGATCAGTTTGTTCACTGACAATCACGCTCCACTCTCGACGTCCTCCCCATCTTGACTTCTCACATTCTGGCCAAACTTGACAGAAGGATTAAATCTGGGAGAATATGCTTCCTAGACTGCAGTGATGCGTTCAACTGCGTCGACAGAAACAAGCTGTGTTCATTTCTTTCTTTCCACTTGTTCCTTTGTTGGCAGATTACTTCCATAACCGCCAGCATTTCACTTGTTATAACAGCAAAATCTCTTCTCTTCTTACCGCTACTCGTGGCATTCTCCATGGGGTCGTACTAATCCCATTTTAGTTTTCTGAGTACAAGTCTACCAATACTGTCCATGAAAATATTTTTCTAATCAAATATTCACACGACATCACATTCGGTATGCCATGTGCTTGTGATTCTACATTACCTAGCGTCCAAAATGGCGTCACTGAAATTTCGGATTGATCTCATGATCAAAACTTAGGCCTGAACCCAATCGAATGTGACGACGTTGCATTTCCTCTTTTGAACGGTAGCAAGTGATCCCATTTTCAAGAAGACTGCAAGTCCATCACAATAAATCGGGAACAGCTGAACCATCTTGATTCAGTGAACTAACTTGGAATGCTGCTCGACCGTAACCTTACTCGGTCAAAACATATTGTTTTAGTTTTTTTTACAAAAACAAGACGCTCGTCTTTCTGTTTCACGCCTTAAACCTCACTCCGTGGCCTCCCATTTTATCAAACGCTTTATCTTTTCGTGTTCTACCTCACTGGCTATACGCTTCACCATCATCTTTCCCGGGTCGTTATTTAAAGAGTTCTCTCAATCTTTTATCATCTGTCAGTGGTATATCGCGACGGCATTTCATTCACTTTATCACATCCCAACATGGTGAAGCTCGCCAAAAGTTGTCCACAATAATTCCTACCGACTCAGCTGATCTAATTCACAAGGACCCAATGAAATGTATATCTACTTCTTCCTCACTTTCTCAATACAAACATCTTTAGGCACGTACAGCGGTTCCACCGTTCCCTACCTGACAAGATAATTTCACAATCCAGATTCCGTAATACCAGGACTAGAACAACATTTGGAATGAATGAGGCTTACTCCTCATTAACCCAATGTTCCACTTTATTTTGCATTGTATAATTCTCATTTTTCGACGGTCTGTGCAGGGTTATGTGAAAGATGAATATTTACCCTTCGGGGTGCATAAGGCGATAACTTGAGTTGATTTGACTTGACTCGACTGATTCGTATAAATACGTTATACTAAAGCAATTAGGTGGTAAATAAAAGTCACCCTCGACGATTCTGGCTTGTTAGTGCTCCTCAGCCTACGTAGCCACGAAGCTGAACCGGACCGTATCCCATGCGATGCCTACTGAATCGCTGCATATTTTTTCCAGATTACTGTTAAGCTTTTGATTTTATTCTGTAGTCATTTTTTCCACGTAAAATTGCTGTGTTTTACCAATCTTCGCTAATACGGTGTTCCTTAGTGGCACGTGATCTGTTCCATCCTATCGCCCAATCGGAGCAAATGATTTTCTATCCCGCATTATAAACACAGGGCACACGTTTGCTGATGACGCTTCACTGCCTCAGTCGATCCCGTTTTTCTGTCCCATCTTCTTCACTCCCACACCTCTAAGTCGTCATGTAATATATTTTTGCAATAACTCGGACATAAAAGCAGTGTCTCCTGGGGAGTCGAGAACTGACTCACTTACAGCACATCCGCGGGATCTGGTATCCGTGTCCCCAACAGCTTTCTCTTACGTCTCAGACTGGACAAACTTTGACTTCACTCTGATTCCTCAGTATTTTGTAATCCCATCCGTAAACCCATTCTGCTCCTCCGTCCTAAATTCCTTAAAGTACTTCACTTGCCTCCGAGAATATCGTATTTATTCCATGCCAAAATATCTTCAACTTCTCCCAACTGGCTACAACATCCCAGCCACATATGTGACCCCCGGGGTTTTGTATGCTTCCGTTACATCTTTGGTTGACGTTTCTTCCCTCTTTACCACTGTTCTCAACGGTTCCAAGCGTGAATCAACCAAGCCCTATCGCTGCTCCATAAATGAATGAAAATTCATAGTCTCTTTTCCACCACCAGTTGAACGTTCCCACTTCAGCATCAGCCTACGATGACTTCTTCTACAATGTTCCTCCCTCTTGAATCCGTTTGCAATCCTAAGGGTCCATCTTGTTTTTATTTCAATTCCAAAAGATGTTATTAATTTTTATTTTCTGTTCTTAATTTCATTGCCATCGCCATCGCCTAACACTTGTTCCCACCACAAATCTCTCAGTAAAGAAGACGCAGAACATGACTGCGAGCTTATTTAGAAGTTTTTTCCAAATTCAAACATAAGTCATTCGTAGTACGGTCATAGAACCCGGAAGGAGAGATGTCACGAACAGATTTGTGCTTCTAGGAGAAGATATTGGGTCATACGTGGCGCTAAAGACATCCCCAAGTCAAGTAATGGATTTTACCGCTAATCAGATGAAACTTACTTAACTCATAGATGGATCTAAGGAAAAATAATTGGATTCAGCTCATTTGTTACAGTTCTCGTGTCGTCGATTCTTTGAAACTCACTCGCCACTAATGGGCACTGATCGTCAAGGCTGATGATTGCCCAAGGCTCACTCAGCACTGTCTGCCAAGAATGAATCCTTATTCGGTGGGTTATCCTTCTATAAATCTCTCTGGTAGATGTTTCCACTGCTCCCTCTCGCTTGTCGTAATTGCAATTACCCAGTAATTTATTTTTTCCAGCTTTAATCCACCTCAACATTCGTCCATTCGTTCCATCATTCAGTCTCTCACGTGAAACATTCATTCGACTTTGAACTTAGATTGGTGCGAATAGCTCTTATTTTTTACCAACTTGCAGGTTAATCCGTAGTCCAGAGCTCAAATGAGGTCATCTAAAGATAATCTGGACACTGAAACGTTCTCTAGTGAACGTGATTTGATTGTGTGATAAACAATACAAGATTTCTTTGCTGAGTAACTCACACGTGCTGGCAGTGCTGCATGGCAGGTCAGCTGGATAGACGCAACCAGAATGTGTGAATACGACAAAAACACGGAGGGGTACAACCGAAGCTCATCTGAATTCTGTCATAAAATCCCATGTTCATCTACAGTCCGTTGTCAAGGTCGTCCGTGTCTGTGCTTGTGTGGGTGTGTGTTATTGCGAACTAATCGCCTTGCAGATTTTGTTTTAAATGTGTTTTGACATTGGTTTGTGTCCGATCGAGTTTTATTCAAGGCTTTCGTTTTCACTCTGTAATGGAACCAGATCAGAGCAGGTCGGCGTGCGATATTTGCGTAGGAAGTTAAAGGTTGGAAGTGTGAATGCGTTGTCGCTGGTCTCATATTCAGTAGGGAATTGACCTTTCGGTGAGAGTGTGTCACCTTTCTGAAAGATAAAGAACTTCTTAACCTTTTCATAGGTTGCAAACACGAATCTGATGTCCCCAGTAAAGTTCTGGCGACCGTTTTTCCTCCACGGTTGAACTTTGTAACAGCAACTTTGTTCGATCTGCTTGATAAGCTTATTACAAACCGGAAAATCTTTTAAACAACATGGACGACAACCGAACAAACGATAGTTCAAACAAACCAATAGTTTTCTCAACCTTCATGTATTAGCGATATTTATATTGCGATGGATTTGTGGCTGACCGCTGAACAATGCTTTGGTTCATTCAACAGTAGTCGCCCTACTTAGCTGCATTAACCACATGTACTACTGTCATTCGGGCCTGAATGTAAACAAAACTTTATCGCCCGCAGAATATTGACTTATGTGCTCAGTCTCACTCGACCAGTGAACTTCATAGCTTTGCAAAGCTTTCTGATCGCTGAGCTTGGAGTTTAGGTCGTAGTCGTTGAGACAACTTCGTCAGTGCGCATGTGATCCTTGTACTCATCTGTTTGTATGTAAGGCCTGCCTGTGGACTTGACATTGATTTCTCTAATGACCCTGGCTTTTTCAAGTTGCTGATTGTAGTGTAGTGAGCAGATTATCAGCTGCCAAATTGATGTCGATCCTATTGATACACCTACCAAGCTTTTGTGCTCACAGAGTTTTCTGTGTTTTGTAATATGCAGATTGAACACGACCAGCTTGACCTTTGGCCATTCAGAGAAAACCTCTGAACTTAGTAACGACTTCTGACCTTTTGCCGTAACTCCCGATTTGGGACAAGGTCATCCGGGAGGTTAGGCTCAAATCAGGTGGTTAGTACTGGGAGCATCCTCTGCGCACTGATGATGTCACCTCAACCGGTGATGAAATGTTTCCAACCTAAAAGCCAAGCTCAGTGATCAGAATCCGTTGAACAGCGCCAACCTGAGCTGAAATCAACACCAACTTTCAAAAGTATTAAGAACTTCGTAGCTGCTTATTTTAATCTGTATTCATACAATTGTGAGTATAGTTGCTTTCCGCAGGGCTCCTCCCCACTCGACTTACACACGGAAATGATCCAAATCTTTTTCTGGTTAAATCCCATCTACTTTTCTTCTTTGTATCCTCCTCAAAACTTTCTAGCCGTATCATTTTAGGTAGAAACCTTCAATCTGATCCATCAGGTAGCGTCAACCGTTCGGCGTTCTATTGGCACGCTTTTGAATGGCTGTGTCAAGCAAACCTATTTTCAGTCCAGCCTGTTCAGAAACACTGTCGATTACTAACAGATACTCGACCCGGTGTAGCACGTAGGCTAATGTGTTGCACACAATAACCTCAGGCAATCTGTTAACGGCTTGTTTCGCGTCTACCAAAGAAAGAATAACCTGGAAGCAGTTGTATACAATACCAAGTGCTTTAGCGAGAGAAATAACAAACTGATCAGAGATTTTACGGAGAGGACAGAAAACGATTGCTGTTGAGATTAAAGGTCAGCTTGTCGGATCAAAGACTGCCACTTAGTGGCACAAATCCCAGTAACAAAACTGTGGCTAGTATTCTCTACAACAACGCGAACTTTCTAGTGAACGAGCTACCAGATACAACAACGTATTTGCTCAAGTCAAGTGTTCACGGCAACCCTTATTTTTCCACCTTAAAATCCTGTCTTAATATAGGTAACGGATAATCGGCGGTGGAAATAGTCCATTTTCTATACAGCTGATAAGATAAAATGAACCGGTAAAAAAGGTAAACGGATGAATGGATTGTCACGTGCATCAGTTCCATATTATAGGGCAAGTCTGAAGCAGTATTTTTCCAATTTTTTTTAAATGGAACAAGCAGCTGATCTGTTTCCCGCCGTGCGAATTTCTTTCCTTTTCGCTAAGTTATCATTACGGATTTCGTGTAACCAAATAGCAGTGCCACAGAAAGTGAGTGGGTTTTCTTTCTAGGACCCATTCCTAACCATTATTTTATCATAGCTCGATTTCGGATCACTTTGTCCACGCTTCCATAAGCCCGCTATTATCGTCTAATCTAGCCCATATTTATCTTTCCCCTTTTCCCGAAGTAATTCACACTTAAATTATATCTTAGAGAATTTCACTGAGCACATTTCTCTCGGGTGGAGTGTCTGTTTTAACACCGGTGACCACGGTATACTGGCTTCTTTTAAGGACAAAAATCTACTCGTTCGATAGCCACCGACCCCACGTACAGTCTAAAAATGCTCACACATGCCACCGCAACGGTTCCGGGGAAAAAGATGCATATCTCTTCTGCTCGTTGATTATTGTCACTTCATAGTTAGGAAGACCCCGAAATCATTTCCTTCCAGCATCCTAGATCAGGACAAAAATGATCAGTCTCATGTTTTTCCGATCAATCTGTTTATTTGCAACGACCTTACAAATACGCTGATCAGTTGATTCGACCTCTTGGTCTACTCCTCGACTGAGTATTCCATCGCTTTACACCTTGTGAAAATAAAGTCTGAAGAATGAAATTTCATTGCTGAATTCTACGAAAACTTAGTTCATCATCGAAACTTTTGGAGAAGGTATACCAACCGTATACGGTTTCCGAGACATTTCTGCATGAAAGCTGAACTGAAGTTTGGTAGTGCACAGCAGGAGCAATCGAATATTTTTTCCCATGTTGTCTGCAGGAATACTGATTTTCAGTTCGTCAAACGTAAGTACATTACACATTATACGGACTCCTCCTACAGGGAAATTTTGAATGGACATGTCACTTCCAGTTGGGGCATCAAATGTTCCACGAAACGGTGTCCTCGGTAGCACGTGCACCTCAATGATCGAACCTCGGACACGTATACACACACACACGTGATAGAGGAAGAAAAGGAACAAGAAGTGGAAGGTGTAGAAGAAGAAGAAGAAGAAGAAGAAGAAGAAGAAGAAGAAGAAGACGGAGAAGAAGAAGCAGAAAAAGAGAAGGTGACCGGAGAGATGAGGGAAAAGAACATAAGTAGGACGAAGAAGAAGAAAAAAGAAGAGGAAGAAGGAGACTGAGAGGAAGAATTAACTGAAATATTAGAAGGAATAAATCCTAAAGATGTTTGCAGCTTGTGTCAACGCATATCAGCGTCCCCGGAGTACGGACTGTGACTGTTCAATATCATTTGCAGATTTCTACAACCCCGGGAGGACTAATCGGTGGTGTAATCCATTGGTTCAGGCCTTCTAACAATTTGTGTTTTAATGTCAAGGTACGGTTGATAGTTATCTTGTTACACAGAATATCACAAAGAATCATAGGTAAGTGTGCCCAAAACCATTCTACTTACCTTATAGTCAGTTCGCAACACAGCAAAAGGATACGAAAACCTTGACCGAATAGTACGTGTTAGGCTTCCGTGTCGGGATTCACGAGGTCTGTCAGCCAAACGGTCAGAGTCATTGATTGTCATGGCTAGGTGTCATGCTACGTGGCAAAATTGTGTCCGATCTCTTTCCGATTACTCGTGATTTTTTCTTACAACGTCTTTCTCTGTCTGTTTGATCCTTGTGCTTCTTTTCATTGTGCTCTGGACTAGAACATGTGGCGAGGTAGGAACGTAAATCAGAGTACTGGAGTGTGAGGTTAACCGTTGGAAGAACTGAACTAAACTGATGGCGCCGACGCACAATTCAGCACGAAAAATCCTTTAGATAATAGTACCACATCTACCTCATCCGGCTTGTTAAGAATCAGCCGAGTCCCCAGTGGAGTCCGAAAGTGGAGTGTACGACACTGCGTACAAGATAATGAGTACTATACGTTATCTTAGCTGACTTCTAACCGTAGGTATCACGTCAGCAGAGAATGACATAACACCTATACAATGATGGATTCGAACGCTAACCCTTCGTCACTCTACAACCTGGACTCTTATGATGGTGGATCTGTTCTCAGCGGGAACCTAAGTTTGTATACAGCACTACAAAACCTGCGGAGCATCATTATCTGACCAACGGTAATAGTTAAGAATGTTCATTGTATATCGATAAATACTCTAAAACAGTCTGAAAGGTCAATATACCACCAAGAAAATTCTCTCTTTCAAATCCATATGACATGTAAGAATAGTGATTCATTTCGTAAAACATTCAAATTCGTCCCCTACCATTTGTTTTATTTACGTTGACCGATTTTTGTCTCTGTCTCTCACTCACTTCACTGGATACTACCGAATAATTCTGAATCCTAAAGAAAAGCCCCCAGATTGTTCATTTTATAGTTTTAAGCCGTTTGGGTTGTCTGGTCACTTTCTAATGTCTTACTTACCACATCCATGGTCAGAAATTGCATAAGTCTGAACTACGAAACCCACCCGTATTTGAATATCGAGACAACAGATGGGAAAACCGCGCTGCTAAAGATCATCTTGTGATCATTTTTGAGACGAGATTGTATGCAGGATAAAAGGCCACTGCCTGTACATATAAATAGTGATAGCGCACGTGCATTTTAACTGTGAATGGGCCAGGAAAAACAAAATAGATACCAATAACGCTTCGGCGACCATGTGAAAAAGTAAATTTGCCATGAATTCAAACCCAAACCGGTCACAAGATAAAACAGTGAGATCTTTAACCTCCGGCATTTCTCTCCCACCCGTTTTTCATCGTTCGGTCCTAACCCAGATCTCATTCGTTTGCATCCCCAAATGTGATGCTCTGAAATCACCAAGGTTAACTAGATTATTCATGTTTTTCAATGTGTGCATCTTTTTAGTTTTGCAAAACACCGTTTCTAAATGGATTAGGTGTGACTCCATGGTTTCAATATCATCGTAATTAGTTCAAAAAGGGTGACCTTGAAGCAAAATATGCCAGATGGCAGCACCAAGAGTCCGCTCGCATAAATTTGGACCCGGTTGATGAAAGAACACGAGAACTTTGCATTATTTGTCGTATAGTGTCTATTGCCCTGAAGTACTGTTTTCAATGACAATGACCGCAAAGAATCCGACCAAACACAGTTTCGGTTGCTTAAAAATACATGTGGTAAAGACAGGTATGGCTGAACGCATTTAGAATAATGAACTAGTTCTCACTGAGATCATTTGGAGTCCAAGTTCGATAACTCAAATTATTGACAATTCGATCAGGACATTTTGGTATTCAATCCATTTTGAGAAAGATTTTTAGCTTTCCATCGATTTGTGTAATAAAGATGAGAGATTAAACTTACCCACGAATTCCAAGTCCAAGAGTGATCTGAGAAACTTACTCGCATATGACTGCACTGTGTATAGACTTCAGGAGTTACATCGTAGATAACGTGTTGTCCTTGAATTTGCGTTCGTCTTGAAAAATGCGAGGCTCTCCACCCATTTCAGTATACTCATTCAAGTCGAAGTTCAATGTATATATACATATGTACGTATATGTAGAGCTTACTCTGATCCGGTCTTTACTATTATTATTACTACTACTGCTACTACTACTACTGTTATTATTAACACTACTACTACTATTACCACTATTACTAATACCACTATTACTACTATTACTACTACTACTACTACAACTACTACTGCTGCTACTACTACTACTACCAATACTACTAATTTGTCTGAACAGATTAGCTCACCATCATCCGAGTGATCCCAATCAAGCTGATGACTATGATCGTGTTCATCGTCGTCATCATTGCGGCCGATACAGTCATCTGAATCATCATCGCCATCGTTGTAACTTGAAACTACTATGGAACCAGTCAACGTTTTTCATCACAACTACATATCAGTCATCTTCATCCTTGGTCAGGCTTCTCAAGCCAACATAAATCAAACTTGCTTGTCACTACCTCTGTTAGCAGCGGGCTTATTGGCCGCAACAGGACGAAATAAGAGAGGACCAGAGAAAACGCATTAACCGGACAAAAGCATGATATGGTATTTCCTGCGGATTGCAACCTCTATGACTGCAATAGCCTCTCTGTAGAAAACGTTTCTCCATAGAAAACCCCGCACAGTGCAACAAACCTTCCAAAACGAAAAAAGAAAAACCTCCATTGGGATTTAAACACCCCTCCCCCACCAGAAAGCATTTTCGGGTTAAAAGTACCTGAGAATGTTGTTTGCCGAACAAATCTTGTAATGCACTTTTGTCCAGCGATATGATATCACTTTCCTGGCTCACTATCGCATGTGACTTATCGGGACTTCAACTGGTTCTTCAGTCCAAATCTCAGGGTCTGGTTGCTGGCTACTCCTGATAGTATGGTGGGCTTATGAAGCCATAGGGTATACTTCTTCTTTTGCGCTCATGCGCAGTCACGTGATAAAATAAGATTGAATCACTAGGCCACTGGGTTTTATGAGTCCTAATTATGCTGACCAAGTTTTATTTGGGTCAGTCGGCAATAATGTTGAAGACTTTAGTTGTCTGGGGTTGGGAGGTTTCTCCTCTCTTACCAAGAGATTGATATTGTTCGCTCGAGCAATTTACTCGACGCTGGTAAGTCGTTTACCCATCCCATTTTGGTGGAATTTGAGATCACGCATCGAAACATCACGAGTCATCATCACTCACATTGACGAAACAGGTGTGCTGTTGCAGAAGCCTTGTTCAAGTAGGTGAAAAATGTTCTGGCATGGAAAAGCAAAAGACCGGTTGACAATAATGGTATGGTACGGAGCTTCCGGTGAAAAATAAAAACTGTTAGTCATCTGCGAATGTACCTATCCGAGGTGTACTAAGAATCAACCGCAAAATGAAGTTGATTATGAGAACAACCTTAGAGCCTGGACGATGGGGAACATATTGGAGGTGTGACTGAAACGTTGGAACACTACGCTGAATTCTAGGTACCGGAGAATTATTCTATTGTTGAAAAACTTCCATGAACTTTCAGACCCATATTTAAGGGGCCTTATTATCATTCTCGTAACATTCAATACGTACGTGAACACGATGTAGCTTGATTAAAGAGACGACGCACCTTCGCCAAAGCTGTTATGCCCTGATCTTCGGTAGAAGAAAAGCTCAGAGGTTCTATTTAACCCGCGTGTGAATTAGTTACGGTGTCCATCTTGTTAGTTTGGTTGTAAGAAACCGTTTCAATAGTACAAAATAAGAACACCAGATATTAAATAGTTTTCCTGGTTTAATTTACTCGTTAGAATGATTGAAAAACGCTAAATGGATATTGGTTTTTAGCAAACTCCCATTTAAAAATGATACTACTTACGTAACTACTTTCTTTTAGCAATCTTCCTCCCTAAATACAATACCTCTGAGCGAGAAATAATCTGGGCCTTCCCGATTGATGTTTCTTTCGAGAGTAACTACTGTGTGTGACAAAGCCTCCCGTCGTTGGTCGCAAATCCTTGTTTCTTCAGTTAGTCACAAGAGTGACACCGAAACAGGTATTTTCCTACGGTTCACGCAGTCCAGTCAGAACTGATCAAAAACCAACACACATTATGGGCAACAAATTCCAGTTTTCACAAAAACCTCAACCCGAAAACGCCAAAACTGTTTACACCGATCGCGTTTCTCCCATAGTTTCGTACAAATTTTGTTTTATCAAAATCCGATTCTCTAACCTGTTTATTCCTAACCTTACAAAATGGATATTCTTCATAAGAAAGGACATTGCAACAATGACGATTAAAAATATAATTATGAAACATTGTGGACAGTCTGGAAAGTTAAGAATACCAATCACTCTTACACCACTTTCGGAAAACGTCCAGTGATCACATTAGAAGAAAAAGGAACCAATTGTATTCCTGGAGTTTTACACACGATTTGCGGAGGTTACGACACACGGCTCTCCACTGTTGTATTTCAGAAGAAAATGACGACAACAAATAGCAAAACAAAGGAACCATTAAAACAGTCAGAATGCGGACTTTGTATGCATCGATCTAATCTGGCCTGGTAATTGAAGGAATGAACTATGGCCTCAGTTACACTACCTTCCAATCACATCGCCGAGGCCGTTTCTGATATATTGACTGGAAACATCACGTACCTAAAACATGAACGCGATGGCTACGTCAACTCCCATCTTTTCATGCACACCTTCCAATCACTCGGCTTACATCTAGCCGACCGCCAAGCTCGACGTTTGCATGTGATTGGTAGACTAAGGAGAACAATGATTGGTCCGATTCGATATACCAACCATGCATGTGGAAGTTTAGCTGTGCTGGCCAGATCCAGTCATTGGCAGGTGGAGGCGGTGGTGGTGATTCGAGCATATGACTGCCACTAATTCACGAGCGACGCTCATCTCATGCTCACCCAAATGGTTGAACGCACATGTGCACAGTTGTGTGTACCCTGGATGTGCGTCTTGTCAACAACCGCATTGTGAAACTGTAAACTAACAGGAGTTACTGAGACAGCTTTGCGCTGGATCATGAGACTTGTGGAATTTATCCTGCTGTACATATTTGTCACCTTGGCATGTCAAGTTCTGGCATCAAGTGAGCCACCCGGGAACTCGTCCAATCAGACTACAGAATCGAAAGCAAATACTGATGATTCTGGTTTTACTCGAGTGAGTTTCACTCATTTGAAACCTGTTTCCCATTCAAAATTGCCAGATGAAATGGTTTCTACCATGGTTGTGACTGAATCCTGCGATGATAACTCTGTCAGATAAGGGTTGTATCAGACAAGGGTCACGTGTCAGCACAGAAAATAGAGAGCTGAGCAAACGAAAGTGAAACTAACTGCACTGGTGAACAGGCATGCCCAAATGGTAGAAACTGGTTTCATAAACATCAAACTTAGTAAGCTGGCCAACACAATTCGGTTTTGTTCATTTATTTGGCTGCCGAAAATAAAATTGTGTCACATATTACGACGAATAGCCAGTTTTATTTACGAGACTATCAAAAATACGATATAAGGAAAAACATAGAGAACGAGAAATCTTGTTGGACAGTTTTACAAAATGCTAAGCTTTGAAGTGAGAACTGATATGAGAAAAAAGGAAGAAAATCACTGCAAGCACACGGACGTGAATCGATTTGCAAGGCACCTCAGGAGATTTGAACTCCCCGTCTGACTCGAACTGGGCCTCCCCCACCCCTCCCCAAGAGTCATTGATCGATTGTCCGAAGTGCGGTATTTGGATCATGTGACTGGAATGATGAACAGGTGTTACTGACGAACTGAGGAACCCTGTAGTTTTTATTTGTGCACTAGAATAATACACTGAGTGGTTTGTAGCGTAATATAAGTTCCGTTTCAATTCGAACAGCCAAGTGCGGTGCACTGCATACGGCTTTTCTGTTTGCCAGCTCTCAGTAAGACTCATCCTCGTTTCCCATATAATTAGCACTTGGAAATAACACGGAGGGAACCGTAGATGGTAATATCATTAATATGAGTGGTGTATGAATACAAGAGCACCAGTAGTGTGGTTTGAAGCTCCTGATTTTGCTTGCGGTTTTAGAGTGCCTGCCTAGACTTTCTAAACAAGGTTCCGAACAAGTCAGGCTAAGTGTTCTTACAGTGCTGTCAAGTTTCCCGAATGATTTGTGGGGTGTTCATTTGGCACTGTGAATGGCACATCGAGAGGTCTACTGATGTGTCATTTCTATCGCTCACACGATTGCTAGTCGCTCGCTTTTTGATTTGAATGCTCAAACTGTGATTATTGAATGGATCAATAGCGATGGAAGTTGTCGTTCGTGGACTGTTTTTCCAATTTGAGCAAGCCCGTCCGATGAAAAAAGCTGCAAGTGGAATTCATTTCTATTACGACTCTTATCGGTCGGACAAACAGTGAAGATCGGGAGTTTCACAAGGCTTCAAGTTTTGCATAAAACGTGTGCGTGTGCGAGTGTGTGTGTGTGTGGAAGCAAGCGTTTTCAGAGCAGACCGATTATTCACACCCAGACTGATTGAGTGTATAAATCAAAGTTCAGTCGATCCTCAGATAGGCCACGGATAACGATTTGCAGCCTCATTCTTTCGTGGGTCATTCCTTGCTACTTAACTAACTAATTTGCGAGAGCACTGCAGACTTTTGAAGTTTTATTCGTGGCTCTGTATATGATAACGTTTCATGCGTTTCGCTGCTAAATTATGCGGAATAATACAATTTACAAATAGCGTAACATAATCACAGCGCATACAGCTAACACTTATATTTCAGTAGTCCATTTTTGCTGGACATATTACCATACAGTAATAAATACGTGTCTACCCTAATAAACAGTATTCGGGTCACTTCCGAAATGCCCGCTTTTTCACTATTCGCGGTTGCCCTAAGGAAGTAAGCGCGCCAATTTCGGAGTGGATGGTACGGTGTGTTCAATATACATCCATACACGCACTGAGGAAGTCGAAATATGAAACCCACTACTACCACTGTACTGCTTGCTTGTGATCAGATTACTCGACCGTATCACAGAGGCCGACCTCGACTTTCATTCGCCACTTGGTCGAAAGTAGTCACGTCCAGGCAGTAAATGTCGACCAAGACAGGATACCAGCAGCATTATCGATTTCATACACCAGACTCGCCCTGTGACGAAAAGCGTGACATTCCTCCTCGGCCAACTTTGACTTAAGCCGATCATTCACAATCGTACACACGCACACGCGTGACCTAAGATTGCATAGGATTCGCTATGATCCCCCAATTCGTTCCATGATCTTCTTACCTTTTTGCCTGATGTACGCTGCTGAGGAGAGTACGCGAGAGGAATTCTCCTCTTGGTGTTTGTCCCTTGATTTGCTTGTTCAAGTTTTTACGGAAAGTGCATGTTCCATTTTTTTAATTATCGAGTGAAAGCAGTCGATCCGATAAAATGCATATAGCATCGACTCTTGTTTACAGTAAAAGCACTGAATGTTAGAGAAAGACGAATAACGAGAAGAAATTTCTTTTCGGGATACAAATTTGCAAATTCGCCTGTGTGATATGATCCTTCATGCAGTACCAACGCGGAAAATCACGAAAGCACCGCTGTACTGCCACTTTCTCCGGTTGCTTGTTCGGGTTCATTGTCAATGCAGGGCACATAAACCGAGCCCCCACTGGAACTCAAGCCTGCCGTGACTGATTGTAAATCAAGCAACTCATCACTAAGCTATCAGGGCTGGCTTTCAGCGGTCTCTTTAACACAAGCAATGTACGATATAGTGCGCTGACAAGGACGAAACAAGTTTACTGCGGTGCTGCGGTAGCTGACAATGGTGATTTGAGTTTTCGCACTGTAAGGAAAATCATTTTACATAAAACATATACCTCCTACCACTCAGACTTATGAAATGTATGTACATCATGCTGGGAATACATAGGTTGAATATAGGTAGCTTAACAGATAGACGACCATGGCTAGTGCAATAAATCTACAAACAAGACAACAGAATATTGAGAAAAATTCAGCAGATTCGAGGAAAAAATGTGAATAATTACTGATGTGCGAATGTGTAAAGAAAGGGAAAAAGGTCAGAATTAGAGGTAGAAGTTAAGAGACAGTTCAGAGTAAGAATTGAAATAGAAAAGGATTGATCCTGTTCGTAAGCCCAAGACAACAATAGAGGTAGCCGTAAGACGAGGATTTTTTCATAGATCAGGCTTTGGGAAGTTTTTCACTACGATTTCCGATCAAATGAGTATTTGTGCACGACATCTTCTGAGAATACTGTGGGTTGTTACGATTAATACCGAACAAATGTTGTAAGATAAAGCTGGAATTGTTCTTAGCAGTACTTCGATCGGTGGTTGTCGACTGGTTAAGAGCGTTTCCTCAACACCTTGGAATTCAGAGGTTCGAATCTCCACCATCACCGAATACTTTGATGGTAGACAGTAATCCACTGTCAGCCGGCTGGTTACCACAACTAACTGATGGGACCTTATGTGGTTCTGTGTCACTCAAAGTCTCAGGGTCTGGTTGCCAGTTACTCTTGATAGTGCTGTGGGCTTTCGTAGCTATGGAGTATGCCCCTACGGCTGATCGCATGCGCAACCATGCAACAAAAAAGCTAGAACTTTTTCTGATTGTACATTGCTTACAGGTTCTGAACACTCTCCTGCGATCTCTTTGGGTAGAGGTTTTGCCGACTATCTGACAAGTAGGGCATGCACCCCAGTGCAAACAAACTGTCATTCACGTCGTAAGATAAGACGATTTCACGGCTACACACTGTCAGCTAGACCATCTGTGCATCTCTGCACGTGATAACCAATGGGAGCTAAATGCTTTCGACATTCGAGTGTGGGCAATTCCCGGTCTGAATACCAATCGGCCAGTTCTGTGCAGATGGTCCATTTTGTAAACCATGAAACTGTATGGCCCCCAGCCACTTAATATGGTGAACTGATTGTCCAAACAGTCGCCTAGATCCCAAGATCTCAGTCCAAGGCCGTCTATCGGACTGCTTGGAGTTCTGCTGATAACTGTTTGTTCACTGCTAGGACGAAATAATCACCTCCTTTGTCTGGGGCTCTCAGTTGGCTGACTCGTCTAACTTGGTAACCACCCCTTTCCGTTGCCAAGACAGTTTTCAGTACGATTAGAATTGTTTCTTTGTGATGATCATGTGAGCCGACTGCTTCCCCGTAAACAGACTTTTTTGGATTCACATTCGATTTCATTGCAAGCGGGACTGCTCGAGTATGCAAATAGACTGGGAAGCATTCCTCATTACAATCCTGGTTCTGATAGGTGACAACAATAGTTAGTTTTGTTCCGTCTTATCGATCCAAGTTTCTTCTAAATTGTTTTTGTCTGCACTAAAATAAGGGATATTTAATTTGTTTGCAAGTATTCGACTATTTTGTCCGAGTAACTTGCAGCGGTAGAAAATTTAAATTTTGTATCCCGAAAGGGTTGAAGCTCGTGGCTCACAAGCTAATTCATATCGGATATGAGTCCCATAAGGGACTTCGCGGATGTGCGGGTGTAACAGGGAATGCTGGGGCGAGGGAAAGGCGTGAACATCAAGGCGAACGAACAAACCAAACGAGGGCCACAGACAAAAGAACAGGTGGCGAATATGTCGGAGGCGTCCCGAAGCAGACAAAAGGAGGCATACAGACGACCGGAGAGGAAGCAGCGGGATCTCCGGCAACCAGCAAGATAGCTCAGGTGAAGGGCTGCCGATCGAGCCGTCAACTGAGACAGTCGGGCCAACCGAAGGGAAATGACAGTCAAGAGAAGCAAGTCATCGGCCACAGACAAATGGACAGAACGCAGCCGAAGCGCTCAAGCAGCGGCAATAGCAATCTTGGTGCCGCGCAGTCTGGAAAAAGGCCTATACAAACGACTGTATATGTTCCATGACTTGACTTGTTTGGCCGGTGAAATACAAGTATCCTGTCGTGTGTTGTCGTCCCTGTTACACGAGGATATGGATTATTCCCAACAGGCTGAGTGAAAGAGCTGACAGTGAGGGATTCGATCATTGTCGTTGGGGTGTGAAACGATAAATCATTTGCTAAACTACGGCAACAGTGGAATGCATTTGTAAGAGTGCAGTGGTGGACTTTGCGACCGGATACACTTGCTGATCTGTTTTTCTTTTGTATAAATCTTCCATCTAATATGGTTTTCTTCGTATGATCACTGATTCAATCAGTACACTGGATTTGCTGGGATCACAATGCCTTTGCGTGTTTGGATTGATAAAATGATTCAGTTGTGTGAGACACGAAACTATAAGGTTGACACTAATTTTCACGAATAAAGGTGCACGCAGACCGTGTCGGGTTTGTTTATCGATTGCTGATTTTTCTGATTTGAATCAAGGATTGTTACTCCGTTGTACCCTAACTGATAATGGAACGAACTGTTTTGGATGGATTCACATGTTTGTTTAGTTACAATAATTTGTTTCCACAAGTGAACCAAAGGATGCATGAGATCGTTTGTTCAGAAACAAATTCAGTCTTCCGTGTGAAATATGACATCTATCGGTGAAATATTCAAATCCCGTGATCAACTTGAATTGGCAAGTTAGAAGACAAAGAGTGCGACAGAAATTTCTCTTGTTTACTCCCATCGATCGAGTACGTATGAGAACCGGTAAAAGACTGCTAATTATAAAACAGTTTTATATGATCTGGAGCTCTCTGTGCCTTTGTGTTGTGACCGTGTGTGAATCATTGAAGCCACCGTAGGCCATGTGCAAAGGTCGTTCGCTTACGGACATAAGACGAGTTTGCTGTGGTCGATCGATAGTGCCCCAGTATCCTGAGTCAATATTTGTTCCAGTGATATAACATAACCTAGAACGTGCTATTTGGGTCCACCTTGTGACCACTTTAGACCAAGTGACAAACGATGACCGAGGTCGGTCTACGTAACGCAAGCAAATTTTTTGGGTACAGCTGAGTCATGGCATCACCATAACAATTTTGGGGTGTTCTCGGCCGTTCTAGTCCGCAGTGATTGGTCGGTCCTAACGATGTTATACATACACGATCGATCAGATTACACGAAAGGAATTTCTCTTACAGTGTTTATCTTCCGAATCGCTTGTTCTCATATGTATCGGTGAGTGGAAGCACGATGTCTCTTTGTGGCAAAGTTAGTGACGTGTGCAGACCGTTGAACAGAAGAATCAAGACAGGTTGTTCCACACTTGAATGTTGCAGCCACAGGTGGGGTGAAGCTTCCATAACTTTGTCACTTATCAACCTTGTTTAATCCAAAGCCATTTTCCTCATAGGTGTCCCCACTTTGGCGCATAACTTGAAGTCGGTTGCCCACGGCCAGGCAGATGATCCATTGTCCCCATTCTACCACTGTTACTTCGACTTCCGTTCCTCGGCTGTCATATTTCCAATATATTTCAAAGTCTATCCCGAGCACAGGCAGCCAGTTATCCTTACCAAGTTTCTGTCCCTATAAAGGCCGGACCTTAAACTCTCACATTTTCCCCGAACTGCTAGGTTGTGACACACCCTTACTGTAAAAGATTATCGTCCCGTTATTGAGTGAATCCCAGAGAAACGAACCCCAAGTCCCACGGCAGAGTACACAAACTCACTTTACTACGTGTACTATGGGGACAGATTATCAAACAGTTACAGCAATGTAATTCAGTTTGCGGTCACACCTATCACAGAATCAGAACAGTCAACGAAGGTTTCAAAACGTGCTGGCAACGATGAACAGGAAACGCTCGAGAAGGCGATGCAGGAGCAAGCCAAGTGGGAATCATTTTGACCAATCAACTGTCAGAAGAGAAGTAATCGCCTGAAGGAACACAAGCGCAATGGCATGGCAACGAGAAAATGGTATCACAAAAACGGGAAAGCCGAAGTTCAGTTGATCACATTGGCACAGAGAGGGGGGATAATTACTCCCAAGCGGTGGGGCCCAGTCAGGTAACCCAGGAAGTCCAGATACATTAATGGAATGGGTAGGCTAAGAACCAATACGTAAGTGGAGCGGAGTGTGCGGAAGCAACAACAACGACGGAGTCGTCGTGACAGCCAGTGGGTGAGTGCACCAAGGCGAACAACAGGGAAGAAAGGTTACGTAAGCCATAAAATGTGTTACAGACCAGGGTTCATTGATGTGCGATACGAACAGATGAGGCCAAAAAATTGACCCAGGACAGATATCGATTAGCATCGGTCAACTCTTACCGTCGAAACAAAACTAAAAGTTGTGCTACGCAATGGGAGTGGACAACATTTGTCACTCGGAGGTGGACGCGTGGGGTGTTGGTCTGTTTGGTCTAGTGGTCTACGCGCATGGGAAACAAAGGTACTGCCTGATAAATACAAGACAGAAAACATAAGATTTGGACTAACTAAATATAAAGGTGTTTCTTCATGTGACGAGCTGAATTTCTGTGTTCCATCTCCACAAGTCTTTACCCTGCACCTCTCAATCTCTCCATCCACCTAAAACCGTCCTCCTATCAAAAGCGAGATCAACGAACGTTCCCCACAAACTCCTCTTGCCGTATGTTTTTGAACTATGGAGTATACCACTCTTGGAATAATTCACTTCGAGTGCCATACAAAAATATGGATATAGTGGGTCCGGTGTTCAGTTTATGTCACTAATAAAAGATTAGCGGGTTCACAATGTTCGTACGTGATTCCAGCAGTCCATGATCATGCTAGTTGAATAACTGGCACGAATTTATGTTGACCTTACAAATTCGGCTTTTGGAGAGGGATGCATATCGCCCTGATTTTAAACTGCTCGTGGACTATTTGTGGGTCCTCTTCGGAGTAACCATTTTAACTTGCACAAGTCCTCCATGCAAATACAAACTAACGTATTCTTTCATCGAATGTCCTGCTTTGACTATTTCTAACGGTTTTCTAAATGGGCGACATGGATGAAACACTTGACTAATCTCGATCATTCATTCTCCGTTGTACGCGGTGGCTTACGTAAACACACACGCGAATCTCAGACCAGATAGCACAGTTTTTTTTATCCGTTCAGACGTGCTTTGTTGTTGGTCACCGTTGCATATGACACATCCAACTGAACTGTGTTGTCCACTGTTAAACTGAATATTCACATCTCGCCACTGAATGCTCGATATCTCAGCGACCCACTGACTCAACGAGAAGGAAACAAAATTGCTTCGTAACAAAATGGTAAAAAAGTTCCGGTTATGACCGTCTGTCCGTTTTGTAGCTGCATCAGCTAAGTGGGAGACAATGCAGCGAACGAGAAGGCAAAACAAGTGAAACACACCTGTATTTGCTCGTCCCGATCATCAAAAATGCTAAAGCATGAGTAGTCGTTTAAATAGTTCGTTTCATTGTTCAAAAAGCACCAAGATCTGCACTCTGATTGCCTGTGCAATTTCGATTCTTTTAAACCATGTACCTGTGCACTCCGGGCGATTATGATGCCCGCCTGCCCCATTGTACCTGCTTGGTTGCCTCGGTTGACCTCTAGAATAGTGGCTCTGAACGTGAGCCATCTTAACGTCTGCAATGTGTCCCGCTGATGTCCGCCTGCTTCTCAGTACTGTCTTTCTGTCTGTAGCACGAAGCTCTTGAAATACGTACTGCGTCTTTTTATCCATCCATTATCATCATCATCAATGTTTCTCTTCATTATCTTTTTGCCCTTTGTACGCCGTCCTGGTTTGCTGTATTATCGGCTCTGCTTCTACAGTAGACTCCTTGTACAATCAAACTATGGAAGGAATGATCCGGCCACTCCATCATGTGGCAAAGAGACGACAGTGGATTGGGTCTCTGAGGGCTACACAGCAAGGTTGATGACTGAAAAAACTTAACTGCAATAACTTTGTCTTGGTGGATCCATAGGGGTTATCACTGACTGTGCTCATGTATTATTTGATAAGGCACACACTGGTCAGAGGATTATGATGAGTGCTAATCATTGACGGCGCAGGTGAAGTAAGAGTCATCCGAGGGATCGGTTACGGATAGTGTAACTGGCTGCTACAGGGAGATTTTCCAGATAGCCGGCAGGAGAGCAGTGGTTAACCACGAATAAGAAAGCCATATCTTTTAGATTATACGAACTCGGATGTTCGGTGGTGATTGCCTGAGGAGGTGGTAGGCTTTCTCCTGGCAACGGTTTATATCACTACCAAACAACTTCCCAGGTATGTTGACGGCGTAGAGACGTGTGCGAATATGATTCGCCCACCAAATAAGGCCATGGATGCATGGATAGATAGCAATCTTCACGAATAAGCGAATGAACAGAAAACGAACCGCCGATCCTTCCACATACCCACTTCCCAAGGATACGTTGGTTATCTTGAACCGTCACATGATTCGAAAGGAGTATGTACCACAAGTGGTCACCTGTTTCTAACAACACGACGCGCCTCCTTCGGGAATACTTCTAATGGTACTGGGGATGCCATTTTGTACTCTTTCCCCGTGTGTCTTTATGGATTGTGCCTCTACAAAGAGCACTAACTATATTGCGAAGTCTATGCAATGCACGAAAAGTCGCCATCGAAAATATTCAAGGACCCGACTTATCCTCACGCAGGAGATAATCGAACAAAAGTAAAAAGTAAAAGTTAGCACCAGTGGAATAAGCAAAGAAAATTCCGCGCATACTTGGATACGACACTTACAGTAAAGCCATTGTGGTTGAAAAATCCATCCACGGGAGAGGACAAGTTCAGAAGAACTCTTAGTATCCAGGAGATCACAAGCAGCCTGGAAAAACACTGCATCATTGTGTTCGTAAGGAAAGGTAAGCTGCAACTAACCCACGTAGAACTGTCAGCGAATCCCCTTTGTCTTTCCTTGGTGGACTCATCCATGAGCAGTATCTAGGCACACTTCTGATGCATAAATTACATTATTAGGGACAGGCTTCTATAAAGCACAAAACGGTCAGAAGGAACGGATGGTCAAAGAAGTACCGGGTACTCTTGCGTGATGCGCGGTAATATCCTCGAAACCCTTCAAGTGCATATATATATATATATATATATATATATATATATATATATATATATATATATATATAGGGAGTATTTATTCACACTCTAGACGATTCAAATTAGATCTTAGTTAATATATATATATATATATATATATATATATATATATATATATATATATAGTTCATATTTTTTTATATCCGCCCGATTCCACTCTGTGTACCAAACAAAACATGGCAAAATCGGGAAGAAATGGATAGATTTTCCGAGTCCATGATTTATTATGTTGGTGGACACAATACTGTTGGGTTAACCAGGTCAAAAAAGGTAGTTTTCTTAGAAATCCTCAACCGGAGCCTCGCGCTATCCTAAGCTTCATCCAAAAGGCTGCGGAACAAAACGAGGAATCCTTAACTCACTGGAGGCCAGCGACCAGTTGTTCAGTTCATACATCCCTCGGATGAGGCTAGACATTCTGGGTGCCCAGTACACCCGTCCACCACAGATGCTGGTATGCATACCTTTGCACGCATCATACACCAACCATGGTTGGTTTGGAATCAGGGTTTAGTCACCCCCACCCCCCTAGACTGACTAATAGTCAGCCAACCCGATGGGTAGTGTCGGACGTTCGCTTTCCTCTTCTCAATTTTGTGATGACACCTCAGCCCCGAGAAGGCAGTGAATAGTACTTCCTTAGCTGAGGGTGTGATGAAAGCACAGTCACTCGGGAGCATTTCGACGGTGGTTCAGGATGACTAGCCATCTCAGAGCCTGAGGTACCCACCTCGACCATGCTGAGGCATTTGGGAACTCGAACGATTCCGAGAAACTTGGTCTACCTGTGTAGATACAGCTTACATCAAAAATAGCTTCAGTTTTCCCATTCGTATTGGGCGTGGTTCTGTCTTTTCGTTCCTTAAATCCAGGAGCTATGGGCTCTTCATTCTTTAGGTATGTTCTCTGTATTGTAAGCTGTTACCGGCTGCACGTGGTACACAGGAAATCCGTTTATTCCTAAGTAAGTGAACAAGTGAATCGTCTAACGCAAAAGTAAGCAGTACATGCAATTGCGTGCGGTCAAGCAGAGCCGCTTAGCGGGCAACGAATCAACAAGCAAGTATAACTCGATGCAGAAGTTTGATTGACTGAATCAAACCATTCCTGATATGGATGAAATTGATGTGACAATCATGCGTGAGTTATAGTAGTCACTACTGACTAACAGATCAATAAGTAATCCATCTAAACAGAACGCGGTTACATGTTCGACCACTGATAGAACCACACTACATTCTCAATGGCATTTTCCTTCAGAATAGTCCAGTCTCATATATGTTAAAGACATGTTCAAGACGGTATCGCTTATCCTGGATGATTTGTTTTAAGGGTTTCGTGTACCTGTGGCTTCTACGTTAGCTGATGCAGCCTCTTTGTGCAATCTTACACTCTTTATGTTATAAAGTTTTGACATCTTCTCAAACTCTCCCCTTCTAACCTGGAAACTTCCGTGGTGTGATATTGCCGATGTGGTGAGCCTTGTGCATTCTTTTCAACAAGCTTCTTATAACTACGTAAGACCTTCTCTCGTATTATGTTGTCAAGCAAGTAGGTGTCCTTTTGACAACAATCTGCAGTCATTAGTAAAAGGATAGTTTTTATGTCAGCGATTTGCGGGTCTCTTCTGGTCGAAACCTACTTTGCTGTGTACAAATGGCATGTAAAGACCGATTTTCTAATTTCGGTTTATTTATTTTCTATGGAACTTGTGGTGCTTTCATTCACGGCAATATTAGCGTGCTACGCTTGTAGCAATCTAGCCGTATTTCAAAAATACGGAACTTCTACTTTCTCATGTAGTGTCATCACTTTTTTCTGGCTCTCTTTAATACTGCTACGAGCCTTCAAAAGCTCGGAAAGCTGAAGTGCATTGAGGATTTTCGGAGTTAAGTAAAAACCAAGGAAATAGAGAACAAAACCCATATAACACTTGTACGGAACACGCGCGGGTGGAACTGAGATGCGAGAGGATAGACCGCGGCTTCACTCATACACTAGTGCGCAAAGCATCTCAGTTAAACCTAATCAGTACCAAAGAAATCTGGTAGCCCATTGCATGGTTAGCTACTTCCAACCCCTCCAGCCAAACGAGTGTTGCTACGGTGCATACGTCATCGCCCATACCTGATGCAGTATCCCCTCTCTATGACCACCAGCAGAAAATTTATAATTTTAGTGTCAAAATTAAGTTAACATTTACGGTTACAAAATGGTAACTCAACCACTTTATTTTCTACTAAATATATAATCATTAGTGATCTAGAGGGAAATGGTATCGTTCTAGGAAAGTAATTTGCATGAAAAAGAATGTTTCCGTAGGGATGCGAGGTTTTCGATGGAATTTCTCAGCTGATTTCTTGTGCGTCTTTAAACTTCCATAAAAACAATAAAATGTTTACTAGAAAAATGTTTCCTGCCAATTTCACTCCTGAAAGCACGAAAACCTGTAAATCACTTCTAAAATTAAACATGAACACTTCTGCGGGGTTTTCAGTGCGTTAGCGAATCTGCCAACAAAAAGCTAATGAAAACTACTTAGATTTCGATGAAAATTTCGCGAACGTATGATGCTTTTTTGTATCCCTTTCACACTAAAGGGTTATAACAGTTCTTTCGTTCCATAGCCGGTCCGGAATTCGACTAACAAGGGAGAAAGCTATGGCCTAATTAAAATCTGAAGTTGGCGTGTAAACCTCTCACTTTTCGGCCTATCACGGCCAAGTTGACCTTCTTTTCAAACCTGCGTAAACAGCGTTCAAAGCATGTTTGCCAAAAGGAACAGGTTTTGATAGTTCATGGCTTCACGTTCATATTTCCAATCTGGTTAAATCGATTCAAAACGTTATCAGCAAAAAAGTAGAACTACATCAGACTATTGTTGTCCTGATATCAGATCGGTGGGTGGTAGTCGAGTGGCATGTGCCTTCGCTACCTCTCTATTGTGAAAGATTCGAATCCAACCACCAACGGCCGCGCTGTCACCCGCCAGCTAGTTAAGACACCTGATATAACTGAACCTTATACGGTTTGTCGGCTGTGGCCACACGACCATCACGGTGGACGTAAGACCCTTTGTCTCAAGTCCGAATCCTGTCCCGACACCGGACACTTCCCAAAATGATTGTATCTAGCTGGGCACCAACCGTTTTCGTAAATATCGTATGACGTTGAACACAATAAAAATGGAGTAAATAAAGAGTAGACATAAAGTGTCAGGGCCATGTTGCTGGTTTCCGTGCAGTGGGTCACTGAAGCTACTGGGTAGGTGTATTTTCAAAAATGATGAATGTTGAAGTTTTCCAGTAGTTGCCCGTCGTTGAACTTGGAGCTTGGGTCGGAAACGTTTCTTCTTTAGCTGAGGTGACATCAATGTGCAGATGGGTACGCCTAGACTGTTGATGAATCTTTTGTGACCTGAAAGATAATAGCTCACAAATTAGGAATTTGTGAAAATCATGGAGTTCAGTTTACCAAACCATCAACCGCCAACTTCTGTGCTCTGGTTCTGGTTTCGACCTTCAGCATCGCTGAGCTGAAGGCAAAATGAATAAAACCATAAAATGAAAAAGAACTGAAAATAAGATAATAAATGGATATCACGTAGACGATGAAAGAACCCGGATGCAATTACTCAACTAATGGCAGCACTGAGCCATGTCACCTAATGTATCCAGTCATCTGATGGGAGGGTCTCTTTGACTCCAACCCGGCAGTCTCACATGTCCTACTTGGCCAAACGCAGTGGTCAAGGGTTTTATACCTTTCTGTCATGTCACGGATTGACCACCTCGATCTACCTTCCCAGCACTACCTGTCTCGGAGAACAGCGTACGCTGAGGAAGTTTATCGGTAGGCATGCGTAACATATACCCAGTCATCTTAACCTGCTTAGATTCAGCAATGGTTCCAGTGACTGGAGACTGGTTCCGAAAACCCTACGCCTAACCTCAGCACTACTGACATGCTTTTCTCACCACATCTGAGGAATACTGCGAAGACATTGGTGCCAAAATGCAGATAGTCTTCGTCTATCTTCTACCTTTAAACACCATGCATCTGAGCCTTTAAAACAACGGATCTGACTGCCGCTGCCGTAGACCGTGGAACTCTGATAAAAACCACAATAGCAGCAGTAGTAACTGGAGATTTTTAACCGATTATTGCGATGGATCACTGTAGTTCACTGCGATGGATCCCATAAACGGAGTCAGTATATGAAACGTCACATCTTTTTCCCGAGTGAACAACTTTTTCGGACCATGGATCTGCGTTTCATGCCCACGGATTCTCACCGTCTGACTGTTTGCAGTTCGTATCAAAATTTTCAACCTGATCTCTCTGTTCGTGCAGATAGAAAACAGCATCCGGTCCCGGGGTTTGAAAAATACCTGTCTGAAGGTTCTCTGAGAGAATCCGGTCGAATGCTTAGACACAGCCGTACACATATGCGTACACACATGTGAACACAGGCCGAACGAAACTGATTTCGTCCACACAGTGTGCAAACCTGGAACACATTGTGGAAAAACAACAATCGAGGCGTTTGTGGATACTATTGGAATCAGGTTTCAGTCAGCCTGTAGATGGAAAACGAAATTTCTACCGATCTGTAACAAGAACGGAATAGGCTATCTAAGGGTTACCCCCTACTTTTCACACTCGTGATGGAATAAAGACAATATTCAATAATTAGGATAAGATACAATAAACTTTTTTGTGTATTTCTTCATGTACCTAAATAATGAACGACTATAACGGGAACTTGACAACGGTCTGGAGTTTTGTGATCCTTATCCGTGATGTGAACAACAGGCCGTGGGAACTACGTGGCCACATGGTCCGAACACACAGGTGTGATCAAGGAAGGTGTGATAACACAAAGGGAATGAGGAAACCCCGTACATGGGAACTACAGAAGGGTCTTTTGTTACGGCCACGGCAACAACAACTGTTGCACGAGGTTTCTTTGCTAGAGTAGTTCCGGCTTCAATCATCGAATTGCTATGGCTTCTGCTGTCATGAACAACCACCATGTGGTCACATATTTCACACAGACTGTCGTTCACATCATGACCAAGAATCACTAAGCTCCAGCAAGGTGTCAGATTACCAGATCTGTTACACACCTACTTGCTCACTGCTATCTATAGAGTCCAGTATACTCCCATTTAACAAGTACTAGATAGGTAAACGCATGCGGTGATAAAAGAAAAAGAATTTTCCCGTGGGACAAGCTTAGCCCCTCATGATGATAAAGAGAAAGAAGTGGAGCAATCATTATGAGAAGTTTTGATTCTACTTGCACCGGAATCACTGATGATGTGCAAAAACCACAGTGCATACTTTGCGGAGCTGTCTTTTCTAGAGCAGATTTGAGGTCATTCAGACTGCTGTTACCTTTCAACAGTCGACAAGGTAACGCAGATTTTCCAGGCCAATATGTTGAATCATTGAAAGTTAAAAGAGTACGATTTGACTGTGCATCAATTTTTCGAAAATCAGATTTTATACCACCAGAGAAAACACTGCCGGTAGCTTCACACCACATGGCGCATAAATTAGTCTCAGACAGTTTCAGAATATATGATAAAACCGCGTGCATTAGAAACTGTAACAGCTGTTCTAGAAAAGCAACAAGCTTTAATTACTGTCCTTATCAAGTAATGTTATTCGAAGCCGAATTATTGATTTGGGTTTGGCATACAGGTTCTGTTTGCACTGATGGTGCTCCTGCTATGTTAGAAAATAAATCAGAGTTTTTTTGCGCTGATGAACCAATGGATTCCGCAATCACTGTTTTCACCCTCGATAAGCTCTGGCATCAAAAATATTGCATCCAAAGTGAATAATTTCCTGGCACTTCAGTGGAGACCATCTACTAAATTATGGTTGACTCTGTGAACTATCGCCCCTTTCATTTTTTGTGAATAATTTGGAAGTGGACATTTGGTTTTGGTTTTTCATATGGAAATTCACTGGCTGTCACTTGGGAATACTTTACAGCACTTTTGTGAAGCTTGAGGAGTTAAAGCTCCTGTAAGGGAATAAAACTATTATTTGTTTGGAGAAGTGGAATTACAAGAATCCAACCAAATATTAGCCTATTTCAGTAATACTTTCATCCGTAGAATTTACCTAAATGTATCTACCCAAGGGAAAAATGTAGGCATTTTGACATGATGCGAGAACGTTTCAAAGAAAAAGTGCAACTTTGATATCGACAAGCTGGGGGCGGGATGTTTCTAATTTCATATCACTTGAAGAAGTGATTATATATATATATAAACTTGATTATTTGGGAATGTTCGGAGTCATTTTATAGCTGTTTTAAGGGTGGGGAAATGAAAGCTTCGGAAACACGGGTTATCAACCCAAATTATTTCAATTTGGATGGTATGACGAATGACTAAAATGAAGGTAGATCTTTCATAACTGCCCTCGAATAGTGCCTCCAAATGATACTATGATCGGGGGTGGGTGTGTCACTCTTCGAGGTGGCTACTCATCCTGAACCACCGTCGAAATGCTCCCGAGTGACTGTGCTTTCATCACACCCTCAGCTGAGTAAGTACTATTCACTGCCTTATCGGGGAGGAGATGTCATCACAAAATTGAGAAGAGGAAAGCGAACGCCCGACGCTCCCCATCGGGTTGGCTGATTATTAGTCAGTCTAGGGGGGTGGGGTGACTAAACCCTGATTCCAAACCAACCATGGTTGGTGTATGATGCGTGCAAAGGTATGCATACCAGCATCTGTGGTGGACGGGTGTACTGGGCACCCAGAATGTCTAGCCTCATCCGAGGGATGTATGAACTGAACAACTGGTCGCTGGCCTCCAGTGAGGTACAGATTCCTCGTTTTGTTTCGCAGCCTTTTGGATGAAGCTTAGAATAGCGCGAGGCTCCGGTTGAGGATTTCTAAGAAAACTATCTTTTTTTGACCTGGTTAACCCAACAGTAATGTGCCCACTAGAAAAGCAAATCATAAGATCTGACTCTACGCACTCCTTCTTCCCCCTTTCTACCGTTTTATTTGGTAAGCAGAGTGAAATCAGACGATTATGGAGCATAATACAATATATACTTTGGAACAGTATTGGTCCTTGGTAATGAATATGTTTCCAAAATTTAGGTAAAAGGCACTCACTGTGCTCATCTCATTAGCGAAAACTTGCCTACGCCAGACTGTATTTAGTGCCCTTTTGTCAATCAGAATAAAATTCAGATATCGCTCGGATGCATTAGTAGATATGCGAATTGGTATTAGTAACAAAGTAGCACGGCTGGAAAAACTCTTATCCAATGAAGAGGACCAATCGAGTCATCAAATTTGGTTAGAAAATTTCGTTTCCACTTTGTAGGAGGTGCACAATGCTAATAATTTGTATGTGTGCGGGACATGAAACAGTTTTCAGACCCGTATTTCAGTCCACCCATCTCCAAACAATGGCTGACGCTAATAAAGGGTGCCTGAGTGTAGCGAAAGCGTTAATGATAGCCTAAACAGCTTGAATACTAGATTCTTTTAGGTAGCGGATGAATTTCTATACAAGGATCCAATATTTCATACTGACTTGCTTTTAAAATACACAGAGTCAGTCTGCACCTCGCTTCCATTCGATTGGTCGGGTATTATCAGCTGCAACTGGCTTGGAGTAGGAGAATGATATTTTAGGCTTTTGGGTAAGGATCCTTAAAATCTGCCCGCTGAATGGTTGGAAGCGTTAAGTAACACGTTTCAGTGCCTCGATTAACGGCGTCGTTGCTTTCGAAATGCTATTCTTTGTTCACAATTTCTGCGTGAGACTTTGGTTTCTTTCTACTTTATATTCTGTGCTTCGACTTATTTCACTTCCAAAACTGTGTGGTACCAGCCAGAACTAATAGTCGGGAAAGTGTGATTAACGGTTGAGTGAACCTTACTGATCAACTGCGGTATATATTGATGTCTTTCATGATCGATTAACCCAAGGATTTTCTCAGCCAACAGAGTGATTTGGGGTCAAATAATTAGTTGTGTTGTATTTTTTTCATCAAATCTTTCTATTTACTCAAAACACATTCATTTGCTGGTCATGAAAATGCGTTAAATTGGTAACTGCGTAATTTATTAAAACAGGAGAAAATGGGAAAATCTTCTCTGGCAAAAGCTTTAATGGCGTCCGTATAGCCCAGGATTATGGTCAATAGAGAAACTCAGTGTGAACTAGACACACCTATAAGTGGTTCCCTAAAATCTCCTGACATTTCTATATTTTCATCTGACTTGTTATCTTCCAGCACATTTATGATAATGACAACCGACTACCATCCTGATGCACAGACCATTTTATTTCATGTTGTGCCTTATTGCAGTGGAACAAATACACCGTATCACCTCAGACTCCCACTATACTATTAGGAAAAGCCAGTAACAGAACCGTAACTTGGAGCACAGAACATGTGAAAGTCTCATTAAGTCAGACATTGTTACAATCCGGGCCGTATCGTATTTCTGTCTTACTTCTGTCTTAGAATTGAACTCATGTAACCCAAAGTGGAGAGTAATGAACCTCAGTCCTCTGAGTTGAGAAAAACTTATACCACTCGATCAATTTGTCTTTTTCTTTGCTTCGCTTTTGTTATGTACTAATGGTTTTTTATGATTCACGGAGAGGGCCGCAGCCAATTAAACGCTTCTACTTGGGGAATGTGACCGGTGGCGGTTCGAGGATTCAAACACGGGACAGATTGGTCTGAAGTTCATCACGATGACCGTCTGACTACAGCCGGTCAGTACTTATATCCCGAAACAAAATAGCCCTCTCCTGCGTTGATCACGTTACAACTGTGAACTAATTTTCCAAATGATCATGATGAGAAAAATCAATTAGAGCGGCTATATTCCCGCAGTTTGATTTGCACATTGCTATTCTGTGCTCCGGTCAAAGAAGTTCCGCTTTTCATTCATCATCAAACAGAATACAAAGACCGGTTGTTCTTTCGGACTATAAAGTGGTAACTGAGCATGAAACAATTCCTGGGGCACGTTATTTTCGTGAATCGATCATGATGTCAAGTGCTCAGATAGCCATTAAAGCTTTACTGTGTATAGAAGCGTAGTATGCCGGGACAGCCCTCTTCCAGTGGAGAGGGGTCCGGTTCCGTCCCTCCAGTCCTGGTGAGAAAATCCTCCCGGCTTCGAACTATCTTGGTTTATCGGTATAAACAGATCGTTTATACAAGATGGCTGCTGATCATGACCAAAACCTTGCATAAAGGCTTATTGGATCACCGATACTCCTAACCCGCCCATCTGGAGCGTTTGTCTGGTTGCGCCAGGATTGGTTTATTTTTCTCTGCTCTGTTCAGACAAATGTTAGCCACTGATTGGTCCATTGATCCGCTTGGCTGGCCACACTCCCGTCTGAGCAGCCGATCAAGTGCTGTCTGCTTCGCTGTCGCTGACCATGCCCTTGATTCTGGACGTTCGGTGGCTTGCTGTCTGCCACTGAACGAAACGGTCTGTCGACGTGTTGTCCATTAGCCCCACAGTGAGTTGCTCGTGTCTAATATGCAGACACAAATAGGTAGAGAAATCAATGAGTCAAAGCTGATTCAGTGTTTCAACTGGTTTCCACACTTACGTCAACAGTAAATCAGTGAGGCAGTTTACAGAATGGCTTTACAGACGCATGGTGTGGTATTGTTATCATACATCCCATCAGAACGCAGTTCGTTAGTCGATGATTAAGATAAAGCTGAGCGCGGTCAGTTAAACATCACGGGCGGTATTTTTTTGCTATTGCCTTAGTCCTCTGGAGATGAATTGGTATTAAAAACCCACAAGTCACGAATTTTCGGCTTACTTCTTTCGACAAGCATCATTAGTCATCATCGTGCAGCGTTAAATAGCAGTGCAAGCCCCATTGATCACTGCCTTTCTCACCGTGTTAGAAGCAGAAATAGAAAGAATAAATGTACAAGATGTGGTCAGGACGTGGACTTACACTGCTGGGAAGAAAAAGAAAGAACGCCCTAGTAGCCAACGCATGGAATACACAATCCAACTGCACAAACGCATATCGGTCAAACATTCCGATTGGACAGAAAGTGACAACGCAATCGCCACTGTTCGCGGTTTGCTGCCGTATCCATCAGTGTCTCCAGCCAACTGGTTGAATTATCTCTTGGACCCCAACCACGAAGAAGTGAGGCATCTACTTTTCCTAAGTTCGCTGTACACTTTCTCATTCCCTGCTGCTACTTCATTTGTTGACCTCTACGTGGTTTCTTTCGCTCCTGAGGAGGAACGGAGAATAGGACACGGTATAGCAGACGTGTTTTCTATACGTAACACGTACCCCACCCAACGAAGTCTACTAAGCTGGGTACGCTTTGACAGGACGTTCCCTGAATTAGTACCCAATACTCTCTTTCTGACCTCAGCATTGTTCACTCGACTATTCCGCCCGATCTTAGAGATACTACGCAAACATCGGTGGTCGAAAACCTCAAGACGACGAATATCTCCCGCACACAGACCTTAAGTGTCGTAAGCATCACTACTTTCATTTATTGCTTCATATTCCCTCAGAACGTTAAGATTATCTTCGCAGAGTTATACGCTGTATGTTATAATTTAATGTACTTTTACAGGAAGAGTGAATTGAATTCAAATAATCATCAGTCTGTTACCAATCAAAGGTTATGTAAAATGTTAGTTCCATTTGCCAACGATCACCGTTGAATGAACGGATGCCGATTATTTTATCAGTTGGTTGTAGCAACCTTATTTGGAACTCCGCAAAGCTTCTGTAAATTCTCAGTTCGATACTTACTCGTCTGGTTTTGACGTGGTTACGTCATCTATCGATTAAGGTTTCATGGTGAGTAGCCATTTTGAATTATTTTCGAGATGATTCATTGTGCAACATGAACGCGTAGCTCGCCATCGGAGGCCGTGAAACAACCGTACACAGCACTTACATCTGTCTTGCAAGGAGTCAGCCGTAGCAGTATCAGCAGCATAAACAGCTCGTAGTCACATCAATACCACCGGGTGAACTGCGTGATCAAAGTATGGGACCCCCCGCATATTCCAGTGTATTTCCGGTTCTGAATTCCCTGACAAGAAGCCGTATCAGGTCAAAACGACCGAATGCACAGTACTATACGGCATACCAAATTTCGGAGCAAAACTGTTCATTTTGTGCTAATTAGAGCGGAAAATGAGAAAAAAACGGGGATGAAAAATGTATAGAGCCCCCTATTAGAGTGAGCTGTCTCGCTGGAAATTTTGCAAAACTAGACGGACTACTGAGCCTAGCAACAAGCTAATTCGTTCGGTCTGTAGCTTTGGTTGCTGACAAATTCATGAGAACCGGAATCGCGTGAGTCAAATGCACCAGAACACGTAGTACATCCTTGCGTGTGTATATGTATACCCTACAGAAATCGCACCGAATTTTGTCTGCTCAACACACCACGGAAATAAGCTAACAGATGGTGAGAAGGGCAAAATATACGCTTTTTTCCACATGGGACTCGGCTTGCATGAGATCTCCAGGCAATGTAATAGATTGAGAAATGTCATAAGGTTTTATGTGGAAAGTAACAAACAATGTGCTTTCCAAAAACCGATGGATCATCTAAAAAACTAACCTAATCCGGCAAAAGCAGATTATTTCTTCAATCTTTCAATAACGCATGCTCTATGTCTACGTTGAAAGTTTTGATTGGAGTCGGTGTTTCGAAACGAACGGTACAAAAAAAGCCCAAAGCGGTGTTTCGGTTCAGTACACAGAAGTGAAAACAGGTTGCTGTCGCACAACTGCATAAAGAACAGCGCTCTTCATGTCCTGAAACACACGTAGCACGGACAAAATTGTTGGAGAATGTCTGATTCAGTGGGAAAAAAATCTAATGTTGGTGGACCAGATGTTTGGAATTAGTACTGGCATGACATCAGAAAAGAAAAAAAGACTTTTCAATCAAAAAAAGAATGACAAGAATTCAGTGGTGATTTGGCGAGCCTTCTCAGCCAAAGGCCAAAGTGAGCTTGTTGTACTTGAGGGTATACAGGAATCCGTTTCGCATGTTCATACATCGGAGCAAATTTTACTCCCGTTGGTGGCCAATAGACGATCCCATACTCTGGCAAGATAATGCTTACGTTTACTGGTCATACACTACGAAACGTTGGTTGTTGTGCCGTGATATCCAGGTCCTGCAGTGGCCAATCAGCAGTACGGATCTAAACCCGATTGAGAACCATTTGGGCACACTTGTTTGCCAGATTTACAAGACTGCCATGGTTTGCCTGTCAAACGATGAGTTGGTAACCGCCTTCAAGCGAGAATGGGTGAATAGTGTCCAAGGAACAAGCACAAGTTTTGTATGAAGTGTACCGAAATGTATCGAAGTCCTCGAGCAGAAAGGCCATTGCAGATGATTTCAAGGGGGCAAATACAGAAACCGAGCTGAAGGAGTTCCATTACTTTTGCCACCCTCTTTTTCGCATATTCTGATTTAATAATAATAATAATAATAATAATAATAATAAGTTGTTTTGTTTTGAAATTTTATATTCTGCATGGCAATGGGTATTTGTCCTTTCCTACCAGATTTAGTTTCATTATAAAATACAGAAGCGGAAAAATTAGGGGTCCTACACCTTTGTTTCGCAGTGTGTAAGCATCTGTCAGTCACCGGCTTTGTGCGCAGCGCTGATATCACGCGCGATGAATTATTTTGAAGGCATTTTGTATTTCCCATCACCTAAGTTGTTTTTAATTTATATTCTGTGATAGTACATTATTTTGCCTAGTAACTATAATTTGACGGTTAACTAATTGACTGGCTTACTCATTCACCCACCAAAATAGAGGAATTTATAGGTGTAATCACTATCGATAAGTGGATGGGTGATTGCTTAAATCTAACACCTATTGGAAGAGTAGAATCATGAAATGCATTCAGTTTGAATACAATAAACGACCCAAGGAGAAATGCAGATGCGGATCATTTCTGTGAAAAGATTTCGTATATGCTACCTAGTAATACGTTTTAGTATTGGCACAGACTGACTACTTCTCTGACGCATGTGGAATGCAATAAGTTTGTAAGTAAACAGGGATGTTCACCCTAATAAGTTATCTACTCATTAAGTCTCAGCAGTATCACACACACTATACCAGTCTGATCCTCTCTTTCTCTATCCCTTTGCTTTGATGAGTGCTCTCAAATATTTCTTCTGTTTTATTTATTTCACACTTGTTCAGTAGTTCATTGGACGTAGTATACCCGTAAACACATGAATAACCGGTTATCATGACCATGGAATTTGGAATGCAGAATTCTATAGGTCTCCAAATCAGTTGGGTTTGGTAATGAGTCGGTGAAAGCGATGAATTATTATCTTTCAATGGATTTAATGGAGGCTTAATTAAAGCTCCTAATCTCTTTGCGTTCAGAAATCGAGTGGAAGGTCAGTTACCCTATTTGCGGATAAGTAGTAGACTTGTCGACGAGAAACCGCAGCTTCGGCGCAGTTAACTAATTGATCTATCACAAAATTGCCCCTTTACCATCTTCAATAATATGCTTTTTACTCAAAGTTCCACTCAGTAAGGCAATACTAGCCGATAGTGACATCAATGTCTAAGTAATGAAACATGGAAGGCCCGAGTTCGAACCCCGGCCGCGGAACAACGAGACCGGTAGTGGTCAGAAAGTTATTATCGTGGATTTCTAACAATAAGGACTCGGGTTCGATTCCCGTCACCGCCGGTCACTTCCCCATTTGATAGCCCTTCAACGGTTGCGGCAAGCTTCCTGAAATTTTATACATTATTGTATAATAAACAAGAAGGAGGTAAATATCTTGGAACAAGACTTATCGGAAATAGAGCTAACTGTAATTTTGGTACATCTCGTGTTCAAGACTTGATCATCGTAAGCTGTGCATGATTACTGACTAGCGAAATAAAAACTTGTGCTAACATGAATGATATCACGTGAAAGGTTTGATTTCACTTCTTCCTTGGCTGCATGATGATGAAACATAGTTAAATGTGTTTCTTCCACATTTTGGCAAATGTCCCCCATGGGATTTAACTTCACAATATAATCACAAGTCCTAATAATGCATCATTCTAAAGAATTATTGGAAATCAGTCGAAAAATTTGAACTCTTCCAAGTCAGCAAACCGAGATGGTAGTCTAAGACCGCAACAAATTCACCGTGCGTCATCTCGAACTGCCGGTCGACAAAAAGTATTCCCGGTACATTTCACTACATTTTGCGGAATCTGACTGCCTGCGATCCGATAGCTGGGGAACACGATCGAAATAAAACAGAAAAAATTCAAATCCCGCATTTCTGGCATCCTTGGGGCGGGAGTATCAATTGACTCACGTTTCCATTATGACTAGCTTACTGCAAAAAGTTTTCCGTGGTACACATTCCACCTTGGTTAGTCGGATACCGTTCCACCATAGAGCCCACCCGCATCTGTCCTATATGGTTGGAAACGTGTGTGAAGTGAAACCGGAATTAGTAGAGAAAGTGGAACAAATGATTGTTTAACTCGCATCTAAATTGTCTGACTTTTCTGCACGGAAAACAGGAAGGTATCTAATGTAATAATCGCACTCTCCCGCCCACTCTCTGTTCCTTGTCTATTTGGTTCATTTCAGTGTCTAACTGTGGCTCAAGTAGGAATGATTTTTTTGCTGCGTATACCCCAAAGAATCATATTCTGCTCAGTAGTAGCCATGTTTATTGATCACCTTTCGCTTATTCGATTAGCGTTCTGGTAGCCAGCGCGATTTGTCCCCTGTCTTGTCCTACCCATAACAGTTGAAGTCATATTCTAACAGTTTTTCTCCAATGAAATGAAGTGAGAGATATTTCTGTTAGCTTTCGCGTTGCCCACCAGACTCTCTCTGTGTCCAACTCTAAACAGGAATGCAAACGGCAGGTGCACTTTATTCATTTACAATGTGAATAAAGTAGCCATTGAAATATCACCAAGTTAAACATTTATTAACTGACTACTTTAGAGCCAGTCCGGTTGGAACTCAGTCGATTTGTGCTGTAAGTGAATTTTACCAAGCCTGATGACGAGTTGGACATGCTAAATCACTCAATAAGAAATGGAACGTGAGTAGTACGAGACTAGATTTGTACAATATGGTTCATTATATAGTTTCCACACTCAGCCCACAGTTGAGACCATGAAAGCACCTTATATGTTCAACAAACCGTTGAGAGCTGGCCTAGATAGCCTGGTAGTTATTTGGTCGTCACTTATTCGTTCACCCCGGGTTCGAGTCCCCGCTGGGGCTCGGTGGATGTGCGCTGCTGCTGATTCCTAACAGGGGTGGAACAGCTGTGCAGTACTTTCACTGTTTCGAATGGTGAGTTGAACGTTGAAACAGCTTGGCGAATCATTTTATACAAAAGAATAGAACATTTTATCAGTTACTGAATTTTCACGGTTGTTTTATCTTTCCTCAAATAACTTCATATGTACATACACACACAAACACACACATTATATATATATATATATATATATATATATATATATATATATATATATATAATCTGAAAGAAAAGCAGCGTACAAAGCATGGTCGTGCTATCGTATACATACTATAAAATCCCTAATTTTAGTAGAACATTTCGCGCTTCATCTGACTGGTACTTTAACCAAACTCAGGACTTCCACTTGACTCGAATTTTTTTCGTAGAATCACAAATCCCCCGTAGCGGAAAGGCCTTAAAAGCTGTTACATCTGATTATTGTGTCCTCAAAAGTGCATTTCAAAACGTGACCCTCAGGTACTTGAACTGGTTAAGTCACACAAGTTGTACAATACCTGAGTAATGGATTTGCGGTCACTTGGAGACTGCCAGTTGGGGAAAGTGACCGGCTGTGGTAGGAGTCAAACCCTGGACAGAATGGTTTAAATTTCAGTATAGTGACCGTTTGACCACCGATGGAGACTCTGAGGACTTGCAGTGACTGATTCTTCGATAGGCTTCCTTCTAGTCGATGTTACTGCAGTTAGTCGTCTATGGTAGATACCAAAAATGGGACAGGTCGGCTTCAAATAAAAACTTCTTCGGGACTCAAATGACATGGTGATGTGCAGGCAGTGTAAAAACAACACTTTTGCTTTCATTTATCTTCTGGCTTCACCAAATTATTATTCCACAAGTTTGCCCATCCAGGCCTTTATAGTTTCGCTCCTTGCACTGCACTGAGCGATGTGCTGAAACTCGATTTAGCGGATCTAACGAATTTTGAATTGATCCAGTTGACGACTGCGACGGTGTTCGTCGATAAATGCCTTGGTACCGCACACAACTTATTAGTCGTGCCAAAAGGTCACATGACGAAGTTCGGACAATTCACAAATAGATCATGCTGTTTACACACCCAAATCACGTTAGCACGTGGCATCCAATACTGCGATACTGCATCCGGTGTCGTTCGAATGGCCGGCTTGACATAAAAATTCAAGTAACGTAATTTCCATCAAGCAACATTATTGCGGACCATGTTATTGTCAATAGTTCTTGTCAAAAGATCAAATTGTCGAACGACGAATTGCTTATTCTTAGTTTTTATTCAAAGAACTTCACAAAAGATACTGATAATCCCTATCATAGGGGTACTACTGTGACTTGTGTGAAATTGTTGCCTGATTTTCTTCCATCGATCTGTGCTTTATGGAAACACATCTTACTCAATGCTTTTGTCGTGACTATTGTTGGATGGCCTCTGCTGAAGCTCTTTAGACTGACCACAAAATTCGTTGTATCATTGATCTGGACTATGGGTGATTTGAGCTTATCGATTGCTCTCCCCATCCCAAACATCACAAAGTGAGCAAGTTGTACTAAGCAGTTTGGATTCACACATTTTTTGAGATAGTCATATTCCATACTTCGTGGTTAACTGTGGAAGGCTAACGCATATTTTATCCTTCTGAAAGACGTATATGTTTCACGCTAGTCGCCAACAACTGAGCTTCGAACGAAACCACAAAAAAATATCCTACCTACTGATACGAATGTCTCACCTTCATTGCAGATACAGCATATCCGCGGAATCTATCGCTATGACTGCGCAAGATTTTGATGTCAGTTTAAGCTGAGCGTTCCCGAATCAAATATGAGTTACATGAACGAAATCTTTTTGGTCTCAGTTCGGATATTCCTGTGGAAAGTGCATATAAAAGATCAACTTTGTTCTGTGCAATTTCAATTTGTCCATTGATGGTGTTTATTGCGAGACAATTTATACTCGGTAGATCGATGAAAACCGGTCAATCCATCTATTGGAATGATTGTACAAACGCTTTATTTTATCGTCAGTTGAATCTGAGGCTCCTTAGTGGAATTTAGGTTTGTCATATTGGAATATGCTAACAGAAAGAAATTTACCAAAACCTGCTACTTAGGGCCGAATTCCGCCGTTGCTGACTAACAATTTGCATAAGTCACAATCCTGCGGACGGTGGTTTGTCTTTTGATTCACCTTTACAAAAATCTACTTTTTTCCACAAAATCGAACTCGAACTGTTTGATGATGATCCTATTCAATCCATCCTCCTCTGAAAGCAAAGTAGCTTAAAAGAATGTGTCTGACCAAGCAGAGTTTCACAGTACATTCATTTTTCAGTCGGTAAAAATGCTTTAAGAATATCTTTATACTGTCCAGCCAACAGTTCGAGACCAACTTCCCTGAACTCGTTCAACATTATCATTCAGTGCTAAGCAATCCATTTCCTCTAACAAAGAAGTTAGAAGACGAACTGGGAGCGGGATTTCTTTCGTATGTCTTCTTCAGTCGCTTACGTATAACAGTAGGTGGCAAGGAAGGATGCCGATCACTGTGGACTAGAATAGCCGAATACGCACACCAAAGTTGGTAAATGACGCAAAATCCACGAAACTGGACAATACTCTGTAGGGTGACTTTGGTAATCGCTCGCCACTTGGTCGGATTTGGTCATAGGTGAACCCGGAGAACGCGTTCATACTCTTGCTGTATCATGGCGATAAGCACCGACTAAAGAATCCGGTGCTATTATCGATCACTTACACCAAACTTGCTTGGTGTCCACCTTCTTCTTTAATCTTCCGAGACTTTAGTCAGTCAACCGAAGCCATACACACACACACACACACACAACTATCACAAAACTCGTCCCACTTAGTGAATTTGTCTCATGATTTTTAGCACTTTTTTCTTGATTTTATGCATGCGCAACCGATAAGAGTGACTGAGAGGAAATGCTCTAGTAATATTTATCTCCCAATTATCTTGTTCAATTTCTTCGCGGAATCTACATGTGTTCAGTCTTTTTCAGACGGTCTTTTCTTTCTTATTCTCGGAACTTTCCATACTAGTAGTGTTTGTAGTTTTACGCCGTGTTTAGGTCGCCAAACTGTCCACACCAGTCGAGGTGATATCATCCGTGCGCTGATTTCACTTTCGACTGATCAGGAAATGTATCTAACCGAACTGCGAGCTCAGCGCTCAGGAAGGAGCTTAGGAAAAGTCTTTTCAAGAATTTAAGCAACGGACATTCTCTTAGGTGAACTAATCTATGCTGTGCTCTATTGATCGAGTTGCTCATTCCTGTGCTTGCATCAGGTTCATGTCACGCAGTGGGCGTTTGTGGCTATGGGGTATGCCCCTTTTACTGGAATTGTGCAGAAGCATGTAGTAGGAGAAACCAGGGGTTCTTATCGACCGAACTCCTCAAGTGCAAAACTTCGACGGTCTTTTTCATATCGTACAACTTTCTTCACTGTTTTCTATATCATTTTCTATATGTTTTTGACACGTTCTGTCTAAAATATGCCACTCTGCCAATGAAATACTGGTTCTACGACTTTATAAAGTCTCGTAAATACAGTTGTAAAACATGAACATTCCAAAATGGAGCTGTATTTAGCAGTTAAGTGAGCTAACATATAATTATACTTCACACGTTATCCTAACCATTGTGAGCATTCTACGTGTCTCAGATAAGCGCTCGGTTCGTTCATTTTTCTTATATCATCCGATCGTTTAATTGATTTTAACATTGGCTGAGAATTTCATGATGGCTGTTTTATTCTTGACATTTATCATGTTATTGATTTTGTATCGATAAACCAAGCTATCCGAAAGCCACTCGGGTTAGAGTAGAGGAAACAAATCGATCTCTGTCGGTTAGACTGGATGCGAATCCATTGCTTGACTCTCATTTTTCTAGACTTTCTCAAAACTGTTCCGTTCCGTACCATCAGGCAAATGATGTTCATATTTTGCGCGCAATCTAGAGCGTGTCTGTCTCTGTGTTTGTAGTTGCATTTATCAGCATATTTGGTAAACTGACCTTATCAGAAATCCTAAGACTATTAGGAAGAAAAGACAGGACTGTTTTTTTGTAACTTGTACAAGATTACACAGAAAGTTTATCTTCATCCCAGTAAGCCACTACTTAATTGCATTTTGTTTTTTTTTGTTTTTTTGTATGGCGGTCTTGGAAACCGTTTTGGTTACATTTTAGAAAATTATTATCGACTAGACTGTTCACAAGAGGGACCTGTTACACTATCGAAAGTAACCATAAAAGATGACCTTGATACCTCAACAGCAAAACTAGGTATGGTATATCAATAATTCTAATGTGATTATGATTCCGGTGAAAACGAGGAGTTTTCAGTCCATCGATTGCTGTGTTCGAATCTCATAATATGTTACGTGGACACCTCATGTGTTTGAATCAGGCATCATCGAAACATGGTTTTTCCTTTTCTGAAATGAATTCCTTTTGGGAAGTAACAATCTAAAGATTCTGTTTGGCAGATCTTTTTTGCAAGATCTCAATAATTACTTTACATATGAAAGCTATAGATAGGTGAAGAAGACGAGAGTACATGTTACCTCTGGACATTATGTCAGGCCTGATCTATGAACCTATAATTGTGTCATGCAGGGTTGCTCGGAATATATCATCACTGGGATAGTTCGAGTCATTTCATAGCTATATCCTTCAGAGTTTCTAGCCAATGAAAGAGTGGATCTCATGGATCTCATTCAGGAGGCTCAACACATTCCATGTTGTGACATCCCATCTCCCGGTTTTTTCATACCCTTGGTCCATGTCATGGACTAGTCTCTCTTACCTATCTTCTGACCACTATCCATCTCAGAAAACATTGCACAAAAATAGGGTCTATCCATTTGCTCGCGCACCGTACGTTCCAATCATCCTATCTGAGTGAGTGTTAGTTTATGCCTCAAGGCTCTTTCTCATGCACACTCTACCACACGTCAATCTTATAGATTTGTTGTTGCTTCCGTTAGATTTATGCAGTGCTGTGAAAGTGTCTACTTTCACCTTATTGTACCGGAGCATAAAAACGCTGTTGGTGAGCTCAATACATTTCCAAAAGAAACATCGGGAAAGTGAGAGTAACCGGGAGTTTTCATTTGCATTTAACACAGGCTAAAAGCCTCAATGATTAAGGCCAGTTCTCCGAAAGAAGAGAGTATCTACTTGAAGTTTCCAGCTGAAGGTTATCAATGCAAGAGAATACCACCTCAAGAAGTCACAAGAGTGGTTCGAAGGTTTTGCGCCTCGATCATAGTACTTACTGTCCAGCTCACCGAAATCCTTTGGCCGAATCACGTAAGAATATGTTTGCACCAACGAATTCTTCACTACTTTTTGATGTATTCAAAAATTTCTCTATCGACTTGATACAAATATTTGTAGTTCATTTACCGCTTGTTTAATATTCCTGTCCTTTCTCATTGTTTCCGATTGAGGCTGCCACCAAGTGATAGCCACCAAAGCCACCGCACTCAGAGCACGGTTATTGGTTGTCTGAAATGAACTGATGTATTGACATTGGTAGAGCCAATCAGTGAGTGCACTGGGAAGAGGATCCCCAGGCCCGTTACCAGCAGGGTCACCCAGATAATAAGAACCAGTAACCCAAACAGGTCAATTGATACGAGTACCCCATCCTTCTCAGCAGTGAAGCACATGACCACATAGCAACTTTCAGTATACGGAGAATCTTATCGTCCAGACTCCTTATCAGTACGAAGATCATAGTTCGACCTTTGTGTCCGAAATCGGTTGTACCCAACACAGGCTATCACATGGTATCTAGTCCAACTATACCACCCACCGTTTGTTCCTCTTCGCTTCCTTCTGCCACTGAGTTTAGCAATAAGTAAACATCATATTTTGGTGTCACATCCAGTGAGTATTCTGGTTTTGCTATCTGAGCCTGTTTGGAAGCTCACTTTCAAGTTTTAGGGTCTTTTTCTTTGTTTTTCTCGTTCTATCATTGCCTGGCATACTATGAGGAGAAAGCAAGGCAAGCGAGACAGTTTCATTGACCAAGCTGGACAGTACCGAATGGTCAGGCATGTACTGCGGGTAAAATAGTCCATTTTCAAACCGGCACTTCACTAAGAGCGTCTGTAATGCTATTGGAGTATTTTTGGCTCTATTTTGGTCATTTACAAATGGGCGTTGAACATATATCTCTGTGCTTTGTTCTAACCCTGGTGACCCGATAGTTCCAATGGACATCTTAATCTCAGCATGAAGTATCGTTCTGTCCGTTAGGATTCTGCGAACTTCCGCTTGTTCTTTGGTCTGATCAGTTTTGTCTGCTGCGGGCAGCCTTTGAGACGGCTACGTCTTCCTCTGCAAAAAGGTTTTTGTTTTGGGTTGACGCGATCGTTTCCACTACCACTGGTTTCTGTTGTCACAGAAGTCCCTATGGTATCCGTGGGGTTAATGTGCTCAGGGAATGGAGATGGCCCCAGTCGGGGACACAGTTGACGAAAGAACAGAATCTAATTGGCAAGAACAGCCGCCTAGCTGGTTAATCAGGACAAGTTTTCCGCGGATAATTTGTATCCAAGACCAGTTGAGAAAGACGTTCTTTCGGCGACTGTCAAGGTTCGTCATCGATGAAGATCTTAAACCCCGGATCAATGTGAACCAGTCAAACGGCAATATTTTTGAATGAAACGGAGAAAATTGTAGCGCCTGAAGCAGTGCCCTGGGATATTTACCTTCACGGAAAATTGCCTGGAAACGAAAATATGAAACAGACTTTTTGTTCTCATCCGTTGCTGCTGCCCATGATGATTCTGTCGCTATCTTTCACACTCGTTGTGAAGATGGAGCTACTATGTTCGAACCCTGCCTGCCCCGGCCAACCCTCGTCGTATACAGTATTTCCCTTGTTCGTCCCATATAACCACTTAGGACTTCATCTGTTTCTCCGCTCCAAGTCTCCAAATTATATGTATGCCGTTTTACTCCCTCCAGAAAAATCATGCTTTCTCTTGGAAATAAATTTAGCTTTTTCGTTAAGAATGAGCATGAATTAGAGAGGACCTCATCACTGCAGATGCTCCGACTGAAATCTCTTTCTCTCCCTCTCTCTCTCTCTCTCTCTCTCTCTCTCTCTCACACACACACACACACACACACACACACACACCAAACTTCGTCGCTGGGTGCAGAACAAGATTCCTCTAAATCTCCTTATTCTTTACGTTCCTTATTCGCTGCTCGCCTTCAGTTCTTCATTGTCTCAGCTATACTGCTCCCGATCTAAACTATCATAGAGCCCGGTTTCCAAAATTCCTATTAATGGCTCTAAATCAACAATCTAATCAGAAGATAAGCCTTCAGTGAAGGAGAAAATCACCGTAGGCTTACTCTTGATGCCTGGGCAACTGAAAGTTTTACCACACTAGTTCGGAAGACAAGAGAGGATAGGTCACCCCCACCACCGCACGCCTAATACCCTAACGCTCGAGTCTTTCATCCTCAGAAATGAATGTGTTGACATGACTGTTAGTGAAGTGAACTTTCGTGCAGCTCCGTAAACTGGATATTTTTGTTTCACATAAGGATATAGCAGCTAGCGTTCATTTGCTTTCACTCAGCCAAATCTCAAATTCACACGTCGTTCGAGCAGCAATGTCTGTTCGGTCAGCCTCGGTACAGGGCGAAATAGCTTTTTTCGCCCATGCGCACACTAAAGAGTTCCAAGTCCAATAGCTGTCATGAGCTGCAAGAATCCATGTCCAGCAAAGCGTGTCTAAGTACACCTCTGAAACCAACAAGTGGATTTGCGTAGTTTGCTTTGTTGCATTCTCTGTCGTATGTGAGCGCAAGTGGGTGATTCAGTGAGTTGAGAGAACAAATATTTAAGTGATTTTAAGACCCCACTTCTCAGGACAAACGTATTATACTAGTCTTTACCCTGTTTGTTTGAGCGTAAGTGACAGATAAGAACAATGGAGGTTGTATAACTAACCAGCTATAGTGATTTTTTGCCAGATAGAAAAGTGTCGGCTCTTCAGCAAATGCACTAGAAAGTTCCTCTGATTAAAAGCCCAGGTACCTTGGGAACATTTCTGAGTAGTATGAGTAATTACTTTGCAAAGTTTAGGGTAAACTCTGTACCTCAAAAGCATAGATTTCTGTTGTAAGACGGGTTCACACAACATCACAAATTACCTTATCAGGGAGACTCTACCTGAGAGATGAATTCCACTATCTAGACAACTGTATCTCACTCTGAAGTGGGATATCGGTTGGAGCATCTTCGCGTACACAGAGCGCGCTTGTGATTTTGGCCAACCTCGGTAGTCTGTGCTGTCGATATGACATCCGTTTTTCTATCACTGGTCTTGAGTACACCGCAGAAGTTAAGTCAGTTTCTCCCTACGACTTTGAAACGTGGCCACCTCGTGACATCTGCCCGAATCCCGTGGGAACATCTTATCAGATAAGTCAAGATCGTGTGCAAAGCGCTAAGCACAAGAAGTAAATCATTAAATCAAGCATATTGCTCACCGGAATGAGGTGGTTTGGACATGTGTTGTGCATTTTCCGCTAGTGCAATGTTGGACAAACAAATTCTGAACACTGTATCAGTTAGAGCAAAATCGCTTTAGTCCTACTCCAAAAGTGATGCAACTATCAAAATTTTGAAGAACGCTATGGCAGTTCCACTGATTGCTTTCAGGACATTTGGCAGTTGAAGAAAGAAATATGAAAGTATAGCGTATTCAGAACATGACTTATCATGTATCTAAAACGCTCCGCTCGTCGTCAAAAACCAAAGAAGCACTCACTATACAGCCGCTGCTTCATCTAGCTTGTTCGGAATCATCAGTTCTGCAGTTCACACGCACTGAACCCCCACTGGGACTCGAACCCGGAGTGAGGGGTTATGACCTGATCGATGCTGCTACCTTACTCTAACGATCGGTTTTTCATGATATGATGAGTTTGACTGAAGCGCAAAGCGGTACTTCAGGGTCACTCATATCGCACAGGCCGAGGAAAAGTAGCCAGACAAAACTAATGCTGCGTTGTTTGAGGGCGCGGCGGGTATAATGCGTGGCTGGGAACTCCCTACATACGAGACACTGAAGCCCATAGACAGCAACGTAAAGTACGCGAGTGTGCGCAGCTACCTAATAAGACCATTGCATCTTTCCTCTAGCCCAACTATCCTGAGTGGGGTAAGATTCACTAGCATGTGTAGGTCATCCTCGGCTGCCAGACTGCCATCCAAAACACGTACTGATCGCTCATTCGGTCACCAGCTCCCAACAAACAATCTTCTTTTTCGCGTGATAGGCAGCACTTGGTTGCGCACGGACTAGAGTTTTTGCCTATTACAAGAGCCTAGTGAAGCTGTGGACGCTACTTCGTACCTAGTTGCCAAGACTCTTCATGGCAAGTTCCTCCACACGCTCCGCTCATGCTACGGAATCCCCGGGGAAACGACCCGCCTCGTGTTCTCCGCCGCTGTCTAGGTGATAGTTATTCTAACTGATGGCATCAGCACATCCAAACCACATGCTGGAATATAAGAACACTCTTGGTCATCGGAAGCTAAGCCATCACTCCACGGAAGCTACTTGCTTACTTCATCAAAATCGCGTGTCTCTCCGAAGTTTGGCTGCCGAATTCTGTCACCCGGTACATAAAGATTCCCAGAGCAGACGACAGGTAACACTACCACAGTGGGCCTACTGACAACTCCAGTCTCCACGGAGTTGCAACAGCTGTCAGCAATATAGCTAACAGAACACCGCTCGCATTGAACAGGATATCCTCTCAGATCGCCTTAGATCTTTTACTCGCCTCGTTTTTGAACATATCGGTTGTTGTGGCCTATATCTCGATAGTGGTAACCAAGGAAGCGGTAAAAGGCGAGTCCTGTGACAGACTATAAGGGGCGAAAAACGGAGTCTCGAAAGGTTAAATTCTACTTTTTGTGGTGTATTGAATCGCCCGTACCGGTACCTCTACCCAAGCAGTTAGACACATAGTGGTTAAATATGGTCTTGGACAGAAGTGCAGCAAACACAAACGTCTCGTCAGCTTTGCAGACTGTAACAACCTCACTATCACCAACATCCCAGGAAGCACTTACTAAAATGGAACTATAATGACAGTCAAAGCTCAGCAAATCTACTACGCCCTGATAAGATCACGCTGGTCATATTCGATTGAAGACTGCTGGTCCTACAGAGGAGCGAAGACTAGTAGCTAGAATGGAACCGACCACACCCTCGCCCGTGATCCCTTCAAGATTCACTTATCCAGCCGCTGCCAGAAATGAGCCCCGGAGCGGAATAACGCGGTAGCGTAGGGATAGCCGTGAAAACGCCTAGCGGTTTGGGACTCTTGCCTCTCATCTAACCGTCACGCTCCTAGATGAAAAGGAAATGTCACTGGAATGTCAGTGGACTTCACTGAAGGCATCTAGGAACTGGGGTTCAGGCGGCAACCACAGAAAGAATGATCTCAGCGGCGATTTCCCTGTCTTCCGCAAGGGCTAGAGATTCTCCCCTAGATGGTTACCCAGACTTCTGTGAAGTTCCACGAACAGCCCCCTGTTCGGCCAGAAGCAACAGCAACAACTATAGGACCGGAATCACGGAAACCATGGAGATAACAGCTAGATGCGGTGACTCCTCAAAGCTCTTCCACCTGATCCATACTGCATCTGGCAAACGGCAGTCAGCAAAACACCTGCGTTGCGATAATACCGGGCTGTTTATTCCTGAGCAGGCTAAAAAGATGCAACTATGGACAGAACACTTCGATTTTTGCTGAGCCGTTCTGCCGCCAGCTACGTGAATCAATTCCCAGCAATCCACAGAGAACACCACGATGTTAGTAGCAACCTACCGGGCCAAGAACATACTACAGATGTAATATACAAGATGAAGAACCAAAAAGCCTCCAGAGAAGACGGTATCTCATCGGAGATACATAAACCATGTCTTCAGGCACTCCTTGTGCATTGTGCCTCCGCATCGTGGGCCAGACACATTTGCTCTACGGTATCACCAATTTTGCCACAATGAGAAAGCTGATCGGGAAAAAATTCGCATAACTTTTCCGCTAATGAAAGTGTGCACGACAATGCTACGTGTTAGGCGCAGCCTAATGGAATGGATCGTATTGTCACGGAGGTTTCAGTTTGAGTATTAAATACAGATATTTGTAATTTTACGCGCCGATTGAGACCCACCGGAGGCTTGCGGCTGGAGCTTTTCACTGACGAACTTGACTTCGCGGTATGACTGGCCGTGGTCAAACGGACATCGTAGTGGGCTCTGAAACTTTCAGTCCCGGGGTGGAATCTCCGCGCAACCGTCGGTCACTCCAGTTGACAGCCGTAAACTGCCCGCGACCTTCTATCACATAATAAAAAGAAGCAAATAAAAGAAAAGAAATGACGGACTTGATTGGGAAAAGCGATAGTGTGTATTTTATTTGGCTTTCACATAATGAGCGCTTTTTGTGCAATAGTATTCCCCTTCCCGCAGTTCATTTAAAGCCAGTCATTCTAAATAGTGAGATGGTGTAACATCATAATGGCAAACATCGACTAAGGATACTGCAGGCCGTACCGGTCATTCTAAATATATTCCATGTGTTATCTTACGCATTCTCTGTTGCCTCTCTCGGACGAAATTGCAATGCCTGACTATAGATACTGGAGATAAGAAATGTGGGATTTGTCCTGTCTGAAACGAGCACGATCATCTGGTTGAAGCGTGAATTGTTCGCAGTACCATCCCAAGGCCAAAATCTCCATAGTCAACTGTTCTTAGTCAGATGACTGTTGGAACTATCGAGGAATCAAGAGGGATTGGGGTCAAGTAACCAAGATTGTCAGGACAACTGAGGGATGCAGTTTTATCATTTTTACGCAGTAAGGTCAAAATCAGTGAATCTGGGTAATTTGCACATGACACACAAATGTTTGATGTTTGCAGTAGTTCTATTTTCATACTAAATATTCTGAACCTGCAGTTTCGTCTCCAAAATTAAGCTTAGTAATCCACTGTGTCACGTTGATAATGTAGGCAGGAGAGAGTCCTTTCCCAGTGGAATAAACAACGTAGTTTTCTCATATTCATCCATTCATATATTCATTCGTGAAATACAGGCTAATTGTTTGTGTGTGCGGGGATTGGTTACCTTGATTGTGTGGGCTTCCACTTAATTGGAACCTTGAAATGAACTTTCACGTGAATAATCGCAAACGTATCGATCCCTATTATATCGGAGTTACTGACGTACTTTCCCGGTGTTGCAGCATCGACCGTTCTCGACCACCTGTTTCAGTTTAATGTTGTATATTTTCTTTGGTTGTTTGAAGGCTAAAGTCTCTTATCAGTGTGGTATAACAGAATTACATTGATAAGCCTAATCAAATTCCTTCTGATAATGCTGGATGAGAATCAACATCATTTTGTTTAGATTCGAACAATTTTGCACGCCGTGAAGTGCTCTGTTGTTTCGTGTCCGGAACTTAACCCACCAGGTGTAATCGAAACTCAGTGATCTGATACAATTCGACCACTTTGTGAATGGTTGTTGCCTTGCTTACCAATTTTTTGCTTTGCCTGGCTTCGATGGGAAATGAATGTGTATGCGTACTCGCGATTCTGATTTTCTCAATCCTGGGTATGCGTTTTTCCGGGTACGATTTATTTTTCCCACTCCAATCTCATTTAAATTTTGAGGAGTGTGAATGGACGAAGAGTCCATTTCAAGGAGCACAAGATTATCTTTGACTAACAGACGAAATAGCTCTCGAAGAATCACTCCTGACGATTCGAATGAGTTTGTATTACGAAAACGCATTGTGGAGTGTACAAGTATAAGAATGACTGGACAGGACAGCTACGCACATCTGATGAATAGCAACTAATGCGGAAGCACTCGTGAGCTTCCGGAGGAATTTTATCCTGTCATCCGTATACAATATTGTTTGTACGAAAAAATGATTTATTTCGGTACATACGGTATTCCAGGTTAACTGAAATCTCACACTGTAAACTCAAGTTTATTCCACTCCGACAAAATAAACCTGAATTCTGGTGCAGCGAGTTGTTTTAATGGACCGCATAATCTTTGCGATTTTCAGTCGACGTGTGGTGGGCTTTCTTGTGTCACGTGAACACGGATCAGTTAGATGGGCGCAAATGAAAGTGCATTCATAAGCCAATACCCACCTCATACGCACAAGTATGCGCACATGGTGGTGAAAATGGTCAGTAGAAGTTAGAAGCGGTTTAACTACACAACTTTGGAATACCGACACCTCAGATACCTACTTTGATGGACACTGGAAAATGGATATCCAATTAAATCACACATTGTGAATGAAAGGAATTGAATACATTCTGCGATCAGAGGGCGGAACTCTGGATAAGAACATTTTCAACTATTATAAGAGGCTTGTTAGGTGCTCTTGAGTTCTTGTGTTAGTTCTTTTGTGCGTAATTTAACATGAAAAATGATCCCTATTTGGCCATGTTACATGAAAATATCAGTAGTATATTTTTGTCATTTGTACAGAAAAAAGTAGGCTAGATGAGGATCTCAGGTAAAATCCCAAGCCATAAGTTCGACTACATGCCTCGAATTAACTTATCATGTGCGTAGATCTGGCGAACGGTGGTTTTTGGAGAATGAAATACTCTAGTACATATTCGCTCGCAGTCACGAATTTCGTGTGCGCGTGTGTACATGTGTGTATACACGAGTCAGTGAGGAAATGTGCACTCGATTTTGGCTTTGTGTGTAGTTTTGAATACGGTAAAACCTGTATCTACAACTTTGTCCTGGATGTAACAATATTTCATTTATAGCCACTCAAGCAACGCTGGTAGTTATCTTGTTTTCGCTATTTGATTGTGTACTTCCGTGTGCGATCGATATTCTATTTGTTCCCCGAATCATTCGCATTATCTTAATTCTTGATAGAATCAAGAAGGAAGTAGACTCCCGTTCATCGCAAGACATAAAGGCAAGTTCTCATGACCACGACTTTGAATGTGTACACTTGTAAGAGCTATTAAAACAGGAAAATCTGGACCGATGAAGGGAAAACTAAGATACGTTCATTAAAATCAAACGCTTAAGCCACGAACAATCACAGTGTTTAAATTTGCTGTAAATCTGGTAAAGCTCGCAACAGACAGTCATTCTCTGAGACATCAGCAAGGAAGCGTCCAGGTAAGTCATGCTGAGACTAATTATCTGTGAAACAGATAATTTAAAATCTCCCTCAATTTCAAACGAATTTTTGTTCAAGTTACTATCAAATTATGGAAGGTATTACTGATTTGTCTGTTCTGAGAGTCACTGTTCTTCGCAGACAGTATTATTTCCTTGTAATTGGTGCTACCCATATTCGATCCATTGATTCAGTTTCCTTAAAATCAACATAGCGTATGGTTTACCTAAATAGATTATTTTAAATTTCACGACCGAGTTATTGATTTGGCCATAGGCACAGAGTAGAATTTCATCCATTCGGGATACATTCAGTTGAATGTCACAGTTACCCTCGGGTTATCGTTTACCTCTTATCTGTGCGCCTTGTTACACTGGAGGAGGGTGCAGGAATCAACCATCACGTGCTCTCAAAACCCTCTCCCTTAAAGACACACACACAACCGCAGCCCAAGGGATGAAAATGCGAATAAATTATGCCATTACTTCTATTTCTTCCGCGCTTGTGGTCTTCTGTCCGTGGTATTCACTTTTCTCTTTTTCTTTCTGTTTTATCCCACCCCGCCTTATACCACTACACTGATATCTCATTGGATTACAGATGGAACATTTGGTCGCTGTTCTAGTCGCAGTCACATTGCTTACAGTTCTCACTATTTGTGTGGTCTTGTTGATCCTGCGAACGGTGCGAACCCGGACCATGCATCGACTTTTGGTGAGTCCCTTTGATCTCGCATTGCTTCCCTCCTTCCGGAGATCTGTTTGCTGGTCTTCTGTACCATGCACAAACACACGTAAACAAATGTGGCCTGCATACTCTACCACTGACAATGATTATCGCGAATCAGGCTCAATAAAGTTGGGATAATAAATACAACTGTTCGAAAATTCTCAGTGAGCACATTTAGAAAACACAATTTGGCGAACAAGCTTGCTTCCAGTGGTTCATAGTCATACAATTACATCACAGTATATTGCAACAAGTTAGGGGATTGAAACTACTAGAGAAATAGGTGGGAGTGATAGGCAGTAATGATTACAAAATTTGTGGTCCAGGCTTAATTTTAGATCAGATGTGGATTGTTTTACACCTTCGTCAGTTTCCGTCTGATCTGGAACCGGTTTTAAGTTTGAAAATAGGTCAGGGGAGCCGACGATCACGAACTGTTTTCGAGCACACAGGGGCGGAGATTACGGAAACGGATTCCATTAGCCTCCATTGTCGATAGGATGCTACATTCTACTGATCTTGAAAGTCAACCCCGGACTTTACTGAGGGCACGAAAAGACTCAACCACCATTACTGTGTGAGCTATGTGTTAAATCATCTTTCTAGTGAATGATTTTATTGATCCAGCGTTTAACCATGTAGGGTGGTGCTCGCGGATGCCTTTAGACAAGTGCCTCGTAGTGCGGTGGATGCGCATTATCCCTCAAGAACAAATGCAAGAATACACACAAGTTATTGAGGCTGACGGATCAGGCACTTTGTCTTTCAACCGCAAATACACTACTGTCCTGAATTTGAACCGAATTCAGAGCTTAGCTGCATAGCATGATTTGCTGATGACCTCTGACAACCTTCTAAACACATACACCACAACAACTTTTGACCGGGAGCAGGTACCAGATAGTCGATCTCTAGCTCCAGTCACGCACGAGAAACACAGGTGATCACAAGGCGGGTTGCCAAATCCTTAGTCGGAAAACATCTGAATCCTATGGCCAGTGAAAAACAACCTTTCACGGAACGCGTGAAATCCAAAGCTGTCTCTCACACTGGTTGTTTTATGAAAATCCCGGGCATAAAACTCAAAGACGCTGAAATTGTGAATATCAATGACAAACTTCCCTGAGACCGCTACATGTAGGAGATTTTCTGTGGCGTAGAACCTTGTGTAAAATTGTTGGACGCGCAAACTGTTAAGCCACAGTAAACGAGCTGACGGTGCAAAATTACTGTCTGCTGAAGAAAAAAGAGAGACTGCAAATGTTCAGGAGGGAGATAGTTGATTACTCCATACTAAGGTTATTTTTAGATAAAATGTTTTCTTTAATCCATGGATCCAACGCTTATAGTACAGGGGAGTTTTCCCAAACTTTTCTACTGTTTCTAAGACGGTTTTCTCTTCATTTTTGTCCAAAGATGTCCAGTCGCTCCATTGTATTCACAAATTTTCTTCATCGCCACAGCTTGTGGTTCTATTGTTACTCTTGACATACCATTGTTTTTCGTCTAGTTCCGACGGAGGCTATCACCTAGAGGTACCAAACAAAACCAATGCACCTATTGCACTGCTAAATGTAGCTTGAACTGGATTGAAAAGGCACTCGTTCTGGGATGCGAAGACGAGAAGATAATGGATTAAAGTCCACTTTGTCTTATCCACTATCATTTCAAATTGGCTTTTTACCCATTCTTCTGCACAAGAAAGGACTGTAAAAAGTTTTTTGCGCCTTGCTTTGATGCCTCCTACGTTAAGAGATTTCATGAGTTATAAAGTGAGTTCCCGAGCATTTTCAGTGTATCAAACGGCGATGGAAGGCCTCCGAATATGCACCTGATTCCATTCTCTACATCTTGTCGGGATTGATCATCTAACTACTACTGGCTACAACTAGTAGTCAGAATCTAAGTTCTAATGTTCTGGAGTTATAGTTCAGTTCAGTTTATACAACCATTAACCTCGTACTTCTGTGCTTTGGTTTTGGTTTCTACCTTCCAGCATCGTCCAGCGAAGCACAGAAGTAATAGAAGCATCAAGCGAAATAGATCCAAAAATCAAACTATTCAGTGGAAATCAGGAAGACAAAGAGACAGAGAGAGTCCGAATGCAACTACTCCACTGACCACGACACCCAGCCTTATCACCAATGTCTCCAACCATTTGGTAGGCAGATCACGTGGACCCCAACCTGGAAGTCTAACACGCCCAACATGGCCAAGTCCACTGGTCAAGGTTTTCATACCTTTTTGCCATGTCATGGACTGATCGCCTTGACCTACCTTCAAGCACTACCAGCCTCAGAGAACAGTGTACGCTGAGGAAGTCTATCGGTGGGCATGCGTAACACATTCCCCAACCACATTAACATATTTAGATTCAGTACTTGATCCACAGACTGACCTCTGATTCCCAACATCTTATATCTGACCGCAGCATAGCTGATACGATGTTCTCACCATATTCAGGCAATGCTACGAAGACATTGATGCTTGAATACCGACAGTCTCCGCCTATATTCTACTCTCAATGGCCATGTTTCTGAACCGTGTAAAAGAACGGAACTGACCTGTTGAAAAGTAACTGCCTGGGTAACAAAACTTGTCCACTCCACTTCCCCTGCCAACACAAGATTTGGTGTTAAGCCAACCCAGTCCTGTAGCAGCGTTTTACACTTTGAAGGTGCAGAAGGCATCCCAAACATTGCTAAGCTGTTATTTGAGGTATCTAAGAGAGCTTGCAACTTACGCGGATCTTCACTGAAGAGAACAATATGGACCAGCATTATCACTGTAGCATTTTTCAAATGCGTCATGTAAATCGTTTAAACTGCATACCCACTAATGAAAATGTAATATTTCCAGGCCATTGTGGAGTGAAGGAAAACCAATGCAGACGTATTCACACCCAGCGTATATTTTATTTGCGGTACGTTGCGTGACTCTTAGTGCCAAGATTATAGTAAACGCAAACCCCTGTTCGTTGGGTCCACCAGCAAACACATCGGTTGCTCAGTCTCACATGGGTAATAAGGAGGCTGAATAATAATGATAAAGTGAGAAGACCTAACGTTACAATTAAACTGCTACAAGGGTCTTAAAGCCAAGTGAGGAGCATACAGTTTCGGGTGTCTAACAATGGAAACTCCCGAACCGAGGGATGAAAAGAAAGTTGAATCAATGGCGCTATGTGATGTTATCCAATCAGATATGAAGGTAGATACTCAGCCCATCGCACACAGCTGACGGGCACTAATGCACGAGTACGAGATCATGGTAAATACAAAGTTCACCAGACAGTCGTGTGATGGGCAGCGTGTGACGAAATGGGCGTAATAACGCGGTTAGTTCACGGACCGCTATGACGTAAGTAGGAAGTGACACGAGTTAGGTTAACATGAAACAAAGCGTACTTGGGAAGTTAGCACAACAAATTCAGCGTACATCGCGCTCTCCTACGACTCTTCGAACACGGAGAATTCGAACCAGAAAATCCACTTCGTTGCAACATTCAAGAACTTCTTCTGCCCTGAGCCATGAACGTCTACTGTGCCTTGAGGATAGTGTGGTACTTGTATCTACCCGGTCGATCGCACCAAATGAAATAGCTCGCACCCGGATAACGCCCACCGCGAGGAACGACAAGACCAGACAAAAACAGCAGGAATGTATTCTGTCACATTTGGTTGATACTAACTCGTTTATATCAAAAAGGACGTATGCACTTACTGGTAGATAACATGCCGACTCATCACACAGCATTCTCGCTATATCTACAATACCCAAAAGTCACTGTCCAGCCTCGTCTGATTGGCTGGATACTGGAAATGAAGCTGCAACATATTGGACCACGTGTTACGGTATTCGAATTACTACAGATAAACAACGTAGTCCTCAGAAAGTTCAATAAACTGTATAATTTATGGAATCACTCATTGCCCAGTGTAAAAGCTCAACCAACACTGAAAACCATGGAAGTACTGGGAATCTGTCTCACCCGAACTTTGGGAATCATATGCAGTGCACACCTACAAGTCCTTCCTTGCGGGATTCGAACCCGGTTGGGCCATCGCTAGTCACACAGACTACCATAGCCGTACCGCTTTGGAAGATGCGTAGCATTCCGAATACGCTGCTATTCAAGATGCTTCAGCAACCCAGTTCGGTAGATTTTTGTATTGCCTTCGCTTTAGTTGGGCACTTACATAGTAGTTATCTGTCGCCTATATAGGTGACGAGTTTTAACGTGTAAAGTTAGTGACTAATGATCACTTTATCATTTTGTGATGAGGTGGGGAAAGCCATCATGAAGCAGCCCGGATAAACTTTTGGGGCGTATGTGACTCGAACTAATAAACCCAAGATTCAATTTGGGACTCGAACAAAGCAGCAGATTTGTTTTCTATGACTGACAGGCAATTTGGGCAGTAGTAGTAGTAGTGCTTCACCCTGCACACAGTCTACTAATGATTTGTACGGTGAATTCACACAAAAATAAGCAGTCTATAAATTTCAGTGAAAGTGGATAAATGGCTTGATTTTGAACTTTCTGAACTGCCGTTTGGCAGGGGTGTGTAATGGAGTTCTGAAGAGGTTGGTTTTGGGCTCTCCACCACCACTTTTCTTGGCCCTAGCCAACAGACTATCGAGGATGCTGAAGCCCAACTTCCTGGTCTACGCCAAATACGGCGCTTGATCCAGATAAGCATTAAGAAAAACGAGCTTTAGGCGAACTTGGAAGCCTACTGGTGCCTGACCACGACATAAGCTGGACGAATCAAAGGCCAGCAATGTGCACACATGCAGTTGGGTTTTCCGAGGTCTGACGATGTGCACTCCGTTCAGGAATTTATCTAACGGAGGAATAACTTTGAACCTGATCTGGATGTAGTCGCGTCCTCCTAGCTGAAGACTCGCGACGATTCCGAAAAAGCATATGTCTCACTTTAGGACTTACCAAGAGCCGTGTATCGGTCGTTTGGTATGTCCCCGTATGACACCTTCAGAATGCTATATACGGTCTTCATCTGTCAGAGACTGCAGTACAGCGGGGCTACTGCAGTCCCATGTACGGCTGATAAATTTGATAAGCTGGGAAGAATACAACCGGGAGATACTATCTGACTTGCATAAGGCTGCACTGACCTATCTGTAGGATGCACTGAAAACCGAGGTGATAGAACAGGAGGATTACCATAGGTTAGAGTGGAAGATGGACGAGTTTCTATCAAATGCGTGCTCAACGCTCTCATCTGAAGCCATACCCTATTGTTGATATTGATGAAGTTCATACTAGGCTCTCAATGCCTTTGGTAAGAACACTGAATAATTCACTAATTTTGAAATAAGTCTGCAATACTGGCAAAATGTAATTTGATGTCAGAGGAAGGGGCAGCACATTGTGATTAGATGGTCTGGTTCGTAGACAGCAGGATAGTTTGACGAACACTCAGTATGTCTTTGTCCCTCCTGAATCAAAGACAAGATTGGCGCGAACAAAGTGGACCAAAGGACCGATCAAATGCCAATAATCACTCGGACCGAATCAACCTGTATGGTTTGCAAACAGACCAACCACTCAGAGCAGCTGATTGTGAATACCAGGTGGATCAATAAGTTTGCGGGCCAGGATTTGGCGATGACCGCCGTGTAGCCTGTGTAAACTGTCCTTTTTGTACTAACCAAACGAGATAGTTCCAAGCCAGAATAATCTCCTCACTAGAGTTACTGGATCAGAACAGAACAGACGACAATACGAAACCACGCTGGCCAGTTTTAGATATTGAACCTGAACGGTTTTAAAAACTGGTTTTGATCGTAGCTCAGATTGATAGATTTTATCCACTCTTGATCGCGCAGAGCTTGGCTTTTTAGATCGCAACGCGTTTCAGCACCAGCTAAGGTGACACCCCAGGGCACTGACGATGATGTCATCACCCAGGACTGGTGATAAAACGCGTTTGAGATCAGTGATCAGGGGCTAAAAAACAGGGTATTTAACCTGTTGGGGTTGAATGATTTAAAATACTGTGGTTATTGAGTGTCAGACCATATCTCTGTCAATCAGCTTTGACGATTATGAGACTGCCTGTACAATCCCTTGAAAACTTCCAATTCCTGAAGATAATTCAACCTACGAAAGTGGCCTACTTTAGTTAATGGTTTGCTGCAACTGAAGATAAAAATGTCTCAAACAAAACTGACCTCTGTGGTCAAGGGAAAGTTAGAAGGAGACACTGAAGATCCATGTTTTTGACTGATCACCTCAGCCTACTCTCTAAACACTACCTGCCTCGTAGAACAGGGTGCACTGAGGAATTTTTCGAAGGATATGCGCGTCACGTGTCTCAATCATTTAGGAATGTTTGGATTGAGTGTTTGTTTCAGTGACTGACCTCCAGTTCCTAACACCCTATGCCTAACCTTATCATCGCTGTTCAGACGTTCCCATCATATTCTAGCAACGCTGCAAGCGGTTATATGCACGGACACCTATGGTCTTCGCGCATTTTCTACTCACGTGAACTACACCTGAGGATTTAGCGCCGATCCGTCATCAGCTTAGAACACCATCACAGGGATCAGCTTCTACGATCGATGTTTCCTCAGCAGGAGTCTTGATGAAAAGAAGGCATTACAAACAATCCACAGAGCTCTGGGTTACTTGATCACTTTGAGAGAGAGGGAAAAGAACTTTGAACAAGACTGTTATCCCGTAATTGGGTGACTCGCAGATAAACGAATCCCAAGTCCTGATAGCTGAGGTTGGCTTTTAGGTCGCAAAAGTTTCATCACAAGTCGAGGTGATATCGTCAGTGCGATCCCAAATCCCAAGGCAGAAAACACAAGCTCACTTTACTACGTGTATCATAAGATGAATTATCAAACAGTAACTGTAACTTACCTCAAATTGTGGGCAAGCCGACTACAGAACCAAGACAGTCAACAAAGACTTCAAAATGTGCAGGCAACAATGGACAGGAAGCGGTTGAGACGGCGATGCACGAGCGAGTCAGGTGGTTAAAAACGAAAGTCCTTATTTATGGAAAGCATTTTGATCAATCCACTGTCAGAAGAGAAATAATTGCCTGAGGGACCACACACAAGCGAGGTGAAGAACAAACGGACTACCCATGGCTTTGAGAAAGTGCCATGATCATAACAGGATGTCGAAATTCAGTCATTCACACAGATAGGGTAGATGGAGAGAGAGATAATTACGTGCAAGCTTTTGCGGCCTTGTCAAGTAACCCAGACGAGTGTGACGTAATAACAAAACCGGTCATGGATACCAGTGGGTCCGTGTACATAAATACCAAAAGGGGAGCGAAAGGTTCGTAAGCGATAAAATCTGTTTGGAATCAGATGGTGATCAGAGCCATGACAATTTAGGCCAATCAACACTTGTCACAGAAACAATGCTAAACACTGTATGACTTTACAGGATTGAAAAAACAGAAATTATCAATCGGGCCTGGAAGCGAGGGGGTGGTGGTCGGCATGGGAACTAATGACCTAAGCGCATGGGCAACAAAGGAACTGTTTGGTAAATACAATACAAAAACTGCGATGGATAGCACGGGATCTGGACTAAATCAGTTCAAAGGAGTTTCTTGTATAGGCGAGCTGGGTTTCCGCGTCCAAATTCAATAAATCTTTACAAGCATAGTGAACAGATCCTTCTGACTAATAGGAGAATACTAACTCGTGAATTTCCGCCGGATGCCTCGGCTTTATTTAACCTTTTGTGATATGTAAATTCAAGGCAAACAAAAACTTCACGGAGTCACTAAGCTTGAGGATCAGGATTATTCACGCATCGATAGACCAAACTTTTTTTGGATGTAACCGATTTTCCACGGGGATCGTCCACTGGTGAAATACAGCATGCTGTCCTTTCTGTTGTCAGTTTTCGTGAAACCCTCCTATTCGTAACAATACTTTAGGGTATTATCACTGATCAAACAAATCAAATCAGTAAATGAAACATTTGAGCCTACCAGGCTAATGTAGTTGGGACATGTGTTGTACATGTACCCGGAATGGGATTTCTCGGCGAGCATTGTTTGCTGAGACAGGTAGTGGTTGGGAAATCAGTAAGGGTGGTTGGTCCCTGACGTGGAAGAATGGTATGAAAAGCCTAACCGGTAGATTTGATCGTGTAGGGAACGTTAGGCTTCCTGGGTGAAGTTCTAGAGGCCCCCACCCTCAAAAATCGCTGGAGGATATGGCTCGGTGTCACCATTTGCTGTGCACTTGAACTCACAAATTTTCTTTACCTCCTTGATGCTACTGTTTGTAACTCCCTTCTTGTTCTTTTCACACTGTTGGTTTTCATTAGTTCCGACTGAGGCTTTACTGAGAGAAAGCAACCAGAACCTTCCAAACTCCGTGCATGGTTAATGATAGTTCGAAACGACTGAACTAAACTATCACTGATTATAATAAAGATATGACATAAATGGAGAGATATAGACGTTTCTGGGTATTTTCCACAGCAAACGTAGGGTGTGTCATTTTTAGTTGGTTAAGTAATATAAATATTACACTAATGTATACATGTTCGATCAGAGTAAACGAAATGCTTGCGTTTCCTAACGTGCCTTTTTTGTTTTAATGAATTACGTGAAAGGAAGCTAGTACTTCAAGTACTATCACTGAATAAACTACCACAATACTTACACTTATCTCCCATCCACTTGTTCAATCCCTTTTTCCCGTCCATAGTCTTTGCCCAAAGAGCGACGAGGTGTGACGTTCGATGCCCGTGCATCGGAGGCAATCGCTCAGTCAGATCAGGAATTTCTGAACAATCCAAAGATATCTGATCTAAATGGTTACCCTACAAACAGATTACGAGAATCACCGACAAGTGAGTGTTATGCGAAATCTCCAACAACAGCAACAATCATCATCATTAAAGTTTGGTAGCTTGTTTTAACACCGGATCCTAATCACCAACGGTTTTCTACCAGTAACTTCACTTTTCGCAACCAGCAATCTCAAACTCTCGTGCACTGAACTGATCCACTGAAGTACGTGTTGTACAGTTATACGGTGAGGACGGTGTATCTCTTGAGATTTGAGTTTCTATTTTTGTTCGGGAGAATTGATGTCACTCGGGGGAAATACTGCAGATAGACCCTTGAAAAATGATCAGTGGCACCGGAGTTTGCTAACTATATCTTCAAAGTGCACTATTTAATTGCAGAGTGATGTCTCTCACATTCCGGTGGAGACGGCTTATCCTCTAACAGGAAACAGTCACGTAAAATTGCAAAGTAATCTCGGTATCATTGATTGTCCTTTTTAGTGGCAATGTCAGTAGGAGTCAAATTTTAACTACTACTATCGTTTTCAGCAGGAAAAATAGGAATTCCAAAATCCAAGGATGGATGCAACGCCGGGGAACACACTGCACCTGTGACTCAAAATCGGCTCATTTTTTTCTTGATATTACTTATCAGGCCTGATGTCTTTAGCGAGAACACCACATTTTGATGTAAAACCAAGAGTGTGATTATTTTTTTCAAGGTAGTCATTTTTTTGGCCGAGCAAGGGTACATTTCTTCTGACGTAGCTTTTATTATTTCAGTATGTAATTATTGTTATTTTCCGTGGATGACCTTTGGAAAGAGCACTCAATAATCCTCAGAACCTTTGAATTCTGTGCACCAGCTCAAGAGGGCGGTTGGCTCCAGGAAACCTCGGGTCTTGTTGCCACTATACAAGGCCTTCGTGAGATCCCATCTAGAAACTGCGCCCAAATGTCTAAGCCATATTTGGGGAAAGAAATCAAAGCTTTCAAGCGGCCACAATGGCGATTCACGAGATGCTTCGTGGAAATACAAGCATTCGTGCTGCGAACAGAGGCTGGAGCAACTGGGATCGTTTTCCCTAGAAAGAAGAAGGAGAGATGACAACATAGTAGTTTTTAAAATACTACAAGTGCTCACAGATGCTCGAGGTCACAGAGGAATCTTATTTGAACTGCGAGGAAATGACTGCCTAAATCAATAAAGAGCAAACAAAGACTCGAATCAGAAGCCTGTCTTTTGCAGTTAGGGGCTTTAACGAATGAAATAAGCTCCTAGATATGACAGACACGAGCACTGTGGCTGAGTTCGAAGGGAGCCGAGATAAGAAGTGGGGGCTGTATTTGGAGAAAGATGACTAGGAGCCTGTGATACTGATTTTGTTTAGAGAGCTGACTTGCACTTTTCACCTCCACTCCCAAATGGCACCCCTATCTACTACCAGTTACAGCTTACTGTTGCTACTATTCAGCAGAATGACCGTGAGGAGTATGCGACTAGAGGCTGTGATCCGAAAAAGCTGTTAAAGAGAACGAGGGTGCGAGGTCTAACCTGAACCTTCCCCGATTGTAGCCAAGTATTGAATAGGACTCAACTCTTCTAACTGTCAAAGCACCGGGGGAACCAAGGAGATCAGTGCAAGAATTTGGACTTTCAGGCATCTAGACGTCCAGTCATGGAACCGAATTGAGGAAACTAGCAGTAACTGGTTTTTCGATGTTTACGTCAAAATGTTCGTCAGCTTTTTGGAGTCAGGCCATAGACACCGCTGTTTACTTACCGTAGTTTAAAAAGTACGGCACATTTTCTCGAAAGGAATATGTGCAGTTACTTCGGTCCCTGTGAGAATGGTTTGAAAAAATACTCGCTTGCCTCTTGTGAATTGTTGATTAAGTTAAAAATTCTTCTCATTTTTATTGTAATTGACTTGACTTGGAGCTGGTAGCCACATGCATGAGGCACCCGACTGAAATAGCACTAACGCATATTTGTGACCTCGGTGAATAAGTTGCTGAGATGAATTTCAGTTACAACGCTTTCATTGGTACAATTTTTAATGACCATCTACGTAGTGTTTACCATCACGACGAGGCTACACCTTGCCATGGTGCGATGGCTTCCGTGCCTCCATGACCCAAAAAGCTGTGCAGCATGGCTTCCTTAAGCCGGTGATGCAACCATGCCTGACAGGTCAATGGGTAGATGCCAGACGAAGTCCGGTCTCCTAACCATTTGATGGGATACATCTGGTTCTAACTGCTATACCACTGAAGAGGACACTCCAGCGAATAAACACAGAGAGAAGCACTTTACCGGTCTAAGACCTCCACTAGATGGACGTAGGAGTGGAGTATTTGGGGTTTCTGTCCACGGAGAGGGAAGTCATCGGGCCTCATTAGGCATCTATGGTCCACCTAAGCCGGGCAGCCCCCATCCTGAAGGATGCTGCCCCGTCCATGTTCAGCTTGCTCCATTGGGTGCATGTGGCTAAAGACTGGATCCGAAAGGCAGATCGATAGCAAAGCACCAGCGAAGACAAGACGGAAGGTTGGCAACAATCAGGTTTCATGTGACAGACCAGAAGAAGTTCCTTCACGAGTTCTTTGGCCACGTTCCCGTGCTGGGTTAACGCCCACTGCCTTGTGGGTCAGACTTTTGAGTCGTAGGTTCCGGTTAGGGTTCCCAAAGAAAAACCCCTTCTGCGGTGTGGGCATCTGAGAATTATGATTCTCCTTGAAGCCTCCAGTATCTTTCTCCTAAAAAGCCTTACTAATTTTCCTTCTTTTAATTTAAGATCGATGCAAAACGTCATGGGTAACTGGGGCTGGGATGAAGGCAGTATTGCAGGAGTTGGGCGTAAATTGCATGCACCTCTTAAGCCTAAATATTCACCTCGTTTGGCTACCTCTAATGTCCGCACACTATTTCAGATAGGACAACAGGCTGGCCTCGCTGAAACTCTTGACACCTTTAAAATAGGTTTGTGCTGTGTCCCCGAAACAGGCATGCAAGATCTCTCTGATCACTCTTCGCAACCCAGATACAACCTCAGTCTCTCATTTCACTATTCGTGTGTCGAGTGATTCGGTGTCTAGTACTCGTGGTCAGGCTTGGGTTGGGATTGCTTTGAGCACGAAAGCTGAGCGTGCATCACTAGACTGGATTCCAACCAGCAGTCGTTTGTGTGCAGTTCGCTTGGACAGCTCCGTGCATGTCAACAACAAAAAACGGAAGCACCGATGCTTGTTCGTCGTGTCTGTGTATGCGCCGTTTGGGTGATCCCGAAAGACACATTAGAGGCCCATTTGTTCTCCCACCAGATCGTACCGATAACAGCGATCGTCTCATTCAGCTGTGTTCTGACCACGGATTGTTTCTGGCGAGCGGGAACTTCTGCCATAAGGAAAGCTTTTACAACGGTGGACTCAGACTGACCATATTGTGATTGGTCACCGCTGGCGTGGATCAACTGAACATTGTCGTTCATTTTGGTCTACGCCTGTGGACTCAGATCACGCCTTGGTGCGTACTCGCTTCCGTTTACGTCTCGTCCGTGGTCGCGCCATCGTAAGTGTCACGCATCCTGCACGGTTGCTTTTAGACGATAATCGGTGATACAATTTTCAGATGGATTTGTCTACACGGTTATCTATGCAGCCGGATGCCCAGGTCCCAGATGAATGCTGACAACAGGTCAAAGAATTTTTATGTGCCGCTTCGAATGCCACCCAGGACTCTGGTTCAAGCAGGCCTCACAAACAACGGATATCTTTGACATCGGTTGATCTGTTGGATGGTCGCAGATCCGTCCCTCCGGATGTCACATTCAATGAAATGCATAAATCCCTGAGACGCCAACTGACTAGGAGTCTGAGAAACGACTGTGAGCAGTGGTGGATTGCTAAATTTAGGGAAATGGAAAAAGCTGTGTCCATTGGCAATACTCGCAACCTTTTCCTTTTGATTAGAGGCACCGGCCCACGGACACCCGGAGTAAGTGAGTTAATTAAGGAATCCGACGGTACACCGATTCATTCCCAGTGACGTCATCTGAATCGCAGGTCGGAGTACTTTAAGGAACAATTCATTTGGCCCACTTCAATGATGGACCCTCTAAATACATCCGCCAGAGAAACGATGCAGGTGGATACCACTTCTCTATCAGAAATAGAGGTTAAGATGGAGATAGGTTACTTGAAAATGTACGGAGCCGCTGGACCGGATGGATTGTCTCTATCCTTTTCAAGGATGGAGGCGAAGCTTTGGTTTCGGAGCTAACAAAACTCCTCCGAGTTCTTTGGAATAGTGAGCGGATTCCTAGGGAATGATGTTGGTCGGTGATTGTGTTGATTTACAAGAAAGGTGACAGAACCTCTTGAAAAAACGACAGAGCAATTAGCTTGGTCAGTATCGCTTCCAAACCGCTCACCGAGCTTATTTTCCGCCAGTTATCCAGTGCCTGCGAAACGAGTACACGAGAAAATCAAGCCGGTCTCAGACCCTGTCGGGGTGGTATCGGCATCTGTATTCTTCGGCAAACCTTAGAGCACAGACACATCTTCCGTAGGCCCATAATCTCTCTTTCTTGGTCTGAAAGCGGCTTTCAGTTCAGTAGACTGTACAGTCATCTGGCGCTGCCTCTTGTTGACCGGTGTGCCAGAGAAGTTTATTTCTCTTTTCCAATGCTTGCATGCGAACAGCCGAAGTCGAGTTCGTGCTTACGGCGATTTTTCCCCCGATTTCACCACAGAAAGCGGTGTTCGTCTGGGTTGCTCTCTTTCACCCTTCCTCTTCAATTTTGTAGTTGATTTGATTCTTGAGATAGCCCTATCCTCGTCTGAGAACAGTGGCATCGATCTTTCTCAAGCGGTAAACTGTCTAACTTGGAATATGCGGACAATATTGTTCTCCCGAGTAAAGACCCAGGTAAGTTGTAAACTCCCTTAGATAGCTCAGGTAACAGCTTAGCAATGTTTGGGATGCCTTCTGCACCTTCAAAGTGTAAAACGCTGCTACAGGACTGGGTTGGCTTAACACCAAATATTGTGTTGGCAGAGGAAGTGCTAGCTGGAGTGGACAGGTCTTGTTACCAAGGCAGTTACTTTTCAGCAGGTTAGGTCCGTTCTTTTACACGGTTCAGAAACATGGCCATTGAGAGTAGAATATAGGCGGAGACTGTCGGTATTCAAGCATCAATGTCTTCGTAGCATTGCCTGAATATGGTGAGAACATCGTATCAGCTATGCTGCGGTCAGATGTAAGATGTTGGGAATCAGAGGTCAGTCTGTGGATCAAGTACTGAATCTAAATATGTTAATGTGGTTGGGGAATGTGTTACGCATGCCCACCGATAGACTTCCTCAGCGTACACTGTTCTCTGAGGCTGGTAGTGCTTGAAGGTAGGTCAAGGCGATCAGTCCATGACATGGCAAAAAGGTATGAAAACCTTGACCAGTGGACTTGGCCATGTTGGGCGTGTTAGACTTCCAGGTTGGGGTCCACGTGATCTGCCTACCAAATGGTTGGAGACATTGGGTGATATGGCTAGGTGTCGTGGTCAGTGGAGTAGCTGCATTCGGACTCTCTCTGTCTCTTTGTCTTCCTGATTTCCACTGAATAGTTTGATTTTTGGATCTTTTTCGCTTGATGCTTCTATTATTTCTGTGCTTCGCTGGACGATGCTGGAAGGTAGCAACCAAAACCAAAGCACAGAAGTACGAGGTTAGTGGTTGAATAAACTGAACTGAACTGTATTGTGTTTACCTTTTGTATTCTCTCTTTTCTGCTGATTGTCAGCGTTTAAATAAAGTAACCAAAGTTAATGCACTTTTGCGTACGATCGAAACCTGCGTAATTGGATATTTCTTATACAGGTGTGTATGACAAGGTGTATGAACGTTTCTGGCGCATTAGCTGGTTTGAACGACAGGCAGACAAGCTGGTATGCAACGGAGCAGTCTTTACGGGTCTTCTGGGCAATATTTACGCAATACAGTGTATACATCCGGCGACGAGAGTTTTTGATTCCCTTCTCAGCCGGGTTTTGCCATTTGAATACGTATATTCCCTTGAAGAACTCCAAGTCTGAAGAGGAAATAAGTGGCCCCATCCTTAACTACTAGAATACTGAATTACACTGGATAATGTTGCATTGGAGCAAACGAACGAGTGACAACAGGAAAAAAACGATCGCGTCGAAAGCAACCTAACCCGAAACAAATGGCCCAAAGAAATCTCCTTAAAATCACTCGTTACAACCACGTCCTGTTTCTTTTCTGGTTTATTCAAACGTTTCAGAAAGTAAATTTCGATTTTTCCGGTTGTGATCATCTGAAATGCCTTGTTAGCTGCACAGAATTTCGCGATACACTCTGAATACTGAGGTCTCAATAAGAACAATAACTCTGATAGCATAAAACCACTTACATGAATGCTACTGGAAAAGACTTTTTATGGAGCCCAATGCATATTACATTAAATCGCTAGAATGTGCAACAGATAAAGAGATATCAGTGGACAGTATCTAAAAGTCGTGTGTCAAACTCTATCAAATAACAAACGGAATAACCCAGAAAGCTCACACTAGGACAAGTACCAAATGGTTCGTCGATCCTCTGACACTAAAATTTCTGCATCTTAATCGAAACTGCATTCGTAGTAAAAATATCATTTCGAACTTTAAAACGAACCACATGCACTGACGATGTCACCTCGACTGGTGATGAAACGTTTGCGATCTAAACGCCAAGCTCAGCGATCAGAACATCATAGCAACCAACAACCTGAGCTACAACCAACACAAATATTTAAAACTATTGAGAACCACCTCATCTGTGGCTTGAACTGAAAGCTCCAACTCCGCTGCATAATAAAATTCGTTTATATTGGACCGTAATCCTATGTAACATGGACAGACCAGCGGCATTGCGTTCATTTTTAGTATTGATAAGTTCAACTTAGATGGGTCAGGTGCCTGGAACCGATATTACTCATAAGACTTGAGTGAAGATGATAGATGTTTCTGTCAAAAAATTAGCGACAAGAACTCGCTGGTGGCCTGGGGTGCTTTTATCTGCCCATGTTCTGAGTGAACTCACAATATAACATGGTATATAAGATGCCGGTGTATACATTCATGCAATGAAACTGTATCTCACAATAATGGATCAAAACCACTAGCCAGATTCCATAGTTTAGCTCGATAATGAGGCCACTCACAACTTGTATATAAACAGAATTTCGGTAGTGATCCGTGGTATCGAGATCATTGTGTGGTCGGCGTGCAGTTCCAACCTCAACCCAATCGGGAAAATTTGGGGGATTCTAGAGAGCATAATAGACAGAGATGTCAAGGTTTATACGTCGACAAAAATGGACTATAGATCACGTTTAAACGAAGATGTGGTAATATCGATCAAGATGTGATTCAGTTTTTCGTGAAAGGAATGCTTACAATCTGTACTGTCCTCAAAATTACTGGCTGTCACACATCCTTAAAGAACTTTTGATTATGCCACTTGTTAAACTCAAATGCTTTTCCTGTTGTCAGTCGTATATATTCGCTCCTCTGCAAAAGTATCGAGCTCAACTCAGTATTCTGGTAGTCAAAATTGGGACCCCTTGGTTCCTCGTCAGAAAGGGAGTTCTTAGAGGAAATATAAGCGCTCAACTAGTGAATATCAAGGGGGTGGGGGTCGAAAGCTTTTGTTACGAGGTCTATCTGTCAATACGTCTACTGGTCAACTCCTCAGTAGAGACTAAGGAACCACGATAAATTATCATCAGATCGTGCCAATGAATATGGATCTTCTGACTCGAAAGACCAACGGACGAAGAACCTCCGCTTCGTAGCCCCTATCGCATCAGTAGCCTTGCAGCGGTAAACTAGAACGTGTTAGCAAACAGTGTGGTAAACGTGAACTAACGGTTACGGGCAAAACGGTATTTAATGTGTATATGTAAATATCCATCAATGATTACACGTGCATCCAGCGCAGTTGCGTCCTTCCCCGGGCTGAGTTGGTTGATTTGCACCTGATTTCCTGGACTGTCCAGGCACGGCCGATCACATGTTGAACAGGTGGTAGGAAACATATGGCGTTGATACTGCATTATGAATCACATTAGACAAATCAAATACCTTACTGCTCACGTACATACGGTAGCAAAGCCGTACAGGTTCTTTACGTCAGAATGTCTTGGTTGTACCTAGGCCCCCGAAAGAGAGGCCATCCACCACGGGAGTCGGCCGCCGTACGGGAAACGCGTTGTTACCTTACAAAGCCAGTAACGAAAATGTGCTATATCAGCCTTTTCATCTATGTTAGGAATCATCAGCAGTGCACATATACCAAGCCACCAGTGACGGAAGGGTGTTATGTCACTTAGTGTATATGTTCAACAAACAGTTGAGGGCCAGCCGGCATAGTCTGGGGGCTAAGGTGTTTGATTCACAATCGTTCACCCTTGGTTCCAGTCCCAGTAGGGGTCGCTGGAGGGCACCGCTAATGATTCCTAACAAGGATGAAATAGCTGTACAATGCTGCCGTGGTTTTCGTTGATGAGCTGAGTGTTGAAACTGCGTGATAAATCATATTGTACAAATCTTATTTCCTAGTACTCATACACACGGTGTGGAAGTGGACAGTTGGGCGGCCCTGCTTCACGTTTACCCTAAGCTAGTGTCTTTGATTCGGGAAGGTTTACACAATGTCCTAACGGCATGTGACAACAGATTGTGCATTCTGGTTAACAATTCCGGTTCTACTTCAAATCAGTCGAATTAGAGTTTGGACTGCTGAAATTACTCTCAGCAGTTGAACATCACGAATCAAAGGGGAAATCCTGTGGATAGCATCCTTGATTAGAGGATCAATGACACCATTTCCCACTAATCTTGGCTGTCATGAAAGTGATCCATCTCCTTCAAACGGACGGACTAAGGTGTCCTGTTACGTTGCTTGCAGTTTTTAACTTAATGTTCAAACGGTTCATTGAACGTCAGAAAACGATAAATTAGGGTGTGGAATTTGTGAACTGATAAACTGTTTTAACCATCCGTAAATCATTCTTTCGTCTTCATCAGTGGTATACACAGTAGATTGTAGTATCACTGGGTATAGCACCGAAGAGACAGTGGCCGTATCTCTACTGTCAACCGATAATTGTTCATTGGCCGAGGAGTTTTTATCGTTAAACTGTCATCGGTCACCCTACTGAACAGCAGATACGAGGTTTCAGAGATAGCCAGGTCGCACAGACGCGACAAGCATATCTCACTGATGGCTAAAATACCATTCAGCTCATTCGCTTCGACCATGAATCTTGCCCTTCTATGCTTTTGCTACTTTGCAGCATCATCGAATCAAAAGTGAAATAAATCGCGGCACTGCGAGCAAATGAACGGAAAGAAGGGCTAGAGTGAAAATCATATAGACCAAGTAAGAGCTCAAATGCTACTAGGCAATGATCACAGCACCCATCCATGTTGTCGTCATTTCCAACCATCCGGTAGACGAACCTCGCTAGCCCAAACTACAAGTCTAACACGGTTTAAAATACAGCAGGTATGGAATATGAATCGCTGCTGTTATGGTGTGCGGTGCCATCAGTTAGCGTAGTCCTCATTAGCCATATCAGGCACAACTGTCACGATCTGTGACACCAAATAGTCTCTTTGGTTGGTGGTCAAAATTAAATTCACCTCAATCGTAGCTCGTGTTTTGAACTATTTCACTAAGTCTAGCGAGAAAACTTTTCTGCCGTTGAATCATGTCAGTTTATTCGCGCAGAACACATTGACTATATAGGAAGAAACAGTCAACGTCACCGATCATTGCAACACAAACTAAATGGTTCATACTTGCATCAAGTAGACTGTCTTCTGAATGGCTGATTGGTGATAAGACCGGCTGAAACTTGACTGGAATCTGTTCGACTCTTATCGATTCCCTACCTTGTCGCTTGCGTATCCACTGGGTCAAGCACCGACCTGGATTCTGGAAAGGCGCTGACGCTGATTGTAAACGGGGCGTGGCCGACTATCGACCACGAGTCAGGACAGTTGCCCAGATGATATGTGCATTATGTCTGAGTGATTTATTTGTCACTTACGTGTACCTGGCGAAAAACACGATCAAACGACTGATATCCAAAATGTAAGAGTCCCGATTTGTTAGAATTCACTGGAGGCATTATCGATAGAAAATGAAGACGCAAATTTAATAAAGTAGTCATTTTCTTTGTCACCCAGTTCGTTACTACAAATGACCTGTTACGTTTTCATATGATTCACAGGCACTCCCATTCTCACAGTCATTGTTATCAGTTTTTTTCCAGTGTGGTACGGTGTATCATTTTGGTTATGAGGTCTTCCCACCCTCTTGTGCTCATAAATATGGTGTTTTGAAGAAAAAATAACAACTGTACTGTGGCGTGCAATACAATCTCAGCGATCATTGCTGACGGTGGCTATCAACATCACAATATTCGCCCCATTAGCAACGAACGCGTAATTTCTCAATGTCCCACTGTGGCCGCTGGACTGTGCCTGTACATTTACCTTTTTGTCCTAGAGACAAAATTTGGAATTCAGAAGATCTACGCTCGTGTGCGTATATGTCTGACTGAATAGCCTTGTGAATATTACGAGAAACTAACGTGGCGGAATTGTTGACGCTCCCAGGAAGAAAATTAAACCCGGTGTGTAATCCCACAAGTCGCAATCGACTCTGAAAAGTGCAAATAAATGACTAGTGCACAAAATATAGGACTTCCTATGGTTTGTTATTCAAGCCTGTTGTATCCTACATCTGCCAACCACAAGGGTGCAAAAAAAATCTAGTGTCATGATGATACGGATCTCATATGTTCGAAAGAAATGTGTGACTTTCATGATCTGTCCTGGAACCAATGATGTATACGACCAATTTGATGCCTGTATTTCCTTTCGTACTTTCGTTTTCCAGGGAAAGTGAATAGGAAATGGTACGATTCGACCGTGATCCCATTCATGGATGAAGATCCCCAGACGGATCGCGAACACCAGCCGATCTAACTCATAAAATCGCCGGTCAAAAGCGCAACGATCGGGTCACGGCGCATCCAAACATACAGACCCAGCAAGAGGCGCATTACTGACAGGCGTGTATAAAGCGACTGCCTTCTTCCACTTACCCACGTCCATGCCGGACTCCTTGCATAATCTCGCCGTATTGTTTGTAACAAGATTATAATTCTCCTCGTTTGGTGTGACCAATACGGACGAATTAGGTGAATTTGAATTTTGTGGATTGTCCGAATAAATTATTAATATTCACCATACAAATATGCCTTGTGGTTTCTTTATTTGCATTAATTCTTGAAGCGTGAAGATAGATGGTTTATCGAAGGCAGTGGGCAGTGTGTTCTCCGGCACTGTCTCCAACCCTGGAGGTTTGGATTTCTCTTTTCTCTACAACAACGATAGTACGCTAGATTGCCCTTTGAAAAGATATTTAACGTCACCAGGGTTTGCTAATTACAACTCAAAAGGTGCTTTATTTAATCGGAGACTGATCTCATAAAGCTTCTGAAATAATCCGCACGTCTGGTTAGTAGTATTTCAACCAGCGTGGATTCAACTGTTGTGAATAATCTGATCATATTAGTCAAGTTTGCAGTGCTCTGCATGGGACACCCCAAGCAAATCATAATTTATGAAGTAGTTGCTCAGTGGCATGTCATCCATTAGCACATGATTTAAGGACAACCCGTTTGCCGTGTAATCCTGCATATTCTCATTGGTGTCCTGAATGTGAGAGATATCAATAAATCTGACTCAGTTAGAATAGCCACTGACGATTCATCGATTGCCGCGGTTCTGATTGTTACTTCTCAACACCAAGCAACTTGATTCCGAAGTCAAAGTCTTCATAAGTACGAAAACTTAGGACAGGGTTACAAATAACGGTAACAAATATACGATTAATGTTTGCAAATACAAGAGCGCTCCATATTTATGGCACAGTCATATCTTCCTGTCCAATTAGATGGATCTTGTGGACCCAATCGTGGAAGCCCTACACGCTCGAAGTGGTCAAGTGCACTGTGATAGACTGACTACTTACTAGCGCTTGCACTAACAAGACTGATGTAGCAGAAGTGGTATAGTACTAATTGGTTAAAGCGACATCACCAATCCGACTACGGGTTAAATCGCCATATTGTATTTAGTCTCGTAGTTGCCAGTTGGTAATGAAACAAATCTCCGCATATTATTATGAATCATCAGCATTCTTGCATTACTTTCATTCAGAAGGCTCCATCAAGCCGTCAAACAGGGATGGATGATAATCCCGTTAGTTGGTTCTGTTGGAGTGCGCAGTGACCGCGATTATTGAGTGCACAGTCATCTGTGCTTAACTTAACTTTTAACACTTTGTGTGACCTCTCGTTTAAGGAAGTCTTCGATCTTCAGATGGGACGACAGGCTACGCTCATTACAACTCATGAAACTTTCAAAGTAGATGTATGCTGTCTCCGAAACACGCATACAAGACCCCTCTTCGCACCCCAGGTACAACCTCAGTCTCTCACTTCACTCTCCGTGTGTCGAGTCATCCGGTGTCTAGTACTCGTGGTCATTGTGATCGTTTTGAGCATGAAAGCTGAGCGTGCACTACTAGACTGGATTCCAGTCAGCAGTCGTTTGTGTGCAGTTCGGTTGTACGGTTCTGTGGGTGTCAACATCAAAAAACTGAGGCGTCCATGTTTATTCGCCGTGTCTGTGTACACGCCCACTCACAGCGGTGCCTTAGAAATTCTATCGGGATTTGTTTCAGCCGCTTCAAAGCGTACGTTCAACGGACGTGATGGTTATCACTGGAGCCTTCAACACCCAAGTTGACTGTTTGAGGGGGTTTGAAAGGCACATGTGAGGCCCGTTCACTATCCCGACCGATCGCACCGACAACAGCAATCATCTCACTCAGATGTAATCTGACTACAGACCGTTTCCAGCGGGTACGAACTGCTGCCATAAGAAGCGGCATAGACTGATATGGCGTCCTCCTACGGCTACACAAGGTTGGACTCAGACTGACCACATGGCGTGGATCAAGTGGACATTTCGGTCTACGCCTATGGACTAAGATCACGTTCTGGTACTTGCCCGCTCCTGTGGTCGAAGCAACGCTGAAGCCACCCGCCCCACATCGCTGATTCTAGACGACATCCAACGACCTGCTTTCTAGGCGGGGCTTTCTACACAGTTGTCGATGCAGCCGAAACGCTGGCAACAGATCAAGGAAGTTTTGCACGCTGCTTTCAATGCCACACATTCATGTAAGTCTCAGAAACGATGGATGTCTTCGACATCAGTTGGTTGATAGATGCTCACAGATCCATCACTTCTGATGCTACATTCAATGAGTTGTGCAGATTCCTTGGGCGACAATTGACTAGAGGCCTCAGAAATGACCGGAATTAGTGATGGACTGCGAAACGTAAATAAATGGAGAGAGGTGTGTCTATTGGCAATAGTCTCAACCTTTACCGTGTGATTAGAAGTACTGGTCCACGGAAACCCGGTGTAAGTGAATTAATCAAAGAATCCGACAGTTCACTGATTTACTCTCAGGGATGTCGTCTGGACCGCTAGGCGGAGTACTTTAAAGAACAGTTCAGCTAGCCCAAAAATACCACGGAGTCTCTGAATACACCTGAAAAAGAAACGATGCATGTAGATATCACTCCTCAATCAGAAATGGACGTTATCCGGGAGGTAGGTTACTTGAAAGCGTAAAAAACTGCTGAACCAGACGAGTTGTCTCTATCTTTTCAAAGGAGGCGAAACTTGTGTTTCGGAGTTAACAAGTCACAAGAAAGGTCACATCTTTTTGTGAAAACCACAGAGGAATTAGCTTGATAAGTATCGTATCCAAATTTCTCGCCAAGACTATTCTTCACCGATTATCCAGCACCGGTGAAAGGTGCACGCCTGAAAATCAAGCCGGTTTCAGACCACATCGTTACCCCTCGATAAATCCTGGAGCACAGGCACACCTTTCTTAGCCCCACAATCTTACTTTCTTGATCTGAATGCGGCATTCGACTGAGTCGACCACACAGTTCTCCGGCGTTGCCTCTAACTAAATAGTATACTTTTACTTTAATGAGGCTGGTTTCTTGCAGAGGATAAGCCGGGTTCATGATGACATTATCATGAAGTTTTATGGGTGCTTTTTACAAGAGACGTCCCCAGCGTCACTCGGCTTCTTTTCGAGGGCTCGTCTATGGCCTGTGCACAATCAAGTGTGGGCTGCACGGCAGCAGCGATTTGATGAGTGGTTGCCGGTGACTCCTTAGGACCTCGTTCACCATTCCATTGGATTGAGCCCAACCCAGGGGTCCACGTAGCCCTGTTAGCTTGACAGATTTCCTTAAAAGCCGTTGGACTATACAGTAAATCTAGTCTGCTTTACCAGGAGTAACTATCTTCGAATGCCGAAAACCGTTCCACCGAGGTTTTCGGACTTCGGTTTCCCTCAACCTGGTTTGACCCGGTCTTCGAGGGGTTTGCCGGAGTGTAGCCGCTGATGCATGCTTCAGCTTCGTGCGGCCACACGTGACAGCCGGGTACCCGGAGGAGACCAAAGAGATGGAAGATATCCCAAGGGCACGGCAGTCTACCAACTTAGAAATGTTACTCTCATCAGAGACCCCATGGTGTGCCCGATATTTATTTCTCTTCTACAATCCTTGTGTGCGAACAGCCGAAATCGGGTTGGGGCTTTCGGCGATCTCTCACCCAAGTTTCAGTTCAGTTTAGTTTGCATAGGACAGATAATAGCCACGGCCAATCGAGCGTCCAGAATTCCGTCGATGGTATGCACACTAGGTAGCCATCCACCACTGTTCATTTTATTTCTTTGAGTCCCCGTATGCACCAATATACAGGGCAGAGAACCGTTAAGATGGTCAGCAGGGTTGCTTTCAGTTATCTTTTTTTAATTTGCAATTACAATATATATATACATATATATATATACCGGCTTGAGACCAAGCAAGGTGCCAAAGCAACAAAAACAATTACAAAATAGGGGACAGGGAGTACAATACAGTAAAACAGACAGTTAGTGAGAGAGAAAAAGTGGTACTTAATACTCGATTCCTGACCTCAGTATTGCTCTCCCGGTCATTCCATCCAAACTCAGCAATGCTACGCAAACATCGATGGTTGAAAATCTTAAGACGACGAGTATCTTCCGCACGCACACCTCAAGTCTCGCAACCATACAACAAAACTGAACACTGCGGCACAGTAAACAAGACCTCCCAACTTCAGTGAAATACCAAATCGACGCCACAAGTGCTTCAGTCCAGCATATACTGCTCGAACATTGGATATAGACGTGCTCGCCTCTACTACGGTGCTCCCATCCATCGCCAAGCTGTCGCCAAGGTAATTGAGGCGGTCGACCATCGCTAGCACCTTCCTATCAAGCATTCAGCTCGGAACCGTTGACGTCGAGTCCTACAACATCGCTTCACACTTTGAATGTGCAAAGCGAATTCCGAATGCAGCTACAGCTCTTGCGAGTCTTTATGTGCACATTGCGCATGTTCATTGCATTCGAATAAACAAACAAGGTCGTCCGCGTAATCCATGTCACATAGCTTCTCACAATTTCCTGGTTCAACGCCCACATCTTGAAGATTTCGCAAGGCATTCTCTATTATCTCGTCGATGACGAAATTAAACAGGAATGGCGAAATGGGACATCCTCATCGAACACAGCTGGTCGTTTCGGATAGACTAGATAGTTCACTGTAAACCCTTACGCGGCCACAAGTATGGGAGTACAATCATCCCAGTAGATTCGTGAACTTCTGGGGCATACCTTTTTGATGAACAGCACTGAACAGCGCTGTTGGGCCGACTGAACCGAAGGCGCTTTTCAAGCCGGGAAAAATCATTATTGTCCGTCGACGGTGCGCGTGACGCGTCCTAAGTAACTGGCAAAGAGTAAAAATGAGGTCGATGCATCTTCGCTCCGGGCGGAATGCGTGGGCGTTCCTCTCCCAAGCCGGTGTCAGGCGGCGCAGCAAAATCGAAGCTAATACCTTGGTGACTATCGGAATTAAGCTGATCCCACGATGGTTACTACAGTCATTGCGTATTCCCTTCTTGAATATGGGTGCAATCAATGACTCGACCCATGATAACGCAATATGCTCCTCGTTCTTATTGTCACAGGTCAAGGTGGTAAGTGATTTTAATAACGCACCATCACCCATTTTAAAAGAACTGAAGGAAGTCCGTCGGAACTGGCCGCTCTCCTTTGCTTTAGTGATCGAATGCTTAATTCTACTTCCTCTTTTGATGGGGGCTCAAGTGATACTCCTCAAGGAACCGCATTTGTTGACTTCGGAGTAACCACATTAGCACACGGACGGCTAAACCTCCACTTGAAGTATTCGGTCCAACGGTAGAGCCTTTGCCCTTTGTCATGAATAGGCTCTCGATTTCTATCGCACATCGTTTCGCTGACTGTGATTCGCCATCCACCGGTGTCTCGAATAAGCCTAAACAGTCTTCGACTGTTATCTGAAGCAGTTGCTGTTTCCATTTCTTCGGCTACCTTGACCCACCAATTTTTGCGATTCTTCTTAAGCCTTTTCGTAACTTGCTTGTGTAGATTTTTTCGCATCTCATTCATTTCCTTACAGTTCGAGAGCTGACGTTCTTGCCCCGTTATACTCAGCCACTCTTGAGAAACCCAGTGTCTTTGATGGACATCGGATGTAGAAACTATCCCGATTACTTGAACTTTCAATATAGCAGAAAACGTGGTCTCACTAGCTTTACGCACGATATGGGCTGTACACGGCTACGGGCAGCAGAACAAATTCCAAAGGTATAACCGTGTTTATCGTAATTTCGTGGTTCTAAACAATGCAATACATAAAAATACATAAATGCAATGATTTACAGCCAGGTGGGCAACCAAGAGCAACAGTACAGAAAGTTATCCGATAAATCGGGACAGCGCGGTCATAAACGGTCCACTCAGCAAGGAGTCATGCGAAACTGTAGCGCAGCACGGTTGCGGTACAGATAGTGGGTCAAGAAGCGTAAGTGAAACGTTCTGCAAAATTTTCTTGCAAGGGGAATGTACAATCATAGAACAATTGAGTTGGGAACATAACGTAAAATGTTCACGCACCATACGTCGGAAAGGGGTAAATCTGAACTGTGTCAGTACAGTAAAAACAGAGAATTGGATCACAAGTATTCGAGGTTCATGACGCATATACACGCTACTCACGAGTAAGACAAGCGAAGATGTCGTCGAAAATACAAATTACAAAAGTAATTTACATCGGATCTAGGGCCACAGGCGAAACCTGCTGCCACATGCATCGCCTGTTTGGTAAGGGCCCAATGCTCATCTACATTACTGTTCATTGTAGATCCTACCTCATGTGACAACTTCTGTTTATACTTGGTGTGAACTTCTGGATCAGACAAACGTTGTACCGCTAATCGGACTAGCGGTTTGCGTTGATGACCATGGAACTGCAGTGATAATCGCATTAGGACTAATGCATGGTCCGACTCTACGTACGTGGATTAATAAGATCTACAGTTCTGAACAAAGCTACGCCACCGGTAGCTTACTGCGATACGATCAATCTGACTCAAAGTACCTGTAGCGTTAGGGCGCTATGTCATTGAGCGATTTGAGCTGCGTCAGAAATTTCTGCTAGACAAGAATAACCGACTGTTTGCAAAAAACCGGAGGAGCCCATTCCCGTTATCTTTGCGCTGGGCGGGTAAGGCACAATACCCACCTCAACAATCTTCTGATGCACTAAGTTTGCCAACTGGTACATTAGAATCACCAACTAGCACTACAATCTCACAGCCCTTGATCCCACAAACAAGAGTGGTGATCTCATCGTAGAACTCATCCTTCTGCATGTCAGAGCAGCAGTCTGTTGGGGCGCATGCCGAGATCACAAACAAACTGCGCTTAACACAACTATCCTTTCGAATGCAAACTGACCCTTGGAGTCTTACAGCATACAAACGGCTGTTAACAGGAATCCAGTCTAAAAGGGCAGTCTCAGCCTTGCCAGGCAAGACTATTCCTACACCACGTTGATCCACAGCTTTAGCTGCTTCATCTCCATAAGTGCATAGGAAATTGCCTCAATGAGATACCAGGAGCAGTTAATTGAATCACACTGCTTGAATTCTGGAAACGCGTTCCATTTACGCAGCAGACATCAATCTTCAGAGAATCTATTGTGAGCGTTAGGCGCACCTGCTGATGGGTCTGCATGAGAGTACGCGCGTTGAAGGAGTCGAGACTCAAAGGCTGACGAGGTTTCAGAAAATCTGAGTTACAAGACAGATGATTATTTACGAAACTATGTGACAATCAACCGTTGAGAGTTTCTGTCGTGTTGTGTGAGCATTATGGGTGGATAGAGACGGGAAAGAGAGGTGTTTGGGGACAGAAGAAGTTGAATAAAAGAGAGGGAACTCTGAAATTATATATATATATATATATATATATATATATATATATATATATATATATATATATATATATTCACCGATAACCCGGTAAAAAGTAGTGTCCTGTTGCTATGCAAGAATATGAAACAGATAAACAAAGCTGGACATTTACAGGTGAAATCTTCCGAAGTTGGAACACAATTTGTCAGAACATAACCACCACAGAGCACGACTTTGAGCTAGCACTACGATAGACGCGGTGCATGTCATGGCTTGTCCTTCGCGTTATCATTTTCATTCTATATAAGCATGTAGGCTGAATACCATCGGGTTGCTCAGACCGAATTCTAGGGTTGACTTAAGGGACCTTAACCTGAACCTTTCATCAAAACATCTAACCTACAAGGCAGTAGGACGACATGAGGGTCTCGTAGCCCTCTGGCTCAAATGCCACTAGGATGGGGCCAGACATCCTGGGTGCCCAGTACACCGTCCGCCACAGATGCCGGTGAGCACAACCTTGTACACTGCATACGACACCCGTGGCTGGTTTATAAAGAGGGTTTAGCTATCCTCCTTAGACTGACTGTCAGTCAGTCAACCCAGCAGATAGCGCCGGGTACTTGAGATAGCCCTATCTTCATGTGTGAATAAAGACATCGATCATTGCTCAGACAGTAAACTGTCTGCGTTGGAATACGCGGAAGACTTGTTTCGCTGAGTGAAGATCCCGGGTTTTTTCAGATAGCCTAAACACCAGTGTAGCAATGTTTGGCTTATGTTTTGCGCCTCCAAAGTGTAAAATGCCGCTACAGGGTTGGGTTGGTGGTGAATCAAAACTTGTCTTGGCAGGGGAAGTCTTAGCTGAAGTATGTAAGTTTTGTTTCCTATGTAGTTACATTTCACTGGTCAGATATCAGATGAGGTGTCATCGCGTATGCAAAAGGCGCACTCAGCTTTTGCCAACCTCAATCATCTGTAGCTCCTGCGTGACTTCCGGTTGTATACCAAACGTCGTATACATTCCGGCAGTTAGATGTTTATTTAAACGACTCAAAAACATGACCCTTAAGGGTAGAATATAGGCGGAGACTGCCGGTATTCAAGCATCGATGTCTTCGTAGCATTGCCTGAATATGGTGAGAACACCGTATCAGCTGTGCTGCGGTTAGACGTAAGATGCTGGGAACCAGAGGTCAGTCGATGGATCAAGTACTGAATCTGGACAGATTAAGGTGGCTGATGAATGTGCTAAATATGCCCACCGATAGACTTCCTCGGCGGACGCTGTTCTCCGAGGCAGGTAGTGCTGGGAGGGTAGGTCAAGTTGGTCAGTCCATGACATGGCAGGAACGTAAGAGAACCCTGACCAGTGGACTTGGCCAAGTAGGGCGTGTTAGACTTTCGGGTTGGGATCCACGCGATCCGCCCACCAAACGGCTGGAAACATTTAGTGATATGGCCAGGTGTCACAGTCAGTGGCGTAGTTGCATTCGGACTCTTTTTTGTCCTCATGATTTCCGCCCATTACTTTGATTTTTTGATATTTTTCACTTGATGCCTCGGAGGACAGTGTCCGCTGAGGAAGTCTATCGGTGGGCATGTTTACCATTCCTCAGCCACCTTAATCTGTTCAGATTCAGTACTTGATCCATAGACTGACCTCTGGTTCCCAACATCTTACTTCTAACCGCATCATAGCTCATACGGTGTTCTCACATATTCGGGCAATGCTACGAAGATATCGGTGCTTGAATACTGACAGTCTCCGCCCATCTTCTACTCTTAACGGCCATGTTTCTGAGCCCGTGGAGTTGAACCCACTCTAAGAAACAAAGTTTCCGTCTTCGAATATGCCGATGACGTCGTCTTGCTCAGTGATAACGCACAGGCAGTTAAACACGCTCTGAACCACCTAGCAACTGAAGCACCCAGATATGAATTGCATTTCACGCCTTCCAGGCGGAAAGTGTTTTTGCAAGACTAACAGGAGCCTCAGCCTGAACTCACTGTTTGTGGTGACGAGCTTGGGTTGGTCGATAACTTCAAGTACCTTTGGAGCTTGATAACAGTTGGAGGGGTGTTCGGGAGATCAGTTCATGAATCGAGAGAGACGGAGCTCCTTTCGCAAACCAGCAAACATCCGTGGCATCGTCGCGATATATATATAGGGGTGTATGGGGTGTCTGAGAGGAGTAGCACTTCTGAGTTGGTTGACTGTCGTGTCCCTTGGGGCATCCTCCATCTCTCTGGTCTCCATCATTCACCCAACTCTCACCTGTGGCTCCACGAAGCTGAAGCATGCATCAGCGGCCACACCCCGGCAAACCGCTCGACAGGCGGGCTAAACCAGGTTGAGGGTTACCGAGGTCTAAAAAACTTCGGCGAGACGGTGTTCGGCATGTGAAGACAGATCCTTCTGAATGGGCGGACGAGATCTACTGATCCAACGGCCACAAAGGAGACCTGTTCAACTGCCTGATCCGGCATTCCAGAGGAGGCGAACGAACCGTACAGCAGGTTACCGGTTCCTCTGGGAACACCCTGCTGCCTTGCAGTCTGCACTTGGGTGTGCAAGGGCTAGAGGTGCAACCTCGAACAAAAAGGCCGAACGGTGCTGGGGACACCGCTTCGTACCCTACTCCCGCGACTCTCTATGATTATTCACGAAACCTCGAGCGCTCATCATGCTACGGCGTCCCCGGTAAGCGACGCGCCTCGTTTCCCGGCGGTCGAGGTGATAAGACAACAAGCTGGGATTATTCGCTGCAGGAAAAGAACACGCATAGCCTGTTGGAATGTCAGGACGTTTCTAGACGTCAGCAGTCAGTGCATCACAATGCGAACTCTACACGACTATGACGTAGATATTGCTTGCCTCTCGGAAGTGTGCCTGCCCAACTCAGGTAGCCGACAAATAAAGGTCCCGGGTGTGGATACATCCTATTGGCTCTGTCACAGTGGCCCGAAAGACAACTCCGGTCTCTACGGTGTCGCGTTTGCTCTGAACAAAGCAGCTAATGATGCAATGATCTCTTGGGAACCAGTCTCATCCAGACTCGCCTTGGCACGTTTTAAAGGCTCCCGCACGACTTGACGGTGATCGCGATCTATGCTCCAACCAATTCAGCTGATGACGAAACCAAAGACGAACTCTACACTAATTTGCAGGAGGTAATCAACCGGGTTTCGAGGCGCGATGTACTTTTCATCGCAGGAGATTGGAACGCTCGCACAGGTACGGCCGACGAATCTACTCGCCATATTCTCGGGAGATTCGGCCTTGGTCAACGCTGCGAGAACGGTGGCCGACTGATTGGTTTAGCCGACATCAACAGAATGGTTGTCTGCAGCACTCGATTTCAACACCCCAAGAAGCATCTACTCACATGGTACTCCAATGATGGTCGCACTGCACACCAACTCGACCACATCCTGGTGAGAGCCCGTTGGGCCTCGTCTGTGGAGGATTGCCGAGCGTACCGAGGTGCAAAAACGGGCAACACAAACGGCACCGACCATGTCCTCCTACGCGCATGTTTCAAAGTTCATCTGTCCACACGTGCTAAAGTGTCTGCACCCTCTCGGATAAACGTTGCTGTCCTAGGAAATCCAGAGAAGCGAGAAGCGTTGTCACGAGCAATCACAACCCGACTAACCAGCGCAACCAATGCACAGGTAGATGAAGTTTCTGTGGGAGGGTAGTGGACTCGAATGATGACGACAGTCAAGGAAGCTTCTTGGACAGTACTCGGGAGAACGAAAAGGCGGACAAAGGATTGGATCTCGGAGAGCACGCTCCAGCTGTCAACCCAGAGCACACGAAGCGCGACTGGCAGGTAGTAACGAACGCCGCAGACTGCAACGAGAGGCCACACGCTCCGCTAAGGCTGATCGCATAAGATACTGGATAGAAATAGCCGAAAGAATGGAGACCGCGTCCGGAATTGGTGACTTCGGTAAACTGTTCCGCCTTATTCGCAGCGCCTCTAATAGGTTTTGTAAGCAAAATTCCCTTCTTCGTGACACGGCAGGAAACTTAATACCTGAACAGAGCAAGAAAATGGACCGATGGGTGGAATACTTTAGTCAGCTGCTCAACCGGCCTACGGACCACCGGACGGACCAACCAATATCAACCCCTCCAGTCCAGTACGAAAGCAACTGTGACCCGCCAAACACCGCGGAAATCACGGAGATGATAAACAAACTGAAAGACAGAAAGGCTGCTGGGGAAGATGGCATCCCTCCAGAAGTGTATAAAGCATGTTCATCGTCATTGATTGACAGGTTGTGTACGCTTTTTGGTTCCATTTGGAGAGCGGAAGCATTTCCACCCGACTGGGGAATGTCCATACTGCTGCCCATTCCGAAGAAAGGTAATAAATCGGCATGCGAGAACTACCGAGGGATCAGCCTGATCGATGTGGCCGCAAAGATCTTTGGTTCGTTGTTACTAACCCGTTTTTCCGAGGCAAGAGACCAGCGCACTCGCCCGAACCAAGGGGGTTTCCGCCGTGGCAGAGGCTGTGTGGATCAAATCTTCACACTGCGCCGAATACTGGAGCACCGCTATAAGTTCCAGCAGCCGACGGTAGCTTGTTTCATCGACTTCCGGGCAGCTTTTGATTCGGTGAACCGCGAGTCTCTTTGGACCATAATCCAATCCGATGGAATGCCCGATAAGCTTTTAAGGCTGTTAAGGGGATACTACTCGACAACCGGTGCTAGGGTTCGTATGTACGGTGAAGAGTCCCGCGAGTTCATACTCACTACCGGAGTTAGGCAGGGCTGTTCCCTCTCACCGGTGCTGTTCAACTACGCCATCGATTGGACAATGCGACAGGCATTACACAACTACCCTGGCGTTCAGCTTAGCCAGGAAATATACATCTCGGACCTGGAGTTCGCGGATGATATTGTCGTGCTTGGAGACTCCCCCGTTACGCTACAACCAATCCTCGACCGAATAAATTCCTTCGCGAGGTCCATCGGACTTGAAGTAAACTCGACCAAAACAAAGGCTTTCACAACCCATCTGGGCCCGACAATTCAACAACTGTCGATGAATGACCAACCAGTCGAATACGTCCCTTCATTCAAATACCTAGGCTCAACTCTGCTTCCGAACGGCCAGGGAGAAGATGAAGTGGTACTACGGATCGACAGCGCCAGGAGAGCCTTTCTTCAGCTAAGACGAACGCTGTGGACTCGCAGTGAAATCAGCTTAAGAACCAAAGCTCGTGTTTACCGTGCTGCCATCCGGCCCGTACTCATCTATGGCTGCGAAACCTGGCCACTACGAGCTGAGGATACCAGAAGGCTGGAGGTTTTTGACCACTGGTGCCTGCGGCAAATCCTCAAAGTCAAGTGGCGCGACAGGGTGTCCAACGACGAGGTAAGGAGACGATGCTGCGATATCGATGCTCTCCCCGTCCTCCTCCAACGTCGACGACTTCAGTGGTTCGGCAATACGCTTCGGCGACCCGAGTCAGAGCTAACCAAGCAAACACTCTGCCCCACTCCCTGCCCTGATTGGCGTTGTCGCCTTGGTGGGCAGCTCAAAACGTGGACCAGTACAATCGAGAAAGACGTAGAGATTCTAAGCCTTCGGTCAGTCTATGGGGCCCGGCGATGGAAAAAGGACTGGATCAAGATCTGTACGGAGCTCGCCTCCGACCGCCGCGCGCGGTCAGCAATGGTTCGGATATCCATGGGGCCGACTTATCCTCTCGCAGGAGATCGTCGCGTAAAAGTAAAAGTAAGTAATATATATATATATATATATATATATATATATATATATATATATATATATATATATATATATATATATATATATATATGAAATTAAGCACGGTGCCGAAGCATCGACAACAATAAAAAATAGGAGGGGGAGTAGAGTACAGTAAAGGAGACAGTTGTAGAAAAACAAAATGCTCTGATCTTTCATTTTTTCACCGTTGGTCTTGTTTGTCGGAATGACTTTTTTTGATTGCGGGGCATGATAGTCCGACAGACAGACAGGCCGTACAGCGTTCGCACTACGGACTTCTATTCTCAACCATGTCCCTCAGCGTCTGTAACCGACGAGAGTTCTCATCCCTTATGCCCCAAACACGGAGGCGGGAAGCACCAACCGAAGCCACTGCTGATGTCAACTTCTTCATACCTTTACACCAAGTCATGAAATGACCACCGCGTCGCTTCTTCCGGCCTTGTCCAGTATGTGCCAATGGAGCACGGAAAAGTAGATGACGGGCAAGCATTTGCAAAGCATGACCGAACCAACGGAGCCGGTGTAGAGCGATCACTTCGTTAAGAAGATAGTTACCCGTGCCTGACACATGACGGCGCACTTCATCATTACTCGTTCGATGTTCCCACCAGACGCGACCAACTCTTCGGAAACAAATGGTTGCCGAACACAGAAAGACGCCGAGCTTCGTCAGCGCACAGTGGCCAGGTCTCGCAACCGTAGAGTGAAGCTGTACAAACCGTGGCGATGTACACCCGTCCCTTAAAAGAGAGCTGGGTGTCACGACGATGCCACGGATGTTTGCTGGTTTGCGAAAGCAGCTCCGTCTTTCTCGATTCATGAACTGATCTCCCGAACACCCGGCTTGAGATCAACCATGTTGTCAACGCAGAAGCGATAATTACAAAAATAGAGGAAGGGCAGTAGAATACAGTAGGAGACAGTAAAAAAACAATACTGATCTTTTTTGCTTCTTACTGTACACTTTTTGATGTTTTTTGTCATTTTTTTCGGAATGACATTTTTGTGATTACGGGGCACGATAGTCCGACAGACAGACCATGCAGCATATGCACTACTGACTTCTATTCTCAACCATGTCCCCCAACGTATCTAACCAGCGACAATCGTCGTCCCTCGGGCCCCGAACAGTGAGGCGGGAAGCACCAACCGAAGCCGATGCTGATGCTAGCTTTTTCACACCTCTACGCCAAGTCGTAGTGATTGACAGAGAAAAATAAATTTCTGACACACCCTTCAGTGACAGGCAGTGCCAGAAAACTACGTGGTTGACTGAGTCGAATGTGGTTTTCAGATCAAGAAAGACAGATGTCGTGGGCCTACAGAAGGCGCATCTGTGCTATAAAACTTGTCGAAGGATAACGATGTGGTCGGTACAACCTGGACTGGGTTTGAAACCGGCTTGATTTTCAAGTGTACACATTTCGCGGGCACAGGGTAATCGGCGACGGATGATTCCGGCGAGAAGTTTAGATCCGATACTTACCAAGCTAATTCCCCTGTGGTTTTCACAGGAGGTTTTGTCATTCTTCTTGTAAATCGGAACAATCGCCGATTCGCACCACTCCCTGGGAACCCATTCACTATCCCAGATTACCTGGAGGTCTGTTAACTCTGAAACCAACACCTTGCATCCACCCGCAAAGGAACTTCTTCTGGTCTGTCACATGAAACCTGACTGTTGCCAACCTTCCGTCTTGTCTTCGCTGGTGCTTTGTTGTCGATCTGCCTTTCGGATCCAGTCTTTAGCCACATGCACCCAATGGAGCAAGCTGAACATGGACGGGGCAGCATCCTTCAGGATGGGGGCTGCCCGGCTTAGGTGGACCATAGATGCCTAATGAGGCGCGATGACTTCCCTCTCCGTGGACAGAAACCCCAAATACTCCACTCCTACGTCCATCTAGTGGAGGTCTTAAACCGGTAAAGTGCTTCTCTCTGTGTTTATTCGCTGGAGTGTCCTCTTCAGTGGTATAGCGATTAGAACCAGATGTTTCCCATCAAATGGTTAGGAGACCGGACTTAGTCTGGCCTCTATCCATTGACCTGTCAGGCATGGTTGCATCACTGGCTTAAGGAAATTATCCTGCTGAGCTTTTTAGGTCACGGGAGCACGAACTTCATCAAGCCAAGCCAAGGTGCAACCTCGTCGTGATGCTTGCTTGAGTACTACCAAAGGTAGATCGTCTGGTCCAGAATATTTAGTCGACTTAACAGAGTCGATGAGCTTCAAAACCTCCTTACTGAACAATTTTCCAATTCCTGAATTATTAGCCCGTGAGAAAACTGGGAGGATCCTTCCAGTAACGAATGAACTGAACAGTCAGATGGTCAACATCCGTGTTGTTAGAGGGGAGATTTTTCTTCTGACCACAGAGTAAGTTGATCCCTTGCCATTTACGTTTAGTGTTCCAGGAATGCAGAAATTATTGGGAGAAAATATGGTCTAGGCATCTGATTCCTACTTCGACCAAGTTTGATAGTCTACGGACTTCAAGTATGCTGCGGGTTTCTCGTGTAACCGTTTTAGGTGGGATGAAACCATCCTTCTTGGGTGGCAGTAAACCGTTTCCATGGGACGGCAAATGCTGAAGATGTTGTTTATGATTTTGGTCGTAAAATATACCGAGGGACTGGTCAAAACCATTGTAACCAGATGGCAAGAAACAGAGAGAATAAACAGTAGGTGTTCCGCAGAGAGGTTCTGACGATAAGAAGTGTCTGCTTAGTCTGTGTGTAACAAGTGTCCATATTTAAAGTATATTTTCGGACGAAGATGTAAGATACCATGACCACTGGTACTAAAGGATACACTGGGGAAAGAGCTCTTCATAATTTGTTGGGATACAATCCATGTGTAACCACGGGCCCGGGTAGGACAAATATCACGGAGATTAAAAGGTGAGAGTGGGTACGTAGAGCCTTCACCTGAAGTACAGATGATACTGACGTTGCTGCCCAGCTTAAATTGACGAGCCGTTCGTACTCTCGATTATTTCGCTCAAACCTGGTTCTCGTTGGCTTGTGTTTTCCGAATATGGATCAAAATGAGCACGTCTCGAATTGATCCGGGACAAACGATAACAAATAAAAATATGGTTTATTTAAGAACAACGTTGTGAAAGCGCACAAGGACGCGATGGGGCGGTGCCGCTGTCTGTGTGAGTTATTCGTAATCGCTTGGAACAATCTGGCTAGGCTACAGCTAGATGTGCCGATAGTTAATTTCGGTTACTTCTGCTGCAACGACAAGCGGACCTCCCAAATGCCTCGTTGTCCAGCACAGATGTCTGACTTAAGGGCTGAAGTCACCATCAGCAATACTGGTGCAGTGCACAGTGCGAAGTAGATCGTACAAATCCTGGTTGACTCTATCTTTGGCCCCAAGATTCACAGTCATTTGGAGCATGAACAGCAACAGCCGTTCAACCGAAAAGCACATAAACGACTTCTGAGCGGGATCCACTCCAGAAAAACACACCAGACCTTCAAACTCAGTTATGCGGACGCCAATCTGACCACGAGAACTAGACAATGAGCAGCCCGACGCAAGAATGAAGCAAGAAACCGGAACCACGTGTAGACAGCGACTTCCCAGTGGTTTTTTGTGCGTAGCCCGGGGGCAACACACGCCCATGCCACATTCATGGTTGAGGTAATCTACTGTCCTGTTCGGCAAAACGAGGAAACGCCGGAACAAAGAAAACACCCAGGTCCGGAACTGAACCCGAGTATTTTCTGCTTTCATGTTATTTTATTTACGAGTCAGTTTCCCGATCACTACCATTTATGCCCTTGGGTATAGAACGGCAGGGCGAATGGAAGTAAGAAAGAAAAACACCACTAGGAGGCCGAGAGGGACTTCTGGGTGTGATACTTTGCCGGTTCTCGACCAGAAACGGGTTTCCCCCGGAAACCCTAGCCAGTCAGTAAGCGGATACGAATTTGTAGTTCTTTAAAGTCTAACTGGGCTGTTCGACTCAATAGTCTGATCCATAGCGTGGTCAACGCAGCACGCGGACGCGACCGAAGCATCTATGCTGAGGCGTCTTCTACCTGAGACCTGGCTGTTTGTTTCCTATTCTGTACTTGGTGTTTGAGTTGTCCATCGGCTTTTTGGACTAATTCTTTCGTCTGATAAACCAACCAACCCTAATGTAGCATGGAGCATCCCATCTGGTCCGGAGCCGCCCAGCTTTGATCGAAAAATGCTGTCTGAAGTGAAACCACCCCTACCATGGTCGAGAAATCCCAGGTTTATGTCCGTCCGGTGGATTTTTCTTTCCGATAGACTGCCTCTTTTCGTATCCACCAACCCCGCCAGAATAGTGGTCGACCGATGAGAACCAGATTTCGCCCACTAACTAGTGTAGCGAGCTTTGCCCGGTTTGTAACAACCGACCTTCCGTGCACGAATGCACTCAAAACTGGAAGAAGCCGTCCCACGGTGCTCCACTGACCAGTCGCACAAGTCAACTTACCAAGTCAAGTGGCGGGACGACAGTTAAACATCGGGTGCGAACTGAATTACAAAACGACAGGGAACAGAACACGAAATGCTCCACTATCCCAGAACCGAGCTGAGAGGCCATCAGCATCTGGTATTTCTTGATGGTTTGAGCGTTGTACTTCCTTGTGTACCTTAGTCTCTGTACAACCGTCAAAACAAATCACGGTAGGCGTTTTAGTTGATGCAGACGCAAGAGACAAGTGGAATCGCTTTCTCAAGACCCTGTTTAGTATTCGACACATCCACATGGCTCTTGAACAAATGTGTTGTCAACTTTGTAGATCACCACACTACATCTACCTTACGTGGTTCTTCGCCACTCCAATTCTCGGGGTTCGGTTACCAGTGATCCCCAATAATGCAGTGGGTCCTGTGGCTATGGGGTATATATCCCGTTCCACTGCGCTCATGCGCAAGCACGTAGTGCTAAGAGAAAAAATTTACGTGTTCCTTACCAGTAACTGCTACGGGATGAGACAACTCGTGGGGAGTTGTAGCTGTTCCTTCTCATGCACTTTTCGACCAGCTTACTTTGAGACCTCCACGCGATGCTGAGTTTGAGACGACTCTGCTAGAACAGCGTCCGGACAAGGAATCCGACATGTACGCGCACCACTTGATTTACCAGAACTTGTCAGATATCATCAGCATCATCATCGTACAGCGTTAAACAGTAGGGCAAAACCCACTGACCACTGTCTTTCTCACCATGTTGCATGTGTAGATAGAAAAAATGAATGTACGAGATGGACAAGGAGTGGACCTACAGGGGTGGCAAAAGGAAAGAATGCCCTAGTGGCCAACACATGGAAAACACAATGTAACTGCGTAAACGCACATTGATCAATCATTCTGATTCAATGGAAAGTGACAACACGATCGCCACTGTTCATGGTTCGCTGTCATATCCCCCAGTGTATCCAACCAACTGGTAGACGGATCTCTTGAACCCCAACCACGAAGACGTGAGAAACCTTCTTCTTCTACGTTCGTTGTACATTTTCTTATTCCTCGTTGCCACGTCATCTGTTGACCTTCACGTGGCTTCTTCCACTACCGAGAAGAAACCAGAAACAGACGTGTCTGTCATATGTAACACGTGCCCCAGCCAACGAAGTCTACTAAGCTGGATACGCTGTGACAAAACGTTCTCCGAATAATACCTAATGCTCGATTTCTGACCTCATCATTGCTCGCTCGGCTATTCCACCCAACCTTAGCGATTGGATGTCAAAAACCACCTGCGAACTGCCTTGTACTGTGTTTAGCGAAATAACAGCAGACAACAATTCCCGTCCCAAAGTGGCAACGGCAGCTAGCGGCCGAACCAACCCATATACGCTAGGAGAACGTTGGCTCGTTCAAACAAAAGTTTGCGATGAACCGGTTTTGTACACGATACTCTCGCGACGGGGCTTCTCGATAACGAACCCATGTATAGTTGGAGTTTTTATTCACTTCAATTAGGCAAATAGTAGTATTCGTTTCCAGCATGATTCATAGCATCGGTATGGTTGTCCGTAATTAGCTAGTTGAACCGGTTGTAGTAAAGAATATCAAAGACATGATAAATGCTTGTAGTGAACGAGTCAAAGTACACAAATATCAAAATCAAGCGCAGTTAGTTAGTTGCATTATCACCGTCTTCTGAAGACTTTGCTTCATTTTCGGGCTGATTTTCTGCTATGAACGAGCGCAGCTCTTCTATGCATCGCTGCCCACGCTCATGGAGGATCTCCTTCAGCATAGGCATCAGACGGCTTTCAAGTTCCGGATCTTTACTGAAATGAGAAAATCCAGGAAACGGATTGAGAGCTCGCGAATTCATACTCAAAGATAGTATTATACCGTAAGTGGAACGTGACGCTATTTAAATTCTATGTATTGACCGGAAAACAGTACGTCGAACGCTGCCTGTGTGCATAACACTCGTTAAAACTATGCAGGCAGGAAAAATGAAAATCAACAGGACACTGAGGTAAGCAACGCAAATAACATGGCGACAACCCAGTGATCTCTCGTTTACTCGTCCATCCATCTCTCAAAACGTCTATTTTACTAGCACCAACGATCAACTACTTATCACAGAAACGACTGCAAACGGAACACTTCCGATGACTTGCACGAATATGAACACCTAATGAGACCAGAAAAATGATACTGCCTATTGGATTCCCAGAAGTGTGATCGGGAGTGCAATTCGGAACTTGAACCTATTCCGGCTGACGGCCTTTAATCATCGGTCACCTTTTAGATTACCAACTGTAATGCATACGCCATGACAACTGATTCACTATTCAGACCCCTTGCTACGCCAGTCAAGCTGAAGCGATAATCAGAACTGTCGAACCATTGACCTCGGTTGTTGCTTTTCTTGGTCACGCAACAAACGCGTTTTCATGAACGTACTCCACCAACGAGACAAATAAGCCAAAAATTAACTCAAACGAAAGAAATATTAAGTGAGAAGTCTGGTGCAAGTTATTGATTTGTTTCACCAATATCTGACTGACACAGTAACCTAGGAAAAACAGCGTAAATAGGCTGCATATAGATGACAAAAACCAACTTACTTTGACTTCAACTCGACAGCATAACACTTTTAGGAATAAAGCGACGGGTACATCTTTGAACGCCAACCCGTGCATATAATGGTGGTAGTGGTAGTAGTAGTAAGAGCAGTAAGCTCATACAGAAGCCCCGCACGATAAAGCGTCAAAGAATCCGATTCAGGACATCAAAGATCGCATTCGTGCAGATTCAAAGAACCGACAAACTGGATGATGCTCGACAAACACCACTTTGTATAGAACGACGAACTAACAGGAGAATGAGGCCGGATTTGCAATGTGCATGTGAATGACACCAGTACTGTTGCTGAGTTCACTGAGTGAATAGCGCCAGAACATGCAATAGATATTCGCCCCTGACAAGCCGACAGATTAATTTGACAAATGCCGAAATGATTTATTATTTTCATCAGTCATCCTCCGAGTATAATCAATGGGACACCTCGCATTGCGGGTGCAAAAGGAACGCTAAAAGTATCGGAATTTAGATTAGTATCATTCAGAATACATCGCGAATAGAAAAAATCAACGAGAAACTCACCTCATGAGTGTGCGAACAACAGTGGTGAAAGCTTCACAATCTCTCTTGTAATCCTAAGAAGCGCGTGTAAGAATAAAGGCTGTATTACTTGAGCAAGTGCTTCTTTCCGCTGTCTGATTAAGTCAATGGGATTAATCGGATTTTCACGGCCTCCACCTGATTCTAGGATAGAAATTGGGTCGTAAGGTACACTTTAGGATTTGCCGTGTAATTTTGCATACTCTAGCGAATAATGAGCAGCGAGACAACGTAACACACGAGACTGCCAGATGAAATCAAATTCCAATACTAACCCACTGAGTTACTCAAATCGTTGGTGATTTTAGACGAATGCATGAATGAAAACACTAGTGGAATGTCCCTCAAGACCGTTTATCTCTAAAGGCACCCAGGACTGGTTAAAGTTACGCGGAACAACTGTACTGCAAGGGAGAACCCCTTAAGGTAGCATGTATTATCGTTCGCAACGTTGCCAGGCAAATTCATTCGGTGGGCATCAAACTGTTCATACGAAGCACATAGGCTGGACCACATTCTCAAGATTCAGCTAGATATACCGCACCAATGACTTATCATAAACGGACGCGTAAAGCAGGTGGTGTATCCGAGGCTCAGCGAGGTCATGATCGTCATGACCCAATCATTCAGCGCTTTCTGCCAAAAAATGTTTGTTCATCGCGGCACTGACTTAACAGACCACCTTTCCCAACCTACACATTGAGGGAGGCATCAGTTCAGTCTTCGTTTATTTAATCAATAACCTCGCACTTACGTGCTCTGGTTTTGGTTGCTACCTTCCGGCATCGTTCAGTAAAGGGCGAGAAGAACAGAAGCATAGTGATAAAGAACCAAAAAGTCGAAGTCGAAGGGAGGCACCAACCCAGACAGCTTCATCGTTATCACGATTATTAGACCATAATTGTGGTTTACGTCCGCAATCCGGTTGCGTAAATGGAATGCGCGCATTCCGAGACCAGTTTAGTTCTTGTGAAGATGTATCGAGTACCGCTTAGATTGCACAGGCAGCGTGCTGTTTATCAATCGTAAGCCCCGGCTGTCCAGCTTTCTACTTTTCGTAGCCAAACTTTCACAAAGGGAGACTAAGGTGGAGGCCGAAGAGCGATAAAGTGACCACCGAAGTGGAGCTCCGTAAGCATCTAAAGGCTTTTCCGTCGTTTAGTAGTCGTTGGCGTTCGACTGGTGGCCACTGACGGTTTCTCAGCGACCACAGTCTAGAGTGCAGTTATCAAGCCTTTCCGACATCCATACTGCACAAGGTTGCATCACGTGGATGTTTTCGACTCTAGTTACGGGACCTGGCAGCTTTGTGCTAGTCACATGAACGGCTGCGTGAAAGATGCAGATTCGACCCCCATCGCTTCCCGAGTCAAATCAACGACCGCAGAATTCCCGGCAGGAAATTGAGATAACTGACCTAAGCGAACGAGTGAATACAGATTCGCATCGAAAGCGGCAAACAATTAGCGATGAAGACCGCAGAAGAACTGTCCGGTGTGAAGTGAAAGGTGACGATTCAAAACCTATCTCCTACCATCTTGGAACTAACATACAAACCTGCAGTCATCGCCAAACGGGATACAGAGTCAAGCTTCAAATGAGGATTCGTAAAACGTAAATCTTGCCGGGAGAATTCGCAGAGAAACGATGCTCATTAATAGGAGAGAATCTTACAATGACCGGGATAGAAAGAGACGGAACCGATCAGTTTATCCTTTATTCATCGTCTTTTTGACCAAAACCGTAAGACGGGGCCAACATGCTCCGGTAGCCACATCGTGTATTGAGTCCGTCTCTCCTTGACATTCGTCCTGCTTCGTCTCATCGGATGAGTAATTTCTTCGTGAAGACGATCAATGTAAGCTAAACTGATCGACAGATGAGTGCATGTTTAATCTTTTTCTTCACCCCAGCGATTGTAGGATTTTCCGTTACATTCAGCTAGTGACTTAAAAAATGAAGATCAGGTCTGCGTCGAGCACACAACCGTTGCTGGGGGCGAAAACGTACACGTGACCTTGTGCGGTAAGGATTTCGGGGACCTTTTTGCTGTACCTTAGACTGTGGTCGCTAAATAACTGTCAGTGGCTACTAGTCGATCGCCAACGACTACGAAACGACAGGAAAACTCGCAGCTGCCGTGCTTACTTATTCAACTGTTGTGGTTTTCTCTCGGGTACCTGCGCCGTTTTATGCAGCAAGATCGTGAAGAGCTAAAAACCAATAACGGGTAAATATCGACATGGGATTCAATAAATAAAGTGAAGAGAAACATACCTTTACGGGTGTCGTCTTCTTCAGACGGATGCGACCTCGACTTAAATTCACCCTTGGAAGAATGCGCGTCATCAGCTTCGATACGGGACCTCACATTGGGCACCTCTGGTGGGGTGGGTCTATCCGCAGGCAATTCACGTTTACTTCTGTTCCGATGAGAAGCCTTGTATGTGCCTTCACTTTCCATATTAACACCATCTCTGCCGACACTGTCCTCTGAACTCCTCCAATGAGCGCTTGGAGGGGACCTTTGACGATCAACCCGGCGGTCGAAGGCACTACCAGAGTGGTGGTCCTCAAATGAATTTAATTCCACATCTGCTATCCGTTTGGAATTCTCGAAACCGGAACGACGAGTGGAATCGACGTTCGAGCGTGCAGGCCCCTTGGAAGCAGACGGATGATCGAACGAAGATGCACGCTGACTGGGTGATTTGGCAACAACAACAGGATCCAAACGTGCACGTCGAACGGAAGGACTGGAATAAAAAAATGTTTACCTCAGATGGAAGTAAATGAATTGTGACCATGATCAAATTGGCATTTTACACTACACATTACCTGCGAGATGGGGATTGGACCTCGCGTTTAGCTCGTCGACGCCTGGATGCTGCTTGATCGTCACCCAAACGTCCCCGATCAGGAGAAGATTCTCGAGACGGCAGCTTGTGATTAGTTGAGCTGAACGGTGGCGATAACGAATGTAAGCGTTTCCCAAGTGCACTCTGGTGTATCGCGCTGTTCGACCCATTAAATTTGCCACGAGGGCTTCCTCCCGAGAAGCCAGATGACGACGAGCCTAGGGATGATCGCCGCGAACGTCTAGGGACACGTCGTTCTGGTTCTAATTGAGAGCGACGATTCAGTTGTATCAGTCCACTTACAAGCGAAGAGCCACCTTCCGGCTCAGGGGCTGGAGCATTAGAAAATGCTGTGAAATCGTTGCCGCGTGATTCACCTAGATTAACGTAATATAAGTAAACGGAGAGCACTCAACATCGGGTCGTACCTCTGAAATGCATTTAGGTGAAGAGAATAGGTGGCTTCCGTGAATACCGATATTTGATAACCAAATGTTAGATGGGGGGATAACATCTGAATGTTTATTTACTCGATAAAACATCGTTATAGTTGAACCTCGAGACAAGAAAAACAACTACCGACTTACCATAGTTTAATGGGGAAGCGGTCCCACGGGTGGTTTGGTAACGTATTTTCTGGCTGGAAGCTGCGCGTGCACCGGGGCTTGGATGCATTGGAGCGTGTGAAGACCGCGAGCTGCTACTACTGCCACTAACGGACCGGGCAGGCTGTTTCCGTGACTGGCGGGCCCCATCTGAGAACCCCCGTGCACGACCACGAGTTGAGTGATCAGCGTTAGAACTGGACACTTGTCTTGGATCGAAAAGAAGTTATTCAAGTAACTGACGGCTTGGCAAAAAACGTAAACATAGCAACGTCAAAGATTCCATGAAGCGTTTTAACAAACGAAGACCGGGGTGGTTAGGTGGATATGAAAGGTGTTGAGAAATAAGTTAGTGAGTGACCACCAATAAAACAGGAAAACCCTAATGAACCACCTGATGTTTCTTAGAAAACCAGTATCAACAAGAACAATGGGGAAGGAGTGATCAATATAAGTTCTCCTAACTTGCTCGCAAATTAGTGTGGTGGAAGTGGTACGTACTACAAAACATTGAATGACCGCTACACTATTGCGGATAATCGGCAATCTTGCCCTTGGACTTGAGAACCACACGGTCCGAAATGGTCAAGCGTGGCTTTAATCACGCTCGTATACCGGCGGCGAGACTGTTAGGTATTGCGCTGTGATGGATAACTGACAGCCATGAACATAAAACTTAGTGGGGAACCACCCCAAGTAGCACATTGCCTAGCGCTACCCTGGGCTGTAATGGGTTAGCGCTGGGTAGAACATTTTGAGGTATTCATTGGAAAAACCTACAATTTACTTTCATGAAATTTTCAGACTAATACAAATACATTTGTAATAATCTAGAATAAGGTAAAAAATCATAAGGCGGGGATCGGAGGCGAAAAGTAGAAAAGGGGCACCCATTCGCTGGGAAAATGGGACAATGGGCTGGGCCCATCTGGGCCTGGGAAGCGATGCCCATCGCTTTCAATGGAACTGCCTATCATATGTCCACTGTTTGCCCATCCGGGGCCCACATAAGCCCCGGGGTATATGGTCCCTGTCAAACGTGGAAACGGGCCTCACAGTAAAGCGTTTGCATGTTTGCTAACGAACCTGGCTGAGTAAACATGAGAACGGCACGAATCTCTTGTCTTCAGACAGGCGATAATATCCGCCTAAATGGACGACGCGAAACTTGCAGATTACTTAGCTTCTTGAATTCGGTCATTAAGGTCGTGAATCTCCTCCATGTACTGGAAAAAACTAGCCCACACAACAAAACAAATAGCTGGTCTCTTGTGGTATACAAACTGAACCACCACGAAACGATGGGTTGGTGGGTAAATTACTCGTCTTTCAATGAAGTAAGTGTACCGCAGAGAAGTCAAGAGGGTCAAGCGGGGAACGAATGTCTCGAAAACCACGGTCAGGATCCAGAGAATAGTCATCAAAAGGCACATTGTCAAATTTTTTTATGGAACTACCTCCGGTTCCGAACAAATTAGTTTCCCGGAACTACTGGTAAACGGAACTCACCGACCACGCGACTGAGATCGGGATCTTGATTGACCGGAGACACTGGCACTACGCGACGACGACCCAGAAAAGGACCGACTACGAGACTGGCTGTATCTGTTCTTGCCCATGTGACCACGAAAGCCGGAGTTTTCAGCAGCACCTCCCGAAGATGATGATCCCGTCCTCGCTCTTCTTACACCATCATAGTTGCCAGGTGAGGTGGGTATTCCGCGTCGATCTTGATAATTCCTGAAGTTGCCCCGATATCCAGGGCGCTGGAAAGACCTCCCACCGCCTTGACGTTGTTCCTCGAACACTAATTACACGGTGAATGTGCAAAGCGCGAACTTACTTTTGGCACGAGCTTTTTTGAGATCTTTGAACCATGTGAGCTCAACCGGATGTCCGAATAACATATTATTATTGTACCTATTTCCTGTTAGTTTTTGAAAATGGACAAACTTGTTTAGCATTTCACGAGCCAAATCGTTGGACTTGAACCGTATGGCCACTGATAGTCTTTTGCGATCCTCAGACGTTGAAAAAAAGTCAATGGAACACTTCGAGCTCGTCTCAGTCGAGAAATACTCCCTAAGAAACGTGGATAACCAAGCAAAAGGACATACTTAACCTTCCCGACATCTGTAGACCCAGGAAGTCCACGAATAAAAATGGTATGCCGACTTGGAAGGACACTCCTCGGATTTACCTTGTCAAACTGCTGACGGCGGAACATGGCGCCCGCAGTGCAAATGGCGGATTCAAGGGCACGACGGATTGAAACAAGTGTCTCGTGAAAGGTCAGTCCAGGTTCCACAGGACTGATAGTGGCTTGGGCCCATAGAGCGCCAAGAGTTCTCTTAGTGGTATACATAGAGATCGGCATCCAATACTGCGACTTTGGTAATTCCCTCCAGTTTTGTCACACGAAGTCAGCTCAACCCGGTTATCTTGAAGTCCTGAAGTAGCTTACTGGTGCGGGGCATGAGCCCAGATGCTTCATTTTCTTGCATGCATCCTCTTTTCTTCGGTGCCACCGCGCTGGAATGACAAAACTCGACAACAAAGGGGCAACCATTTTCGCAATAGCAACACTAGGATAAAAATAAATGTTTCCAATGCAGTACATGAGTCAGGCAATACAAATATGGATACATCAGTACGTCGCTACCAGTTTTAAATTTATACAGAAGAGTGATTTGCATATTTTTTCATAAGAGGGAGGGGAACGGATCTATTTATAGCTGCGCACATGTACAAGTATTTAGGACTGGAGAATTGGCTGGGCTTGGTCCTAGTCCTAACCAGTTGCCTAATCTAGGCTCAAAAGCTTCTTTTGAGGAGGTATTAACTACCTCCTGTGGACGGCTATTCCACAGAGATATTGTCCTAGACGAGAGGAAATGTTGTCTAATGAAGGTATATAGATGGGGTTTGAAGAGTTTCCTCGTGTGTCCTCGCGGGGTCTCCAAGTTTGGATAAGTGAAAGACTGATCCACTAAGCCCGCTGAGAATAGATCGTACATCGGGAGGAGGTGTCCCCCAATACGACGCTTCTCAAGTGGGTAGAGATTAAGTAACGCTAGACGAATCGGCTGGGGGGTAGATCGTAGGCAATACAGCATTTTGGTCGCTTTCCGTTGAATCCGCTGTAGGATGTCTCGATTTCTGAAGAGGCCAATGTGTACTACCTGGCTGCCGTATTCTAAGGGAGGTCGAATATATGTTCCATATAGAAGATAGAAGCCCTCTTTGGAGATCATCTAAAAAGTTCGTCTGATGAGGTTTAGAACCCGGATGGCAGTTTTACTAGCTTTCGATTGGCAGGAGAAGAGCCAGAGATTACTGCGCAGCCAGGAACCAAGGATCTTCTGCTGATCCACCAGTTGGGGTTGCCTTCTCCCATGTACCTTGAAGAGGTGAACCGGAGCTTTTCCAAATGATGTTCCTGCACATTTGCCATCGTTTACTGTGAGGCCCCAGTCAGGTGACCAAAGTTTGAGCTGGACAATGGCTGACTGCTCTGCATTTGCTTCTGTGGCCCAGAATGCGAAGTAATCTGCTTACGCCGCTATGCTAGGTCGTTGATCCAAATGAGGAATGGGAGGGGCTCGATGACAGGGCCATAGGGGTTGTAGTGACCTCGATCGTTTTGGGAAAATAGCTGTTTTCTGGACACCATTCTGGATATCTTTTCTCTACGATCTTTTCTGACGTTTGACATCGACCTCATGGTGTTGTCCGGTTGCGTACGTTTTATTGGACTGACTTTTCCAAGGTTTCCGCCGACCCCGTTTTAAAATCACTTTCACTTTCGGTCGTTCGCCGATTGTACACGCTTGCGGTTCGCTTTCTGCACAGCCGTTGCGTTTCGTTTCGTTTTCCGTTCGGTGTATCTCTCGTATCGGTACTGTTTCGGTGCCACGATATACAGAATACACCTTGCATCTGTAAGCCGACTTGCGTCTTCTCTATTCGTCCGATAGAGGGGATATCGTTGGTGATTCGCTGCTAGACCCAATAGGAGACTTTCACCAGCCGCTCTCGCACGTCCTCTATATTGGCGAGCCTGAAAACTCCAGAACCTCCTGGATTATTCGCCCGCCCGGTAAGTCTGTGATTTTTTCGCTGTTTCACGTCCTCTTTTTGTTGCTCTCTCTATATTTTTTACGATATATTATCGCAACGTAACCATGCTAGAAGATAAGAAGCAGCTCGACACAGATCTCACTTTGCCTGCGGTTGCTTTTAAGCCTGTGGCTTTTATCCCACATGGTCCTGAGGTTTGGTTTGCAGCCGTAGAGCTGCAGTTTGAGGCACGTAAGATTATCGGCCAAAGCCAACGATTTTCCTATGCCTTAGAGGCAATCCCGGGCGATGTTATCGCCACGGTGGGGGGGTTTAGTATTAAATCCTAATCAAGAACAGCCTTAAGAACTGCGGTACACCAGAGGTGCGGTCTTCTCCCCCGGTGAGTGTAGTCGTTTTTGAAATTTTTAGAACAAACAGCTCGTCCCCCTCCATTTAAGTTTATCTATATCTGTGCTGACTGGATCCTGAATAATGTCAATGCCCCTCACCACTGATATGACCGCTTGCTCAGGAGAGTCTACTTTCCCCATGAGGCAATGTGATTCCCCCTCTGTGGCCAATGTCTCATTTCTCATTCCGGACGAAACCGTCCTTCATAATGCGCTGTCAACGGATGCCCTAAAATGTGCAGTCCAAAGTCAGGCTGCAGAGATAGCCGAGCTAAGGGCCGCTGTCCGCACCCTTAAGGATGAGTTGACCAGCCTGAGGAGTTTGGTTATCTAATCCCTCCCGGTGTCCGAGGCAGCCGATCGGGCATGTAGAGTTTCTGAGCAGCAAATTCTTGACGCCGCAAAGATTTTACAAGACACCGAGAATTGCTCCAGGCGTGTCATCCTTTGGGGTCGCTTTCTCAACTCGAATCACCCTCGTGACACTTAAGTCCAGGCGTATGACCGCCTTGAGCTCCCTCTCCCATTTAAAGGTCGGTGAACTTGGTTGGTAACCAAACGCACCAACCAGGTGCACGGTATCCTCATTGAAATGCGCTCCACGGATGCAGCCAAAGGAATAGTTTCCTCGGCCGCAAAGCTCAAGGAGGAAATTAAAGGGCCGAAGGGAATATCCATTGATAAGCCATTTCATCTGAGGCTCCGCAGTGAGAAGGCCAAGCCAGCAATTCCACGAAAAGCCGATCCCAAGCTCAGGGTGCTGCCAGTCGTCCACGTAACTCGCCTTGAGGATCGAGCTTGCACTTCCATCATCCGTCGCTTCCCCACTCACACCACCTCCCGTCGCGTAGAGTACTCCCAGTAGTAGGCCTAGTGCCACTTAACATTTGACGCCTACGAAAAGTATCCCAGACACCAACATAACCAATGAGACTTTATCAGCCGACGAGACTCACCCATCCTTGAGCCCAGACATGAACCTGCAACCTGTTTCTGCTGAAAGCTGCAGTGAGGAGGTTAAAGCACCGGGAAATATATCTGGTGGTCATGCAAAACAAGCTCACCAGCAAGAAAACTCAGAACAGGGCATCACGCAGTGCGCAGAAGGGCAAACCACAAAAAGCAGCCCACCCTTTTCGGAGACCGAAGGATGTAGACCGTCCGCTTAGTATGATACCCCCAGGTTACCAGATGTCAAACCTACCGATCCCCCCAACAGTCTGCTTACCCTCTAGCCCCCCAATATCTTCAAGCCCCGACTCCCCCAGGACCCCCTTTCCACCCCAAACCCTCCTCTTTCCCCCTCCTCAAACCCAAAATCAGTTGTCCCTAGCGATTCTGCAACAACTCCTGAGCATGTGCTCAAGTGTTTTTACAGTAATTGCCTGAGTGTGTCGAATATGATCCCGGAAATTCGGCAGCTCGCATTGGATAGGGAGCCTCAGATCATAGCCCTCACAGAAACTTGGCTCACCCCTGACATACTTGATGCCGAAATATCCATTCCGGGATACTTCACAGTAAGGCAGGACTCCAGCAGAGGTCGTGCCGGGGGGGGGGTCATCTTATACTACGATAATTCGATCCCTCCTCCTACCATACTGACAACCCTTACCTTTCCATCTATTGACTGTTTGTGGGCTGTTTACCCTCTCTAGGACAGACACCCTGCTGCTTGGTGTAGTCTATGGTCCGCCCGCATGCAATTCAACTGATAGCCTAGGTGTCACGGACTTATTAGGCTCCCTGAAAAGCTACACAGACTTCACCCATCTGTTAGTCACTGGTGACTTCAACTCACCCAGTACAAACTGGCAAAGAGCTGATGCCCCGGATATCACCTTCGATAAACCCCTCCTTGATCTCGTACTGAAAACCTCATGGGTGCAGAACGTAAGAGATCCGACTAGATATCGCACAGGCCACGCCCCGTCCCTACTAGACCTGGTCATCACCAATGATCGGTTCCAAATAGATGTGGTGCATTACTTGCCGCCCCTCGGCAAAAGTGATCGCATTCTCATTAGATTCGATTATATCGTGAAATGGCCTCCTCTTCCCTCATAAACCAAAATTTTGAGATCCTTCAAAACGACCAATTTTGACCAAGTCTGTGCATTTATTCGCTCCCAGCCAAATTCAACTAACCCAGGTAACTCTGCTGATGAAATGGCAGAGAATCTCAGAGAGTTAATCTTCTTTGCTGATAGGCTATTTGTCCCCAGAATTCATCTTCCACAGACCGGTAAGCGACACCCCCCTCGACCCACTAGGCGCAGTCTAGACGAACGCGCATGCCTCTTTGCTAGATATAAAGCCACAGGCCTTGCCCATGATGCGGAAGATTTCAGGATCATACGGAACTTATGCAAAGACAAGATTAGGTCCTATCAGAATGCAGTTCAATGACCTGTACTTGATCGAGCACTGACCAATAAGGCATTTTTCTTTCAGTACATGCGCCGTCTAAGGGGCACAGCTCCGACGCCACTAGCTCTCAAAGACAGTGCCGGTTCTCCAATCACTTCCCCTAGCCAAGTAGCCGAGGCATTCAGCCCCTACTTTCGTACAATTTTTAGCTCCATACCCATATCATCCCACCCTACCATGCACCCGATATCTCTGGCCACTACCATTACCCGCGTCACTATTCCCATTGGCGCAGTCGCTCAAGGTTTCCGACGGCTCAACCAATATCGTTCCATGGGTCCCGACCTAATCCACCCCCTTATTCTCCAGAAAGCCGGGGACACATAAGCCGCTCCTTATGCCTCGCTTTTTCAGCAATGTGTAGGCTATAGAGTTTTCCCCAGTAGCTGGAAAAAAGCAGTGATCGCACTCATCTATAAGAAAGGTAGTAGACATCTTGCTCCTAGTTACAGACCCATAAGCCTCACTAGCATCACCAGCAAATTTTTTGAGGGAATTCCTAAGAGTGAGATTCTTTCCCATCTTCATAGAAATAAGATCCTCTCCCCGTCCCTACATGGCTTTCTTCCTGGCAGATCATGCATCACCAATATGCTTACTGTCACGGATAGTCTGACGAAAGCCTATGATGATGGCCAGCTCTCACACGCTGTATTCATCGATTTTGCCAAGGCCTTCGATAAGGTCCCCCATGCCCCTCTTCTTCATAAGCTGCAGACATACGGGATCACACGCTCCATGTTTGCCATCACATGTAGCTTCCTCACCGACCGCACCTTTGTGGTTAAAGTCGGGAATGTTTTTTCTCAACCTTCCCCAGTAACAACTGGGGCCCCCCAAGGGTCGGTCTTAGGTCCTCTTCTTTTCTTGATCTACATAAACGACCTTCCGGCAGCCCTTCCTGCGAACGTTGCCATGTACACAGATTATGTAACCCTCTGGAGTTCAGACCTCAAAGACCTGCAGGTTGCAGTTAATGGAACAAAGCGCTGGTCCGAGGATTGGCATCTCCCAGTGAATGATGACAAATGCGTGAACATATCTTTCGGCAGGGAGGCTGGTCACACGTTTTCCATTAACGGAGCAACCACACCGCCTAGGGTTGACCGACACAAGGTGCTCGGTTTCTGGTTAGATTGTAACGTGTCCTTCTCTCATCATCACCAACCTGCGAGCAAGTCCGCCTTTCAGTCCTAAATATGATTCGAAGGTCCTTCCCGCGCATATCTAGGAATGATTTCCCCATAATTTTCGGCACGTATATCCGACCCCTGCTGGAGTACGGTAGTCAGATAGTGCACTCTGGTCTTGTCCGAGACCGTGAGATCCTAGAAAGAGTTCAGCGGGCCTCCACCAAGGCAGTAAAGGGTCTATCCCATCTACCTTATTTCGTCCGCCTCTCACTCCTCAACCTCTATCCCCTTGACGTAAGACGCGTAAGAGGTGTTCTGCTTTTGATGTTCCACCTGTTTGAATCAGGTCGAAGCGATTGTTTCTTCTCCGTCTTTCCAGCCACTTTTCTCCTTGGTCACAGCAGAAAGGTTTTCAAACCGAGGCTACGCACTTCACTAAGGATTAACTTTTTTAGCTATAGGGTTATTACTATGTGGAATGCACTTCCGGAGGATATTGTTCTCTCGCAGAATAAAACTATCTTCAAGAAAAAGCTGGACCTCTACCTTGGTTTCTCCCAATAATTCCTTGCCAGAAAAACGAAACAGATGTCTTTTATTGCATACATGTTCATGAAGTCGCACCCCCACTCCGCTTAAGGCACTGTCCACAGTGAGACAATGCATTATGTTATGTGTATTTTGTTTTTGCTGCCACCCCGCCCCCTACTCCGGCTTCTTTTTAATCTCCTTTCGGCTCGGTGAATACGACAGAAGATCAAAGATTTCCTCGAGAACCGGGGCAATTGCTCTCAAAGCCTCTAACCAGAGCAGTACTTCAAGACCCCAAGACTACGATTGGCTTAAGGAGGCCATACTGCAACATTTCCATCCTTCTCGGGAGGAACGAGTACGTCAGCTACTTGCTCGGCACCCCATAGGGGATACAAAACTCAGCCGCCACCTAGCTCACCTCCGGTCCCTGGCAGGGCCCGCCGATAAGGATTCGGAGATAGTTAAGGAACTGTGGTTGGACTCCCTACCCTTCCATGTTCAGACCACCGTAACTGCTCTCCTCGAGGACTCGTCCTTGGAACGAGCCGCCGCCGTAGCTGACAAGACTGTCGCACGTGTCGGCAGTGGGGCTAATCCCCTCATCGCCATGACATCGCGCAATCCTGGGGGTGTTGACCTGGATGAATCGCAGGAGGGGCCTCGGCGCTCTCGATCCATCCAGAGCCGCATGTCCTTCAGGGACAAAGTTAAAATACCGACTCCTCGCATTAGCCCACGTAAACAACGGCACGGACGGGCGCCCTCCACTGCCCACGTCCGCCGTGAATCCGCCTCACCTGCACAGTCCAAGCCAGATCATCCCACCAGCGGTTTTTGTTGGTTCCGCCGCGTTTTCGGACCAGCCGCCCGTAGGTGCAGACAGCCGTGTTCATACTCGGCGGGAAACACCATTGCCGGCGAGTAGAAGCTGCCGTACTCGCCGGTAATCAGTCTCAGGTTGGCCGCTTATTTTACGTGCATGATTCGTGCACAAACGCTAGGTTCCTAGTCGATACTGGGTCCCAAGTTTCTGTCTTGCCGGTTGGTAAAGACAAGCCACGAGCTTCTTTGCTTCGGCTGTCAGCGGGGAAAGGTTCTTCCATTCCTACCTACGGCACGGGACAGCTTGCGGTCAACCTGGGACCACGATGACGGTGTCTGTGGACGTTCATTCTTGCGGATGTTCCCACAAGCAACTGGGAATAGATTTTCTGCAGCACTACGAATTACTTGTTGATCCACGTAGGACGCAGCTTATCGATCCTTCGTTGGACACTAAATTTACGGGTCTTGCAGCTCGAACAGATGCACACCGAATCACAGGATTGTTTTCTAACATTCCTGACGATTTTCAGTCTTTATTTATTAAATTCCCCATAATGACTAAACCATTTAAAGAGATAGAGACAGTGACCCATCTTGTGGCACACCACATTGTCACTAACGGACCACCAGTCATGGCACGACCTCGCCGACTGGCACCGGACAAATTGGTTTTCGCCAAAGGTGAGTTTAACACTTTACTTTCTAAAGGCATTTTTCGTCCTTCTCACAGTTCACGGGGCCTCACCTCTGCACATGGTTCTTAAGAAAGACGGCATTAGCTGGCGACCATGTGGCGACTATCGCGCACTAAATTCGGTTACCCGCTACGATAGCTATCCGACACCCCACATACTCGACATCACGGCATCACTTCACGGCACGACTGTATTTTCTAAGGTCGACTTGGTGCGAGCCTGTCACCAGGTCCCAGTCGCCGCTGAAGATGTCAAGAAAATCGCTGTCACGACCCCTTTTGGTTTGTTTGAGTTCCTACGTATGCCCTTTGGTTTGCGAAATGCTGCTCAGACATTCCAGAGGTTTATCGATAGCATTAATCGAAACTTGGAATTTGTTCACGTCTATATCGATGACTTGCTAATCGCATCGTCGGGCGTAGATGAACATTTCCAACATTTGACGCTACTATTTCAACTTTTGTCCGAACATCGAATAGTAGTCAACCATGATAAATGTGAACTTGGCAAATCGGAACTTTTGTTCCTCGGTCGCAAGATTACTCGAGAGGTTATTAAACCTCGCGAGAATAAGGTGCGCGCTATTCTAGATTACGCAGTACCACCCTCAATCAAGGAGCTCAAGGCATTTTTGGGGTTGGTTAAATTTTATCGTCGTTTCATACCCTATGCTGCTGAAGGTCCGCTTCCATTAACTGACTAACTTCGTGGTAATCCACGTAATTTTTCGCTTACGGACGCCGCAAGAGTAGCGTTCTCGGAGATCAGAGAGACGTTAGCTCAGACCACGCTCCTCATGCATCCAGTTCCGTCCGCCACGCTAAGCATAACGGTGGATGCATCCGACTTTGCCATCGGAGCGGTCCTGCAACAGTCTGTTTCTGGGATCTGGAAGCCATTAGAGTTTTTCTCTCGACGCCTCAATCCCACGGAAACCAAATATAGTGCTTTTGGTCACGAACTGTTGGCTGCATATAACGCCGTTAAGCACTTCCGCCATGCAGCCGAGGGTCGATATTTCATCCCCTTTACCTTCCGTAAGCCTTTGACGTATGCATTGCATACTAAATCTGACCGTTACTCCCCGCGAGAAGTCAGACATCGAGACTATATTTCCCAGTTCACGACTGACCTACGACACGTTAAAGGTGAGTCGAACTGCGTTGCAGATGCTTTGTCGCGGATTCCGCTTAATGCCATTAAATCTCCGGTTTTAGACATCCCTGCCATGGCTGCAGCACAGGCACAGGATTCTTCATGTATGGAAGCAGCTCAGTCATCGTCGCTACAGTGTCAGTCCGTACCTCTGGTCACCAGTGCTGGGACTATACTCTGCGACATGTCTACTGGCCTACCTCTATCAGTCGTACCCTCTACATATCGACGTCTCGTGTTCGATACCCTACATGGACTATCACATCCAGGCATCGCAGCTGGTCTCCGACCAGTAGCTGCACGATACTTCTGGCCGTCCATGAATAAAGATGTTCGTATGTGGGCAAAAGAGTGTCTACAATGTCAATGATCTAAAGTGCATAGACACGTAGCTTCGCCTATCGGTACTTTTCCTACACCTGATGCTCTCTTCGATCATATCCACGTAGACATTGTGGGTCCATTGACCCCATCACATGGGTATACCTATTTACTAACGTGCATCGATATATTTACGAGGTGGCCCGAGGCTATTCCCATCTTTGTCGTCACGGCCGAATCAGTGGCTCGACATCTGATAGAACGATGGATAGCTTTATATGGTTGTCCTTCCACAATCACTACCGATCGAGGGCAACAATTTGAGTCCAATCTATTCTCTTCATTAGTTCACATGCTGGGTACGGCACTCACTCGCACGACCGCGTACCATCCGGCATCGAATGGTTTAGTCGAACGTTTTCATCGCCAACTCAAAGCGGCTCTTAGAGCACACGAGAGCCCCGACTGGCACGAAACGTTACCGCCAGTTCTGCTTAGTATCAGGACTTGCACAAAGGCAGATATCCAATATTCCGCCGCAGAACTTATCTACGGCACGACATTACAACTGCCTGGGGAATTCTTTACGCCACGGAGTACAGACTCACTTGCCGTACAGTTTTACGCCCACCGTTTGTCTACGTACATCCAAAATCTCGCTCCGGCGCAGACTCGAATGCAGCGACGACAGGTGTTTGTTCCGACCGAACTGGGAACTTGTTTGCATGTATCCATTCGTGTTAATTCGGTACGAAAACCATTACAACAGCCTTATGAAAGTCCATTTCGCGTGATTTCTCGTCACGATAAGACCTTTAAGGTTGATCGACACGGTCGCGTCGATACCGTTTGCATCGATCGTCTCAAAGCCGCGTACGTTGATGATAGCGTGTCGCCCGCTGACATGGGATTTGATGCTAACTGTGCACTACCTGTTGGCGATACTTTCGTGTCACGTCAAGGTCTGCAGTTAGCGTCGCCTACTACGACTTCGAATGAGGCTATCGTCTCACGTTCAAGTCAGCAGTCCGTCGGCTCTGCTGTGTCCTCGAATGATAATACGGTCTCAAGTTCAAGTCAGCAGAGCACGCCTACGCACCCGTCCGTGAATGAGGCTCCCGTCTCACGTTCCGGTAGGAAGATCGTTTGCCCAGGTCGCGACCAGGTCAAACACGATCTGGACCATTGCACCTCGCAGTAATAACTTTCGTGTTTATCGTTTCGACACGATTTGACATACCTCATTAGTTATTACTGTATTCTGGCCAAGTCTGTTGCGGCTGCTACACCAATTTTCCGTTTCCTTTCGTTTCGCGGAACCTAGCCACATGGTACGCTTCGCTGGCCCCACAAAATCTGGAGAATTTTGGCACCAACGTTTGCATTCTGGATCGGCCCTGTAGCTCTCGTTCCCTGTTATTGGCGAACTTACCGATTTGGCTTCCGGATATCATACTGGTTAACGGTTACCCGACGCTGGACGTTATTGCAGTGGCACACCTGGGCGACGACTCACGCAACCGATGTCATTGGCTAGGAATCTGGTTTACGCTTGACCATCATCCTACGGTTCCTGCATACTACGGATTCTGCCCGTCAGCGTCCTACAACACAGCTACATTCAGGTATTTTGCACGCATTCACGCGCACGAATATCGTTTGTATGCCTTCTCCTCCCTGACATTTTTCGAAAGCCTTCCATGCTTTCTGGCGGGGGGCTACTGTAGTGAACTCGATCGTTTTGAGAAAATGGCTGTTTTCTGGACACCATTTAGGATCTATTTTCTCTACGATATTTATATTGATGATGTATAGTTCTTGACCGTGGTCAATAAACATGCACAAGGCAAGATCAGAGAATACAGCAGTACATGTCAATGTGAGGTATTCACAGTTTCTAAGTTTATGAATCACAAAGCAATCGAAATACAACAGTAAAGTCATGTAGTGTTTAAGTGAGCTAAAGTGGTGATGGTTGGAGCGGGAACTGCAAATCGGTTTCGAATTCGGTGAGGGCGGTGTGGATAGCTAGGCAAACGTGGAATTGCTGATATAAGTGATAACTGGACGGTCACTAAGGAGTAACCGGGCGGAAGAGATGTTAAAGAACATGGTTAAAAGTAAAGTACGCATGGGGCTATCAACATGCAGTCAGAGATGCCAGCGAAATATAGAACACTGATCCAGCATGGGGTAACCAATTGTGAAGGAAGTATATGAAATGAATGCAAATGAGTCAAAGGTGATAATAAAACGGACTTTTTGTGCAGGTTATTCCACTGTCATATGGAAATTCACATGAAGGTGAAAAGCTTCACAAGGATTTCAGTAAAATTTTGAAGAGCATGAATGGTATATGGACGCATAACTGACTTTCAAAGAAGAGCCGTCAAAGAAGCGGATTAGTGGAGACAAGCGCTACTGGTGCGGATAGGCAGAAGTGGGAACAGTGTAAAGAAAGAAACAGTTTTTGTATATGTGATAAAAAACTATTAGCCAAATTCTGGTTGGCTGAAGATGGCAGGTATTCTGTTTCATAAAGGCCTTGGTTGCAGGTGGTGGCAGGTAGAATGTAGGGGGTAGCAGGTAAAAAAGGGCTGGTTTGACGAAGTGGACACCGGCGATGGCTGGGTTCCGGTCATTGGTTTCGTACTGCAACGCAAAAAGAATTGAACTGTTGGAGTGGATTATTAGAAATAGACGTTGAGCGGATGTGGTTTGATGGTTGGTGTCAGGAATCACCTCTGCGATCCGGTTAGATTTTCATGAGGCTTTGTTACTCCGTGTAAGGTGTCCCATATAAAGTCAACAGACGAGAGTATAGGTTTAAACCATTGATCAAATCGTCCAGTCCCTACGGTACTCCGGGATTAACATGGATTTGGCCGATGGCTACTCAAGTAACCAACGCTATCTGAAAGAGATCAGGAGTGCGGCAGTCTGGAGAGTGTTCCAGCTGTGGGTTATGATTATCGTTTTAATGGAAACCGGAAAATGAACATTTTATTATCTGACGTTTGACATCGACCTCATGGTGTTGTCCGGTTGCGTACGTTTTACTGGACTGACTTTTCCAAGGTTTCCGCCGACCCCGTTTTAAAATCACTTTCACTTTCGGTCGTTCGCCGATTGTACACGCTTGCGGTTCGCTTTCTGCACAGCCGTTGCGTTTCGTTTCGTTTTCCGTTCGGTGTATCTCTCGTATCGGTACTGTTTCGGTGCCACGATATACAGAATACACCTTGCATCTGTAAGCCGACTTGCGTCTTCTCTATTCGTCCGATAGAGGGGATATCGTTGGTGATTCGCTGCTAGACCCAATAGGAGACTTTCACCAGCCGCTCTCGAACGTCTTCTATAGGGTCACCTATTCCGGTAGATGCATGTTCAGTTTGAGATATGCACACACGAACGGAGAGCGTTCGGTTCTTTAAAGAAGCTCCCAAAAGGGATATTAGGCGACCGAAGACACCTTGCATCCTGACTTGGAGTTTATTTCAGTTCAGTATGCACAGGAAGGGTGGTAGCCACGGCCAATCTAGCGTCCAAAATTCTTCAGGTGATGTGCGTACCAGTTATGCACCCGCCACCGCACGGTGTATTTCGTCGAATCCCCACCAAAGGTGAGAAGAAAATGTAGACCCCATTGTTACGAACGTTTGAGCAATGCGTAGCCAAATTCGCAACGGATCCCGAAATCAGAAGACGATTATCCGTGATAATTCTACGATACTAGATTATTCAAATAAACAATGACATAAACAATATACAAACCTCAATAATACGATCACAAAGTCTCAACAACGAGAAACCGAATAGCAGCGTGTGAGCAGACAGCACGTGCGTCACGCAGGTCCTGAACAAGGATGTGCCAAAATAGCGCTCTGGGCGCGAATCAACAACAATTGGTCCAGAAAAACGACCAGTTCGTAAAGACAAGTCAATAGTGTATGGAAATGAGTGATGTTGGGAAAAAACACTGAATCGCGAGGGAAAAAGGGGGATTTTCCACGACCGGCTGTTACACCCATCGCGCACCAACTGCGAGAGAAATCGTGCATCATGAGAGTTCACCGAGACAGTATGCAATAAACGAAAACATCAACCTAAACACACCTCAGACGGACCACAGAGATACCCGTCCTGCTTATAGTGAATATACCCAAAGCTCACTACCAGGAAGTATCTCGTACCCCCACCATCCAGGGAAGCTTTGACGGACTTGATGGTCCGCAGGTCTATCATTCCACCGGACAGGCTGCTCCTCCTGTTCACTATCCTGTTGCTAAACAATGCGATCTAGCCATCAACCCAGTTCGAGCGTTCTTCAGCTTCTTGAACTAGTCTACAAGTAGCACTCGGGCACGAGGCGGAAGTCCAAGTAGTCACGGATCTTGTGATTATCTTGTTACTTGAATGTCACCTGTGAGCTGGAAGATATATCACCGGATGATGGGACCATGGGAAAAAGAAAGAGGATTCAAAATAAAAATCATGACAGTATCTTGCATCTAGAATTGTCGGTGAGCTGAAAGGTATATCACTGGACAGTGGAAGATGGCACTCCGTTTAGCTTGCGTACCGTAAACGATTTCGCCTCGGACAATCTACCGTTAGTCAAACTGCTAGGATTTGGGAAAGCTCGCGGCCTTGTGTACAAGGCGGGACACCAGAATGTCAGGATTATTGTACTGGTGAGCTCTGTAAGGTACGTGTGTGGAAATCCTCCTCGGCCGTTGTCACATACTTGTATTTTTGAGACCATGCTCCTCATCCTATGGACCCTCGAACAAGTACACTACACTTGGGCGTTTGCTTATATTTTGCTCATGCGCCGTGGCATATGTTTGACCCGAGCTCGGACGGCCGTGGCGGTGGTGCCTTACACTGACCTTTGTCGAACTCTGGTCGCCGTCGCTAAACGTTTTGGCCGTCCAGTAGAGGTTCGTAAATAGTTTATATGCGCATAATTTGTTAATTCAGCACAGTAGAATCAACGAATCAATCTTGTTCTGACTTTGGGATTCGTCAGGTTAGCTACGCGTTACTAATCATCGGAATAAACGTTACGGTATTCAACTTGGAATCTTCCCGAGGAAATCAACCAGACAAAAAAGAAGAGGGCGAAAGCAAACCAAAGTTGGCAGGAAGTAGCCCGACCTGTCTCTGGGGTACTTTTGGGTGATACTGACTCTGTAGATGTCGTTGGGTCTACCAGTTCCGTCAGCGCAAATTCATGTATTTCATCCAGAGATATAATACCTAAACGTGGTGTTGCTTATAGATTGAGAATAGTGAAATTAGAAAACCAGCTTGGACAGGCTATGGAAGAAGCTGAGTCGGCCAAGAAAGAACAACTTCAAAGACTGGCGTGGGAGGTGGTCCTGGAAACCACGGAGCGTGAGACCATTCAGCCTAGCAATTCCATGGAACGATTGAAACCGACTAGCACCAGCGGAACACAAGCTATTGACTCACCAGTAGCGGAAACTTCCAGATTTGACGGAAGAGCGGGACAGCACTGCAAATTCACTCAACATTACGAGAACGTTTTGGAAAGGAGAGTATCTGATCCAGGTCGGAGATTCTTGCATCTGCTACGTTACTGTCGTGGAAGACCCAGGGGAACGATCGTCGAGTGCTCGATGCTGGATCCCGAAGAGAGTTACACTCGAGCACGTGAAATCTTGAAAGACCTGTTTGGGCAGCCATTTAAGGCCACTCGGTACTTGGTCGATGGTGTACTATCAGGGGCAAGCCGTTCCAAAGACGACGCAGGCTCTCTGATCAGTCTGGTGATAAAACTGCAAAACTGCCGCATAGCTCTATATCGCCTAGATTGCCGATCGGTCCTGAACGCACCGCACACATTGGAGACCATAGTACGCAGTTTACCCACGGAACTGCAGAGTGGATGGGCGAAGGAATCCAAGGGGATCAGTAGATCTGGGAGAGAAACTACGTTTGAGGGCCTGACGCAGTTTATAGACCTTCGTGCCCCAATAGCAAACAGTCATTTCGGTCAACTTGTGCGCAAGGCGAGCAAACTACCTAGGACGGTGACGACACAACTTGACCAGGGAACCAAGTAGAGGCCAACCATGGGTGAACACTCGCTAACCCGCGAAGGTCAAAATTGGCTGGTATGTAAGGTTTGTGGTGCGCTTCGTCGCCTAGTAGAATGTCCTCGCTTCCGTAACGTGGGCGTCGACGAACGATGGGGAATGGCTCAGAGACTGGGCAGGTGCTTTTTCTGTCTCAACGATTTACATCGAGCAGAGGTGTGTCCAATGAAAACAAGTTGTAGTCGGGATGGATGCCAAGGGAAACACCATCACCTACTGCACAAACCCAAGAAATTAAAGGCCGAATAAATCCCGGAGCCATGTGCAGTCTGCTCGATGTCTCGCTCTATTAATAAGCCCATTCCCCTGGGAGTAATAGCAGCCGGCTTAGAGACCCCAGTTGGAGCGATAGGATCGTTGGCCCTCGTGGACAATGGCTCGGATATCACTCTGGTGAGGAAGGAATTTGCAGAGAGATGTGGGGTCGAAATGGATCAGTCTTCCTTGTCAGTGGACACAGTGAGTGGCACCCGGATCATCCAACAGACCAAAATGCATTTATAATAATAATAATAATGGTTTATTTCGGAAACGCCCGAATCATGCCATGTGTATGATCTTGTTGATACAGGTGGTGGAATGGACAGATATAATTCATGAAAATATGGAGACTCTGATGAAAATATTGGATAAAAAAGCTCAGAAGGGGGAATAAGGTAGGATGAAAATAGGATAAACGCATGCACATCATAGAGATTGTGTGGAGTTTAAATGAGCTCAAGAGCGGATTTGAATGGACGCCCGGTGAGTTTGAAAGTCAAGGTCAGATGGACTGAATGGCTGGTCCGGGCAATTACATATGGAGGCCGACTGATAAACATGAGAAAGGCTGGAAATCGGTATAAGGAACTGCAGTAGCGAGGAACGATGGAGAAAAAGGTGAGGTGCACTGCAGTGGATTAGATGTCAATGAAGCATTGGTACTTTGCAGTGGATTGTCGGCGGACAGGACACAAAACTCACCGTATAACAGGCAGCGAGCAATGCAAGACGTAGAGGGATGGTCAGATGAAAAAAGCGATTTAGAAGGATTGGATACGGTAGATGTGAGGCACAGATGTAGAGTTGATGGATGCCTATGATGACGGTCGTTGGGATGATAGCAAGAGAAATGGCCGGTGAGGAACTGCAAGATGCAGAGCGCGTGCACGTAGATATATATGCGTCAGTTTATATATATGTATATATTATATACATATATATGTATAGGTATAAGAGAAGGAGGAGCAATAACAATGGGGTTCTAGAAAGAAATTATCAGCCATTAGGAGGAGTAGGTAAGGTTAGATCAAATGGTCGTAGAGTTAACTTTGGAATACCGTGGTGGACTTACTTCATGACAAGTGCTCATGGAAGCCCAACGGAGAGAAAAATAGAATGCGGAAGCACAGAAGTGATGAAGGCTGTTAGGAGCAGTTCATGGAAGAGTGAAGATGAAAGACAGGATCAAGGAAAACAGGTAAGAATGGGTCTAATTATCTGATCAATGCAGGTGCGAGATGTAGTAACGGACCGGAGGAATCGGGTAGTGACAGGTCAAACAATTTGGAACTGTAGAAGAACACCGTGACGTAACGTTGTCATTACAATGGTGGAACATGGAAAAGCGGACCACACTGGAAGGTACAGAAAAATGCCTGTAGCGAGCAATAAACGGATCAAGGGATGAAAGCAATGACCGAGGAGACACAGGTAAGAAATCACCAATCAGATCATTTTACTGCAGATGAAACACGAAGGAGACGGACAAGGAAGCGGGATGCCCCGAGATAAGTGAACCAGTAATAGAACAAAAAGGCCACACAAAAAATGAATGCGCAACGGAGTTGGGGCAATGGAGCTGGAGAGCTGTGTGCCGGCAGACAATTGGACTGGTGGATCCTAATCAGGACACTGGAAAGAACCATAGAGGAATCGCGGAGCCAAGTGAGGAAGATATGGTGGTGATGATTAGATAATAAGATGCGAAGTTTGGAGCTGCAAGTTCTAATATGCGGATTGGTCATGAGTGTGGGTGCGATTGGTGCATCATGGCATTGGGCATAAGGAGGGATTTAACAGAGCGACAGGTTTAAGGAAGCTATCAATGGGCCTTCTGAGCAAAGGGTAACACCAAGCGCATAGACGATAGAAGCCAGCAAAGACGGCAGGTGGGAAAAGAGTTATTGGCGAGCGTCGACAGAGAAGAGTGGTTAGGACGATAGTGACTCAAAGCAGTGAACGTTGATGTAGGGAGAGGCGATAGGAGGAAGGACAAAACGGGTAGGTGTGCATACCGCGGTAGGGCGACAAAAATGGGAAGTGGAAACGGATGATAAGAGCTATAGGTGAACAAGCTGTGGCGGAAAAAGGATGAGGAGCATGCGTTTTCAACCGACAGCATTGGATTCGGCAGTCCAAGAAAAGTTAGAGCGTGCCATCCGCAACCGGTGCTAGTGGGTGAGACTGGCCGTGTGCTGGGCACCCAACCTGAAAAACACTTCGTGAAGTGAACGCAGGAGGTCTGATCCACCAGTCTATTTGCGCTGGCACATCGTTGCAGACGGCCTGCACGCCCGATGTGCGCCGGCCATAGCGGTGGATCTGACCGCGCCCTGCACTGTTGGGAGTGGCACGAGTGTCCATGGATAATTGTACAGGGGACAAAACGACCGCGATGGGGGTGCGTGAACCAGGAACAATGGACCAAGACTTTTCCCTGGTCAACAACAATAGAGCCGAAAGCCTAGAAGCATTCACCACAGAAGGCCTTCCAATAAGAACACCTCAGTCAATACGATCGATTCTGAGTCAATGGCCACATTTCGACGGGGTCACAATCGGGGGTGGCAGAATAACGAAATTGGTCTGCTGTTCGATTGCGACCTACTGAAAGCTCGTCGGTCCCTGGATCAAAGAATCGGAGGCCGCGAAGGACTGTATGCAGTAAGCACAATGTTTGGTCGGACTTTATGTGGTAGCACAAACGTAAGGCGTGGCGAACGTATCCAAATCAATTGCACTTCGGCGGAAACGACGTACATTGGACAGGCATTCCTTCAGCTGTATAAAGCCTTTGCTAGGGATACCCATCGCGAAAAGGTAGGTCATCTCTGAACATGGTAGCCCAGGAGGCCAGGTAAGTAACAGATCGCTTCGAAGTTCCCGTCCCGTGGGGACCCAAAATGAAACCTAAGCCAAACGGCCGAGAAATGGCTCTGAAAGGATTATGGTTCCTCAAAAACAGGCTAATTCGAGAACCACATTTAGGGATAGAATGTATGCGAGCCATGCAAAACTAAACAGACTTGGGTTATATAGGAAGAGCAGATACAGCAGAAATCAGCACAAATTTGAGGTGACACCTACCCCATCACCCGGTCGTGAACCCAAAGAAACCGAGAAAGGTCCGGGTGGTCTTCGGCCGTGCGGCGAAATGCCAGGATGTGTCAGTGAACTACCATATATTACAGGGCCCGGACTAGGCAACACCATTGGTCGAGGTTTTATATCGTTTTCGGCTGGGAAATGTGGCCGTCTTTGTGGACATACGTAAAATTTTTCTACAACTGAAGATGCCCGTTGAAGCTAGGGACGCCGTTCGTCTTCTCTGGAGGCCCGAAAGCGACACAAATCGCAAGCCGGACGAGTACAGGCTGATGGTTCACCCCCTTGGTACGGTATCTTCTCCTTCTGTGCTGGCTTTGACCTCCGAGAAACCCTCAAGCTCTTTGGCGGCACCAGAAATCTGTTAGGAACAACAGTGGGCCTTCTCTTGGCGACCCAAATACTGCCATTCTATATATGACCGAACTTACGGCTACCCTAAAGGCAGGAGGATTCAGCCTCACTAAACGGACTTCAAACAACCCGGAGGCGCTCAATGTTGTTCCGAAGTCCAGGGAAATAAAGTGCACGAGAGAGCTTTTGGGATCCTCTTCGCAAGTGGAGTGCACGCTTGGAGTTCGACGGAAGCCCAAAGGTGACGAATCCATATTTACTCTGGACTTACTCAAACGACCAGCCACACAGGGAGGAATCCAATCATCAGTCTCAGGCCTCTATGACCCTTTAGATTTTGCTTCTCTATGGTCGCTACCGGGGGAGCGTTTGCTGCAGCTGCTGTGCCAGAGGGGGACGGCTTGGGACGAACCTCATCAGGACGACGAAGACAAGCAATGGCGTGACTGGCTACACAGCCTAGATCAACTTGGCGAGATCAAGACACCAAGGTGCTTGACAGGAATCAAGGGTACACGCGGTGCCCAACTCCACTTGTTTTCAGATGCATCAGAGGTAGGCTCCTTGGTGGTGCCTTAATGCCGCCGGGCAGACGAAAGTGGTGGGCGGCACAGTCAGATAGTGTTCGCGAAGACAAGAGTAGCTCCCATGAAGACGGTGTCCATTCCAGGCTGCAACTGTCGGCAGCAATACTGGCCCTGAAAGCCGCGACGCTGACTGGAAGGGGCTTTGACCAGAAAAAAACTGGGAATCAAACTTTGGACGGAATCAGCCACAGTACTGCATTACATAAGCGACACTCCCACTCTTTTTAACAACTTCGTAGCCAACAGGCTCACCATGATTCATTAGTCGGCTAAGACTGATCAATGGCATTATGTACAGTCCGTCAGTAGCCCGGCCGACTTCCGCTCGAGAGGCCTAAGAACACCAGAAAGGCTGCGGATGTAGACAACGGGACCGGACTTCGTAACTGTATCTAAAGAGACCTGGCCAACACTACTAACACCTAAGCGTGAGGATGGCGATATCGGAATGAAACGACTGATACGGGCTACAAACTCCACGGGAAGCGTGGGCCTAACAGAAAAGCCATGCCATTTCCCCTACAGGATAAAAATGGTAAGAGCTGTGGTCTACTGGACAAGATGCGAAATTCTCCTTATGGTTTTGGAAGACGCACGACCACAAAACACGTTAAATGTGAGAACTATACTACCGGGAGAGCTGAACCAAGCCAAACTCCATGTTCTATGCCCACTACAACCAGACGCCTTCCCATTCGAGACCCGTGAGCTGGCCAGTGTAGATGGTAGCACCAAACGAAGCGGGCTGTTGTACGGCAACGTCCGAAGAATAAACCCTATGCCGGCCAATGGGCTACTGCGAGCTGAAGGGCGGTTGGTGATAAGAAATCTAGAATACGAAAGAAAATATTCCATAATAGCTCCTGGTGACCACCACATCACTATAAGCCTGAGAGACCATGTACGTCGAGAAAAGAGGGACAAGCAGGATTGAACCACTTATTGAACAGTATACTTCGACGGTTTTGGGCGACCAAGGGACCAGCGACGGTCAGGCGAGTCATAGGCAATTGCATTATTTGTCGTCTCCAGAATGCCGTAGCAGGCCAGCAAATGATGGCCTCCTTTCCAGCAGTGAGAGTTCAACCGGGATGATGCCCGTTCGTGATAATTGGAGTCGATTACTTTGGCCCGTTACTTGTACGACAGCAAAGGAGCACGCAAAATAGTTATGGCTGCACGATAACATGTTCACAATCCGGAGCAATCCATATCAAAGTAGTGCATAATATGACCACTGATTCATTTCCAATGACCTTTCGGGGGTTCGTGGCGAGGTGGGGCATCCCCAAGAACGTATACTCAGAGGATGGCTCGAAATTCTTTAGAGCTCATAAGGTGTGAGAGAAATGGTGGAACCTCCTAGATCACACCAAAATACGAAAAGCTGCCCTGGAAAGGGGAATAGAATGGCGCTTCAACATCATCCTGAGCCAATCATCGACGTGGCTTTTGGGAAAGGCTGATACTATCGACCAGAAAAGTACTCACGGCCCTGATCTCACGGCGAACCTTCCATGACGAGGTGCCGGCTAACTTACTAACAGAAGTAGAAGGCATACCAAAAAACAGACCCCTGGTGCCGATCGCCCCAGACCTGGAAGGAGAACTGGCTCGCACTCCCAACGATCTGTCATTATTGCACTCAAACCTAGGAGCAATCACCCCGAAAACCCTACGTGGAACGTAAATCATAGGGGGGAAACAAGTGAACCACCTGGCACAGGTGTACTGGAAACGTTGGACGAGGGCTTAATAATAATAATAATAATAATAATAATAATAATAACAATTGTGTATTTCGGATGCGCCCGAAGCATGCTAGAATGCATGATCAGATGATCATAGTGATGCTGGAATGAGAATTTACAAAAGGGTACAACACGAGTATGCAGAGTATCAAAAAGTGTTACAGTGGACTAAAACGGTAGTAATGCCCGGCAAATTTGAAGGTCAGGGTCAATTGACGTCGGCTGAAGGTCTGGAGTACATGCATAAGTGGTATAGGAAATAACTACCCTTGGTGGAAATTCGAACGTATTCAAAGGATATGTTGTTGGTGGGCTGCAGAATATGAGAGGCATATGGACAGAGATCTTGTCGAAGCGTTCGGAGAATTATTCACTTTACAACAGTTATGTCAAGAAGCATTAACATGGAAATATATCAGTCTGCAAAGACGATAGTATATAAAGTGGTGGTTGCACACTGGAGGAATCGTATTTGTGGCAAACATTTGCGTACTTCGTGGGAGGGAGACTACCAGAGTGCTGGTGGTATGGAACGGCTGGAGGAAAGCAGGTGAGCGTGCAGCAAGTTGTTAACTTTATATAAGGTTGGTATGAAATGTCAAAGCGAAAGTGGGAGACAAATCAATATTGACTGTGTGGTTACAGCCATTATACAGGTGTTCAGTTCTGCAAGAGGGATGGTAGAGTAATTCACAGGTAAGTGTACGTCAGTAAATGAGCTCTGTGTGGTGTGTACCCTGCAAAAGTGACAGATCAATCAAACTGCCCGAGTATATCGCGGAAAGTGGCAGTGGATCAACGAATATAGAAATGGAATGTATCAGCCGGTGCAGATAGTGGTGTGATTTAGAGGCTGGATACAGGGTCATTTTCGGTAATATAACACGAATGCAACATCTGGAGGATCAAAGGTGTCGATAACGGTGATGGTATAGTAAGTAGACGGTGGGTGTCACATTTCTAATGACCAGTATGACTGGTGTAGCAAATGATGGGAACGGAGCGGCGACGCTACATGGGAAGTGTATCGGAGACATTCACTCATGGAGGGAACGTGGTGCTCTGCAAAACCCGAACACTCGATGCAACAGCATTGCGGATGCTATCAGATGGACCGATGAAGAGTGCAGGTAGTTACTAATTACTTCGCTGCCCACTGGAGGACTACCGAAAGATATGTCAGCTCTGGAAGGTTTTTTTACGTACAGACTCTGCAGCTTAGGAAAAAGTGGATCTCCAGGGAGAGATCGTCTAGACGTGATGTTGTCACCCTCGTGGAGAGCTACTCACATAAAGACGAGTGGCCCGTTACAATGGTCCAGAGCCGCCGTACAGAAATCGATAGCCTTGTACGCACGGCGACGGTGAGAACGAACAAAGGAGACGTATTGCGTGGTACCCGTAAGATATGTCTGCTTGAAGGGGATAGTGGAGGGGGCGAAGTCGACTGGACAGACCAAGCTTAAACCGAGTATACTGGTGCCAGCTGAAGCTGAATTAGTTCATTTACCCCTCATGCATCCCCTGTAGGTTTCAGCCATTCACACAGTCTTTGAAGCGCATTTGCGTCCCACTCGATGCGGTGTTCACGACTTGCAATGTAATTAGTCTGTTCAAAATCCAGTTCCGTACACAAAACGACATTGTTTGTGAATTGGGGGAAATTTGGAACAACCACCTTTTGACCGTTTGTAGACACACCTCGGTTTCCGGAACCTCCGATCTGTATTATTATTCAACCCGTGTTCAAGTTGATATAATTTTGGGCCGAACATACTTTTAAAGTAACTACTGCAGACGCTAAACTCCCTGATGTTTCGAGTACCTTGTAGCCATGTTGATTCTTCATCAAGAGTTCTCAGTCTTCATTTTATCATATACTTTACTCTTATTTGGGAAGTCTTTTGTCCTGTACGTACAGTACAGGACAATACAGTGCGCATCCCGATCACACCGAAGCTCTTCTTTCGTAAACCGATAAAGTCGTATCATCTTCAGATGGAACTATAAGACATGGACGTACGGAGCATCAATTCAAGAAATCCTGCAGGCGTGTATGTGACTGGCCAACAAAAGATGATGCCTGTCGCGACCGACTTATGCACTGACTTAAGGGTCGAGATAGGTTAGGAGGAATCAGTACCCCCAACCGCCCCATGGATGCTGACCATTTCATGGGAGGATTTGGTGTGCTCTGTAAGGTGTGTGTGTGGAAATCCTCCTCGGCCGTTGTCACATACTTGTATTTTTGAGACCATGCTCCTCATCCTATGGACCCTCGAACAAGTACACTACACTTGGGCGTTTGCTTATATTTTGCTCATGCGCCGTGGCATATGTTTGACCCGAGCTCGGACGGCCGTGGCGGTGGTGCCTTACACTGACCTTTGTCGAACTCTGGTCGCCGTCGCTAAACGTTTTGGCCGTCCAGTAGAGGTTCGTAAATAGTTTATATGCGTATAATCTGTTAATTCAGCACAGTAGAATCAACGAATCAATCTTGTTCTGACTTTGGGATTCGTCAGGTTAGCTACGCGTTACTAATCACCAGAATAACCGTTACAAACTCCTTGGACTCATCGGTGCCTTGACCATCGGAAGAGAGGACTCTTCGTCAATACATGGCCATAATCAGGGAGGGTTCAGGAACTGCAGTCTCCTTCCTATTCAACAACTCTTCAGATCACAGCCACTAGTCACACACATACCTCAAGGTCAGCCCCGCTAGTAACAGCTGTGATATGGTGCGATGTAGCTGGTACTAGATAAGGGTTCCACGAGGGTTGAAGCGAAAGGAACCTGTCGGTCGTCTAAAAAAATCATAGTGCATTCCTGGTCATATTTCTTCAAATACAGTTCCCCGCATCCTATATAATTTCCATTGAAACTCAGCCACCGTTCTCGGGCTTATCACATCCCCTGGTAGCCTATTCCAGTCGTTAGCAACCCTGACAGCAGAAGACCGACTTCTGACTCGAGTCAAAGTTCCTTCTTGATTGTCGAGGCATGCCCTCTTATGCAGCCACTTCCTCGCAGCTCAAATGGTCCCCCTGTGGCCTCGTGCCTCTGTGGACCGTTTTAATGTTTTGAAGGCCATTGCGAGGTCAACTCTTCTTCTTCCTCTAGAGAAAATAACCCTTGTTGCTCCAACCTCTGTTCGAAGCACAAATGTGTGTATACTCCGAACCATCCCCTGACTCACCTTTGTAGCTGCTCGTGGGCCTTTACGTCCCACACCAAATGTAGCCTCCACGCTTGGACACAGTTTTCTGGGTGGGATCTCATAAAGGCCTTATACAGTGGCGATAAGACCCTCGGTTCCCCGGAGCTGACCACCCTCCTTAGCTGGTGCAGGGCTCTACATGCTTTCTGTATCGCTTTCTGGCAGTGGCGACTTGGCTCAAGGTCAGCGCCCACCATCACCCCTGGATCCCGGGCTTCTATGGTCTGGGCTAGTACCTCCAAATTGTCTGGTGAACCCATATATCACCCGACCCCACCGCCTTGGTTGCATCTTGCTGCTTCAGGTTGTTCAAAACCTCGCCCGCATTGATTTCTCCGTCCTGCGTTTCCGTGACTCCACTGCCCTAACTTTTAGGTAGCCCTTGGGAACCCTTGACCTGTCCATGTACCCGCTGAAAGGATTTCAACAGGATCTCCTTTATACTGCCTGTTAATAGTACTCACTCCCTGTGAGTTTCTGCCCCCGCCTACGGCTTTCCTTAATACCACCGTAGACGGAAACTACTGGTAGTATACTTTCGGATTCCTCTTGAAGTTCCGCGCAACAGGTTCTCCGTAATTGTTCCGGCACAGCCACCTTCTTGCAGTTTATCCGGGGGCCCAGTTCTACCAGGCTATTCTCCTCCATCTTTCAGAAGTTTCTTCCGAATTTATCTTTCGCACCCATTCCCTTAAGGTTTCGCCTAAATTGGAATACTCTACGGTCAGTCTTACCCATGGGTCCCCCGACTTCTCGGTGTTCTAGGTCATTTGGGACTGTGGTCATTTCCAGGTCAAGAATTGACGGTGAATGACCAAACCCCCATCTTTTAATTTGGTTACCGTGTTGGACAAGGACCTCCCTGTGGAGTAGAAGGAGTAACCTCTCCCCAAACGTGGCTTCTGGAGCGGTTTCCGAGGTCCAATCCACTTCGGGCACTTTGAGATCACCCATAATATGTAGCCTTCGTCCCGTGTTGGCAACTGTAGCGAGGAAATAAAGCAGACCGCCGTCCTTGGCACCTTCCGCCTCTGGGCTTCGATACGTGCAAACAATCGAAGTTCTCGATCCGCCCGTAACTATCACGACCTTTACTGCTTTTACATCCGGCGTAACAAGTCGGCTGCTGTCAGAGTCGTCACACTGCTCCACTAGAGGGACGATTATACTACCTTCTGCTCAACCGTCCGGCCTATACATCCTAAAGCCTGAGTGGGAGTTTGGAACCAGCCCATTGTCGCTTTCACCTGGTCGTAGCCACGTTTCAGTGACAGCTATCACGTCTGCTCCCTGTGTCCTAGCTTTGAGCTCTGGCCTTTTGTCACCCATACTTGTAGCATTGGTGTAGGCCACGAGCATCACAACACCCTCCTCTACTTTCCTGCTTTCCCCAGAGGGAGGTGGCGGGTGCTAGGGTCCTGAACCCGAGCATCCGGACCGTTTTCCTCGTGTCACGGGTGGATTCCTGGAGTTGCTGTCTACTAACGCCCTTTCCACTTCCTGAGTTGCCTAGCATATCACCGTCTTTGGAGTCTCGGTGGGGTTCAGTTGACTTAATTCTCCTCTCTTGGAGTTGCGACAGTCCAACCCTTTATTAACAAGGCTGGACAGTGCCTCATCCACCCTGACCATGGGCCCCGTGGTGCTTAGGTCCTTCTTCTTGCCAGCTTCTACCCTCGGAGGCATCAGGGAAGGCCGTGTTAGAACCCAGAGTTCCGGTTTTTCACCGTTACCTGACTGGCTACAGCTGTTTTATCACCGAGCACCACTTCTATTTGCCACTTTGAGATTGGCCCTATTTGCCCGGCTGCAGCTCAGAAGGCGTCTACTTTACGAGGGTTGGAGGGCCCGACAGACTTGGGTCTTAGTTAACACCCTTTAGAGTCGGTCTCCCCGTTCCACCGCCCCAATCTGAAATCTTGTCAAGACCACAAGCCCAGGGATTTCCACCTCTTAGAGTAAGCTGGCCACACGGTATCTAATTGCTCTGCCCCTCTGCTTTCCAGTTTTTATGAAAGGTTCCGGAATTCCGCAAACTACTACTTTCCGGTTCCGTCCCACCGCGGTATAAATATTTTTCCTCTACCTAGTCAGAAGTTTAGTGATATTAGCCATGTCTTGCTCTCACTTTCTTACCTGATCATTTAGGTCACGTAATCCGGCTACCAACTCATGGGTCAGCATAGCCGCAGCTGCTTGCTGTCCCGGCATTGGCCTGGTGTCCTTTAGGTTTTCGAGCTTCGCCTTGTGTCCACTGCTGTCCCTATTTGGTGCCAATCATTTTTCTAAGGGTTTATATATTTCTGCTTTTTTCAGGTCCCTTCCCTCGGTTCGGCCGAAAAGTAAAGAAGTAGAAGCGCTGTTCCCACCATCCACGGGAGAGGTAGCCATGATATGTGCGTTCCAACACGCAGTACCCCGGATCGAAGTCACGAACGCACAATAACTGAAGAGGCCTGGGTAAATTACAATTTCTCCCCAATCCTCGGTATCGTACTTCTGTGGATAAAGCGTCCCACTCAGCATCCAGCGTCCTTTCAAAAAGCCTCAGGCCCTGAAAGCTAGTTATTCCTACCGTCAATCTGCTCCTCACTCTCATTTCTCTACTGCTGAAGAAGTTCACTCGCACTCTTCGCCTAGAGCGTGGCTTCCACAATTTTATACTACTTCCTCTCGTTCTGTGATCAGTGGCCTGCCCGAATAAGTCCCCTACACTTACGCCCGATATACTCCCCAGGATTTTAGGTGCCTCCATAAGGTCTCTCGGAGTCCTCTTTGCCCGAGGGAGGAGGGTCCTTTGTCCTTCTGTGGTGGTTCATGGGATTACCTTTGCTGTTCTTCAACCACCCGAGTGGCTAATAGCTGGGCCTCTTCTACCAAAGCGGCATCATTTTCCAAAAAGGTGCTCAGGCCTGTACACAGCTTTCTGAAAGCAACCCTACTGCTGCCTGGTACTTAGGCATGAACACCTTCATCGTCGTGCAAGGAAATGCTGGGCGCAGCGGAAAGAGCTCACATCTTGCCTCGTGGGCAGTCAGTTTGCACTGTTCTGCATACTTAAGGTTTGCGGTCCTTTTGACGCTCAGGTTTCTTGTTGACGACGTCGTCTCAACTGCGAATGGTCCACTTTCTCCCATAACCATGAACCGCAGGGAAACTCTGGTTAGTAGGTGACTCTTGCTTTCGTTCAAGGGCATATGCCATTTGTTTGCCCAGCTAACTATGTGTTTTAGGTCCCTTGCCAATTCATCACGATCTCTTGATCCCATAAACCTGAAGTCGTCCCCAAATACGAGATTTGCTAGTGGTAAGTCTTTCACTGGATCATTTATGTGGGAAGGGAAAAGCAGTGGGCCTAAAACTGACACCTGAGGTACTTTGCTGGTGGCCTCTACTGCTTTTGAAATTCGGGTACCCACCCTGGCACGATGAGTTCTGTTGTTCAAGAAGGCTGATACCTACTTGTGTATTTGCCCTTCTATTGCAAAGGTCTTCAATTTCTTCATCGATTGGTGATGGATGACTCAGCCGAAAGCCTTGCTGAAGTCTAGGTAACGAAATATGACCACCTTGCCTTCGTTAAGCAGGTTAGTGGCTGCGTCTGGGAATAATACAAGGTTCGAGAGACAATGTTTGATTTTCGAAAATCTGTATTGTGCCCTACAGAGCAACTTTTGGCTCAATGAGTGCTTACACATGCACTGTCCTACCAGTGGCTCTAAGCATTTGCAAAGAATGCATCTAAGGAGAGCGGGACGGCCATTTTCCTTTTATGACCTTCGCCCTCCACCGAGGATAGCCGCAAATGTAGCCAACTTCCAGTCCCAAGGCAAAAGTCATTGGCTAAGTGTGGCGCAATATGAATGGCAGATATGTCCACTGATTTTGGCAGCCAGTAGCCGGGTGACTGCCGTCAGGCCTGAACGACTAGTGTATATTGAGTCCTCCCAACAAATTATTTACCCCCCTCCCCAATTCGCGGGTTGGAAAGGATAGAAGCAACCTCTAACATCCACTCTGACTGGAAAATTCCTCGACCACTTACCTTCAAATACTCTCTAACTAATTTTGGACTGCTTTTTCCAACCTTATCCGCGCTGACACTGTTTTATGGTCGACAAATAGTCTACACTTGACTCCATGCTGTTTTCACGGTCGTGCTTTCTTAGAGAGATTACTTTGCGGGCAGCTGGTGCCGTAGACATTCGCATTCGAACAAGAGAGTTCAGCTTTACTACGGTTTGGGTTCACTCTCTCGCTGACCTCGACTAATCGTAGGAGATCAGCTCATTTACGCTGATTTTTAGCTGCCACGATACGGACGTTGTTCTTCGGGCATGATTAAGCATGGGGAATTTATTGCTTTTGCTCGGACTTCGGAACTGGTACTCTCCATTTACTCCCTTTGGTCAACTGTTCCACTTTTACAGAATTCTGCCCTGTTTTTGACCGCCTTTTTGGCTGGATAGCAACTGAGGTGCACTTTCTAAGGTATGATCGTTTTGCACTTATATTCTTACCCGCTAATACTACGGTAGAATTTGCAGAGCCATCGTGTTCTCGATTTGGGTTCTGCACGGATCCGTGCTAAGAGCTGCTTTGAGAATCTAGAGTTGTATCCAGGAAGGCTGAAGCTTATTAACCAGTAAACCGAGCATTGATTCGTTGGTAAGGCTTCACTTGGACCGAGGTATGGGCGTTTTGGCCGTTACGCAACCTCTGGCTTTTAAATCCATTTTTGCTTTCCCCCATCACGTTCATGTACGCCCTCGAAGTTTAGGCCCAACGCATCGACTTTTCTCTGCCCTTCATCATGTATTTCACACCCATCCTTCAAGACTAAAGCCCCCGCGCAGTTTCCAAGCAAAGACATTGACTGAACATATCCATAGTGGCTTTTTAAGTTGTGTTTAACTTGGTTGACCATTGCCAGTCCAAAGGGTCTTCTTGCCCTTCGATGGATCTTTACCGCTGAGTTCCTATCCTCTTCGTACAGTAAACAGGCACATTTCCTATCATTGGCCAAAATTTCTGCCAAATTTCATCTCTCTTTTTGCTGCTTGCCGAACTGCTAGCTTCCCCCAAGCTGGCTTGCCATTATTTTTGCTTCCTGAATTGGGGCAAAACCGTCACGTGGCTCCGAAAGAATTATATTGATCTCCTGCTCCTTTTGCTCTACCCAGCTTCCTCATCATCTACCCCCCAGCTTAGTTCTGCAACCCTAATTAGGAACTGTCTATATTTATCATCCTAAATTTTTCACGGCTTCCGCACGTCTGAGACAAGGGGAGAACCCGAAGGGTGGCTTGATCACGCGGCCAGGATACCAGAACTATAAAACCGGACTAGGATAGTTAGGGAAGAGGCTGAGTCAGCCAGAAAAGAACAAACTCAAAGAAGAGAGCAGGAGGTGGTACCAGAAACCACGGAGCACGGGACAATCTTGCATAGCAATTATATGGGACGGTGTAAACAGGTTTTCAGTTTCGGAACAGACAACTGAACCCTTGCAGTAACTACAACAAAGTGAACCCATAAGATGTACGGAAATTGCCCCCACCCAGAACCGAGCGGACTAAAGTAGCGAGATGACCGAGGCTAAGAAATAGCACTCTATTGGTATCGCAGAACCGGATAGTATAAATATGCTAAATCAGGGGAGAAAATTGGTAGGCTGGAAGAAGACCAACGTCAGGAAACCTTCATCCGGGAGCACTCCAGTCTGCGTTTTTCTATTTTTACCTTTCCAGACAACCACTGATGGTGCCTTCCCTTCGATGGCTCGACATAATACCTGGCCCACATTTACCGCTGAAAATTCGATACCTGCTCGTCATTTCGTCACTACCACATAGACCCTGCTCCACAGGACTCCTCGCAACATGGTCGCAAGCTTCTGGACTATTCGATCTCTATGTGACAACGCCAATTTCATTCCATCTGAGCCCGTCGGGGCTGGGCGCGGTCAGATCCACCGCTATGGCCGGCGCACATAGGGCGTGCAGGACGTCTGCAACGATGTGCGGGTGCAGCTAGGATGGCGGATCGCACCTCCTGTCACCAAAAATGGTTTCTGGTTGGATGTCCAGCGCACGTTCAGCCCCACCCACCAGCACCGGTTGCGGCAAAAAAACAACATTTATTCACCCGAAATGCTGCAAATATGGAACTATTTCTCCCAGTTATCGCCTATTTTTCGTCGTACTTGTTTCCATCTTCGCCACCTTAACATACCGCTTCTTACTCCCGAAAAACCCTACCTTCCCTAGAACATAATTATCGCGGAGTTAAAAGACCGTTTCCGTACTCAGCTTAACGTTCATGATTCTTTTTCCTGAGGATTCGTGCCAAACCACCCGCTTGTCCCATTCGCAAACTTAACCAATCCCCGAGATAAAACTCGCTCTTATTTTATCACAGTTATCGATATATTTGCAAAAGTCACATTTATTGTTGCCATACACGTCCGTCCCACAGAGTTCAAACAGTATATTTCACAGAGCATCCCATCAGTCGGCTATATTGTGATAGTTCGCTCTCTCTATCAGCCCTTCTGCTCGCCCATATGGCTGAAGCGTCACAATATCCTCACCTTGCAAAGATTCATGCCTTTCCCATATACTGACATCTGTATCGCAGCTTTTTGATCTTTCGCTATCACAGGATCCATTTCTTACAAAGAATACCAGCAGATAGCATTTCGCCTGTTAACTACTTCACCGTCCAACTTCGCAACTGTATTCATCGGTTGTTTGAAGCTTTTTCATATCCGGCATTCTATCTTGGTAAATCCTCTCAGACAGTTTTGATTCTTGCATCTCTCTGGTCTTCATGTTCAGCCCTTAGACAAGGATAATCGAAAGTAAATACTTACCTGTCATTTAAATACTCATCTGTGCTAACCATGTATCTGCGACTATCATGGCTACGCATCACAAATTGATTGGTCGGCCAGTTCCCATTTCCGTTTTGGGGCGTCACATTCTGCCTTTATGAAAGTGAACAATGTGCGCAACGATTTAACGGACTCAGCCGATATTTGGTCGCTGAAAGTTACAAGGAAAATCTTCGAAACATTTTGATTGTTCTTTATCTGCAAATTCATTCCTTTTATCGTCTGATTTCAATCCAAAGCCGTGCCATACTCCTCTGAGCGCTATAGCTGGTTGATGTCTCACTTGGAAACTTCTTTTTCCTCAAGGTGAACAAAACTTTCGTCAATTCTGTTTGATTCTCTCGTTGCATAGCCCCTCTTTTTGTACTATTTCAGGAAGGGTCTACTACCTCCGACCAGCTTCACCCTGACTTGGCCGAGCTGGCCACCCGACCTTGAGTTCAAATTTGCCGGGGGCCGCTTTAAATAGTAACTTGAATGCTTTATTTTGTACAATATCGGGTGCATATACCTGAATCATCCTCTTGGAATTCGGACTCTACGTCCAACTGTACCTTTTGATCTTGCGTTACAGCATGCCTCGGGTTATCCGAAATAACCCATTATTATTAATATTATTATTATTATTATTATTATCATCTTACCTGTCCGCAGGGATCCTGATCGGTTGAGGCCTACCCGTGTGCGAGGATACGAAGCTACACCCGGCCGTATCACGTGTGACGGCCACTGAATAACCACAACCGTCCCCCTCAAGAGTACCTAGTCAACTTGGCTCGCTTGTCATACTGTTCTTCTTGTTGGGACGGTGCCTGTGGCTCGGCCGCTGAGGTAGTCACTCCAGGAGGCGGGATAAATGGATCGCTGCTTTTAAGACGGTCGCCGTCTGGACCCTCTGTCGTCTCAGCAGTGTGATCGGTCATGTTTTCAGAGGCCGTTTGGAAGTGAATCTGGCTAAGGTGGCACCGATGTACCGGAGGATCATCCTAATCGGCAATCTAGACCATGGATTGACCAAGTAGTCCGATGATAACTTCCACAGTTGGTCGAAGCCTGTTGCCATGGAAATGTTTGACTTCACTGGAACCAAGACACATGAACAATGTCCGTATTCTTCTGCTCCTGAAGAGAACGACTGTACTATTCTCACTGGTTGTGTGCACAGCTTTTCGGTCCTACAGAAAGAAATTGTCAGGAATGCTTCCAAGTAGGGCGAAATTCTCGGGTTGGCTGATGGAAAGATGAGTATTTGATCGAGGTCATCCACCCTTCTATCTACTGCATCTCTGTCGCTGGAGAGCTAGGAAATCGATCGACTGGCGTCCGGTGCTGGACGCCAAATAGGGTTAATCCCGAGCATGTGCTATTCTGAAAGACCCGTTCGGAAGACCATCTGGGTCACTCGGAATTCGATAGATGGAGTGCTGTCAAAGACAAGAAACTCCAGAGGCGAGTCTGGCCCTTTAGTCGGTCTGGTGATGATGAAAACTACGGCGCCGCCCCAAAGCACCTAGACTACCGGTTGAACCCGAATGCACAATACACATTGACGACGTTAGTGGGTAGTTAACCCACGGAACTGCAAAGAGGATAGACCGAAGAAGCGGAGAGGACCAATAGATTTGGCGAAGAACTACATGTGAGGACCTCATACTCTTTGTAGACCGTTATGCCCGATACCAAGTAATCGTTTCGGTCAAAATTTGCGTGAAACCGGCAAGCATCATATCGCCCGGCAGTGTCCTCGCTTCCGTAATGTAGACTTTGACGAACGTCGGGAAACTGCTAAGAGCCTGGGAGAGATCTTATTTTATCTCAGCGATCCACATCTAGCAGCTGTGGGTCTAGTGAAAATAAGTTGCAGTCAAGAAGGATGCCACAGAAAATACTGTTACCTACTGTTCAAAACCAAGAAATTAGGTGTCGAAGAACCCCCGAAACTGAGGGTGGTTGGCTCAGCGTCTCGTGCCGATGCGAACCCCTTTCGACAGGAAGTAACGGCAGTCGGCGCTGAAACCCCATTTTGGGGTGAAAAGAGCGTTGGTCTTTGAGATAGTGGTTCAGATACCCTTTAGGTGAGAGAGGAACTTGCAGAGATATGAGGTCAGGAGGGATCAATCTTCGTTGGCTGTGAGAACAGTAGCTGGTACACAGTTCATCTGATCGACCAGACTGCTCCTGAAACTCGTCTCCTTGGCCAGCAAAGACGGCACAGAAAGCCTGGAAGTACTCGCCGCTAGAGATCTGCCGATAAGAGCACTTAATTCAGTGCAGCGGATCTCAAGCCAGTGGCCGCACCTCGACGGGGTCGCAATCAAAGAGTGGAGGAATGACGAAATGGATCTATCGACGCTTTATGATGTCCCAGAAGCTCTCTAAGAACTGCGGCACAGAATAGGAGGCTTCGAAGCACCGTACCTCTTAAGCACAATATCTGGTTGGACTTTACGTAGCAGCATAAAAGGAAGAGAATTTGAGCAGGTGCGAGGCAATTTAGCTTCAGAGGGAATAAAGGACAACAAACAGACAACCCGACACAATCATAACGATGGATTAGCCGGCACTACGAATGATAGAGATGCCCTGTCACGAGAAGGAGGATGAACCATGAGGATGGCAACCAAGAAAGACCAGCATGTAATCGATTGTTCTAAGGTTGCTGTGTCATGGAGGCCCAACCTAAAACCAATGCCCAGAAGCAGTGGGCATCTAAAAGTTATCACAGAGTCCGAGAAGACTGAGTGAGCGTGACAACTTTTGGATTCTCTTTAATGACAGAGCTCATGCCTGAAGTTCGAAGGACTGTCAAGGGTGATGAGTTCATATTCCTTCCCGATTTACGCAAACGGCCAGCTACACGGAGGGAAATTCTACCGTCAGCCCATTCTGTGACCCGTTTGGATCTACCTCATTATGGCCACTACTCAGCAGGAGCTTGCTCCAGCCTGTGTGCCGAAGTGGGCCGGGTCGGGAAAACCCTTTCCAGGACGAAGATGACGAACGACGGCATGACTGGATAGGAGAACTAGATCTACTCAGCACGATCAAGACACCAAGATACCCGACAAAGTTCAAGTGCGTACGCTACGCCCACCTCCACTTGTTCTCAGGTGCACTAGAAGTGGGCTACGGGGTAGTGGTTTGCGGCTGCCTGGCGGAGGAAGAGGGTGCTCAACAAAATCAGATAGTATTCGCCGAGGAGAATCTGGCTCCACCGAAGACTGTGTCCCTTCCGAGGCTAAAAATGGCCGCAGCAGTATTGGCCACAAGGGTTCGACTGGGATGTAGTCCTTTCGTAGAGATTAAAGTCGAGCATTTCGATCCGTTCCTCGTGCGATAACACAGGAACACGCAGAAAAGTTGTGGCTGCTTGATAAGATGTCGCAATCCAGAGCAGTTCATATCGGACTAGAACATAGCATGACTTTTGGTTCATTCCTAATGGTTTATAAAGGTTGGTCACGAGGTGAGGCTTCCCAAAAAACAAACACTCAGACAGTGGTCTAGATTTCTCGGGACCACAGGAGGGGTTAGGGAGAGATTGGAGCCTCCTTGACCATGCTAAAGAAGAGACAGTGAGTGGTTAAGGCAGTAGAGTGGCGCTCTATTCCACCTTGTGCCAATCATCACGATAGCGCTTGGATAAACTTATACGAACGCCCCGGAAAATACCCACGACTCCGACCTGGCGACAAATTCTCGATGACGAGACCTCGATTATGCTGTCAAGCCAAGTAGGACGCACATTAAGCAACGGACCTCTGGTGCCGATTGTCCCGGATCCGGAGAGCCAATCGGACTTCACCCCCAATAGTCCGTTTTTATGGCGGCAAAATGTAACAGGACTCAATCCGAAAACTACGTGGGTCGTGTTGTAGGGATGAATCAAGTGAACAACTTAGCACGGGCTTTCTGGAAACTTTGGACGGGGGACCAACTACCAACACTGCTTTCTTGAGAAAAGTGGATCTTCAGAGAGATCGTTTGGACATGACTATGTCGTCAAACTTGCGGAGGGCCACTTACACTAAGACGAATGGACTGTTGGAGTGATCAAGGATTGCCATACGAAAATCGATAGTCTAGCACGCACGGTGGCGGTGAAAGCAACCAAAGGAGGCCCACTGCTAGATATCCGCAGGGCTCGTGAGGAGGATAGTGATAAGGGCGACTTCGAAGCCACAGGCCAAGTTCAAGGCAGGGCAAATGAAATATGTCCCGGAGCCAGTGACGCTGATTCACGCCAAATTTATCCAAGTTAGTTCTGCACCATTGGAACTGACCCCACCTGTCTCTTCCAAAATGCTGCTTCTGTGTTCCACCACTCTACCGTTATTTGCCCCTGCTCTTACATATATATATATATATAACAACTGCGAAACCGGTCGTGTGCTTTCGGGGAAATTTTGTCCACACGTTAATATACTACTTACTATCAGTATGAGCGCTTGCGTTTACAGCCTTGTTGTTCGTTGGGCTAGCAGTGACCCAGACACGAATAACTATGAGAAATTACGGTTGTGATTCATTTGTGGGCTCTCCAATGAAGAGTGTCCATTCACACTCCAGACGATTCAAATTAGGTTCTAGTGAATATATATATATATATATATATATATATATATATAAACCTTCCAACACAGCTACTTCCTTGTTCTATCTCTTCATTGATATTTTCTCCTCTTCATATATATGTGTTTATATATGAATAACCATATATATACATATATTTCCTCTGCATCCTCCAGCACTTTGCCAGCCAGTTCCCTTGCCACCATCCTGCTGCTCCTCATAATATGCTTCAATTTTGTCTTTATCTGTATCCCATATTTACCTGACATCGATCCTTCCAAACCGCTGGTGCCATCTGACCCACTTTTTAAGTCTCGCATTACTGGCTCCCTGTCTTCAAATTGACACCGTTCATTTGTTGCAGTGTAGCATACTTCAGGGCCTTCTAAGCCTATGCCATACAACCCAGTTGTTTCTTGTTCTTGGTTCTTCTTTTCGTTCATCCCTTTTTCCATTTTTCTTCATCGTTTCTGGTCACCATATTTTTTCATACCGATTTTCAGTCCTCCCATGTAAAAATTCCAGGCCCCAATCATCTTCGATTGGCCCAACCAGTTCCCTCATTTGACCCTCACTTCCAAATTCACCGAGCTTATATACAAACCCATTCTAGGGTTCACTTAAACTCCCTCCGTTGCTCCTTGGTGAGCATACATTTATCTCTTCCTCATACACGTTCTAAGGCCACATACTCTACGATTGTCATGCATATTTCTATTCTTTTACGATTTTTCTCTCAATTTTTTCGCTTGTGAATAAATTGATCACGCCTCTGGCTCGCTTCGGGCATCTTCGAAATAAACTGTTATTATAGTTACTATTATATGATTTATTTCACGTACCCCCAAGGAGGTCCTGACCCTTCATACACGTTCCAAAGTGCATTCGCATCTGATTCCTTGCAGTGTCCACAATTTACAGTGGAGTAAAGTTGCTGAAAATTCAAACCAACCCAAGACTTGAAATTATTTGTAAAACAGTCGGAGCATTGGAGCAACCCTTTATTGACGGTTCGTAGAAATACTTCTGTTTCCGAAGCCTTCCCTTTGCACTGTTATCAACATAAGTTCCATTCGACATGTGTTTTGTTCCCAACATATTCAAGAAGTGAGAACTTCACGAACTAACTAAACTCCCTGGCGTTTCAAGCACTTTGGAACTGAGTCGATTCCTCGTCGAGAATTCTCAGCCTTCATTTGGTTATGTATTTTGCTCCTGGCCAGAAAACCTTTTATCCTTTACATTTCCTAAACTCTCTACACACCTTCTTTTGAGCCGAAGAGTTCTTCCCCTTATACTATTATTAAACGTATTATCGCCAGATGAGACTCCCAGACACAGATATTTGGAGCGAGCTCTCGACAAACTTTGTAAGGTGGCGTGCTGCTACCCAACGAAAGACGTGGCTCATAGAGAGCAACAATTTTACTGAATTTAGCCCCTGGGGGTCGCGGAACCCTTTCGATTTGGCCCCTGACTGCCGCAACTGTAGTGTCTAACGACGACTTTCGCCAAACTCTGGTTCTTGTTGTTAAACGTAGTAGCCGTACATTTGAGACTTGCCCACTACTTGCATGAGTGTAATTTATTAAATCTCTACCGTGGAATCCGTGAATCAGTCTTGTTATAACTTTGGGATTCGTCAATTGGGTGGCGCCTTACTCACAATCGGAATAACGGTTACAATGGTTGCAAGGCCCGCGCTCAACATTTACCGGATCTTGTGGTTATCTTGTTACCCGGATGCTTGCGGTAAACCGATAGATGGTTCACTGGATGACGGAACTGTAGAGCAATAGGAGAGGGTTCAGGATGCAAGTCTTGACAGTATTTGCTCCCGGCACTGCCGATGAGCTGATATATGGACCACTGGACTAGGGGAAACGGTTCAGGATGATGGTCTTAGCAGCATATTGAGCACTGTACTGCTGTCAAGCTAGAAGATGGATCACTGGGCAATGGACGGAGCCCGGTACTTGTGGCCTCCCATTTAGCTATCACTTGCCAAGACTTGGATTCGTTCACAGTACTTTCACGGTAATGTATCAAAGATTTTCAGTTGCTTGTGTTGTGAAATTTTGGAGGGAACGACTTCCGTTCATGCTTTTAACACGTTTAGTGTCTCGCTAAAAGCTGACTGCCGTGAGCGGCTGCCAATTTACCCTTGCTGTTGCGCCTGCTCTCAAGCTTGCTCTCAAATACATGCCTGCCGCTATTTCTCCCGGTCACCTTCTCAGTCCCACTGGTCCTTGATAGTTAAGTCCCAACTAACGTATTCACACAGTGCCCAACATTAGAGTGCAGTGAAACTGCATTTATTTCCGGCAACTATTACCTTTATCGCCAATCCAAGTATAAGCTGTTTCGTCACTCGGAAGCAAGCCGTTCCTGGTCCGACAGCCATGCCGACACACGCTCTTATGAGCCCTCCATGATAGTTTCTCCCCCTATATTCTCTGCTCTACTTGCTTACACAAACATCTCTGTTGCTCGACTTTAAATTTTCAGACCTCTAGTGAAGCTTGACTCTATTAGTGAATGCAGTGGTCCACAGCTTCCGCAAGCCATCCGTCTCGTTAGCCTTGCGCACGGTGTTGGTGAGCCCGAAGTAATCTGAACACGCAAGCATTGTTTTTGAACTGCCCGCAGAATTCTTCATCACGGGCTTTAGTCCGCTCCACTACCCCGTTTTCATCTGCTTTTCAATCTTTTTATCTGATAAAAGTATTTCAAAATCCAGGTAGATAGCCTGATCCTCTTTGCAGTGAAACTTCACACCGACTTAAGCGCCCCTCCTTACTGAAAACGGTTTAGCTGAAGGAGCAGCCAATCTAAAAAGCTTAAGACGTAGTAGACATAGGACAACCCGGCGTATCCTCAATAGGCATGAGGATTCCCGAGCATTTACTCGCAAATCTAGAGCTTAGGTTAGTTACACTAGAAACACAATTTCAATTAGCCCACGTAACTGGCCAATCTACGAAGTTTAAGTATCTGGCAGAGCACCTGCCTCCAACCCTGGCTGCATTAGCCAGGGACATTGTGGGAAACCTGCCTACAAGCTAAGACCAAAGCATTCGAATTTCCCAATAACGCCCGTCCAGCCTTTGCCGAACTGGGACAGGCCATCTCCAACATAGCCGCTGTTGCACATCACCTACCGAGGGCTCCCCTGGCACCATCGACCGATGCTCTTGACCTAGCAATTGGTGCTTTTCTACAACGAATGCAGGGCACGAGGCAACCTATAGCGATTTTCTCCAAAAGCCTGCAGCCGGCTGTACTCAGATGAAGCTCTCTCTGTAGAGGACTCCTAGCGGTCTATTTAGCTATTTTTCGTTTCGAGCACATGCTGAAAGGTAAACATTTCAACTTCTTCAAGGGCCATCGGCCAGTCATCTTCCCCCTCACAGTAAACTACGGACCAGTGCCCGTCCAAGGAATCCCGTCACCCGGACGGTATCATTCACTTCTCAGGGAATATACGACAAAAATCAGACGGGCTCAACCTCGTAGAAGTTTCCCTTCCTCTCATCCATCTCATTACGCCAACGAGAGGCACTGGCTTGGCAGTCGTTGCTTCGGCGCAAGTAAATGACTCAGAAGTCGAGCAACTTTGTCGCAGAGGTCCTCTCCAACCTAAGATAGCGCTTCTCACAGCGTCGGAGGGTGCGACCCCTTGCTGTGTGAAAAGTACCTTCGGCCCACTGGTACCGTCTGCTTTCAGGAGGAGAGTCTTTACAGCACTGCACGGAATGTCGCACCCAGACATACTAGCGTCGGCTGAATTTGTGACTGGGCTTTTCGCGTGGCCAAAAACGGATGAGGATATAGGCGACTGAGCAGGCAGTTGTCCAGATTGTCAGCTATCTAATGATGATGATAATGACGATAACGATTTATTTCGGGTAACCCTGAGGCATGCTACAACGCAAGATCAAAAGGTACATTTGGAAGCAGGATCCGAATTCCAAGACGGTGATTCAGGTATGTGCACTCGATATAGTGTAGAAGAAAGTATTCAAGTTACTTTTTATGGTGGCGCCCGGCAAATCCGAACTCGAGGTTGGGTGACCAGGCCGGCCGAGTCAGGGTAGAACTAGTTCGAAGTAGTAGACTCTTACTCAAATACTGCGAAAAGAGGGACTGCGCAACGAGAGAATCAAACAGAATCGACGGAACTTTTGTTCACCATGAGGAAAAAGAGGTTTCTGAGGGAAACATGAACCAGCTTTGGCGCTCCGCGGAGTATGGCTCGGCTTAGGATTGGGAATCGGTTGATGAGAGGAATAAATTTGCGGACGAAGAAAGAGAAAAATGTTTCGAAGATTACATTTGTAACGTTCAGCGACCGAATATCGGCTGATTCAGTTAAGTACCCAGAGAAGGACTCATTTGTAGACAGAGGTTGCCCGGGTGATGGAGAATGAAGTGGCCGGACGTAAACATGTAATCGTTAAGCAGATTGTTTACTTTCAGAAAAGTGGAATATCATTCACCAAAATGGAAAGGGGAACTGGGCAACAGATCAATTTGTGATGCGTAGCCATGATAGTAGCGGATACAAGGTTTGCAAAGGACGTGGGTATTAAAATGGCAGGTAAGTATTTACATAATGATCACCGTTATTCAAGGGCTGAACATGATGGCCAGAGAGTTGAAAGGATCAAAATTGTCTGCCAGGATTTAGCAAGATAGAATACTGGATATGAAAAAGCACAAAGCAACCGATAAATACGTTTGCAAAGTTGGGCAGTGAAGTAACTGATAGGTAAAATACTCTCTGTCGATGTTCTTCGTAAAAAGTGGATCATGTGATGGCGAAGGATGAAAACGCTGCGATACAGATGTCTCTCGGATGTGAATATATGGGGAGGGCATGAATCTTGGCAAGGTGAGGATATTGCAATTCCGCAGCAGTGTGCGGACGAATCGTAGGACTGATAGAGCGAGCGAACTGTCTCAATATCGTCGACTGTTTGGATGCTCTGGAGACGAATATTCCTCGATGAAATATGCAGTTTGGACATTGTAGAGTGGAAGTATATGAAAAAATTAGGCGTGAAAGTTTTCAAATATATCGGTAAATGTGATACAAAGGGGAGAGTTCTTTCTTGGGGATTGGTTAAGTTTGCGAATGGGACAGGTGGGTGGTTTGACACGAATCCTCAGGAAAAAGGATCATGAGCTGTAAGTTGAATATGGTAACAGTCCTTTAAACACACGATAATTATGTGCTAAGGAAAGCAGATTTTGACGGGCGAAAGAAGTGGTAAGTTAAGATGGCGAGGATGGAGATGAGCACGATGAAAAATAGATGATAACTTGGGGAAATAGTGGCATATTTGCAGCATTTCGAGTTGTCTAGAGTGTCAGCTATCTAAAGTAGATAGGCACATAAAAAACTGTCTTTTGTATGTATACCGCGGCAGATGCTTGTTTTTGTCATGTGCTCATCGACACAACAAGTCCCCTGCCTCTATCCAGAGGACTTACTTACTTGGTAACATGTACTGACCGATTTTAGAGGTGGGCTGAGGCGATTCGCATGGGCGACGGCTCATCTGAAACAACTGCACGTTTTTCCCCAGAACGATAAGTAATCCCATTTGGGCACCCCACCATCGTGGCTTCCAGTCGAGAAACTCGTGTCCAAGTTTCATTTTATTCTCTAAAAAACGTAGTGGGATGCAAACGTCTGAGAACCACAGCTTACCATTTAGCTACCAACGGTCAGATCGAGTGTTTTCACGGACAACCCAAAGCAGCCCTAAGGGCTCAAGCAAACCCGTTGTGGCCGGAGACTCCTCCCTCGAACTTTTATCCTGCGCAGTCATTATAGACACCAACATGCAGGTACAATAAAACAACAAGAAGTGCTCTAAATAAAAATCGACACATCCACTACAGCCTGGACAAAGTTAAGGGTTTTGCAAATAAGTTCTTCTTTGTTCTGTGAACTTTCCGACCTTTGGTTTGTTTCTGTTGAACTGGAATTTGAACTGAGATTGTCCACATTTGGAAAAGACTCAGAAACGTCAGAATTAGTATAGGCCGGATTAAAGTCGGAATAAGGATAAAGGGTTATTTGTTCTATATGTATTCGATGAATGGAACCCTCACTGAGATCCGAAATCTGATGAAATCTTTTCCCGAATGGTTTGATTACAACTCCCGCTGAGGGTCTCAAATCACTCCCTCTCTGGCAAGCAACTTACGAGGACCCACGTTGGAGTGAGTGTTTTTTGTGCGGTTATTAAACGGGCTTGCAGGACTACTGCCCGTGGTTGAATGGACAGAATTGCTATAAAGCATTAGAAAGTTGTCCACAAGTCGCTCCAGTTTGCCGGGTTTTCCTAAGATTGTGGATTAGATAGCACTCCTTTTGTTCGTACAAAAGTTTCAGCAACGCCACTGGACTTTGGATGATTTGAAGGACTTAACTCATGAATGCCACCCACAGATTTGACAAGGTTTTGCACCTTTTGAGCAGTGAGATGACCCTCGTCATCAGTAACCAACGCATTTGGCACGTCTTCTCGGCCAAGTGTTTTGAGAAGTGCAGTAATAGCAAAATCAGAACTCGGTAAGGTGGTACAATAAACCTCTGGCTACTTAGATTAGGAACTGATGATAATGGGGGCGTAGTATTTGTTCAGGAACGTTCCACAGTAATCAGCAAGAACACTGTGCCAGGCCTCGCATAATATGGGCCACGGAGCCCACTTGGAAGGTTGGGAATGAACCTTATGCATATAGTCGGTGCAACGTTTAGCAAACTGGCATAAATCATCTTTCAGCTCAGGCCACCAGCAGGTAAGTCGAGCCAAGGATTTCATCTCTTCGACGTCAAGACGTCCGGAAAACAAACCAGTTAGAACGGCTGACCGCAATGTAAGTGATATGACGATGCGATCAATGAAGCAATAAACCCCATAGCAAGTCACGGAAACGCCTTCGTGAGGCTTGTAAAACTCCGAGAATTTACTTTCGATGTCCACTTTCCGACCACGTCGAGAGCAAGACAAAAGGGCGTGATAAAGCCTTCGAGCTTCACGAATAAGGTCGGGGCGATTTATCGGAAGTGGTTGGGCTAACAAATAGTTGGAAAAGTTGTCCCCAGAAGGGGCGTAACGAGACAAGTAGTCAGCTTGAGGAATAGCTTCTGCTTTACGATTTTGAATATCACAGGATTATGCGCCAAGGCCAACGTTCCGCCGTTGGAGCGTGGTTGCGGGTGGTTTTGCTGACCAAGTGTGTGGATCGTAGATCGGCTTCAGTGCTTCGTGATCAGTCACCAACGTGAAGTGTGACACAAACAAGTACTTGTGTAGTCCAGAGTCTTCTAAATGTAGCTGGAGTTTCTCGTTGTGTCTGCGAATATCCACTTTCTGCGGGACTAACTGTACGCGAAAAGCACAGAACCGGATGACCATGCTGTTCAAGTGCGGCTCCAAAGCCAGTAGAAGAAGCACCCGTGATGAAAGTAGACGGTAACTTGGGTTAAGAGGCGTGCAAAATGGCATTGGTAGAAAGGAAAATGAGCAACTGTCGAGGCGCACACTCATATACAGGCGACCAGTTATATCGGTTTTGCGAGCAAAGGTCAAATCAGGGCCATGCCCTAGAAGAAAAGTCCGGGATGAATTTGAATAATACTGCAGTTAACCCAAAAATGAGCGAAATTCTTCAAGAGATTTAGGTGAATAGGCTTGCGATAAAGAAGAAAAACGGATAGGACTGGTCTGAAGACCATGTCCGTCTACCAGATACCCTTAACACTTTGTTAGTGGTGGAGAGGAGGCATTTGTGGGGATTAATGGCAACTTTAATTACGCGGAACCGATGAAGCAACATACACAAAAGTTCGTCACGTAAACCCCTGGTTGGTGCGTGAACAATAATATGTTCTTGATAAGCAACGACACGTTGCATACTGGAAATGAGAAAATCAGTGACATTTTGGAAGATTTCAGGTGACACACTAAGAAAAAAAGGTAAAAGTTACGCTGATGTAGTCCAAAAGGTGTAGTGATTGTTGTGAACTCACGGGATTTTTCGTCAAATGGTATTCGTAGGATGCATCTTTGGGATGCAACCTGGAGTGGCATTTGAACCATAAAACCGATGCGGAATGTCTTCCGTAGAATAGCTGATGTGCCTCAAGAGTTTATTCACGATATAGCGATAATCACCACAAATTCTCGGAGTTTCTCCACCTCTCTTCAGCAAAGTTACAATGGCTGTAGCCCGGGATGAATCACCTATTTATTTTGGGACACCTTCCACGACCGACCGGCCGATTGCCTTTTTCACCGGTTCACGCAATCTTAAAGGTAACGTCAAAATTTTGAGAAATTCTGGCGGCCCTGATATGTCGAGAACAACGGGAGCCGTCTTGTTGCCGCCTGAAGCCCTGGAACACTGGAAAATCAATTTTCGAAGACGGCAATAATGACGGTCAGAGAAGAACGACTAGGAAACCTGTAGTTTCTTCATGCAATTAAGACCAATAGTTGAGAACTATGAGCCAATGTCAAGGAATGAACCCTGATGGGTATTGGATCTGGAGTCTGCAAGGGATAGTTTGCACGTCCCTAATGCATGCAAATCATGGCCAGTCGAAAGTTTCACTATAATGTCAACAGGTTTAGTATTTACGGGGGGTCGGAAACGCTGAATAACAGAATTAGAACTAAACGACTCTATACTGCCGGTATCCAATATAAATGAATGTTCAATTTTTATGGTTACCAACATGAGGGCGAGTAAGATGACAAGGTGAATATGGACCATTAACTACTAGGGATGGACACTAGAAATCAGGAGACAGGCGAGATTGAGCACTGAAATTGTCAGTTACGCGAACCCCGGCACATGAGTGGACGGAGTGAATATGGCCAATGAGCTGGGGACGAATTTATATTACTATATGATTCATAAAGCTTGAATCGGTGCGGCTTTGTGACTGTTGGCTTCTGGGCTTTGCTAGCTTTAAACTATATAGACGGCCTTTAATGAACAACTGCGCCCGCATCTTGAAATAGTTCACACAAGGGTTTAGCGAACTTATGTGTGCCCTCCGGGATCAACAGCAACACCCTTTGTAAATCAATACAGTTATATCCGGCAACTAATCAGCCAGGTAACTGAATTTGTAACCGGTCGAAAAAGTTGCACCAAGAAGCCTGAATTTGCAGTTGAATGTAAAATCTCCGACGGGCCGCTGCTTGTCACCAACCAACCAATGAAATTTTGCCCGTTCCGAAACTTCGAAATTATCTGGCTGCAAAAGTCGAGGTAGGAAGTCTCTGACGACCTTATACGGCTGAGAATTAGGGGAACGGGAAGAATCAAGTTTTTCACAAGAGAATAATCGTCCTTTACGGTGACAGGTAAGAAATGAGCAGTTTTTTATAGGAATTCCTTTTTTTGCGTCGAACACCAGATTTCTATAAGTTCCAGGTGACCTTCAACTTCACTGAAAGTTCCGTGAATATTCAGCAGTTCTAAGACGCAGGAATCCATGGCAGATTCCATGACCACAAAGCCGGGTGCGAAAAGTAGAGAACCAAACTAGAGTGGTCGTGCTATTCACAGTGAACGCAGTGTGGCTCCTGTCCGAAATTCGCACAGTTGGAAACCAAAAACACCGAATGCATGGGCACTCACTCCAACTTTCATCCTGCGCAGTCCTTATAGACATGAACATGCCGGTGCAACAAAACAACAAGGAGCGCTGTCAATAACGATAGCCATAGAATCATTGTTTAGATGCCCTCTCCGGTTGCCGGGGCAGCTGGTTGCACCACAAACTTTGCAGCCTCTCGCCTATTCCGACTACCCCCAACGGCCAACTCATCGTGCGCGTGACCTGCAAGCAGCACCGACCAGAGAGCGGAAGGTACAAATGTACAGGCATTAGGAGCTGCCCACATAAGCACACCTCTTCTTGCGTACAGATGGTACAGGGCACTCGCTTTAGGCTTCACCTTCAGGCCCGCATCCAGTTCTGGAACGGCGAGAAAAGTGTCGTATCGTGGAACTTAAGGGTTAAGGGGAAATGGTTTCCATAGGTAGACTAAAGCCGGCTTTCTTGGAGGTGCAGAAGCTATTAAATTCAGCCCAACTTTGCCTAGCACCTACCGGCCTACCCGCACCCAGGTCTACACAGGCGGCAAGCGCAGGTTCAACAAACCGCGAACCTTTGGTACGGAGTGGCCTTCGCGGTTGGGTCTTGCAAAGACCAGGTCGTTTCGTGAACACCGTCTCTTTTACGCCAAAAAGTTGTCATCACTTTTTCTAAAAAAACGAAATAGCGACCTTTTTTACAATTTTATTCAGTTTTCTGTCCGCATCGAGCTGCTTAGGACGCCCCTTCGTGCACTCGTTTCCGATTTGTCCTTCCTCACGCGTTGTGTTTCTCTTGAAAATAGGTACTCCTCCGCCAGGAATCCATCTACCTTCCACATGAATGTGTGCGTGGAGAACATAGGCCACTCTTATCCCACCGTCTGAAGGCACGCGGAGGATTTTGGCAAGCCTGGCCATTTTTACGACAGCCTGGGCCAGTGTTCCTACCTGCAGACTATCTGCTCTGCACACCTGACTCAAGAAAGAACACATTTATTTTCGACAAATATGGAGGCGATTACCGAGCCATGAAGCAATCCTGCAGACGAAAAATTGTAACACTCTGAACCTTTCAACCAACGTGCGGTAAAATAGTGGTTTTTCACATCCTGTTTGCCATCTCCTTTTTTGTCCTTTTCACCAGCCTTGGCTCGCTTTGCAGGGGAAATGAACACTGTCAAAGCTTCACACTCCGGAAACACCTCCCTTAGTATTCCAGGGGGTAGGTTTTGTGAGGACAGGGCATGCATTTGCGGCAATCCTGACCTTTATCGCCACACCACGTATAAGCTGTCTCATCACTCGAAAACAAGCTATTCTTGGTTCGACCGCCAAGATTACACACGCTCTTATGAGCCCTCCATGATCGTTTCTCCCTCTATGCTGTTTGCTCTACAGGCTCGAATAAATATCTCTGTTGCTCGACTTTAAATTTTCAGACTTCTAGCGAAGCGCGACTCTATTCGTGACCGCATTTGTCTACCGCGTCCGTAAACCATCCGTCCCGCCAATCATGTGCGTTATGAGTGTAACGTGCAGGTGGTCCTCGTAGTAAGGAGGGCGAACGAATACCTTTATTAGGAGAGCTACGAGACAAGGCTTAGAAGCCTCACGCCTGGTGTGCCCGACATGATCGCCAAGCCAAATGTAATATCCATGTTGATTGAAAAATTCATCACGCAGTTATCTCTACATACCTTTTGACCAGTTTTAAACCTCTATCTGCAACCTAATTGAGGCTGATACTGCTTTGTGGCCAAAAATTAAGCTAGGCTGGGTGCGCTTACCTTTTTCCTTCGTGGTCGCTCTCTGTTACCGAGGTACCCTTCAGGACAGTTGAATCAGTGGCAAGTCGCACTGACCCTAGAGAATTTTAATTTATTACGGCCAGATTTCACTCCCTCTCCCACGTCGACTGATCATAGGCGCTTGTCCAGCTTACGTCGATTTTCGGCCGCCACGCTAGGAAATTGTTTTTGGGCCTGATTATGCGCAAATAACTTATTCTGCTTTTTGGACTACAGGACAGATGCCTTCTATTTATCCTTTTATGCCAACCGTCCGCATTTTTTACGGAATCTTATTCAATTTTGACCTTTTTGTCAAGATAGTGACCAGAACCCACTGTCAGAGCTAAAATCTTTATGCCCTTATATTTTGACTCACTAAAAGTAACGTAGAGTTTGCACAGCGACGCTGTTCTTGATAACGGGCCTGCGCTCATTCTAGCCATTCGTTTTCTTGAGGATCCAAGGTTTTATCCAGAACTAGCGAGCTTAATTCTGGGAATCGTGCACTGAGTCGTTGATCAGGCTTCATTCTGTCCGAGATATGAGAGCTTTTGTCTTTACACCAAGTGTGCTTCCTCGTTTTCCACCCTTTATGAATTAATCTGGGTACACTTTTCAGTGTTCAGGTACTTAATTTTGTCGGCGCTTTCGTTTGTTTTATCAAAGTCCTTTATTTTATATCCCTTCTTTGGTGCTCGGTTGGTCGTGATTGATTCAGATGGCACAGATTCCCGTACCATCACGTTTACCGTCAACGCCTTTTTTTCGATAAACAAGCCATTAGGCTGCCTACTGGGAAGACGCCTGCAGACTCCACAGCGGGGATAATCACGCCGCATACATGGCACTTGCGCCTGTTGATCCGGATCTCTGATTCACGATGGTCAGTTTGGACATCTAGACTGCCGTGCCAACGCCGAGGCCAGCAGTATCAAGTGTGTAGCAGACCACCTCTCACCGGAGGTGGCAGTGCAAATTAGGGGCGTAACCCTATCATCCTGGAGCTAAGAAGTCCTGAAAGAGATTACCACTAGAACGGCCCCAAAGCAAAGCCAAAGCATGCAACAGCTTCAAAGCGTCGAGTTTCGAAGTGTAATATGGCGGTTAGCCGATCATTTCACATCTAGTACTTGTTGGACTGTACTTTTCGCACATGCGGCAACTACTAGCACTAACTCCGACACAGCTCCTAGCACAAGCCAGGGTGCGGGTATCTGTATTCAGGCCAAGTGAGGGCGCAGGCAGTTTACATTCCACGGTTTTTCTCGCTGTTTTCATCGACCAGCGCAATTGTAGAATCTGACGGAGTGTGTCTTCTTGAGGTTGATAGGCCCGTTCTATTTATCTTTTATAATTGATCCTAACGAATTGACCTAGCCAGGTCCCCTCCGCGGCATTTTTTTCTCGTTTCTTTGATCGTACTTTCCGCAAGCCTTTGGCTTGTTTTTATCAGTTATATATATATCTCGATTGGACACTTTTGACAGCCTACTATTTTGAAGGCACACCCGTTATTTCTTCCTTCTGATAGTCAATACTGCACCGGCTAATCTTCGTTCGCGTGCTTTCAGATTTTGTGTTTCAGGCATAGTAAATGTTTTAGAATCCTAACCTGGTTCTTTTCCATGTTGCATCTTTTTAACGATGATCAAAGTGCTTGAGCCCCATTGTGAACCGCATTGCCACGCAGCGCACATAAAAGTAGCCGATCTCACACCGAAAGATCCGGAGGTTTTCACCAAGCCACCGCAGCTCCGCTAGACGCTATCTTCTACGCTACATCGACGACCACTCACCACAAAAGCACATAGCAGCAACTCTGACATTCGGAGGCCATGTCAGGATGTTCGCCTTTTAGTGCAGAGGGTTTAGCAGCAAGAGTTCACCCTCAGTACCCTTCGTAACCAAAGCCTTACCAGCCGTTATTTCAGGATCTTTGCCTCTTATCCAAATAACCGACCAGGCAAGCGTTACTCCCACAGCCAATTTGGACCACATGCTCACAGATGTGTGGAGCTGTGCAGTCTCCACATCATTCAGGTGAAGGTAACAATCTTCACCGACATCCCGCTTCCTAGTTGCTTCACTTACGTAAAGAACAAGGCCACAGTTATGAATTTCCTAATCAACACGGGAGCGCTAGTGAGCTTACCACCAATTTTGAACCGGTCTGCTGTCTCCACTGCAGCCCTGGCACTACGAGCCGCCAGTGGCACCCCCATCTCAGTATACCGTAGTCAAACTCTTACCCCAGATCTCTGCTTGCACCATCTGTTTCTGAAGGTCCGTGTAGATGCCCTGGAGCACTAGGCTGTCATAGGCCCAGAGTTTTATAAAGCCACGGCTCGGTAGCTGATCCCGGTAGGGGATACCTCGCAGACCGAGCTAAATGTGATTTTGCTTTTGGTTTCCTGAGGCATGCTCAATCATTAAGAATCCTCACGCCAATTCTCACCCCCGAACCAGAGTTCGACAGCCTATTCAGTAAACGCCCTAAACTTGTCAGCACAAACAGTAACCTACCCCCAATGACCATTGACGTGGTCATAAAGTTTTCCCTCGCGGTCCCAAGGTCTACGCTCGGCCTTTCAGTTTAGCCCCAGACAAGCTTTGAGTAGCCATCTCCGAGTCTCAACACAAGCTCAACCGGGGCATTATCCGGTCTTCCAATGGTCCATGGTGACACTCCCACAAGGGGTCCAGAAGAAGCCACCGGAGGACTGGAGACGGTTCAGAGGTTTACCCTTACCCAACAGGGTGACTATGCCCGACCGACGTCCTATTCCGCGTATCATGGGCCTCACGGCCGACTCGGTGGGTAAGATAATTTTCAATCGAATAGATTCGATGCTAGTTTATACCGAAGTGACGGCAGCGGACACAGATATCCCCAAAACTGCCGTAACGACTCCTTTTTGTCTTTTGGAGTTTCTGCGAATCCCACTCGGAATGAGAAAAGCCGCGAAAACATTCCAGCGCTTCTTCGGCAGTGGCTTGGATTTAACTTTCGCTTATCATGGCAAAATCCCACATGTCAGTGGCTCTTAGACAGAATATCTGTCAAATACAGGCACTTTTTTCGACCGCCAATCTCAAGGTGTGGTCACGGCCAACACGAAAATGTGTGCAATAGGCTTTGACGCCATCGAAGTTTATGGCCACGAGGTTACTTCCATAGGGATTATATGACTGCACGATAGGGTTTAGACCATCCCAAACTACCCGAGACCCAGGCCATCTAAGCAACTACGGCCTTTCAGTGGGCTGGTCAGCTTTTACCGGGCCTTTAGTCAACAATGCCCTCAGGTACGGCAAATGCTTACAGATCTGTTAAAAGGAAAAGCGAAGGAACTGGTCTCCACAGAAGCCGCACGAGACGCATTCACCATGCACAAGCAGGCCGCGAAAACTAAAGCTCCATTATCACACCTAAGGTCAACGGCCCCGAATGACTTATTCACCGACGCGCCTGACAAAGCCGTAGGAGTGGTACTACAACAATAGTAAGCCCACATTTGTCAGCCCATTCCATTTGTATACAAAAATTTACAACCCGCCAAATGCAAGTATCCCACTTTTGACCACAAAATCTCTACTGATCACCTAGGCACGTGCCACCTCGGGCACATTTTAGAGGGCCACCAATTCACGGCCTTCATCAACCATAAACCGATGACCCCCGCATTGGGCACCACAGCAGACAGGTTATCTTCTGTAGAGCCTAGACACTATATGCACAGCTCAGTTCAGGACAGTTGTACGTCATCTCTGGGCTGTCGATAAACCTGCCGCTGACACGGTACATCCCTTTTCCAACATAGACCTCGGCACATTTAGACCGATCATATTCGAAGCTATTGCATCCTCAGAAGAGGACGATCCAGAAGCTGAGCAGTTCCTTTCTACTTCGTCACTGCGGCCTCAGTCGGCTTCCACCCCTTCGGTCGAAGGTTACACGCGGCGTGACTTTTCCGAAGGCCACCCTAGGCTAGTAGTGTCATCAGCTTTTGGGCGACAAGCTTTCGTAAAGGCAAAAGGTTTGTCCCATCCAGGGGTAACTGCTTGTACTAAATACACCGGCGCCCGCCACCTTTGGCGCGACACGAACCGTGAGTTCGCCACATGGGCCCTTACCGGCATGAAGTGCCAACAATTAAAAGACACGCGAAAAGTCCACCGCCCAAATTTCCAGCCGTCAAATCACGTTTCCAAAGTGTGCATGTTGGCCGGGCAGGGCCAATTGACTCCATCACGGGGCAGCATATATCTTTTTACCTGTGAAAATGGTTTCGTCGAAAACTCAAGGCAGCCTTGGCAGCTCGCAAGACCTTGACCAAGTGGATCGCCACCTCTGGTGCTCCTCGGTTGCCACAAGGCTCCTAAGGCCCACCTAAAACCACCCCGGTGGAACTCGCACTCGGTTGCTTTCTTTGGCACCCTGATGACATAATAGTGCCAAATTCCACTGCCACTTTTGACTACGCTGATTTCGCAGCCGGGTTAAAGCACCAGGTGCGTAAGTTGCGCATTCTTGCGGCTCCTGAACAAATCACGACGGTTTGTCTACACCTGCATCTCCAAGACTGCACGCACATTTTTCTTATAAGTCAGGCACCTCCATCTCTACAACCTGCCTACTTCAGCCCCCGAAGAGTCCTACCCTGCCTACAGGAAACATCCGCCATCTATTACAAGGTCAGAAGAAAGGCCGTTACCATAGACTGACTTAAGTCAGCTTTTTCGGCTGAGTCCACTCCCTCCGACCCCACCCCATCGGAGTCTTCTGGAACAGCCCGTACGTCGCCGGCGTCCCGTACGCCCACCTCACCTAGGCCGATGACCCAGTTGCCTGGCAGTCCTGACGTAACCCTCAATACAGAGCCACCTCCATTGACCTCCAACCGATGACGGGTGATCATGGAACTTGGTCCTATTTGCAGATGAGATGTTTTCTACTCCACAGGTAAACACGAAAGCCTTACAGGTAAATATTACTCTAGGCTCATTGCCCGTCACTTGAGGCTGATCTCCACACTGCGGCCATCTACCTTTTCGCTTTTATCATTAGACAACTTTATTGGTGTTGTGTTTATCCATTCTGTTCCGACACCACCTCTTAAATCCAGCGTTGTTAGAGGAAATTCGCCCGCCTTCGAATCTCCCGCTCTCTAACGACACGGATCCAGCTGCTCTCTGGAAATCTTCATATTCATCTTTCGCTGCGCAAGCATTAAGTACCCACGCTTAGGTTGCAGAATTACTGGAAAGGCCTGCCAAGACACCCTTTGTCAAGCCCACCACGCACCAAGTCCTTCACCGGGGCCAGCTGACAGAAAACCCCAGTGGCACTATCGTCATAACCACCGGGGAGTCCTACCTCTCTATATGAACTTACGACGTTTTTCGGGTTGCGTAGTCAGGTTAGGCGGCTCTACTTATCGCCTTGCCTCTAGGGCCAGCCGCCATATTCCGTCGTATGTTACCGTGTGTTCTTTCGTTCGCGTTTTTCCTGCTTTCCTCCCAGGGGTACCCATGTTGTCAGTTTATATTTATCACAAATAAATTATTTTCAGTCAGCTGTCCATTTTAATCCTTCCAGAGAAATTAGCTTATTTTTGAGTGGCCCTACACATTCCTTTGGTAATTGCTTTGCTGTGTCCGTCAGGTGACCGGATATCATCCACAGACGATACCACCCGAAAACTTCGGGGCTGAGATTCGAACTCACGGGCAATGTAAAAGTTACAGTTAACTTCAATGTTATTTATTTCACTGGCTTTTTCGCTTGTGGCATACTCATTCCCTTGCCAGACTCCTTAATTGAATCCCTTCTGGGTAGGGGCTTCTAGGAAGATCAGCCAGCCATTCCACATCTATCACTTGTTGGATTGTGCGTTTCGCGCACGCGGCAACTACTAGCACTACCCCCGACACACCTGCCAGCACAAGCCGGGGCGCGGGTATCTATAATCAGGCCCAGTTAGAGTGCAAGCAGTGTGCGTTCCACGGAGCTTTCTCGCTGTTATCCTCGACGAGCTCGAGAGTAAAGCCTGACGAAGTGTGCCTTTTTATAGGAGAACCCTCGAAACAGTTGTGCCAAAAGCAGCTTTTGAGAGGACCGATTAGCTGAGGACCCGCCCCCAGGGAAACTGGCTGCAGCGTCTACGGCACAATAATCCATATTCTTTTTGCCACGCGTAAATTCTCGTTAGAGGAAAGTTCAGCAGTAGCTGGTGACCCTATTCCACGGTACATCTCCGCAGTCGCCAGAGGAATCGGGACTTCCTTCACCAGGGTGCACGTCTTGCCAGAGTCCAGCGACCTCGTTTCAACTTTGCCTTGAATTGATTTGGGCCCTAAAGGCTGTGGGTTGAGCTCCTGGGCAAAAAGTGTAGATATCTGCCCCCTGGCTTACACAAGAGGCCGCAACACATCGCTTACATTCACACAACACACCACCCGTCCTCAACGTGTTTTGGGGTCAAGCTGGGTGAGTAGTGGAAATTGGCTTGTGTCGCGTTGTAGGTGGGGTCCTAGTACCGTGGACGGTTCTATATCTGACATCTTAATATATCACATCTTCGCTCTCATCAAAGCCACCATCACTGTTACCTCTAACTAATTCCCAAGTTTCTTGACTTCTGTCACCCGTTTTCCCCGTTAACCTTCGTTTCTTCTCGTCTCTCAAATTCTCCACCACATCCAATCCAGTCGTGTCTGTAAATGGGATAGAAGGATAGAAAGCTTTCAGTATCAACTAAACAAGCAGCATTACGCAATTTGAGAGTGGAGCCGAAGAATGTGAGCCTTGAGGTCTCACTTTCGAAGATTGCTTGTCGAGCTACCGCCTCTCACAGTTAGTGGGGTCTGAGGTTAGCTTTCCTTCCACCGGGGGTCTTATGCTTTGGAAAAGAAATGGATGGCCAGACAACAAGAAATCTGCGGTTTTGTCGCGGCCGCTGCAGCGAATGCTGTTTCACTTTTCCGTTGCAGCACTTGAGAATTTGTGGAGCCCCGGGTGCAAGAAACTTGGTGCATATATGCCTCAAACCTCCAGATCCTGCGCCCCAGCGATTTCGAAACCGATTCGAAATTCCCGCCTCAACCATCGCCACTTCAGTTTACTCAAACACTACATGACTTTACTGTTGTATTTCGGTTGCTGTGATTTATAAATTTAGAATTTGTGAATACCTCACATTGACATGTACTGTTGTATACTCTGATCTTGTCTTGTGCATGTGTATTGACTACGGTCAAGAAATATACTATAACTATAACTATATGGGTAGAAATGGGACACAGGAGCCTTACGGCGCATGCTCACTTAGGGGTCATGGTCTTTTGCTACGGTGACATTTTGGTCCTTCAAAAGAAGGGTATTGTAAATACCACAACCCATTTGGAGGAGTTGAACTATGCAAACGAGGGTGTGCGCTCCTCGTTGCTCATTAGGGAAACTATACCCCCAGGCCTTGACAGAAGCCATCAGCTGCCATCTGAAGGTTGAGAATGAGATTTTAAATAATCCATCCCTTGTGGGCGCCTGTGCCGGAGTGAATCTCCCCCCGTTTTCCGAAACGTGATGCCACAAGCCCAAGCACCACGAGCAGCCAAGGGTACAGCCTTCCCAGCGTTTGAATTGCTGTAGCTTACCTTGAACTTGGGTGCCTATCATTGCCAACTTCATTGGCCTCAATAACTATCCAGCCAAAAAGGTGGTCAAAAATAGGAAAAAGTCCGTCCTGAAGTCCAAACAAACAGAAAAATTTCTCCACTCCTAATCAGGCCCAAAGAACAAATTCCTGAGCGTGACAGCCAAAAGTCAGCGAAAAGGAGCTGAACGTCTACGATCACTCGACTTGAGTGAGAAAGCGAAACCGAGTAGTAAGAAAACAAAAGTGTGTTCAATCGGTATGACTCATTACCGTGCCAATTGTCCGCAAAGTAATCCCAGTAGGAAAGCACAACCATTAAAGAAGAGGCAAGCGCACCAAGAGTAGATTAATTGTCGGCTAGAAAGCAGTGTCAGCATGATTTAGGTTAAAGAGGGCGGTATAAAATTGGTCATGGTGTATAGGAATGTAAGCAGAAGGGGAATTTTCCAACAAAATAGGCAGCACATATTTAGCCCTAGCTCTATATCGGAAAAGGCTGCGAAATCTTATCTGAGAGGTTGGGTCATTCAGTGTAACACACGTTTCAGCAATGCGTATCCAAATACACAACAGATCCCGAAATCAAAAGGCGATCATCCGTGATATTCTACGATACTAAATTATTGAATGAACAATGACACCAAAAGGATACACACCTCAATAGTGAGATCCCAAGGACTCAACAAAAGAGAAACCGAGTTGATGCATGCGAGCAAGGAGCACGCGCGTCACGCAGGTCCAGAACAAGGATATGACGAAGTAGCACTCTGGGCCCGAACAAACAACAATTGGTCCATAAAAACAAACAGTGCGTAAAGACACGTCAATAGTGTAACCAAGTGAGTGATATTAAGAAAAGCATGGAACTGCAAAGATTTTAGGGGGATTTTTCACGACCGGTCGTTACACCGCCCACCAAAATCCTCCCCAATATTTAGCAGATTTAGAGGTTTGGTCTAGAGGTACTGATTCTTCCTACCTACCTGGGCCCTGCTGTCAGTGCGCGCACCTAATGCTTGTCGTCAACGTTCTACTCATGGTCGCGCCTAATCCGTTGGCCACATAGACGCGAAGCTATTCTACATCTTCCAGGAGAACAACTGACCGATGGCGGGCTTGAAGGGGAAACATGGATGCTGTCCTTGGAAGGGCCGTTATGCACTGGCTGTATGTGCTAGCGTGAGCGTGTGTGTGTGTGCGTGTGTGTGTGATGTACTCGCCGCTACGTCCACATATGTAAACGACATTCAGTAACATCCACAAAAACAAACGGCGAACACCGTCACACGTTTGATAGGGGTTACGGGACATAGCGTGCATCAGGTACGTGTGTGTGTCCGGATGTACAATGGAATCGCATGTACCACCACATATCGGAAAAGCCTTCTGTAACGTCAACTGAGGACTGTGAGCACTGTAACGTGTTTGACGGAGACCATGTGGTATAAACGAGTATAATATGGGTGTGTATGTGCATCGGGGTGCATGATGGTTCGATACGTTATTGTTTCGTGAATGCTCCCATATATGGGGGTTTCTTTACCTACCTCGAAGACGAATGCGGAGTAGTCTACTGGGCCGCAGCGTTATCAGCTTCTCCGCCTTCACTCTCGAGTAGGCCAATGCTGCGTGTCACGAATTATCGGGCTGTTAGCTGTCTTCACCTTCACCTTTCCTATCAATCCGTCGGAGCTTTCGATGGTTTCCACAACCACTCCCTAAGACCAGGTGCTGGAATGTGCGCGCTCGTCTGTGGTCATCACCACATTCCCAACCTTGAATGGTCTTGCGAAGACCAGCCAATTCTGTCGAGCTTGCAGAGCCGGTAGGTACCCCCGCAGCCAGCGCCTCCAGAAAGCCTTGGCAAGATAGTTGGCCTGCTTCCATACATAGAGGTAGCTCCCACGGAGGTTTATCGGTCCCTGGAAACCCTCGTTCGACCTCAACGTCAATAAGTCTTTCGAGGTGAGCGCCAGGTGGGTGGGGTCGCCGTTCATTACTGGAACCAGTAGGCGGTTATTCAGACTTCTCTCTAACTCAGTCATGACGGTGTCCAGCGTCTTGTCGTCGGGCGTCTGTTGCTCCATGATCGACAGCAATGTTCGCCCGGTAGACCGGATCATGCGTTCCCATACGCCGTCGCGGTGGCTGGCCTGTGTGGGGTTGAAATGCCATCGTATGCCGTAGGCCACGGTTCGATCCTGCAGTTCGTCCCTGTTTATGTTCTTGTGCCAACGCTGCAATTCCCGATGAGCGCCCACAAAGTTCGACCCACTGTCGGAGTATATATCTGCCGGTACGCCTCTTTGGTTGATAAATCTCTGCAAGGCCCGTGGGGAAGAGCAGGCCGTCATTAAACGCGCAACCTCTAAGTCATGATACACCCATATCGCCATTCTAATATCTTCCCGCACTTGATCCACAAGGGCCTCAAATAGTCCAACCCGGTGTCGCTGAACGGCCACTAGCCCTCAGTCACCCTGCATTCTAGTTGGGGGGCCATGTGTTGTTTGCCCGTTGTGGCATTGCTTCTCCTAAATTGCGCACAACGTCGGATTACGCGTCTTACAGTCTCTCGTCCTCTCAGCAACCAAAGGCGCTTTCGGATGACGCTCGTCACGTGACCTTCCCCGGCATGTCTCTCCGCGGCGTGGACGTGTTGGATCATCAGCTCTACCACAAGTTGTCGAGCCGGCAGCAATATGGGGTATTTCGTGTCAAAGCTCAGGTGGGCGTTGGTCAGCCTACCATCCTCCCGCGGCGGTCCATCAATGAGTTTGGGGTTTAAATGCTTTAATTCGCCTCTTGGAGATTATATTTCGTTGTTGATTGGTCCCACTTCTTCCGCCCTCTCAAGTTCTCGGGCGAAAGCCTCGCGTTGTATCATTCTGAAAATATCGCATTCTGCAGCCTGTAGCTCATCGGGACTTATCGGACCTACTCGTATCCGGCCTGAGGGCGGATCCCTTTCATGACTAGCAAATGTCTCTTCCATCCGGCCAACCAAACTAACGCACGAAGTGTCTTCAACCAGGAAGAAACTTTGACCAATCGCGATAAAACTGATGTTACTTTGACGAAGTTGGCCGCTATCACTACGCCTTTGATCTCCAGTTCTACTTCCGTGGGCGGTTTTAGTTCGAACACGGGCCAGTCCTGTCTAGGCATTTGCAGGAATTTCGGTCCTCTCGTCCACGTGTCTAGTTGCCTGCAGTTGATCGCACCTCGAGAGCACAGATCAGCTGGATTATTGCCAGACCTGACATGCTTCCGCTGGCTTATAATGATAATGATAATGATAATGGTTTATTTCGGATAACCCGAGGCATGCTGTACCGCAAGATCAAACGGTACAATTGGACGTAGAGTCCGAATTCCAAGAGGTTGGTTAAGGTATGTGCGCTCAATATTGTACAGGAGAGAGTATTTAAGTCACTCTCTGTGGCGGCGCCCGGCAAATTTGAACTCAAGGTCGGGTGGCCAACCCGGTCAAGTCAGGGTCGAGATGGTCGAAGGTAGCTGACTCTTCCTGAAACAGTACAAAACGAAGTGCTATGCAACAAGAGAATCAAACAGAACTGACGAAAGTTTTGTTCACTTCGAGGGAAAAGAAGTTTCCGAGGGAGACGTGAACCAGCTACAGCGCTCCGCGGAGTATGGCACGGCTTTGGATTGGAAATCAGACGATGAGTAATGAATTTGCAGACGGAGAACAATCAAAATCTTTCGAAGATTTTCCTTGAAACGTTCAGCGACCAAATATCGGCTGAGTCCGTTAAATACCCAATGAAGGACTCATTTGTAGAGAGTGATTGCCTAGGTGATGGTAAAAGAAGTGACCGGACACAAGCATGTAATCGTTGCGCACATTGTTAACGTTCATGAGGGGGGAATGTGATGCACCAAAATAGAAATGGGTACTGGGCGAGTATTTAAATGGCAGGTAAGTATTTACGTTTGATAATCGTTATCTAAGGGCCGAAAATAAAGACCAGAGAGATGCAAGAATCAAAATTGTCTGGGAGGATTTACCAAGATAGAATACCGAATATTAAAAAGCACCAACAAACGCTGAATACAGTTGGGAAGTTGGGCGGCTGGATGTGGATGGAGTCCGTGATAAACCAAACGGACATCACATCTGGCGAGGTCGCTGGAGTGATGGTGGAAGAAGTGGCAGGATGTAAACATGTAATCGTTGCGCACATTGCTTACTTTCATAAAGGTGAAATGTGATGCACCAAAATAGAAATGGGTACTGGGCGAGTATTTAAATGGCAGGTAAGTATTTACGTTTGATAATCGTTATCTAAGGGCCGAACATGATGACCGGAGAGATGCAAGAATGAAAATTGTCTGGGAGGATTTACCAAGATAGAATACCGGACATTGTGGTACGGAAGTGTATGGCAGCAATAAATGTGAATTTTGCAAATATATTGATAACTTATAAAATAGAAGCGAGTTTTATCTCGGGGATTGGTTAAGTTTGCTAATAGGACAAGCGGGCAGTTTGGCAAGAATCATCGGGGAAAAAAGGATAATGAACGGTAAGCCGAGTACGGAAACGGTCTTTTAACCCCGCGATAATTATGTGCTAGGGAAAGTAGATTTTTCTGGGCGTAAGAAGCGGTAAGCTAAGGTTGCGAAGATGGAGACAAGTTCGATGAAAAATAAGCGGTAACTGGGGGAGATAGTTCCATATTTGTAGCATTTCGGGTGAATGATTTTTTGCTGCGACCGGTGCTGGTGGGTGGGGCTGACCGTGCGCGGGACACCCAACCTGAAAACCGTTTTTGTTGACAGGTGCCATCCGCAATCCTATCTGCGTCCGCACATCGTTGCAGAAGTCCTGCACGCCCGATGTGCGTCGGCCAAAGTGGTGGATCTGACCGCGGCCCGCACCGGCGGGCTTCGCTTGAGTGATATTGGCGTTGTCACATAGAGATCGAATAATCCAGGAGGTTGCGAGGGGTCCTGGAGAGCATGGCCTGTGTGGTAGTGACGAAATGACGAGCAGGTATCGAGTTTTCAGCGGGAAATGTGGGCCAGGTATTATGCCAAGCCATCGAAGGGAAGCCATCATCAGCGGTTGTCTGGAAAAGTAAAAATAGAAAAACGCAGTCTGGGGTGCTCCCAGCTGAGGATCAGCGGTCAGTAGTAAAGAAAAACCTCTAGTATCTAGAAATTGGAACTACTTGGGGGATGGTTCGACTTTGCTAAACACAAGGTTTTACGCGAAAGGTTAATGAAACTTGAGTGGTATTTACGGCGACTTGTGTGGTACGTAGGTCTCGTGGCCCCCGACTCAGACCCGCGTGTCAGTAACCCAAACCAACTTCGTACGCTCGCTCCTCCGAAGTGTATGGATCATTGTTTGATACGAGTGTCAGGACATCAAGCCGTTTCTTTAATTCCTCTTTGAATCTCGGCAAGTGGCTTATTGCACGGACATTTGGTGGAAGTTTATTCCACATTTGTGAATATTTAACAATGAAGAAATTGGACCGTAGGCTGGTTCTCGAGGACGGCTCAGTGACCGAATGACTGCTGTGTCGTAACGAATACCTTAGGCTTAATGGGTCTCGTACCACAGGGGAGGCTTTGCAGGATCTGTATTTTAATAGTGAGTGGAAAAAAGACAAGTTGTTCTTTATCCGTCGGAGCCAAAGGGGTTCGAGGTGTAGCAGGTCACAGCGTTGTTTATAGTTGAGACTAGACGACTATCCAACTATTTGTTTAGTAAAGGTGCGCTGGACATTTTCGATGGCCATCCTATCAGTCTGGCGCATGTTGGAGCCAACTATTGAACTATACTCTAGCAATGGTCTAACGTGTGTTGTATAGACACTGAGTTTACTTTCACGCAAACGGAATGTTTTGTGGACAAGTCCTATGGCTGGTTATTCGTGGACTATCGTGAGTTGTTCAGCAACAAAAGTACCAAAACGGCTCCGGAAGTTGTTAATGTAGTAAAGTACTATCGTAGAGTCCGTCTCAAAGCTAGCCGACCAAATTTAGAGGTCAAAACATCTCTCCACCGCTTGTACCGCCCTGACTGCTAACACGGCTGCGCTGACTTTAGTGCGCGGGATCAAAACCGTCTTCCGTGGGGCAACGCGGGCTTTGGCGAACAGGATCCTCGTAGTATATCGTCCGTCTCCCTTGCTCCATCGTTCGTATACCACAGCTCCACAACCGACTTCGGATGCGCCAGTAAAGGTGTCGCATGACCAGGGGGCAAACATCGTGGAATCCTTATGTCCCCTAGTTTCTTCACTGTGTTCAGAAGATCTTGCCGGTCCAGCCAGTCTTCTCTGTCCAGTGGCTGGTCCCAAATCTCCATGTTTGTTTGCAGATTCCCAGAGGGCATAGTTCGCGGACAGTGGTGATGGTATGGCTCCGACAGGGCGGACGGTCGTCCTATAATTTATCACTGCACTGTCCCGGTCGTTCCCTTCCCATCACAAGAAACACAGCGCACCTCGTCCTCCTACCGGTATTTTCACCTGGCGAAACATTTCTCTGATATTGGCGGACAAAGCCACTCTACCCACTCTGAAACGGCACAAAACTTCGATTAGTGGCTTGGCCCAGTTAGATCCCTGTGGTGGGTGATCGGTTTAGGACTTGCCCTGGAACTTGGCTGCACAGTCGAAAACCACCCGCAGTTTTTCGGGTTTCTTGGGGTTGATCACCGGGTGGTGAGGTAGGACCAGACACCCTTTCGGCCGTCGGTGTTCGCGGGCAAATTTTCAACGTAGCCGGGAGCCTCGTTTCACTTCATTCGTTCTGAGTATATTTCCCCCAGATCCCAGTCTCGAAGTCGTTGGCGAATATAGTTTCTGGTATCAACCCAAGGGTCAGCTGGTGTGCTCCATGGAAGGGGAATCTCGAACCGATTTTAAGGTCTCTAGTGCCTTGCCGCACAGTTTGCAGTGCAAAATGATCCTCTTGGGACAACGATGGTCTTTTGTCTCCGAATTTACGAAACTCCCTTTCATACAGCCGCTGCAGGTGATACTCTATGCGGTCCTTTTCGGCGGATAAATGATTCACGGAAGCACGTTCCCCTACTGGACCATATAATTTCCATCCCAGATCCGTGCGTATGACGTAAGGTGCCTGGCAGTCGCCCACTTTCTGGTCAAGTACCCAACGTGCTTCCGGCACGTCACAGCCGATGAGGAGATCCACTTCACCGTATTTCCAGTCTATAACGGTTACGTCCTACAGGTGGGGCCACCTGGTCAAGATTGCGTTCACCGACCTTGGTGCTCGCTTTGGGGGATCAACTAATGTGATTGCCTCAGTTGACTCGATTTGCTCGTCAGTGTCTGAGGAGATGAGCTGCAACCTCAACGGCCGGTAGTCATTGCTTATAATCCTCCCACCATGCGCACAGCCAACGAGGCTGCACTTTTATCGAGCCCGTAATTGTCGGAAAACCACTGTTTCTCTAGGGCAGTGTCAGATCCACAGTCGACGAAAGCCAACGCTTTGACCACCCCATTCGGGGTCATCACTCCTACTGCAACTACTCCCAAACGTACTGGCTCACTAGTAGACCGCGACGTTGAACAAATCACACTGGGTTTGGCGCTCACCTCGGGTATAGTTCCTCTCGCCTGGTGTAACAATCGATGGTGTCTTCCCGTGCAGCCCTCATGGCCACATCTGTTCCTCGTTCTACAAGCTGCCGCCCGGTGCGTGGCGTTGAGAAAAATAAAGCACGCTCCTGCCATCCTCGCCATTCCCCACCGTGGTGTTGCAGAACTTGGGGAATTCTGGTAGCCCATGGCTGGCATCACAGGACCTGCAACTTGGATGTGCTACGGCCTCGCGTAAAATGGCGTGTGCATTGGTCGAAGGCTGATATTTCGGCTGTTCCCGGGCAGTGGGTCGAACCTGGCTAGTGCAAGATTTGTTTACTCGGTTACTAACCCGGATGAGTCGGCCAAGTTTACCGTCGGCTATCTTGGTTTGCCTGTCCAAGTATTCTGTCAAGTCTTCGAAGTTAGCCTCACGGTCGCCTCGGATTAAACGTTCCGCCTCTTCCGCCCACCGGCCTTGTAGTTCGGGAGAGAGGTGACGGACTATGCCTCTCAAGGTGCGCACTGCATCGATTCAGCCCTGTAACCTAAGTGGTCGAGGGCTATTGAACAGTTCTGCATTTTGATCACCAGGTCGGCTGTTGCATAGACGTCGCCCTTGGTTCTTTTGGCCTCTACCATCACGCCCTCTATTGGATCACGAGCTACTTTGAAAGGTTGGCCAAACAGGTCCCCCAAAATCTTCCCTGCTCGTGTGTAGCCTTGTTCCGGGTTGAGCATGGTACACCCATCGCTGGCTTCCCTTGCTCGGCCTCGACGGTAATGAGCCATATAGGGAAGCCTTTGCCCGGGGTTGGTTATCTTGTTTTCGACGAAAGTTTCGAACTGTCTGATGAACTTGCAGTAGTGTTAAGATCATCCGTCGAGAACCGTCGGTTCTACTCTTGGCAGATCGATCGTTGGTTTCGTTGATGTTTTATATTCGGCGACCGTCGTGGAGTTTTCTATTTTGTTGTGCCCTGGTCCCTCGGAGAGGTCGTAGTCGTTAGTCTTCTGCTCACGATCGTTTTGTCCTCACTTCTGTTCTGCTTCCTGGGCCTGGTGCCTAGCCGATAACAGTTGTTGTTCTAGGTCTAATATCCTTAGCTTAAATAGATCGACATCCTCACAATCCATGGCTAATTTGTGGGGACCATATATTTCAGCCACAAATATTAGGGGTCTTGGTGTTTAGGGTGTCCAGTGCAGTGAATTTATCCTGAGTAAAGTCGGGCCCTCGAAGTGGAGCAGAGGCTTCGTTAAGCTCAGCGATTGAATCCGCGTGCACGAGCCAAACACGCAGAAGTTTCCAGCAATTTGGTCAGCTCCAACCTCACCCCTACGGCTGCAGTAAATGCTGTGCGGGGTCACTTTTAGACCTCCACACTTATTATGAAACCAAGTGCTTCAAGGGTCACACTGAATCCTCACCTGTAGATCATCTTTTGCACACTCATGATTATTGCATTGGTTGCTAGTCGAGGAACTTCTTATGTGCTTGCCACTTATTCCTTTACTTCGGGTCATCAGAAATCCAAATAAAGAAGACAGCGAAATGTGGGTCCCATTATTATGGGATATGGAGCTAAAAGAAAAACTACGTGCAGCTCTGTTCAGGTAGGTTAACGGTATACCAATGGATCACAGGAAATTAAGCTCACCTGAAATTTCTTATCGTCACTAGGGGCACGGAGCATCACATCTTCCTCGTTCTAAATTTTCGTCCCAGGGGACCGATTCCGGGGTTTTCGACCTCTCTCGTTTCCCCGAATTGAGGTCCCTTCTGTTCCAAGTTTAGTGTTCATTTCTTCGAATAATTCACAGACTGGGCGTTGATATCCAGCTCTGAATCCATGCGAAAAGAGGACCTTCTCTCTTTCCGATCGCCGTGCAGGATCACTTCACGGTGGGGCGCGGTCGTTCATATTGATTGTCTTTTTCTGTGGAAGTGTTTCACCATTGTTTCGCAGCATGCCAAAAACTTCATGGTGCGGTTTGCTATCCTTTTGTCCGATGAATTAGGGCCTATAAGAAACAACACATCGAACCGCCGGTAGACGCGTGGAGCAGCCGTTTAGAATCCATTGGGTTTTCCCCCTAAAGCTGCAGTCAGTGCACCGAAGCCTGAAATAAACTTTCAGATTCACAGTCCAAGTTTTTGAGAAGGTGCAAATCTGGTTGGCCACTTATGTTACAGTTCATGGCTGCATTGTCAGAGGGTAAACCGGAATTGAAGGAAGTTCGTTCCACCAATATTCGTGGCTGCATCGCCTGGCCCGCGGTGAACAACACAATGCTTCTTACAACCTGGACCAATCTGAGGCCTTCAGTAGCTCGGCTTAGACGATTCCTAGACTTTACTGCTCATTAATATATGGGAACCAACCTCATCGGTGAGTCCTGGGTCAAACGATCTAAGAACAAAGGTGCAAAACAAGGTAGTACCAATATGCAGCAGTCAAGACTTAGTAGCCATGTCGGACAGCGACCAACTGTGTGAAACAGTAAAGCGATGGGTGGGCTAGTCAGCACTATTGCACAGGAAAGTTCTTTGGCTGTGCTTTTGTCTATTGCCTGGTCATCAGCCGCGAACAAATTCAACGAGCAGACAGACTTTAATGTTGAGATGCAGGCTGGGGCGTAACCGTTAGGTCGAAAATGGAGGCAACTGTGTCCGTAGAGAAGTTTTCAAGCTACACCTGAGGATGGCAACCGTTATGTTGGACTGCCACCCTTCGGAAAGGAAAGTAAATAGACCGAATGCCTTCTTATCAACAAAAACATTTGCCTAGGTCGGTGGAAAGTGATCTACTTGATACGCCTCTGTTTGCCATAGGCGCGAGTAAGTGCTAGACAGCCCTCAAATCCGCGTTGACCTTGATATCAGTTATTTTTCCGGCAGTTGCTTCGTCGGACTTTGACTGTCCGAAAAATCGCCTAATTTTGCTAAGATTCACGTCTACTTTGACATGGAAACGCTAAAATGATCCTGGATAACTTAAACTACTGAAGGAATAAAACTTCATGGTAAGGTACGGCTTAGCTCAGTTTCGACGTAGGAAGGGGCAAGAATGAATGCCTACGTTCTGCAATGCCGTTCTATAATTGTCCCCTCTCAGCATGATTAAGATTCGTGTTCTTTACCGTTTATTGTGCAGACGTCAAAAGGCGTGTATCTGCCTCGGCGAATAACGAGATCTTGATCTCCATGTCTTCCCCATCAGTCCTGTTTGGAAGATCTTGGGTGGATACGACTGCTGTCTAATCCGCGTAGACCTAAAAGTAGCTCGTACACACAGCAACCCCTCTCCTCAACGATGAAGTAGTTGCACACCTGTTCCGCCATGCACGGAAGCTGATGGAAGTGGGCCCTCCAGTACCAGAACTAGGAGACATTACCGCCTTTGATGTGGACCGGATCAACGAATCAGCACCCAGAATGACATCTGGACACTTTTGTAGAGGACGGTCATACCTCAACACAAGGCCACCTTGAATTTTAAGCCAGGTTATGTTGTCCTCTTTGAGTTTCTGCCCATCCAGACTTACTTTTGTGAAATTTCTGGAGTTTTCGTTAAGTATTTTGGATTAGTCATTTAGCACCCCTAGTATTTGCGCCGCGCCACAGTGAGGCGGCAATCCACTATTGCGCAATAGCTACATAAATTTTTTCGGGAAATTCGAAACCCGAAGCCTCTGATATCCTCCTGAACGACCCCCCCCCAGAAAATCTTGCGGTATTCTCAGTCAAATCGCGTCCAGTCGGTGATTTACTGCACCCCGAATTCTAAAACCCATGTGATGACTTGGAGGTGACTGAGTTTGAGCATGTAATTCAATGGCCAAAAATAACCGTAGACAAAAATAACCAAGTAGCACTCAGCCTCAAGCAGTTTGTATGTTGCTAAGGCCACAGAGTTGTGCATTGTTTGTCTACTTCCAGTAGGAAAAATTGGTTTCTGCCAATTGAAAAACACATTTTTTACTGATGGAGCTTGCGGAAGTTTGAGCGTTTAGCTCCCTCGGCTAGTATTGCGTCCGGCATCGCTCCCAAACGTAAACGTGAGGGATATTGTCTCAATACAAAAGGTCCTTCGCCTATTCCATCGACTTTTACAGTCTTTTGGCACGCGTCGGAAGCTTTGGCCAGTTGTCCCTTCCATAGGCTAGTCTCGGGACCTAGTTAGTGCCTGGTATCCGGAGTACTAAACCCTCATCCTTTACGCACAAACATATGTGCTCTCTTCGAAGTAGTTCTCTGCTCAAGTAATTGATTTCTACGTCGAAGCTTTTTGTTCACTACTGTAATTTCGGGTAATTATCTGTGTTTTCATTGAAATACATTCATCTTCTTACAGTTTTCACAAGCGTAAAAACTTCTTTCAAATAATTGGCATACAACATATGAAGCTGAGTTCAACGATAGCTGAAATAGCTGTGTAGTTGCTTCCTCCATCGGCATCGTTCCGGTAACCAGTCACACGAGCATGAAACCAAGAGATAAAATTAAACCTTCTAAACCCTCGAATGCGCAGCTCGCCATTTTCAGGAACCGTAAGCTAATACAAGCCCCTCCCAATGTATAGCTCAACGACAGACCCTGCTCAGTAGCTCTAGTTGACTTATTTGACGAGGCTAGCAAAAACGCCAGTATATTAGAACTAAAATGAACTCAAGTGGATAAACGGATATCATCGCCCGAAGATCTGCCGCCAAAGCTGGTACCCACCATACGCTTTACTGATTTGGCCACACATCCAGACTCTAGAACTCTAGTGGCAGCTGGAAACTTTATTGATACACTTGTTGCGGAAGTACGCTTGCATGTAAGAAATTCTAAATCTTCGGCTGGTTTTAATGTTCCGGACCGTTTGCCTCTGTTACGGTGAAGAATACTATCCTCAGTGCTTGCAATTTGGCACATCACTGGCGTCATTGCACCGAGCTACGTAACCGGACACAGCGCAACAACTGTCCCCTTTATCTCCAGTTCATGGATGAATGTGTGACAACAGAATTTATCAGTATCAGCGTCTATTGCAGGGTGATCTCCGTTCAAGACCACTGAAATATTAGTCGACGCATCATCATCACGGAGGGAGGTTTTTTGATCGGTAATCACCACCAAAAGGTTCACCTACTATCTCTGGCCCCAACGCTTGTCTTCTGAATTGCAGCAACCTCTTGCCGTTTCTGTTTCCCCACCAACCCCACCTCGTAACTTTCGACTGATATCGGTGGACTTAGACCAATATATATCTCCGTTGCTGGCACAGCCATCTAGCAAGCGATTTCAAATAGATCAAACAGCCACTACTTTTTTTCCAGGCCGAAGCATGGCAACATTTCCCATAATCGAATGTTCCCCCCCCTCAGGGCACACCTCTCAAACCTGAAAACTGTTTACTATTTACTTCTACCACGTCTTATAATTAGCCACTAACCGATAAAGTACCATTAACAAAACACACTCTTTCTCCTCTCCAGAATAATACTAGCAACAAGTTAGCCAATGAGTATCACGACGCAGTTATTCATCACAGGAAGTCAAGGCGCCTGAGTGAAAGGATCCCCTCGTTAAATAACGAAAAGCATCACCCGAAGACGACCCCTTTAGTTCTTTTTGACGATAACAACATTCACTGCGTTATTAGCAATTTATCCAAAAGCTTCCACCCGTGTCTTCTACTGTAGTTCAAATGCATAACTCCCTAGGCACTCCTTCAAATGACTGGCGGATCATTAGTCACCCCACGACCTCAAATTTCCTTCGTCAGAATCCCCACATACTCTTCTCTAAACATTCCTCTAAATCCTTATCTCTTTCCCTTTCAAAACTACTTTCCTCATCGGGACCAAGTATTTCGCAGGCTAGAGCAATAACCTTATTTTTCCCGCTCATTGGCAAGCACGTATATGCTTCCAGGTCCATCTCTCTTTCGTCAGTACTAGTCCAGTTTATAAACGTCTTGCACTTGTCAACTACACACACAATAGTTTGCTTTCCCTGAGAACCGATTATATCAAGTTCTACAGAAAAGGCTGTAATTTTTTCATAATTCAGTCTTTCTTATCTCAGGAATTGCCTCCTTTTCACCCACCTACGACTTTGAAAGGTGCAAATCAGAGGTCCCCGGGCTCTTTGGTGGATGCTCAACAGTTTGATTTTCTATCAGTTCCACCTTCATCCAGCACTAAACTATCTGGGCCACCTGATCGACTTTTATTTCCCAGCTGCCATTACGAGATGATCATGTGTTTGTTGGGGCTCCCATCAGTGTTAACAATCATGAAAACTAACCCGGGCTTCTCTTCGATATCATTCAATACTAGATCGGTACTAAACAAATTGCGCCCAGAGCATTCCGCGGTCCTCGCAGGTGATTTTGATTTCATTCTCATATCTGAAGCATATTCGTCTGACAATACTCTCACTGAAGAGACTGCCGTCTTAGGTTACATGGACTTCAGGAAAATAGACCGTACCAGCGTGGAGAGGCTATCTAATCTATGTGAGGGGGGTCTCGTCGAATCTTTATTTGAGCATCCGATTCTGGTCAGCATGAAGAGTTCAATGTGCTCGACATCAAAACTAAGCATCATGGGATTTGATTGGTTGTGCTCACCATCCGCCTGGCCCAAAGAGTTGTGACTTCCCAACTTCTACTGACCCTCTGAATTTTGTCACAGACCTTCCCGGTGGATCCATGCTCACATCTGGTGGCTTCAATGTGCGAGGTATTTGTTGGTCAACACTTCCCTTTCCACCTAACTAACTCGACTTTGTGATTGCCGTCGGCCTTTGAGGATGGGTTCTACAAGTGTTTTCACCAACTGGAATAAATAACACTCTAGACCAAGTCTTTACCCTTTGTGTCACCCAAATGTCCACTCTGGTCCGAGAGAAACTTCCGGCAAGTGATCATTTCATGGCTCAAAGTCCTGCGCTACAACGGATCTATACAACTGCTCTTCGTAGATATGTTTTTTCGTGGTATTTCTGGCTTCTCGGTGGACTTATAAAGAATATGAGCTCAAACAACTCTAAGGATAAATGTGCCCGTTTGGTTTGCAAGAAAAATATCACCCCCTTGGTCAAAGTCCTAAAGTGTGGTCATTGTGAGGTTAGGATCATTCTAAAGTGTAGAACGTTCGATAAGGCTCAATATGAGTGGCTGACTTCTTGCAGCTACGCTTTTCTGCAAATAGTGTGCACAGACCGCACCACTGCAAATGGAAGAAAAACGGTTGAATATAAAAATAATGTAACATAATGGTTTTCTCGGAGAGGCCCGAAGCCAGCCAGAGGCATGATTACATTTCTACGGGGGACGAAATTGGCAGACGAAATTCCCGAAAAATGCGGAACCTTGAATGAGAAACATAGAGAGGGCAGACAGAGAAGGGATGAGAGGGAGATAAAGATAAGCACTCCAGGGAATAGTGGAGGGAGTTTAAGCGAACCAAAGGGTGAAAGCGAATACACGCCCGTTGGATTTGAAAGTAAAGTTCAAGTGGAGGAACTGGCTGGGCCAAAAGAGGGAGATTGGACCCTCTTGGTTTTACAATAAGGGAGCAAACATCGGAGAGAAAAGCAAAGAGGAATGATGAAGGGAAGAGAAAGAAGAGAGGACTGAAGCTGACTTGCTTGGCCAGGAATTGGATAACAATGGAGTATGCTTCATTGCAATAAAGGGACCATATTAGTTCGAAAACAGGGAGCAACCAACGCATTAAGTAAACAGTGGTTCACGTGACAACAATGGTAAGGAATTATCGAGATACCAAAGGTGTGACGCACAAATATAGAAAAAAAGCGCGTATTATGAGGTGCAGCGATACCTCGGTGGGAGTAACATATAACTAAATATATAGTCGCTGATCATTAGCTGTTATTCACCGATCCCGAAAGAAGATTATTCTGTAATACACGCTGATACTGACAAATTCTGTTGTCACACATTCATCCATGAACTGGAGATAAAGGGGACAGTTGTTGCGCTGTGTCCGGTTACGTAGCTCGGTGCAATGACGCCAGTGATGTGCCAAATTGCAAGCACTGAGGATAGTATTCTTCACCGTAACAGAGGCAAACGGTCCGGAACATTAAAACCAGCCGAAGATTTAGAATTTCTTACATGCAAGCGTACTTCCGCAACAAGTGTATCAATAAAGTTTCCAGCTGCCACTAGAGTTCTAGAGTCTGGATGTGTGGCCAAATCAGTAAAGCGTATGGTGGGTACCAGCTTTGGCGGCAGATCTTCGGGCGATGATATCCGTTTATCCACTTGAGTTCATTTTAGTTCTAATATACTGGCGTTTTTGCTAGCCTCGTCAAATAAGTCAACTAGAGCTACTGAGCAGGGTCTGTCGTTGAGCTATACATTGGGAGGGGCTTGTATTAGCTTACGGTTCCTGAAAATGGCGAGCTGCGCATTCGAGGGTTTAGAAGGTTTAATTTTATCTCTTGGTTTCATGCTCGTGTGACTGGTTACCGGAACGATGCCGATGGAGGAAGCAACTACACAGCTATTTCAGCTATCGTTGAACTCAGCTTCATATGTTGTATGCCAATTATTTGAAAGAAGTTTTTACGCTTGTGAAAACTGTAAGAAGATGAATGTATTTCAATGAAAACACAGATAATTACCCGAAATTACAGTAGTGAACAAAAAGCTTCGACGTAGAAATCAATTACTTGAGCAGAGAACTACTTCGAAGAGAGCACATATGTTTGTGCGTAAAGGATGAGGGTTTAGTACTCCGGATACCAGGCACTAACTAGGTCCCGAGACTAGCCTATGGAAGGGACAACTGGCCAAAGCTTCCGACGCGTGCCAAAAGACTGTAAAAGTCGATGGAATAGGCGAAGGACCTTTTGTATTGAGACAATATCCCTCACGTTTACGTTTGGGAGCGATGCCGGACGCAATACTAGCCGAGGGAGCTAAACGCTCAAACTTCCGCAAGCTCCATCAGTAAAAAATGTGTTTTTCAATTGGCAGAAACTGGCCTTTTTGCTAGCCTCGTCATATAAGTCAACTAGAGCTACTGAGCAGGGTCTGTCGTTGAGCTATACATTGGGAGGGGCTTGTATTAGCTTACGGTTCCTGAAAATGGCGAGCTGCGCATTCGAGGGTTTAGAAGGTTTAATTTTATCTCTTGGTTTCATGCTCGTGTGACTGGTTACCGAAAAGACACCGATGGAGGAAGCAACCACACAGCTATGTCAGCTTTCGTCCGCAAGTCTGATGTTGTGTACAATTCTTCCTTAGCTGCTTGTGTGGTAAAGGTTTTGCTTCACTTCAAAACGGTTTGCAGTTTGCACTAACGGCGGCTTTTTACTTCCGGTGGAAAAGCTCAAACTTACGGCTGGCTTGGGTGGCAGGCCGTCGCCTAACTTATTGGCAACCCAGTGTAGCGACTGGGCTGACAGAAGCGCAGTCAAAGTGCTGACCACGATCAGTTGCCACTACTGCCGTGCACCTAAGATGACTGTACCAAGCGCTCGAGCAATGCGTGGCCAAATTCACAACTGATCCAGAAGTCAAAAGGCAATTATCCGTGATATTCTGCGATACTAGATTATTGAATGAACGATGGCGCCTTGAAGAAATTAGGGGACATAAGGATTCCACGATATTTGACTCCTGGCCATACAAGGTGGACGGGCGAATTACATGCCTTTTTCGATGCATTCGAAGTCGGTTATGGAGTTGCCATGTACGGAAATGGTGCGCAGAGAATGCACGATGTACTGCGAGGATCCCGTTCGCCAAAGCCCGCGTTGCCCCACGGAAGACGGTTTTGATCCCGCGCACTAAACTCAGCGCAGCCGTGTTAGCAGTCAGGGCGGTACAAGCGGTGGAGAGATGTTTTGACCTCTAAATTTGGTCGGCTAGCTTTGAAACGGACTCAACGATAGTACTTTACTACATTAATAACTTCCGGAGCCGTTTTGGTACTTTTGTTGCTGAACAACTCACGATAGTCCACGAATAACCAGCCATAAGCCAGCGGAAGCATGTCAGGCCTGGCAATAATCCAGCTGATCTGTGCTTCCGAGGTGCGATCAACTGCAGGCAACTAGACACGTGGACGAGAGGACCGAAATTCCTGCAAATGCCTAGACAGGACTGGCCCGTGTTCGAACTAAAACCGCCCACGGAAGTAGAACTGGAGATCAAAGGCGTAGTGATAGCGGCCAACTTCGTCAAAGTAACATCAGTTTTATCGCGATTGGTCAAAGTTTCTTCCTGGTTGAAGACACTTCGTGCGTTAGTTTGGTTGGCCGGATGGAAGAGACATTTGCTAGTCATGAAAGGGATCCGCCCTCAGGCCGGATACGAGTAGGTCCGATAAGTCCCGATGAGCTACAGGCTGCAGAATGCGATGTTTTCAGAATGATACAACGCGAGGCTTTCGCCCGAGAACTTGAGAGGGCGGAAGAAGTGGGACCAATCAACAACGAAATATAATCTCCAAGAGGCGAATTAAAGCATTTAAACCCCAAACTCATTGATGGACCGCCGCGGGAGGATGGTAGGCTGACCAACGCCCACCTGAGCTTTGACACGAAATACCCCATATTGCTGCCGGCTCGACAACTTGTGGTAGAGCTGATGATCCAACACGTCCACGCCGCGGAGAGACATGCCGGGGAAGGTCACGTGACGAGCGTCATCCGAAAGCGCCTTTGGTTGCTGAGAGGACGAGAGACTGTAAGACGCGTAATCCGACGTTGTGCGCAATTTAGGAGAAGCAATGCCACAACGGGCAAACAACACATGGCCCCCCAACTAGAATGCAGGGTGACTGAGGGCTAGTGGCCGTTCAGCGACACCGGGTTGGACTATTTGAGGCCCTTGTGGATCAAGTGCGGGAAGATATTAGAATGGCGATATGGGTGTATCATGACTTAGAGGTTGCGCGTTTAATGACGGCCTGCTCTTCCCCACGGGCCTTGCAGAGATTTATCAACCAAAGAGGCGTACCGGCAGATATATACTCCGACAGTGGGTCGAACTTTGTGGGCGCTCATCGGGAATTGCAGCGTTGGCACAAGAACATAAACAGGGACGAACTGCAGGATCGAACCGTGGCCTACGGCATACGATGGCATTTCAACCCCCCACAGGCCAGCCACCGCGACGGCGTATGGGAACGCATGATCCGGTCTACCGGGCGAACATTGCTGTCGATCATGGAGCAACAGACGCCCGACGACGAGACGCTGGACACCGTCATGACTGAGTTAGAGAGAAGTCTGAATAACCGCCTACTGGTTCCAGTAATGAACGGCGACCCCACCCACCTGGCGCTCACCTCGAACGACTTATTGACGTTGAGGTCGAACGAGGGTTTCCAGGGACCGATAAACCTCCGTGGGAGCTACCTCTATGTATGGAAGCAGGCCAACTATCTTGCCAAGGCTTTCTGGAGGCGCTGGCTGCGGGGGTACCTACCGGCTCTGCAAGCTCGACAGAATTGGCTGGTCTTCGCAAGACCATTCAAGGTTGGGAATGTGGTGATGACCACAGACGAGCGCGCACATTCCAGCACCTGGTCTTAGGGAGTGGTTGTGGAAACCATCGAAATCTCCTACGAAATGGTAAGAGCTGTGAATTGGGAGACCTCCAAAGGAATGTCAATCAGCGACGTACGCAGTTTCGGACCCCTACAGAGTGAATACGTAGGAGCCGATAACAAGGAAACCCAGTGGACTGTTCCTCATGAGTCTTCGAGTTGGGTTAAAAGAACCCCCATGTGTGGGGGGATCCACGACATACTGCCGCATTGAACTATCATACACCCTGACGCATACGCACTTACTTGGTACACTTTTATAATTCATGACCCTCGGAAAACACGTTGCAGTGCTTGCCGTTCTTCGCTCACCTTACAAATGGTCTTTGAAGTACGTAGTAATAGCTGTGTTTCTATCACATGCTCTGACACACACCAATCACACTTACATAATACACATGTATACTTCATGACCTCCATCAAAACAAGCGGCAGGGAGGATTGTTCCTCGTTTGTCACTGACACTATGAGAGATATCACCCGTAAGTAATGGTCGCTACTATTTGGGCGTGTACGAAAGTGCGACCTCATCCACGACACCCACACACACACAAACACACACACAAACACACGAGGCCGAGGGACAACGGCTCACCCGAGGACAGCACATAGGTTTCGCCTCCACGCCCACCTTCGATCGGCCGTTTTCGTGGACGACTTAGAGTAACCTCGCGTAAGTGTGGCCACCAGATAGATTGCGACCGTGAGTAGAACGTTGACGACAATATGTTATGAACGCGCGCTGACAGAAGGGTCTAGGTAGGTAGGGAGAATCAGTACCCTTACTCCCAACCTTTTATTCTGCTGAGATTTAGGAAGATTTTGGCGGGCTGTGTAAAGACCAGTGGTGGAAAATCCCATAAAGTCCATTGCAGTTCCATGTTTCCTTAACATTACTCACTTATTTACACGGTTGACTTGTTTTATGCACTGTTTGTTTAAAAGAAACAACGCTTGTTTTTTGCACCAAGTGCGCTGCTTTGTCATATCCTTCTTCCGTGCCTGCGTGACGCACGTGCTCCTTTTTTGCATGCCACAATTCGGTTCTCGTTTTTTGAGTCCTTGTGATTGCATGGTTGAGGTTTGTACCTGCTGCGTGTCACAGTTCACCTGATAATCTAGTACCGTAGAATTTCACGGATAGTCGCCTTTTGATTTCTGGATCCACTGTAAATTTGGCTACGGATTACCCAAACGTGTCTTACAGCCCTTAAGTAATCGTTGAGGTGACTGGGGTGAGACTGACATGTCTTTGGATCACCAGATATTGTTTCGATCCCTTCTCACAAATTGGAGTAATAACTGAGGTTTTCCATCGGCAGGGATATACACCTTGCTGCAAGGATAAGTTAGATATGTTTGTCAACAAATCTGGAATATCTGGTCCGCCTAACCTGGAAACGGCCATAGGTAAAGCAGCTGGCCCTCAAAGGTCGGACAGTCTAAAGCTAGACAACAGAGGTGATGTGTCACTTGGCTGGACAGAGTCTACTTGAAGCTAAAAGTGGAAGGAGGGATAACTGGACGGGAATTATTTAGTACCATGGAGGAAGGAGAAGCACCGGGAGCCCCTGATAGTTCTCATGCTTTGTTAGTATGGGTGTTACCATATAAAGAAGCCAGAGTAGACTGTTTTTCTACGTTTCAATAATCGAGTTGAAATTTCAACTCTTTATGGGTTGCGCAAAGGGTTCATCCTTTTGCTTCTCTTCATCCATCTCCGATGGGAGAGAGTTTATCGAGATGGACGAACCGACTGCATTTGTGATAGAAAATCTCGCTTCGAGATGAAAAGTCATAGTTCTCAGAGTCGTCTTTTCACTTTGGCTATTTTGTTTGGTTTTGCACACCTAATGGAACCATTTTTGGGCAGAACCTCTTTCAGGCCGCGGTTTAAGATAGCAAAAAGCTTACTTGTTACCCCTTATGGTTCACTAAATAGGGAAGAGTTCATCCCAATTCCGGGTGCATATATACTAAGGTGAAAGGTCCCCTTTAGCGTTATGGAAAGAGCTGATAACGCACTGTTTTTGATAAATTCTTCCAAGGATAGGGAACCTACGGGAAGTCTTGGATCGATTACTCCCAGGAGGCTTCCTTTGGACTAGAGTTACACACGAGTGACACAGGGTAAAGGTTAGGCCTAGAAATTCGTTTAATCTCACTGGAGAGGAAACCTGTCTAACCCATCCCCCAAGGCCGATGTTAGTCTCAAAATTCGAGTGAGTCATGTGGAGAAGAGAAAGTGGACTACAAAAACTGACGCTTTTGATTCGTCCGCTATGAGCTTCGATGCATCAGGAAGGTCTGTGACAAAATTCAGAGGGTCAGTAGAAGTTGGGAAGTCACAACTCTTTGGGCCAGGCGGATGGTGAGCACAACCAATCAAATCCCATGATGCTTAGTTTTGATGTCGAGCACACTGAACTCTTCATGCTGACCAGAATCGGATGCTCAAATAAAGATTCGACGAGACCCCCCTCACATAGATTAGATAGCCTCTCCACGCTGGTACGGTCTATTTTCCTGAAGTCCATGTAACCTAAGACGGCAGTCCTTTCAGTTAGATTAGAATCAGACAACCACGTTTCAGCTATTGATGATGTTAATGATGGATTATTTTGGAGACATCCGATGCATGCTAGGCAGCTTGATCAACCGATAGAAGTGAGGTCGCATTTATGATTCTTGGTTAATGAACTGGATATACGAATTACAGAGGAGAGTGAAGGTTTCAGTGGTCGCATGAAGGAATGCCCGGCGTAACCGAATTTGGAGGTCAGGTGGTCACATTGCTCAGCAACGAGCAAAAGCTGCTTCGAGGCATGTTTGTTGACGCCAGCTACAAAACCACCGTGGCTCTGGACAACAAGCCGATACATCAGGCAACAGATACGCCTCATCAAAGCGCTAATTATATCCATTCAGATGTTACTGTATATATAAACATACGTGTAAGGACCTAGGGAAAAGCCTCCATATTCTTCGCCTATTTATCTGTTTTTCCTCCTTTTCGTAAGGAAGGGGCGTCTCTCTTGTTCTAAAACCCAGCCCGCCCTCCAGTTTACAGCCTTACCTAACAGCTACCTGCAGCATTAGACCTGTAGATACTCCAAGATGGGATTTGTCATATAAACTTGCCATTCGGATTCCTGGTGTGTCCCAGCTTCTTCCTTGTGACCTATAAAACACTACTGATGGATTTGTCATATATCCCCTAGACCTATTATGCAAACCTGCCATTCAGGTTCTTCGTGTTACCCAGCTGCTTTCACACGTAACTGTCAGGCTCTATTGTCCAAATGCTTTTCCAGGGCTTTATTGGCCCCGAAAGATAAGACTCCACGGTGAACGGCCGAATCGGCAATCAATAACTTTGCCTAGTAGTGCAAGCGCAGTTGGCTCTCACCGAATTACAATTCCAACGACTCCTCATTTCACTAAGAACATTGTGCCTCACTCCCAACCTCCGCACTCTTATCTGTCATTTTGATCACGCTAACGCTCAGCTGGAATAATTCCCAGACCGCAATCCCCCCTTTTTCAACTTCAGAACCACTCGGCCATCAAGTTGCCCGGTTGTAACATATCGCGCAGACGGCTTATCTTTTTCTCTGCCCGATCACAACCGCACCAAAGGCTGGCTACCGCAAATACGATCTAGCCACTGGGTTTCACCCACAAGAAGTCCTAGTATTGCTGCACAAGCCCCTCTGGGGCTTACTGGGGAATTCTCACTACAAGACCCTCCCGATGTTGAAGCCACCGTGCGAGGACTCCTAATTAAATAGTGATCGGTCCAGATTCAGCGATGCCCTCCTTCTTTCCATGATGAAACAGCAAACAAAGACCGCAGTCAACCTTTGCCCAAAAAGCCCAACATGGACACTGAAAAACCCACAAAACCCAACAGAATGATGTATTCGCCAATTTACCAACATAACATGGTCTATTGCAAAGGTTTTCACCCTTGTCTTGCCTTGTTTTGCTCCTCGTTGACACGGCATTCCAACTGCCGATTATTCCTTCCTGGAACTTCATCCATCTTCCACCAGCTGCGAAATGCTGACGCTAGATGACACCCACTACTTCTCATGGAAATGGTCTCTCTTTTTTAAGGGGTACTATTTCTTTTCATACCCACAAATCTATGAAAATTAGTATTCCTCTGCGAACCTTCGTGAAATTCTTCCCTGTCTCCTTTGCCTCAACATCAATTACCTTTTCAAGTAAACATGAGTGTGCAATACTGATCATTTTGTTGCATCATTCTTGTGAACACTGTATTTCCCGCGTCCTTGGCCAAAGTCCGTCTGAATATTCCCACATCCGGCCGATTCATTGCTATCGCCGCAGTTGACTCGAAATAAATTCGTACCCACAGTGTATTCTCTTGTCGCTTTGCTTCATTTAAACTCTCCTCAGCCTTAGCCCGTTGTTCCTGCGATGTGTGAATTCCTCTTTGAAATTTGTGGATGTTCTATCTCATTCAGTGATGTTGTAAACTCTGGTCATGCACACAGGCGTGCCTCTCGACCACGGTCCAGCGAGCACACCATTATTATTACCACTATTATTATATGTAATCAAGAAGAGCATAAATGGAGGCAAAAGTCCTAGTACTTCAGATGTGATCGACAAGGTCACAAGAGAGAGTTTGCTGACAAAGAACTTTTAAAAAAGCACAAATAAAAAATTGGAAAGTCCGATTCACCACGGCTCGAGTACTTGAGTTCCGGCAAGAGTTTGTGGAGGCAACACACATAGTAGGGTGTGGAACAGGTACTCAGTCATGAAAATTGGGTGGAGGTGAGTGATAAATGTTGACAGATGAGTTAAACAGGATCAAAGTAAATAGGCTGTTTAGGTTGTTAATAATAATAATATATTTCGGATGGGCCCGACAAAATCTGCAATGCCTGTACAACAGGTACGACTGACGACAGAGTCAGAGTTTTCAATAGGATAAAATAAGCACACACCGAGGACAACAGTAATATACTGAGATGGACTAAAGTGATAATAACGTCCGGCAAATGACAGACTGATGGTCAGGTAGCAGGTTCGGCTAGTTTGGGTGATGTCGACCAAAAGTCTGGAGTACACGCAACAATGGCACAGGAAATAATTAAAACTGGTGGAAATTGGGACTTATTCAAGGAATATGTTCTGGTCCCTGTGAAAAGACGAGCTTATAGAGCGAAGTATAGAGACTGACTTACAGGCTGCGGAATAGAAAAAGCATATAGGGAGAGATCTCATCTATTTATTTGGCGAATTATTTACTTTAGACAGGTATGTCAAGAGGTGCCAACATGGAAATGTATCAGTCTGCAGAGATGGTGTTATAAGGTGGTGGCTGGATCCTGGAGGACCCTTATAAACAGCAAACAGTTGACGTGTCTCGAGGGGTGAGGCTACCACAGTGTTGATGGGAGGAAAAAGCCGGAGGAAAACGGGAAAGCGTGCGCCAAGTTTTCACTTCTGTATATAATTAGCAAGGGGCGTCAAAGCGGAGAGGGATGGTGAATCAATATGGGCTGCTTGGCTAAAGCAATTACACGGGTGTTTAGTTTTGCAAGAGAGATGGTACAGTAGTTCACAGGTTAGTGTAGATCAATAGATGGAAGCCGTATCATGTACACCGTACAAAAATGACGGAATAACAAAGCTGCACCAAGTACATCCTGGAAGACGGCAGCAGATCAACTGTTATAGAAGCAAATAAATCAGCCGATGAAGACTTTGGTGGGACCTAGACGCCGGATACAGGGCCAGTCCCCGTAATACAACATTCGAATGACACTTCTGGAGGGGGAGAGAAACTGCCAGAGTGAGGGCGTAATAATGGTGATGATAAAGTTGGTGGAGAGCAAGTGTACCGCTTCGAACGCCCCTTTCGCCAGGTGTGCAAATGATGGTGGGGAAGCAGCGAAGGTGCATGAGAAATACATCGGAGACGTTCAAACATGGGAAGAAAGAAACGATCTACAAAATCAGAATAATCCAACAGAATAGTACGGTGGGGGCAATCGGATGGGTGATGAATGGTGCAGATAATCACTAATCACTTTGCTGACCCCTGGATGACTGAAAAGGGGTATTTCTGCTCAGGACATCTTTTGGTGACTGGTGAGGGGGTGAACGGTGACAATAAATGTGCCAATGACTGAATGGTTTTAGCCGTTTTTACCACGAGGATCGGACAGGATTACGTATGAGGCAGAAGTGTAAACGGACTTGCAACTGAGGGGAATGTAGGCAATCGCTTACAGGCCAAGATCGGTAAGTAGTTTCATAAGCAGCTGTAAAGAACGAATACTGAAAATCCTTCCAAATGTTCAACGTGCTTTGTGAATTTGACTATATTTAACATCATCTTGAAAAGCTCGCTCATACACCACACATTTTCACGTTTGTTCATCCATGTGGGACACTTGAATTTGGCCTTGAACCGTTTCTGACTGTCGTGCTTGAGCCACGGGGCTTTGGACCTTTGGGTTTTACTGTGAATTCTATTTGGCCACATACTTGAGGTTTGTATATATTTGCATCCTTTGTGAATTACAATTTAGTACCGTAGAAACTACGAATCGATATTGTTCTGGTTTTGGGATTCGTTTGAATTGGCTACGCGTTTCTCGATTTGCGAGATTTGATTTACAGCAGCCACTGCGTGCGTAGGACAGAACGGATAGTGAGTAGATGTGAAAGTTATTCACTGCTGCGTACGTAGAAAGTGAATAAATGTGCCAGGCATGAAAAAGACGGTATATGACGTGAATATGGACAGCAAGCTCGGGAGGGAAGCCGGTGATAACCGGAGGGAATGCAGTGAAAGTTGGTAATGACAGTGCGAGCGTGATGGTGGAATTTCTTAATCCGCAAGCGGTGCTAGTGGATGAGAATGACCGTGCGCTGAATACCCAACCTGGAAACGATTTATGGAGACAGTTGGTGCGATCCGTCAATCTAGTTGCGCCCGAGCATCGTTACGGATGCTCAGAACACCTGATGCGCGCCGGCCGAAGATGCGGATCTGGCCGCGCCCCCACTGCTGGTATTGGAATCAGTTGTATGAATGCAGTGATATCAGGTAGTCCAGGTTCTGGCAGCCGGATTGTGGGAATCCTGGGAAAGCAGTCCTGTGATGAATGGAAATCAAACCGTGTGAATCTCAGCCGTCCTTTCCAGCTAGCGAAGTTCCAATTCATTCATGGGATGAAGCATGCGACAATCGTCCTCAGATGGGTAGGTTCTAAAAGTAAAAGTGAAAAAGCTGCAGTCAGGCAATTCTATCAGATGTTGGCTGAGTTAGAGACACAGGGCAACGACATCATGTCAAAAAATTAGTAATAACAGAAATAGGCTGTCGTAACGTCAATGACAATTTTCTCGGGTTGAACGACATAAAAAGCAAAATGGAACGGTACTGGGGACAAACTATCGTGAGGCTTAGCAAGAATAACCAATTAGACAAGGAGGCGAGAATGGCGACGCCTGGGGCGAGTACTTATGTGTATTTCGATGGATAATGGGTGGAAGACCACATGAATTGTGGCTGCTTGTTCATCACAAAGGGGCCTGAAATCTCATGTGACGAAATGGGGTCTCAGCGAGTAAATAGTTGACGCGCGAATGAGGATGGCATCTTGAAGACGTAATACTGCATAAGTTACTGTGTACTTTCTAGCATCGGTGTTATTCTTATACTTGATAGCTGCCGACAAAAAGGATCTCACCGACTACGGTTAAAGCAGACAGCATGAATCGATGAATCAACAGAGCAGCAGTGGCCATTAGGGTGTCGTGGCCAGGGGCGTCGAAAAGTAAGAATTGGATAAACAGACACATGGAAGTGTTGCCGGCAATGATATGGTGCTAGCTCAACAGCTTTTATCCATTTACTGCAAGACAGAAGAAATTCACATGATCTTAGGTATCTGTCGGTAATTACTGCTTACTGGACAAAAGTTGTTCAGTTTCGCATTGGTATCCAGGGCCAAGTTCGTAGGCTCGAGTAATAGAAAATCGGGGATCAGGCCCTGGAATGAGTTTTTATACACTCGGATGTTAGTGTATTTCTTTTATGAAAGATAAATAGCCCAAGGATAGCAGTCTAATCTGCCTTGGACGCTTGTCCCAAAGGGAAGAATACCTACTAATAAGGAAGTCAGACGGAGTCGCAGTCCTGGATACTGGAATCAAGACCATAGATTTCATGTATCGCAAAGATTAGTTGGGGAGAGTTATGACCTGAAGGGCCTAATTGCAATATGTGCCTTTCATAATAGTGCAAAATGAAGACAGGTTCATTCGTAGATGGCTTGGCCGCGGGGGCTCTGGTGCAATATTTCACACCTTCTGGTATAATTCAAGGGTAAGGAATATCCTAGTGGCTGTTTGGTAAATCAACGGTGTACATTCTTAATGGCTAATTTATCAATCTGCCGCAAGTTAGAAAAGACGACATTGAAAGTTTCAGAAAGTTGTCTCACGTGAGTTCTCAAATGCATCGCTTGGTCTCCGGAAGACCGGAGGTTCTATTGCTCAAACTAACTAGCCGTCCAGCCCTAGCAACCTGCACGGCCGAAAGTTCTGAGAAGTCAAATGTGCACGAATATTGTAATCCCAAGTCCCTTACTTCTGGATTGCTAAGGATGAACTGATCAACAATTTTAAAAGCTCCCGCGGGAGCCCGACACCTGTACGTAAGAACACAACCTTAGGGGGCGGAAATTTCCATCAACCATTGTTTGCTCCATGAATATAGCGACAGTAGATCGCTGGTAATGTCAGCACGGAACGCACTAGGTGCAATTTGTTTGATACTGTTGAAGTATAGATTACTATCAAAGGTAGAAGCACACGTTGAGGTTCGTTATCGTGGACATTAACAAGGGCTCCAATAAACACACCGTCATAGTGTAAATGCCGTGAAGAGATGGAAGTTAATTAAGTGGTTTAGATAGGTTTGTGTCGGGAGAATGTGGGGATGATAAAACATAAAACGGGGGGGGGTGTCCAACAAAATTACGAGAGCATTTTTGTTCGTACCATTCAAAGTCTGGGTCATTGCAACTGAGATACTTCCGGAGGTTGGAGTGACTGAGATAACAAAACTAACTACTGCTCCTGCGAAAATTTATATGATGCATTTTCAGAGCCATCACACGACTACGTGTGCGATTGATAGCTGGATTAGTACTGGCAAAATGGGGCTAAACCTGGGAGCCCCATCAGATCTGATAGTGTACCGGGAAAATATAATGCTGCTCTAGCCGGCGGAGCACTTGTTTCCGATAAGGGAAGTAATTTTGAGAGGGACCGGATAAGAACGGGATGGAGGAAAGTTTTGAAATGAGCATATTAAAGTAGTGAATAGAGAAGACTGAGGTGCGGTAGCTGGTTGTCAGACGGGCATTTGAAGGAACTTGCCCAGATAGTTATGCTTTTGTACGACGGTAGAAGATTCAGATGAAGGCTGTTGGATAATTTGATAATAACGCAGAATATTGACTATGGTCAGTAGCTCCGGAACTGATCATCCCTGGGTAGTACTTTTCAGTCTTTTACGGAGGAATCTGTCCAATCGGGCGCCTTGACGACCTGTGTTGAATAACGGCACTTTCATTCTCGTTGGTTGGTTCCAGAAAGAGGATTGGGCTTTTTGTTGATGTCACTCTAGAATTGACGGATGCGAAAAAATTACCCAAAAAACGTTTGCTGGCCTGATGGTCGTGCCCTGGGTGAGGTAGTTTGTGAGAATAGTGGTTGTTGCGAAGCTTCGGCCTGGAGAGAATTTGGTGGTACGCGATTGAGAAGATTAAAATAAATGTTTGCATCTCGCAATTTATGTCCCCTATCTGTTTCGATAAATTGGTGGTAGTTTGATCTACTTAAGATCGTTTGGTAGACGTCTGTGCCTGGGATGACGACACAGGTCAATCCAAGTCGGCCATTGCCAGCCAGGAGTTGCGAGGCGAAATTGACATAGAAAAGGGGACTTCAATCCGTGGCAACGGTACCGGCTATGAGGTTTGGGGACCAGGGACAGAATCTGACTTTTGTGGTAGTTCATAATCTAGAAGCCTCTACGTAAGGGTGTTCTGTCGACGGTTGTTCTAAGGTTCTTCATGAAAAGAACACTCGCTACAACCCACCGCCCACTGATAAATTCTCCTGTCACATTTTCATCTACGAAATGGAAAAGAAGCGGACAGTCATTGTGTTATGTCCATCTACGAAGCCCGATGCAATAGCACAGGTAATGTGCCACACTACAAACGCTGGGGATATTATTCTTCACTGCTGATAGAGGTTATCGGTCCAGAATGTCATAAAAGCCGCTGTTTTAGAATTTCTTACGCGCATGTGTATTTCCGCAGCAAGGGCACTAATAAGGTCTCCAGCTGCCAACGGACTTCGAGAGTCTGATATGTAGCCCGAAAAGTTATGTGTGAAGGGCGCCAGTAATTATAGCAGATCCACGATCAGTGACATCCAGGGCAGCACACCTTAAGTTTGCTTCATGGGGCCAGCAAGCAGCAAGCCCGAAGAGAACCGTGGGCCTTCCTCAAACTCAAATATGCTTGATGGGGCACAGTTGGGGCTATCCTCAAACTTTGTAGTGCGGCAAACGAAAGCAGTTCCAACTGTCTCCTGGTTAATGCTAGAGCAGCTTTTATTTTCTATTTGGAGATTCAAGTGAGTAATCAACACATTCAAGCTCCTATGGTAATTCCATTTGGAAGTAGAGAGCTAATATTTTGGAACGAAAAATTTATTTACATTTACTGCATGCTTGTCTTAAAGTTGTGCTACCATCCTTCGAAACTGCAGGTATCTGGACACTTCCGGCCTCTTTCGTAGTTTTCAGAGTCGTTGGTGGAAAACCTGCGCAAGGTCGCGAGCGGCGAGCCTTGCAGAACTCTGGCAGTTTGACGTCCGATGGACCCTACGAAACAGAATCTTTTTCGCTACTCAGGCTAAAAGGAATGCCCCCTTCCAGGGTCCGTTGAGCTATCTACCAGCGGGCCTGCAATACAAGACGCAAAAAGCGGTCAAGATCAGTATCCTGAATCATTTTGCTCTGTCCAGTGGCCTATCTTCCAGCTTACGGGCAATACCAGATGCAAGATTCTGTCAAGATTTGTATTTTGAATCCCCTCTCTTTTTCTCATTGCCCTTTATTCGGTGAACTTTCTTCGAGCTCACCGGTGGCATTCAGACGACTGGATGATCGCGAGATCCTGGACAACTTGGGCTTTGGTCTTGTACCCTTGTACTCCTTCAAGACTACTCCAAGAATTCAAGACCTTCTAGGTACGCCGAAGTTTTATTGTGAACAGCAGCACATACCTTCTCAGGACACCGAAGCTGCCCAATACAGAATGGCTGCCAATGAATATTCCTCCATGGCACATTCTCATTTTCTGACTTGAGGTGTCTTAGAATACTGTCAACCAGGTATAACTGTGGGAAATGAACTATTTTAGAAGCTTAAACGGCTTTGCTTGGCACTCGTTTCAACATCATCTCGACCGATTTGACAAAATTTTGCTAGACGGAACCGAACCGGACATAATAGCGGACGCTTGTTCGCTGGCGCTCTTATCTCGGTACAAGAGGCAGACAACTTTGGGCTTGTGCCAAACTTTTTTCACTCTAGTTTTTGTTGTACACACCCTCTTATCTCACCAAACTCCTCCGCCCATCACAGTTTGCTAGTGTCACTCTAGATAATAATAATACTGGTTTATTTCGGAGACGCCTGAAACATGCCTCACGCATGATCAAAATTTTACAAGCGACAAAACTGACAAACAAAATTCGTGAAAGATTTAGGGATACGAAATAAAAGGGGGTAGCAAGAAACAGGGAGGAGATGAGAGGGAGATAAATGTATGCACACCAAGGATTAATGTAGGGATTTTAAATAAACCTGCAGATGGATCCAAATATGGACCCGGTGAATTTGAAGGTCAATGTCAGATGGAGCAGCTGACTGAGCCAAGTGGGGAGGGCGGAACCAGGGAGTTCTACATGAAGAGGACGGAAAATTGGCATGAGAAAATATTGTTACGAGAAACGATGAAGAAAAAAGGAAAAAAGAAGAGAGAAAAAGAAAAACAACAATTGAGTTGTATGGCTGGGCACTAGGTAGCCATGAACTATGCTTTATTGCAGTAAACGGACGGTATCAATTTGAAAACAAAGAGCTGGCATTGCAAGACTCAAAGAGTGAGTCAGATGGCATCTATGCCGCGGAAGGATCGATATGTGGTAAATGTGAGGCACACTTATAGACAAAATGGACTCATATCATGAGGGTCGGTGGCATGGTGGCAAAAGAACTGGAGGAGGCAGAGAAAATATGTGGATACAAATATATGTGTATACCCTGGGTATGCTCCACTCACTTTTCTCCTCCCCCCTTACTAGATTGTGCCACTTTACAAAAAAATTTGCGTATATATTTATGTACATAGGAATAAAAAACCTCTTTGTCCGTCAGTGATAGGCGCTCACCTTCACTTAATTCCTGTCTCAGGCTAGAAGGCAGCCGTCCCATCCTGCGTTTCTTGCGCCTTTCTCGTGTACTGGAGCCTTGCCACACAGACTACTATTCCTCAGTAACTGGGCCTTACTTCTCTGCGCATATGCTCATGGTAAGTTAGGACCCCATTCCAACCGGAATCCGTATACCTCTGATTTTTCATGACCTCGCGGAATACCAGCACGTTTGCTCTCACATGAAAAATCCTCACCTCAGCACCCAGAGCTTTCATTCCCTCCCACTGTGTGCCGTCCTCGACCAGAGCTGGTGAACCGACCAGACTGCTATCTTCCTATTTTCTCATTCTTCTTCCAGATCACACTCTCTACTATTGTTTTATTCCTGGTTCCCAAATGGACACCCTCTCCCCATCCACCACGTACCTGATATCACCCTAAATTTCTACTATAACCCAACTACCCTACAAAGCTACCAGTCTCCGTCTAGGGATCCCTAATAAGCCAGCCCACTAGCCAAACAATAACTAATTGTTCAGATAATAAAATGTTCATTTTATGGTTTCCATTAAAACGATAATCATAACCCACAGCTGGAACACTCTCCAGACTGCCGCACTCCTGATCTCTTTCAGATAGCGTTAGTTACTTGAGTAGCCATCGGCCAAATCCATGTTAATCCCGGAGTACCGTAGGGACTGGACGATTTGATCAATGGTTTAAACCTATACTCTCGTCTGTTGACTTTATATGGGACACCTTACACGGAGTAACAAAGCCTCATGAAAATCTAACCGGATCGCAGAGGTGATTCCTGACACCAACCATCAAACCACATCCGCTCAACGTCTATTTCTAATAATCCACTCCAACAGTTCAATTCTTTTTGCGTTGCAGTACGAAACCAATGACCGGAACCCAGCCATCGCCGGTGTCCACTTCGTCAAACCAGCCCTTTTTTACCTGCTACCCCCTACATTCTACCTGCCACCACCTGCAACCAAGGCCTTTATGAAACAGAATACCTGCCATCTTCAGCCAACCAGAATTTGGCTAATAGTTTTTTATCACATATACAAAAACTGTTTCTTTCTTTACACTGTTCCCACTTCTGCCTATCCGCACCAGTAGCGCTTGTCTCCACTAATCCGCTTCTTTGACGGCTCTTCTTTGAAAGTCAGTTATGCGTCCATATACCATTCATGCTCTTCAAAATTTTACTGAAATCCTTGTGAAGCTTTTCACCTTCATGTGAATTTCCATATGACAGTGGAATAACCCGCACAAAAAGTCCGTTTTATTATCACCTTTGACTCATTTGCATTCATTTCATATGCTTCCCCCACAATTAGTTACCCAATGCTGGATCAGTGTTCTATATTTCGCTGGCATCTCTGACTGCATGTTGATAGCCCCATGCGTACTTCACTTTTAACCATGTTCTTTGACATCTCTTCCGCCCGATTACTCCTTAGTGACCGTCCAATTATCTCTTATATTAGCAATCCCACGTTTGTCTAGCTATCCACACCACCCTCACCGAATTCAAAACCGATTTTCAGTTCCCGCTTCAACCATTACCTTTTTAGTTCACTTAAACACTACATGACTTTACCGTTGTAATTTGGTTGCTGTGTGATTCATAAACCTAGAAGTTGTGAATACCTCACATTGACATGTACTGCTGTATTCTCTGATCTTGCCCTGTGCATGCTTATTGACCGCGGTCAAGAAATACACAATAACAATGTCAATAATAAAGAACAAAAGTGAAGCTTGGGCTCTTCGATGCGGCGGATCCCTAGGACAAAATGACGCCATGGAAATTGAGACCAAAAAAGGAAACGCATTAGTATGAGCTAAAATACTCAATAAAGACGTTAATATTGCACCTAAAGTAGTCATTCAGTAGAAGAAGAGACTAAGTTCTGCATGATATTACGGAAAAAACTCAGCTTGGGTATAGGGTACGGACGCAGTTGGTGACGTCATAACTGGATGTTGAGTTCTGTTAGTGGGCCACTCTAAATTGGAGAAGCTATACCAGATTTTTCAGCTCCAGATAGTAGAGGTGGCGATGGAAGTATATGTGGTGGGACCTGGTGTGGGAAGGAGGGAACCTAAGCAAAGGTATACCAAGGAGTGTCGAGCTAACCCCCATTCAGTTGCTTTAGAGTGGGAAACAGAAAACAAGTTGAGGCGTTGAAGGAACGAGACATACATGGGCCGGTAAATAGATGAGGATCCATACAAAAACCAGAATGACGAAAAGGAGTACTATAAAGAATGGTGGGGTAGAAAGGCTTCGATATTGGTCCTTTAGTAGATGGACTAAGGCGAAGCTCGGTCTATGACAGATGAGACTAAAGAAGGGGACGGTAAACTATCGATAACTGAGGGCCGTAAGATTCAGTAACGAGGGTGGGTTTTGATCTAGAGTAGTTAGTCAGTAGAAGAGAACAAGTGAATTCTGCTTGAAAATACGGAAGAACTTTAGCCGGGGTATAGGGTGGGGGCACAGATGATGACGGCGTAAATGGCATGACAGCTGCATCTAGTGGAGACCCCTGGGGGAAACATGATGGAATTGGGGGAATGGTTATAGTGGAAATGAAGGGTCGATGTGGAGCGAAAAGGTTCGTGTCAGAATGCGGTAGGTGACCATACGTGTTGTGAGTGCTGAGGTAGGAGGATGGTCTGGAATGGAGGAACAGACTGAGAATCGAGATTAGTGGACTGGGTCCATCGGCAGGCAGAGGCCATAGCTGCATTGAGTTAGCCACAGCAAACACTGGGGGTAGGCTTCACGTATTGGGAAACTGGAGGTGGTGGCACACTTAACTGCGTGTTGGAAAAGGGGCACCGATACAACTTACAAGCTAATGGTAGCCGTTGAGTGGTTTCCTTAAGCGGGAAATTACGCTCTCTATTCTTTGGCTAGTGAGTCTTTGGTGAGTTAGTTTTGTGGAAGCCGTTATATGAACAGCTACCCCTTGCCTAGCCAACTAGGGAGCTACTTTTGTAGTGGGTGCATCCTCCAGTAGGCATTTCGGGCGGTGGGTAACGTGGACCCTTGGAAGTCAGTTAGGCCAATTGAGTGGCGGGCACATGCTTATGGGATGATCGGCGTGGTTACTGCCAGGAGCCCCTAGGAGCCCACCAGTTGCTTTCCGGCTTGACAGCGGGTTTCAAGTTAGAGTTTCTCTGGAGGTAGGGCTAAACCCGATCTGTTTGTGTGCAGTGTCGGATCGTAGCAAATCTAGCCTTTGCGCGGGGTGCAGGCTCAGTGAGGTCAGAGGAAGCTCTGGGAGACCTGGTATTGACAATAAAGACGAGCTGATGGGTACCATTAGAAGAGGTAGAGGGGTTGGAGATGGCAGGCGTCCTACAAAGCCGCTTGCTTGATGGAGGTTGGATAGGTTATGGGGAGGTCCTTGGAATCAGTTCTACAAAGATAATTTTAAGAACGTGAAGGGTGGATAGGGGGCGTGTAAAGATGGAAGTTGCAATAAGATGTGCCTACCATGGACAGGAAGCTGACGGGAGATATGATAAGGATGAACTGTCGATGCTGACATATGCGTGAATAGGTATGGAGGGAGCAAGGTGGCAGTGCGGTGACCGAATGGATGTGGTCTGCCGGGGACTGGTTTGTGGAGTTTGCGTAGGGAGTGCGCATCGAACGGTTGCTCTTGACAATTTCCGTCGAAGGGGAGTCTTGTGGACCAAAGTTCCGACTAACTTATTTACAGTGTTGGGGGAAGCACATGTCCTTTTTGCTAAATTCCTTCTCTAATCGGTAGGAAGGGAAATGGGAGAGGATAGGAGATTTATCGCGTGGTGGAAGTTTGCTTAGCCTTGTGCGCTTGCATGAAACGTGCCCCTAGCTAGCAGCTCTAAGGAGGGTGGATTCCTGTTGTGACACTAAAACCATGTCCGGAAGTTTGAAAGCTATAGCTTTTTTGCTATTTGGGATGTGCCTGAAGATCTCAGTATGGAAGGACCCAAAAAAGTCAGTAGCAGGTTTAAGCTGGTGCCGCCTACATCTTGCCGTGGGGTCTATCAGGCACAATAATGGAGTAAACTCAGAGATATTGTCACCTGGGATTGTGGGTTTTGTTGCCATTTTCTCAATTTCCCAGTGGAATTGTGCTCCGAAGCGCACAAGCTCCACGACTTCCACTTAAGGCAAACAACACCGTATACTATGGTCAGTGGTATCTTAACTCCGAAAATGCCTATAAAAACATCAAACAGAGCACACAGCAAGCCAAGGGGACTGTAACGACCAAAACGCTCAAGTCTTGGTCCGAGTAAAGCCTGACAAACAATTCAGTTATCAATCCACTTACTAATAAGCTTCACTCGTTCTGGATAGCACCTTAGGGCCTCAAGGCAACGCGTAGCCCAAGTCGACGCAGAACCCAGATCAAGAAAACTATTGCTCTGCAAATTCTACCGTACTATTGGCGAGTAAAAATCTAAGTACAAACAAGGTCATATCTTTGACAGTGAGCCTCAGTCACTATCCAGCCAAAAGGTAGCCAAAAATAGGACGGAATTCTGTAAGAATAGGGGACAGTTGGCCAAAAAGAGTAAATTATAAGTACTCGTCCTGAAGTCCAAACAAATAAAACAAGTTCTCCACGATTAATCAGGCCTGAGGAACAACTTCTTGAGCGTGGCTGCCAAAAGTCAGCGAAAAACGAGCTGAATGTCTACGATCAGTCGAAGTGAGCGAGAAAGCGAAACCGAGTGGTAATAAAAACAAAGCTGTGTTGAATCAGTGCGACTCACTACAGTACCAATTGTCCGCAAAGTAATCTCAGTAAGATATCACAACCATAAAAGGAGATAGTAAGTGCTTCAAGCGTAGATTAACTGTCGGCTACACAACGGTGTCAGCATGAATTAGGTTAGAGAAGGCGGTCCAAGATTGATCATAGAGTATAGGAATGTGAACAGAAGAGGAATTTTGCAATCAACATGGACATTACGGGGACGGGTATACAAAAGGAACCGCCTGTAATCGGAGGCTTTCCACGGTTCAAGGTCTCGAGTATAACGGCTTTGGAGCTGAAAGTCAAGAGGGCTACAAATATTTGACTGATACGATCTCCGAGTCTAGCTGCCTCATTGGGACTTTAGGGTACAGTTTGTGCACGGCTCCCTCTTGGCCGTGCCTTCAGCCGCTTCCGAGTACAACCCAAACAAACTGAGCGCATATAATCCAATGGGAAGTTCGCCGCCACATCCACTGAAATTTTGTTAAATGGCCCTTTTCCAAAAGGGCGAGGTCTTAAATTTTACTGGCGAATGTCAGTATCGGCATGCAGTCAAGCTTTCAGTACTGGAAAGGTCACCTTACCAACAACAAGCCATCCATGCGGTATGCGCACCCCAAGCTGCTTTACACCTGAAAAACACGAGCCCGGGCACGCTTGCAGCGCAACACTGAAACACGTCGGCGTGGTATCGATTCCCAAGATAATTATTGCTGCTAACTTCGATATCTCGCAAGTCTATACAGTTTGTTCTTGGTGTGTTTATGGAAAGCGGTTTCGTTGAACCGCGGGACATTCCCACTGGCAACAAGGGTAGCCATTAGGGCTACGTTTCACGTGGTAAAATGGATCTCAAATGTACCTTGAGGCAGGATATGTAGACGAATAGTCTGAATTTTACCACTGTCATGGCCACATGAGGAACAAGACCCTGGACAGCAAAAACTGATTTCAGTGAATCCTATACGTGCTCTCACAACTCATATGGATGGGTTAACACTGGAATGCGTAAGCCATCTGCAGTCTTCTATTTCCGTCTACCATGACCTCCGTGTCCCGCCTCATAAGTTACACCGCAGAATCTTGGAGTTTAACCTGTTCTTGAGGGATTCCACTTCTTTCAGGAGGCTTTTTCCAAACTGCTGAAGCCTGCTGCCCCCTTTTGTTCTTTACCTTCGGGCTTGGGTTGCCCTCGTTAGTTTTCTGATATGGCTCACAGTGCTGAACTAAGAACGAACGCTGCGCTACACCGGGCCTCGATTTTCCCTAGGTTAGGTTTGGTTTTTATGTTTATGAAGCTTATAACCGTCTGTCATTTAGCTAGAAAGGCGTAAGAAAAATACCTAAAATTTTCTACGTAGCTTTACACTCTCGAAAAGTTCAACTTGCTGACCCATAATCTTTCCCCCTTCTTCACATTATCTCCCGAACTACTTATGGAAGCTCCAAAGGGCCTCCGTAAACGTGCCAAGGTCCCGGGTGCAAATCAGGCAACACGTACCGTTAGGCTCAGAAAAACCAGAAACACTCAACCTCAGTCTGCACTCAGTCCATGCTCAGTACCTCTCGTTGATGTTTATGACGTAGTTAACAAGAAGATTAACGAAGTAGATCAAAGAGTGGCGGACCTGCATAACCAGATCCAGTCCATCGATGATATTATAATAAAGATATCCCGTTTATCTAGCATAATGGAACTCACGCCTATTGCTAATCGCCAGAGCCTAGACATGTCGGGCCGCTTCTTAGACTCAATTGCGAAGGAAGTTCATAAGCGTATAGCCAACTCCAAAAACGCGATAGCTTTCAACATCCCTGATCGACTACCCCGCCTTAGCTTTATGATATGGTTTATGCGGTGATGTCGGCTGTTCATCCTTTATATGCACTGTGAAGAAGCAGTGAACGGTTGCTTGATCACTCCCGGGTAGGTTACTCTAAACTTTTGTTATAACCTGGGTTAATCCTAGTGACAAGATTAAGTCAAAAGTGTGGTCGCCTTTGGTTGGGCACGTGACATGCTGCTTCCATCCACCTAGGTGAATTGCTTCAAAAAATGCAGTAAATAGTGTGGTGTTGTGATTGATGTCCAGCATATTTCTGGTTCATTAGGGTCACCAGCTATTAATTTTGGGCCTACTTCAAGATCACTAATTAAGTTGAGTGCCTCGATAATTTGCAGGAAGCCGTCAGAACTAAATCTAGGCGGACGGTATACGCAACCTAGTATCAGTTCTTGACGTTCGACTTCAACATTCAGCCATACAGATCGACGATGCCGTCTACGATAAGATGCTGAACGCTTGTCGCCCTTAGAGTTTTGTTTACATACACCAGACAGCCTCCACTACGTTGGTGTGCTCTACCTTTGCCGAAGTGTTTGTAGCCGAATACCTCAATGTCCTCTACTAGATAGGAGCCTGGTAACCAAGATTTCGTCACCAAAATAAGGTTATAGTCGTTCTTTAATGCAGCTGATCGTATGTATTGGATTTTGTTCCTAAAAGAGCGTGCACTGACCAAAAGCAATGTGAAAATTCCAGTGCCTCTGACGTCATCGTTGATACTAGTATTTACAATTCGTTTACCGCCGCATTTAACCTGAAAATAATCATCAGCGCAAGATGCAAGCCCGCTCAAGTTGTCGTTCGCGAAGGAAGGACTTGGGTCTGCACGTGGAATATTAAATGACAGGGCATTCAGTATTACACTACTTTACGGCTGACTAGAACGGTTCATATGAGGGATGTATAGATTATGGGTACGTATGGAAAAGTAGGCACTTTGGCTAGATACGGGATGCCCTCTGGTAGAAGGGAAGATATGCGATGCGCTCGGGTAGGTTAACGGAGGGGGAGGTAGGAAAGATGGAAATAATGGGAGGTTAGGCCGATGGGAAGGTTCCATTAGTCGGGAGTTAGGTATGAAGGCGGTGCGCTCATCATACCACCTATTTTTATTGTGGGTATGGTCCCATTGTTGTTGTTTCACCATCTTGGAAGTCCTTTTTTGTTTCATATGCTGAGAGATACGAGGGTATCCGCGGTGGGGGAAGTCGGTCGGTGACGAATATGATCTAGAGAAGGAACTACCATTGTCACTGTCCACGCATCCTCGTATCGCTTGCCCGCATGAAGACTAAGCCTTGGCAACTAACCTCTAGTTGACCCTCTCTTCTGGACGGTTATTCATTGTCAGCGACATATTTGGCGTACGCATGGCATGCCTGGGTTTTTCAGTAGGCTCTAAACGAGGGCCATGGGGACGGATATTAGTGCTTCAGGCTTAATTTCATTGAGAACTTGAAGTCCCGTGGAACGGTCGCCCGGAGCCGGAGGCGTAATGTGAGGACCCTCCTGGGATGAGCCCGTAGGTCTTGTTGATATATGCTATCCTTTCGGCGAGTTATGAGCGAGTGCCCGCTTGCAAACGCGAAGCAGTGGTTTCATATCCACCTGAGGGAAGAGCACCACGGAGAGTATTTTAGATTTCGCTAATTTTTTATATTAGTAATTTTAGGAATATTTCTCTAGAACCTACATAAAAATTTTCAACATTTTCATATTTAATAACCCCTTCTTCCCTTATTCAAACTGCTAGTCCCTCATAATTCGTGTGAGCGACCCAAAGTTAGCTACAGAAAAAACGGCAGTAGCTATACTTACCCGCTCTTGGGTTGTCTATCCGTTAGTCATCTTCATAGATCATATCGCCCACCCTCAATACTCTGTAAAAAGAAATGGCAAGGTCGACGAGCAAACGGTCTCAACCAATGGCTTCTTGCTCTACAGCAAATCAGAAACCCAAACGACCTGAACACAAAGATACCCCCAACATGATAGAAATATTTGGGGAAGCCAATAGGTGGGCCAGTGCCATTGAAAGTAACTTGGCAAGTATCTCTACCCAGATGGCATCGGTTGATAATACATTATCAAAACTAACACCACTAACCAAACTTCTTGAGCCTTTGGCGCTCCCTGGTCCCCATAATCTAACAGCAGCCAGTCAGCTTCTTGACTCGGTGACATCGGAAATCCTGTGACCGCTGAAGAATGCGAAATTTGCAGTTGTCTTCAACATCCCTGATCGGCTAGACATCGCATTAGTTAAATCTACTATCTTTCAAGCCGCAGGCACGGCCCACTTTCCACGTCACTGCAGAAGACTTAGAAAAAGGTCACAAAAGCACTCTTGTCCCCTTCTATTCCGATTTCCTGATGAAAAAATCGCTAGAGAATACATCATCAAACAGCTTACGGTCGCAACTGCTTCGCAGTTTAAATCAGTCAAGATACTAGCTGACAGAACGCCACTGCAATGGGAAGTCATAAGATGTGCCGCTAAAAATTCCAATCACACTGGCATTAAGGTCCAGAAGTCACCCTCTCCCAAAGCACTTTACCAAGGATCACCAAACCCCCTCACACTACTACCCCTGGAAGATCCACAGGGTAAGTTGACCCAGACAAATCTTTTCCCACCTCCCAAAGCTACCCCAGCCGAAAGGACAGCATATATCAACAAGACCTACGGGCTCATCCCAGGAGGGTCCTCACATTACGCCTCCGGCTCCGGGCGACCGTTCCACGGGACTTCAAGTTCTCAATGAAATTAAGCCTGAAGCACTAATATCCGTCCCCATGGCCCTCGTTTAGAGCCTACTGAAAAACCCAGGCATGCCATGCGTACGCCAAATATGTCGCTGACAATGAATAACCGTCCAGAAGAGAGGGTCAACTAGAGGTTAGTTGCCAAGGCTTAGTCTTCATGCGGGCAAGCGATACGAGGATGCGTGGACAGTGACAATGGTAGTTCCTTCTCTAGATCATATTCGTCACCGACCGACTTCCCCCACCGCGGATACCCTCGTATCTCTCAGCATATGAAACAAAAAAGGACTTCCAAGATGGTGAAACAACAACAATGGGACCATACCCGCAATAAAAATAGGTGGTATGATGAGCGCACCGCCTTCATACCTAACTCCCGACTAATGGAACCTTCCCATCGGCCTAACCTCCCATTATTTCCATCTTTCCTACCTCCCCCTCCGTTAACCTACCCGAGCGCATCGCATATCTTCCCTTCTACCAGAGGGCATCCCGTATCTAGCCAAAGTGCCTACTTTTCCATACGTACACATAATCTATACATCCCTCATATGAACCGTTCTAGTCAGCCGTAAAGTAGTGTAATACTGAATGCCCTGTCATTTAATATTCCACGTGCAGACCCAAGTCCTTCCTTCGCGAACGACAACTTGAGCGGGCTTGCATCTTGCGCTGATGATTATTTTCAGGTTAAATGCGGCGGTAAACGAATTGTAAATACTAGTATCAACGATGACGTCAGAGGCACTGGAATTTTCACATTGCTTTTGGTCAGTGCACGCTCTTTTAGGAACAAAATCCAATACATACGATCAGCTGCATTAAAGAACGACTATAACCTTATTTTGGTGACGAAATCTTGGTTACCAGGCTCCTATCTAGTAGAGGACATTGAGGTATTCGGCTACAAACACTTCGGCAAAGGTAGAGCACACCAACGTAGTGGAGGCTGTCTGGTGTATGTAAACAAAACTCTAAGGGCGACAAGCGTTCAGCATCTTATCGTAGACGGCATCGTCGATCTGTATGGCTGAATGTTGAAGTCGAACGTCAAGAACTGATACTAGGTTGCGTATACCGTCCGCCTAGATTTAGTTCTGACGGCTTCCTGCAAATTATCGAGGCACTCAACTTAATTAGTGATCTTGAAGTAGGCCCAAAATTAATAGCTGGTGACCCTAATGAACCAGAAATATGCTGGACATCAATCACAACACCACACTATTTACTGCATTTTTTGAAGCAATTCACCTAGATGGATGGAAGCAGCATGTCACGTGCCCAACCAAAGGCGACCACACTTTTGACTTAATCTTGTCACTAGGATTAACCCAGGTTATAACAAAAGTTTAGAGTAACCTACCCGGGAGTGATCAAGCAACCGTTCACTGCTTCTTCACAGTGCATATAAAGGATGAACAGCCGACATCACCGCATAAACCATATCATATAACTAACTGCAACATACTGCCTTCTCCGATTCGCAGCAAAAATTGGGACACTTTCTTTTTAAGTTCAGATCCTCAGCGGGTGGCAGATATCTTGAAGTCTTGAAGTACTACACGGGTTCGAGGCTTTGAGCCCAATTGTCCCGGTTCTTGAGGAAATCTTTGATCTTCTGTCGGATTCGCCGTGCTGAAACGAGAGTAAAATGACGCGAGGGGGGGGGGGTGGCAGCGAAAACAAGATACACATAACCTCTGCAGTGTCACACTGTGGACCGTGCCTTAAGCTGAGTGGGGTGCGGCATTCATGAACATATATGCGATAAAAGTCAACTATTTTTTTTGTTTTTTTGACAAAGGGAATTATTGGGAGACCCAGGTAGAGGTCTAGCTTTTTCTTGAAGATAGTTTTGTTCTGCGAAAGAACAATATCCTCCGGAAGTGCATTCCACATAGTGATAACCCTATAGCTAAAAACGTTAATCCTTAGTGAAGTGCGTAGCCTCGGTTTGAAAACCTTTCTGCTGTGACCAAGGAGAAAAGTGGCTGGAAAGACGGAGAGGAAGCAATCGTTTTGGCCTGTTTGAAAAAGGTGGAACATCAAAAACAGATCAACTCTTAAGCGTCTTACGTCAAGAGGATAGAGGTTGAGGAGTGAGAGGCGGACGGGATAAGGTAGATGGGATAAACCCCTTATTGCCTTGGTGGAGGCCCGCTGAACCCTTTCTAGGATCTCACGTTCTCGGACAAGACCAGAGTGCACTATCTGACTACCGTATTCTAGCAGGGGTCGGATATACGTGCCGAAAATTGTGGGGAAATCATCCCTAGATATGCGCGGGAAGGACCTTCGAATCATATTTAGGACTCAAAAGGCGGACTTGCTCGCAGGTTGGTGATGATGAGAGAAGGACACGTTACAATCTAACCAGAAACCGAGCACCTTTTGTCGGTCAACCCTTGGCAGTGTGGTTGCTCCATTAACGGAAAACGTGTGACCAGTCTCTCTGCCGAAAGACATGTTCACGCATTTGTCATCATTCACTGGGAGGTTCCAATCCTCGGACCGGCGTTTTGTTTCATAAACTGCACTTTTCAGGCCTTCAACGTTTGAAATCCAGAGGGTTACATCGTCTGCGTACACGGCAATGTTCGCAGGAAGGGCTTCCGGAAGATCGCTTATATAGATCAAGAAAAGAAGAGGACCTAAGACCGACCCTTGGGGGACCCCAGTTGTTACTGGGGAGGGTTGAGACAAAACATTCCCGACTTTAACCACAAAGATGCGGTCGGTAAGGAAGCTACGTAGGATGGCCAACATGGAGCGTGTGATCCCGTATGTCTGCAGCTTATAAAGAAGAGGAGCATGGGGGACCTTATCGAAGGCCTTAGCAAAATCGATGAACACAGCGTGTGAGAGCTGGCCATCATCATAGGTTTTCGTTAGACTATCCATGACAGTAAGCATATTGGTGATGCATGATCTGCCAGGAAGAAACCCATGTTGGGACGGGGAGAGGATCTTATTTTTATGAAGATGGGAAAGAATCTCACTCTTAGGAATTCCCTCAAAAATTTTGCTGGGGATGCTAGTGAGGCTTATGGGTCTGTGACTAGAAGCAAGGTGTCCACTACTCTTCTTATAGATGGGTGCGATCACTGCTTTTTTCCAGTTACGGGGGAAAACTCCATCGTCAACACATCGCTGAAAAAGCGAGGCATAAGGAGCAGCTAATTTATCCACGGCTTCCTTGAGGATACGGGGGTGGATTAGGTCGGGACCCATAGAGCAATATTGGTTGAGCCGTCGGAAGCCTTGAGCGACTGCACCAATGGGAATAGTTACGCGGTTAAGGGTAGTGGTCAGAGATAACGGGTGCATAGTAGGGTGGGATGATATGGGAAAGGAGCTAAAAATTGTACGGAAGTAGGAGCTGAATGCCTCGGCTACTTGGCTAGGGGAAGTGATTGGAGATCCGGCACTATCTTTGAGAGCTAATGGCGTCGGAGCTGTGCCCCTTAGACGGCGCATGTACTGAAAGAAAAATGCCTTATCGGTCAGTGCTCGAGCAAGTACAGATCGTTGGACTGCGTTTCTGATAGGACCTAATCTTGTCTATTGCCTATCAGCTAAGAAGATTAACTCTCTGAGATTCTCTGCCATTTCATCAGCAGAGTTACCTGGGTTAGTTGAATTTGGCTGGGAGCGAATAAATGCACAGACTTGGTCAAAATTGGTCGTTTTAAAGGATCTCAAAATTTTGGTTTATGAGGGAAGAGGAGGCCATTTTACGATATAATCGAATCTAATGAGAATGTGATCACTTTTGCCGAGGGGCGGCAAGTAATGCACCACATCTATTTGGAACCGATCATTGGTGGTGACCAGGTCTAGTAGGGACGGGGTGTGGCCTGTGCGATATCTAGTCGGATCTCTTACGTTCTGCACCCATGAGGTTTACAGTACGAGATCAAGGAGGGGTTTACCGAAGGTGATATCCGGGGCATCAGCTCTTTGCCAGTTTGTACTGGGTGAGTTGAAGTCACCAGTGACTAACAGATGGGTGAAGTCTGTGTAGCTTTTCAGGGAGCCTAATAAGTCCGTGACACCTAGGCTATCAGTTGAATTGCATGCGGGCGGACCATAGACTACACCAAGCAGCAGGGTGTCTGTCCTGGAGAGGGTAAACACAGCCCACAAACAGTCAATAGATGGAAAGGTGAGGGTTGTCAGTATGGTAGGAGGAGGGATCGAATTATCGTAGTATAAGATGACCCCCCCCCGGTACGACCTCTACTGGAGTCCTGCCTTACTGTGAAGTATCCCGGAATGGATATTTCGGCATCAAGTATGTCAGGGGTGAGCCAGGTTTCTGTGAGGGCTATGATCTGAGGCTCCTTATCCACTGCAAGCTGCCGAAGCTCCGAGATCTTATTCAACACACCCAGGCAATTACTGTAAAAACACTTGAGCACATGCTCAGGAGTTGTTGCAGAATCGCCAAGGACAACTGATTTTGGGTTTGAGGAGGGGGAAAGAGGGGGATTGGAGGATGGAAAGGAGGTCCTTGGAGAGTCGGGGGCTGAAGATATTGAGGGTCTAGAAGGTAAGCAGACTGCTGGGGGGACCGGCAGGTTTTGATGTCTAGTAACCTGGGGGGTATTAATCCAGGTGGACGGTTTACATCCTTCGGTCTCCGAAAAGGGTGGGCTGCTTTTTGTGTTTTGCCCTTCTGCGCACTGCGTGATGCTCTGTCCTGAGTTTTCTTGTTGGTGAGCTTGTTTTGCATGACCACCAGGTATATTTCCCGGTGCGTTAACCTCCTCACTGCTTCTTTCAGTAGAAACAGGTTGCAGGTTCATGTCTGGGCTCAAGGATGAGTGAGTCTCGTCCGTTGAAACAGTCTTCTTGGCTGTGATGGGGCCTGGGATGCTTTTCGTAGGAGACAGATGTTTAGTGGCACTAGGCCTACTTCTGGGAGTACTTTCGGCGACGGGAAATTGTGTCAGTAGGGAAGCGAGGGATGGTGGGCATGCAGCTCTGTCCTCAAGGCGAGTTACCTGGACAACTGGCAGCACTCTGAGCTTAGGATCGGCTTTTTGTGGAATTTCTGGCTAAGCCTTCTCACTGCGGAGCCTCAGATGAAGTGGCTTATCAATGGATACGCCCTTGAGCCCTTTAATTTCCTCCTAGAGCTTTGCGGCCAAGGAAACAATTCGTTTGACTGCATCTGTGGAACCCATTACAATGAGGATACCGTGAACCCGGCTGGTGCATTTGGTTACCAACCAAGTGGACCGACCTTTAAGTGGGAAAGGGATCTTAAGGCGATTAAACACCTGGGCGTAGGTGTCATGAAGGTGGTCTGAACTTAGGGAGCGGCCCCAAAGGATGACTCGCTTGGAGCAATTCTCGGTGTCTTGTAAAATCTTTGCGGCGTCAAGAATTTGCTGCTCAGAAACTCTACACACCTGATCGGCTGCCTGGGACACAGGGAGGGACTTGATTACCAAACTCCTCAGACTGGTCAGCTTATCCTTAAGGGTGCGGACGGTGGACCTTAGCTCGGCTATCTCTGCAGTCCGACTTTGGACTGCACATTTTAGTGCATCCGTTGACAGCGCATTATGAAGGACTGTTTCGTCCGGATTGAGGAGTGAGGCATTGGCCACGGAGGGGGAATCGCACTGCCTCATGGGGAAAGTAGCCTCATCTGAGCAAGCGGTTATATCAATGGCGAGGGTCATTGACATTATTCAGGATCCAGTCAGCACACATAAAGATAAACTTAAATGGAGGGGGACGAGCTGTGTGGTCCAAAAATTTCAAAAACAGCTACACTTACCGAGGGAGACTGTAATCTATCTTTGAACAATGCCTCAATCGGATAACCCAATCAAAAGTATAGTTAATCCGCCTTAAAGACAATAAATTTTCTCGTCTCGACCTGAAGTTAAGTAAACCCCAGCGCGTTTATCTTAAAACAAGGGACTTTTCACTGTTTATACAGTCAAATCGTTTGGCTGAAAGAATAAAAATGTACTGCGAGAATAAAATAATACAACAGGAACACAGGGCCTTACGTGATTCCAAGAAAGTCGAGATTCATGCAGAACTGATGAAGTCGAGGAACCCCAAAACAACTTCATCTATCTCTTCTATCTCTTTCAACAACACGTGCCTCGACAAACCGCTGGACATAGCAGAAGCGCTTAATATGTTTTTTGCTTCTTCCTTAACTACTGACATAGTACCATTTTCTACAATCCAACAGCACCATCATATGGGCCATTTTCTCCCGTAACATTCCTGCCCTCCGAAATCGAGCCTTTGATTTCAAACATAAAAATGTCTTTCCACCACGGATCGGATTCTTTACCATCAGAAATCTTTAAACTGGGCGGCACAGATATCCCAATTCTTTTGTCTATGCACTTTGGTTGGTACCCTATACAGTGGTTATTATTCCAGTTTATAAGAAGGGAACACGGGAGGGCCCGGCCAACTACAGGCCTGTGAATCATACCCCAGTAGTATTGAGGATTATGGAAAGATTATTAGAAGTTAAACTTACAGAACACCTCCTAAAAATCACTTTATAAGTGAAGGTTAGCAGTGTTTCCTGAAACATCAATCCGACGCAGCTTGTATAACTGATTTTCTAAACATTATTACGATAACTGCCAATGATGGTAAGGCAATGATCTCAGTCTTTTGCGACATGTCTAGAGCCTTCGACCGAGTGTCTCACATTCGTTTGTTCTCAAAGGCTAAGACATACGGCTTTGTTGACCAAATATATGCTGGCTAGGATGGTACAAATCCCCTCACAGTCAAGTGGTAAACTTTGATGACACAAATTCCACAGCCAGCCCCGAAACCAGCTGTGTGATCCAAGGTAGAGTACATGGCCCGTTGATATTCCCCATGTACTTAAATGATATATTTACCGTGGTTCGCCACGGAATTCTGTTTTTATTTGCTGATGACGTAAAGTTGTTGTACACACCCGACCATAATTCACTGGGTATTACTATAGGCAAAATATCGGAAGACATAGGGATGCTATATTCGTGGTGTACCGATTGGGTAATGAACTTATAGACGGACAAAAGCTGCATTCTTATATAAAGGTATCATGCCCCCCCCCCCGAAACTTGCAGAATAGCGGCACATTTGATCCCCAACAAAACATCAGCAAATGACCTGGGCGTGGGCCAATATTGGTCGGTCAAAATCTCGGAGCAAACAGACACTAAAATTGCCAAGTACCGCAGGTCAATAGGATTGGTTCACAACAAGTAATGGCAAAGGATTGTTTCTCATAACACAGAGGCATGCTGCAACGCAAGATCTAACGGTAAATTTGGACGTAGAGTCCGAATTCCAAGAGGATGATTCAGGTATGTGCATTCGATATTGTACGGGAGAAAGTATCCAAGTTACTCTTTAATGCGGCGCTCGGCAAATTTGAACTCAAGGTCGGGTGGCCAAGCCGGCCGGGTCAGGATGGAGCTGGTCGGAAGTAGTAGACTCTTACTCAGATATCGCAACAAGAAGGACTGTGCAACGAGAGAATCAAACAGAACTGACGGGAATTTCGTTCATCTTGAGGGAAAAAATATTTCCAGGGGAGACATGAACCAGCTATAGCACTCCGCGGAGTATGGCACGGCTTTGGAATGGAAACCAGACGATGAAAGGAATGAATTTGCGGACAAAGAACAAGAAAAATCTTTCGAAGATCACACTTTTAACTTTCAGAGACCGAATATCGTTTGAGTTAGTTAAATACCCAACGAAGGACTCATTTGTAGAGAGAGAATGCCTGGTTGATGGTGAAAGAAGTGGCCGGATGTAAACATGTTATCGTTGCGCACATTGTTTACTTTCGGAAGGGTGGAATGTGATGCGCCAAAATGGAAATGGGAACTGGGCGACAAATCAATTTGTGATGCGTAGCCATGATGGTCGCAGATACGCGGTTTGCAAAGGAGATGTGTATTTAAATGACAAGTAGGTATTTACATCTGACTAGCTTTATCTAAGGGCTGAATATGAGTACCAGAGAGAGGCAAGGATCAAAATTGTCTGAGAGGATTTACCAAGATAGAATAACGGATACGGAAAAGTACAAAACAATCGATAAACACCTTTGCAAAGTTGGGCGGTGAAGTAGTTGACAGGTGAAATACTATCTGTTTGTATTCTTTGCAAGAGGTGGATCATGTGATGGCGATAGATCAAAACGCTGCGATGCAGACGTCTCTCAGATATGAATATATGAGGAGGGCATGAATCTTAGCAAGGTGAGGATATTGCAACGCTACAGCCGTGTGGGCGAACAGAAGGACTGGTAGAGTGAGCGAACTGCCTCAATATCGCCGACCGTTGGGATGCTCTGGAGGCAAATATTCGTCAGTCAAATATACTGTTTGGACATTGTGGAGCGGAAGTGTATGGCAACAATAAATGTGACCTTTTTCAAATATATTGGTAAATGTGATAAAAAGGGCGAGTTTTACTTTGGGGATTGGTTAAGTTTGCGAATGGGACAAGCGGGTGGTTTGGCACGAATCCCCGGGAAAAAAGAATCATGAACGGTAAGCCGAGTACGGAAACTGTCTTTTAACCCCGCGATAATTATGTGCTAAGGAAAGTAGATTTTGCCGGGCGTAGGAAGCGGTAAGTTAAGATGGCAAAAATGAAGACGAGTACGATTAAAAATAGGCAATAACTGGGGGAGGTAGTTCCATATGTGCAGTATTTCGGGTGTATAAATGTTCCTTTGCCGCAACCGGTGCTGGTGGGTGGGGCTGACCTTGCGCTGGACACCCAACCTGAAAATCATTTTTGGTAACAGAAGGTGCGATCCGCCGTCCTAGCTGCGCCCGCAAATCGTTGCAGACGTCCTGCACGTCCAATGTGCGCCGGCCAAAGCGGTGGATCTGACCGCGCCCCGCACCGGCGGGCTTCGCTCGAGTGATATTGGCGCTGTCACATTGCTGTAGAAATCGAATAGTCCAGGAGCTTGCGGCCAGGTTGCGAGGGGTCCTGGAGAGCACAGCGAACTTGGTAGTGACGAAATGGCGGGCAGATAGCAAATCACCAGCAGGGTCTTGGTCAGGGGCCACGAGACCTACGTACAACACAAGTCGCCGTATATACCACTCAAGTTTTATAAGTCTTTCGTGTAAAACCTCGTGTTCTGCAAAGTCGAACCATCCACCAAGTAGTTCCAATTTCTAGACACTGGAGGCTTTTATTCACCACTGACCATTGATCCCCAGCTGGGAGCACCCCAGACTGTTTTTCTGTTTTTATCCTTCCAGACCACCACTGGTGTGTACCTTCCCTTCGACGGCTCGGCATAACACCTGGCCCACACTTCCTGCTGGTAATTTGCTATCTGCCCGCCATTTCGTCACTACCAAGTTCGCTGTGCTCTCGAGGACCACTCGCAACCTGGCCGCAAGCTCCTGGACTATTCGATTTCTACAGCAATGTGACAGCGCCAATATCACTCGAGCGAAGCCCGCCGGTGCGGGGCGCGGTCAGATCCACCGCTTTGGCCGGCGCACATTGGACGTGCAGGACGTCTGCAACGATTTGCGGGCGCAGCTAGGACGGCGGATCGCACCTTCTGTTACCAAAAATGATTTTCAGGTTGGGTGTCCAGCGCAAGGTCAGCCCCACCCACCAGCACCGGTTGCGGCAAAGGAACATTTATACACCCGAAATACTGCACATATGGAACTACCTCCCCCAGTTATTGCCTATTTTTAATCGTACTCGTCTTCATTTTTGCCATCTTAACTTACCGCTCCCTACGCCCGGCAAAATCTACTTTCCTTAGCACATAATTATCGCGGGGTTAAAAGACAGTTTCCGTACTCGGCTTACCGTTCATGATTCTTTTTTCCCGGGGATTCGTGCCAAACCACCCGCTTGTCCCATTCGCAAACTTAACCAATCCCCAAAGTAAAACTCGCCCTTTTTATCACATTTACCAATATATTTGAAAAAGGTCACATTTATTGTTGCCATACACTTCCGCCCCACAATGTCCAAACAGTATATTTGACTGACGAATATTTGCCTCCAGAGCATCCCAACGGTCGGCGATATTGAGGCAGTTCGCTCACTCTACCAGTCCTTCTGTTCGCCCACACGGCTGTAGCGTTGCAATATCCTCACCTTGCTAAGATTCATGCCCTCCTCATATATTCATATCTGAGAGACGTCTGCATCGCAGCGTTTTGATCTATCGCCATCACATGATCCACCTCTTGCAAAGAATACAAACAGATAGTATTTCACCTGTCAACTACTTCACCGCCCAACTTTGCAAAGGTGTTTATCGATTGTTTTGTACTTTTCCGTATCCGTTATTCTATCTTGGTAAATCCTCTCAGACAATTTTGATACTTGCCTCTCTCTGGTACTCATATTCAGCCCTTAGATAAAGCTAGTCAGATGTAAATACCTACTTGTCATTTAAATACACATCTCCTTTGCAAACCGCGTATCTGCGACCATCATGGCTACGCATCACAAATTGATTTGTCGCCCAGTTCCCATTTCCATTTTGGCGCATCACATTCCACCCTTCCGAAAGTAAACAATGTGCGCAACGATAACATGTTTACATCCGGCCACTTCTTTCACCATCAACCAGGCATTCTCTCTCTACAAATGAGTCCTTCGTTGGGTATTTAACTAACTCAAACGATATTCGGTCTCTGAAAGTTAAAAGTGTGATCTTCGAAAGATTTTTCTTGTTCTTTGTCCGCAAATTCATTCCTTTCATCGTCTGGTTTCCATTCCAAAGCCGTGCCATACTCCGCGGAGTGCTATAGCTGGTTCATGTCTCCCCTGGAAATATTTTTTCCCTCAAGATGAACGAAATTCCCGTCAGTTCTGTTTGATTCTCTCGTTGCACAGTCCTTCTTGTTGCGATATCTGAGTAAGAGTCTACTACTTCCGACCAGCTCCATCCTGACCCGGCCGGCTTGGCCACCCGACCTTGAGTTCAAATTTGCCGAGCGCCGCATTAAAGAGTAACTTGGATACTTTCTCCCGTACAATATCGAATGCACATACCTGAATCATCCTCTTGGAATTCGGACTCTACGTCCAAATTTACCGTTAGATCTTGCGTTGCAGCATGCCTCTGTGTTATGAGAAACAATCCTTTGCCATTACTTGTTGTGAACCAATCCTATTGACCTGCGGTACTTGGCAATTTTAGTGTCTGTTTGCTCCGAGATTTTGACCGACCAATATTGGCCCACGCCCAGGTCATTTGCTGATGTTTTGTTGGGGATCAAATGTGCCGCTATTCTGCAAGTTTCGGGGGGGGGCATGATACCTTTATATAAGAATGCAGCTTTTGTCCGTCTATAAGTTCATTACCCAATCGGTACACCACGAATATAGCATCCCTATGTCTTCCGATATTTTGCCTATAGTAATACCCAGTGAATTATGGTCGGGTGTGTACAACAACTTTACGTCATCAGCAAATAAAAACAGAATTCCGTGGCGAACCACGGTAAATATATCATTTAAGTACATGGGGAATATCAACGGGCCATGTACTCTACCTTGGATCACACAGCTGGTTTCGGGGCTGGCTGTGGAATTTGTGTCATCAAAGTTTACCACTTGACTGTGAGGGGATTTGTACCATCCTAGCCAGCATATATTTGGTCAACAAAGCCGTATGTCTTAGCCTTTGAGAACAAACGAATGTGAGACACTCGGTCGAAGGCTCTAGACATGTCGCAAAAGACTGAGATCATTGCCTTACCATCATTGGCAGTTATCGTAATAATGTTTAGAAAATCAGTTATACAAGCTGCGTCGGATTGATGTTTCAGGAAACACTGCTAACCTTCACTTATAAAGTGATTTTTAGGAGGTGTTCTGTAAGTTTAACTTCTAATAATCTTTCCATAATCCTCAATACTACTGGGGTATGATTCACAGGCCTGTAGTTGGCCGGGCCCTCCCGTGTTCCCTTCTTATAAACTGGAATAATAACCACTGTATAGGGTACCAACCAAAGTGCATAGACAAAAGAATTGGGATATCTGTGCCGCCCAGTTTAAAGATTTCTGATGGTAAAGAATCCGATCCGTGGTGGAAAGACATTTTTATGTTTGAAATCAAAGGCTCGATTTCGGAGGGCAGGAATGTTACGATATCTGAGTAAGAGTCTACTACTTCCGACCAGCTCCATCCTGACCCGGCCGGCTTGGCCACCCGACCTTGAGTTCAAATTTGCCGAGCGCCGCATTAAAGAGTAACTTGGATACTTTCTCCCGTACAATATCGAATGCACATACCTGAATCATCCTCTTGGAATTCGGACTCTACGTCCAAATTTACCGTTAGATCTTGCGTTGCAGCATGCCTCGGGGTTATCGGAAATAAACCACTATTTTTATCGTTATCATCATCAGCTAGCCAAACTCGCTGTGGAGCATGAATAATCAACATCTGCCGTAACGGAATCGTGGCTTTCAGAGGAACACCATATGCCACGCCCATTGGGTAACGGTTTTGCATTCCAGAGGCAGGATGCAGAACACGATGGTCTTGGTGTAGAAGAAGCCATCTTCATTGTGTCAGGTTCAAACCACCCCGAGTCTCAGACAAATATGTGCACTCGAAACATCTATTTACGCTCCGTTGCGATCATCCTTCCAGACAGAATGGCTAACGTTGTCCGTGTCTACAGGGCACCAAGTACAAACCGCGAGGGGGATGTTTGTTTACTGCGGACTTTGACCGAACTAGTCAAGGAAGCAAAAAAGACCCTCATAGTGGATGACATCAGCTTTCCGCACATCGACTGGACGGCTGAGGTCTGCGTGCCGGGATCGGAGGAGCAAACCTACTTGAATTGGCTGCATACCATCGCGTCGCACCAGCATATTAGGGAAAATGCCAGATACAGGACTAGATACCTTCCATCCTTGCCGGACCTAGCAATAACGAACTTCCCCAACGATGTGGCTGGACTGCATTATTGTGCACCTCCGGGCAAGGGGGAAAAAGTATGAGTCAAAATCACCATATGCATGCGGCGACCCAAGGTACCTTCAAGGCTGGTCAGATATTTCGGTAGCATGGGCATAGACAGGCTTCGTTATAGGGCGATGGGTTTTGATCTGGAACACTATAGAAGGGGCTACTGTCGAACAGAGCTGGCAGACCATAAAGGGATCCCTGATCACCCTACAGGATGAGTTCACACCCTTCAAGAGAAGGACTGGGGAGGGCAAACCCATGTGGTGGAAGGCTGCAATAGCCAAGGCCATTAGACGCAGAAACCGCGGCTGGAACCAGTACAAACCTTCCGGCATTCAACTAGCCTGGAACCACTATACAAAGTGCGAAACGGGACTGTGAGCCTCCTAAGAACTTCCAAGGGCGGATTTGAACTCAAATGGGTCCACTTCGCAGGACAACAGCCGAAAAATTGTACAGCTATATGCAGTCGAAAGGCTCAACAAGGAATGTCATAAGTCCACTACCCACTAGAGACCACGGTATTGTCACTGATCACTATGGCAAAGCAGACGCCCTGAGGGAATACTTTTATAGTGTACTTAGAATGGATAATGAGTTACGAGCAGGTTCGGCTCTGGTGCATCCTGCTCCCCAGTTGAACGAGCTAAATCTTTCAGAGGAAAGAGTGCGTAAGCACCTACAGGAATTAAACAGCCACAAGTTATCTGGCCCAGATGGCGTTCATTCAACAATCATCAAGCCGATGGCGGATATAATAGCTCCATCGTGATGCAGGTGTAACACGTTTGAACCACGGGTATCCAAATTCACAACGGATCCCGAAATCAAAAGGCGATCATCCGTGATATTCTACGATACTAAATTATTGAATGAACAATGACACCAAAAAGATACACACCTCAATAGTGAGATCCCAAGGACTCAACAAAAGAGAAACCGAATTGATGCATGCGAGCAAGGAGCACGCGCGTCACGCAGGTCCAGAACAAGGATATGACGAAGTAGCACTCTGGGCCCGAACAAACAACAATTGGTCCATAAAAACAAACAGTGCGTAAAGACACGTCAATAGTGTAACCAAGTGAGTGATATCAAGAAAAGCATGGAACTGCAAAGATTTTAGGGGGATTTTTCACGACCGGTCGTTACACCGCCCACCAAAATCCTCCCCAATATTTAGCAGATTTAGAGGTTTGGTCTAGAGGTACTGATTCTTCCTGCCTACCTGGGCCCTGCTGTCAGTGCGCGCACCTAATGCTTGTCGTCAACGTTCTACTCATGGTCGCACCTAATCCGTTGGCCACATAGACGCGAAGCTATTCTACATCTTCCAGGAGAACAACTGACCGATTGCGGGCTTGAAGGGGAAACATGGATGCTGTCCTTGGAAGGGCCGTTATGCACTGGCTGTATGTGCTAGCGTGAGCGTGTGTGTGTGTGCGTGTGTGTGTGATGTACTCGCCGCTACGTCCACATATGTAAACGACATTCAGTAACATCCACAAAAACAAACGGCGAACACCGTCACACGTTTGATAGGGGTTACGGGACATAGCGTGCATCGGGTACGTGTGTGTGTCCGGATGTACAATGGAATCGCGTGTACCACCACATATCGGAAAAACCTTCTGTAACGTCAACTGAGGACTGTGAGCACTGTAACGTGTTTGACGGAGACCATGTGGTATAAAGGAGTATAATATGGGTGTGTATGTGCATCGGGGTGCATGATGGTTCGATACGTTATTGTTTCGTGAATGCTCCCATATATGGGGGTTTCTTTACCTACCTCGAAGACGAATGCGGAGTAGTCTACTGGGCCCCAGCGTGATCAGCTTCTCCGCCTTCACTCTCGAGTAGGCCAATGCTGCGTGTCACGAATTATCGGGCTGTTAGCTGTCTTCACCTTCACCTTTCCTATCAATCCGTCGGAGCTTTCGATGGTTTCCACAACCACTCCCTAAGACCAGGTGCTGAAATGTGCGCGTTCGTCGGCGATCATAACCACGTCCCCAACCCTGAATGGCCTTGCTAAGACCAGCCAATTCTGTCGAGCTTGCAGAGCCGGTAGGTACCCCCGCAGCCAGCACCTCCAGAAAACGTTGGCAAGATAGTTGGCCTGCTTCCATCCATGGAGGTAGCTCCCACGAAGGCTTACTGGTCCCTGGAAACTCTGGTTTGACCTTGGCGTCAATAAGTCGTTCGGGGTGAGCGCCAGGTGGGTGGGGTCGCCGTTCATTACTGGAACCAGGGGGCGGTTGTTCAGGATTCGCCCCACCTCAGTCATGACGGTGTTCAGCGTCTCGTCGTCAGGCGGCTGCTGCTCCATGATTGACAGCAATATCCGTCTGGCGGACCGGATCATGCGTTCCCATACGCCGCCTCGGTGGCTGGCCTGTGGGGGGTTGAAATGCCATCGTATGCCGTAGGCCACAGTTCGACCTGCAGTTCGTCTTTGTTTATGTTCTTGGGCCAACGCTGCAGCTCCAGGTGAGCGCCCACAAAGTTCGACCCATTATCTGAGTATATATCGGCCGGTACGCCCCTTCGGTTGATAAACCTCTGCAAAGCCCGTAGGAAGGAATCGGTCGTCATCGAATATGCGACTTCTAGGTGTACCGCGCGTGACTTCTTGCACGTCATGATACATGCATATCGCTTTTCTAACCTTTTCCCGCACTTGATCCACAAGGGCCCGAACTACACTGAGCTACAACGCATCAATATGCGTGCTGTTGTCGGTTTAGTTTCCACTAAGCTGTGTAAGGTGATATTAGGAATAATAGCCCCAAGGATTATCCCCAGAACTCGAAATAACTCGGGGATTTTTTTCTGAACAGTAAAATCGTAGGCAACCAGCTAATCTACAAAACTTCGTTGGAATAGCTTCCAAGCTGAAGTGTGGGATAGTTGAGTGTTCCCCACTATCAACAAGCCTAACTCCAGTCCTATAAAAATACTTTTCTAATGAATGCCTGAAGCGGCTTCCGTCCGCATTCACTACCGACTGACAAGCCGTCTTCAGTGCGCGAGCTATAAACACCCCCGACTACCCACAGCTTTGGTACCTTGCTCGGTACCACCAGTTGATATCCACAGTGATGTTGGTATCAAATCTATGGCACTAGAACGAAACCTAGAATCCTTGGAGGGACAGTTGCGTACCACGGATAACGCTCTGACCGCGTTGTCACCGCCAGCTTTTATCGTGGATCCTTCAAAATACCCGAACACCCAAATTTTACTGACGGCCGGTCGCCTTCTCGACTCAATTGCTTCTGAAGTCCACCAAAGAATTAAAAGATCCAAGAATGCTGTGGTCTTTAGCATTCCGGACCGTCTTACGCTTTCCCCGGTTAAACAATCGTTGCATCTAGCCTGCGGTATTTTACACCACGAGTGCGGCTGCGTACGACTAAGAAAAAGTCACAGCGGTATATGTGGCCACTTTTGTTTCAGTTCCGTGAGGAAAACTGCCACGGATTTCATCAGAAACAGAGATTATCGCCAAAGCCACCGCATTCAAAAGCATAAAAATTGTCGCTCACAAGACCCTATTGCAGAGGGAAGTCCTTAAGTCGGTAATCGGCAATCTCTCGTCGTCACAATGTCCTGATCCAGGGCTGCCCATCCCCCTCTCAACAACCCACCACAGTTGACACATTCACACGCGAGCCATCGACCAATGCACCACCAGTGGATGTAAACCTCGATATATCCCGCTGGTCGCCAACTCCTCAGCGCCCCCTTCTAAACGGCTCCACATCACAACCCAGTCTCCACCATCACCTATAGGACGTACTGATAGCAGGGAGATACAATCATTTCTCAAAGACAGCTATCGCTCAGTTATTGGCTTGTCTTACAAGCATGCCGAGAAAGTGATTGCTTCCAACTCACCACCCCGTGCCAACGAATCAGCAACAACATCGTCCCTAACGAAATCGAGCACAGCCTCTTCTCCCATCCCTGTTGCTTTCCGTGGCCTAGATCATCTCAGCATCGACATCACCACGCCCCCAATTCGTCTCATAAACCAGCTTGGGGCTTCTCGTGTGAGCGCCAAACAAATTTTAACCCAACCCTTTCCATCATCGGCACACCCACCGAAACTCCTCAATCCCTCCGTCAGCATTCCACCTGCGCAGCTAAGTAAGCATCTAAAGACCCATGTGGCCAACCCCAAAGTGGTGCGACCAACTACTCGCATGTCACCTTCATCCTGTCTACCGATGCTCCACCATATAGCAAATTTACCCCTGTTCATACCACCACCACCTTTGTCACCACCATTCGAACCCTCTCATATTCCAGTACACCATGCACAGCGTCCGTTGTACTCGCTCAACGTTTCACCCGGTCGAATTCAGTTACCAGACCTTCCTTTAAGCCTCTCACCCCACCGCAGCCCCTACCTGTACCCCAGCAACTTACCTACCTCAATCCAACCGCGGCAGTATACCATCAACCACCCGTTCGAATCGGCTCCCACTTTGCCCAAACAGCCGATGGTGCTTTCCACGGCTACTCAGTACCGACGCAAAATACCAATTTTTCATTATATACCCTGGGCAAAACATGGCCCCTTACCATAGCTTTATCCCAGAATATTTGTCCTCACCTATTCCCCAATGGAGGTATAACCATCAGTCCACCAACTCGTATTTCATCCACAAACCGAGGCCCCGCTTCTATAATTGCAGACGATACTTCTGAATTCCATCCACTCCACACTGGTTCTTCTCTTCAGACTCACCCACACATCCTTAACGAAGCTCCCCTTGCCTTCTTGGTTGATCCTGCGGCGGCCGGCCGCTCCACGCGCTCCCAATGGAACTCAGAAATCACCGAGTTCGATCGTACTACCTGTCCTACCAGCACTCCCCCAATCTTTACTGGCCATTCTGATACTAACCAAACATCCCTCTAATGGTCCTCGACTTACACACTCAGTAATCTACCCAGGACTGTCTCATCCACCTCATCTGTACCAGGACTAGCAAAGCCACTACCTCTATCTCCTCCAGACTCAAAGCTAGCACAACTGCCCGTTGCTACAGTACAGGGAAGCGCAACACGTATGTCTGTTTTCGTCGTCAATATTAGCTCACCACCAGCAAAAATTCACCTCCTGCGTGCCCGGGTCCTTGTGTCTAACCACGATTCAATCATCATCACGGAAACGTGGCTTAACGCAAGCACTCCCAACTTAGACTTCACAATATCTGGTTACAAGGCTTTCAGCAACTCTAGAATACATTGTCGAGGAGGGGGTTGCCTTGTGCATGCGTATTGACCACGGTCTAGAAATATACAATATGCAATATTTCGTAATATACTGTAGAGGGTCTTTTCCTGTTTCTTTAATGCAACACCCGGTCCTCGACGCGGTTGATGATTCAGTCTGGGTAACAGTTAAACTGCAGTCACAAGAACTCTTGCTTGGATGCATTTATCGATCACCTGAATCAACCGGGGACAAAATTGTACCTATTATCTACGCCTTCCACTTTGTCTCCGCTCACCCCATGGACCACAAGTTAATCACAGGTGATTTCAACGCCCCAGGAGCGTGTTGGCCATAGCACTCTGGCCCACGACGTTGTCAGGATTTCGTTACCCGTACACACCTCTGTGGTTGGACTCAACAAGTTCAATCACCTACTAGAGGAAACAACACTCTAGATCTTCTGTTTTCCCAAGTGCTTAATAAGGTAACCACCTCTGTAGGAGATAGCTCCCCCAGATGTGACCACTGGGCCGTCTCATGCGCGTTCTGTGCGCCAAAAATCTTTATTTCCTTCGTACCGTCCACTAGACCATTTCACTAAGCTCACTGGAGCAGCCTTCCAAGCATAATCAGATCTCGAAATCGGGATACATCGTTTCTTTCGCCCGATCCACAGGTGGTAGTAGATCAGTTATATTCCATTCTCAATCAGTCCTTAAACACCATCACCCCAACTATGCCACAAATGACGAATTCTAGAACAAGCAGACTCTCGCGGAATAAATCCAAACTCTCCAAACTTCAACGACTTGCACTCAAAACCCGGGAGTATTCGGTATATATCCAAATGGACCGACTGTCAGCCAAAATAAAATCACAAACTAAACTCATGCTTGCTCAGTAGAAATCAAAAGCTTTGTGCCACCCCAAGAAGACGAAAATCCTTAGTCCGCTGATGAGAACAAGAAACCCCCAACCCCGAAAGATTACACCTTTCATCACTGTTACCAACTCCCATTTGGATAAACCGGAAGAAATAGCTGAAGCTTTGAACACGTTTTTCTCTTCGGCTCTAACGGCCAGTGTGCCCACTCCTGGAATACACTCTTCATGTTAACCCAGTGAGACTCGGTCTACAGTTTCATTTCACCCCAATGATATTTCTCCACCTCTATTCCCTATGAAACCATCTTACCGCCCTGGTCCGGACGGCATTCCGCCAGCTGCTTTTACTCTAGGGGGTCCAGACATTCCTGTCCTTCTATTTAGTTTATTTAACCTGTCCACGAAATTTAGCTCGTTCCCCAAACAATGGAAAACCTCTACAATTATCCCCTTTCACAAAAAGGCTCCGTTCAGTTTCTCGAGAATTATCGTCCTATTATTCATACACCGACTATCTCCAGAATTATGGAGAGGCTCATTAAGTATAAGATAATGGCCCACCATCTAACAAATAACTTGCTCAATGCGGGCCAACACGGTTTCCTGAAAAACCGTTCGTACCCTACTTGTTAAGCTAACTTCTTGAACTCAGTCACGGAGGCTGCTGACAAAGGCATGTCCATTATTATTATCCTGCTTGGTATGAAGAAGGCTTCCGACCGAGTCCCACATACTCGGCTCCTATTACAGGCCAAATCTTATGGCATCACGGACCCGTTACTCGGTTGGTTGGATTCTTATTTCTCCGACCATCATCAGTTGGTTCAGATTAATGATTCCGTCTCCAAACCCAAACCTGTCGCCAGTGGTGTCATACAAGGCAGCGTTTAGGGTCCACTACTCTTCCTCATTTGCATAAAAGATGTTGTATATTCCAGCAACCGGAACGTTCGAGCAACGCGTAGCAACCAATTTCGACACAATTGAAGACAAAGTCGATTCCAAATAGCTACGGTGCTATATACAACAAATTAATTAATTCTACAATAATCAAACCTCAATAGTGTTCCTTCTGGGCTCTTTCGCTCCAAATTGGACAACAAATCAGCAACTGCAGCTGGGTTACAGCAAAAGGTTAGATACAGAAGATGAGATTACCAAATACAGTCACAACGAAGTTCAAGCTGAGCGACTCTCGCTCGAGGCAACGGTAGGAGTCCGGTTTGTGACAAAGATTTAGAGAAATAAAACAAACAATCGGAATTCCAGCAAAGATAGTTCATACGAATGATAAATGTTGTTTGTAATATGGATGCTAATGCATGGAACGGGGTTTCCTGAACTCCTTCACACCGGCCCCCAAAATCCGACCCGGATTTTTCCCGTGCACCGCTAGGTGTGGTCGGCCTCATGCATTGGCCCGCCCTGCGGTTCCCCAACACCTAAAACTTATCACCGTCAATAGCAGCTCTCATTCAGACAAATGGATCAACTCTCAGTGGTTTCTTCCGGTTCGGCAGATCCGAAGACCCGCCTCCCACTTGAAGAGAGTTGACCCCTGAACTTACACCACCAGTGTCCGGTTCACCTTCAATGAGGCAAATCTTTCTAATGTCACGGAGCACTAATCCTTCATTAGTTCGCACTGTTGCCGTTCGCACCAAACCATCGTCCGAAACTGAGATGCTTTCGATGACTCCTATCGGCCACCGGCCACGCGGCAAAGCCTCCGAAACTAGTAGCACTACATCACCCGATCTAAAGTTGCGTTCTCGAGTTATCCACTTCTGCCGCTGTTGTAGTAGTGGAAGATATTCCTTGATCCATCTCTTCCAAGGCACAGATGTTAGGTAGTTTGCCTGCCTCCACTGACGAACCAGTCTATCGCGCAACGAATCCGTCGGAATATCTCGTGGGTTCGCCCTCAGGATAAGTGGGTCATTGGGCGTGAGTACTGGCAGATCACGACAGTCCGAGGTCAAAGGCACTAGCGGTCGTCCGTTTAATATCCGCTCACTTTCCGTAAGGAATGTCAACAATATTTCGTCAGTCATTGGCCGCTCGTCGCAAACTGAAAGAAGTACTCTTCTAACCGAGCGCACCATGATCTCCCATATACCACCAAGGTGACTAGCATGTGGGGGATTGAAATGCCACTGCACGCCCCGTTGTAACAATCTATCCGCAATCTCATCACCAGACCAATTTCCCATTAGGTTTTTCAATTCCCTTTAGCCCCAACAAAGTTTGTACCGTTATCACTAAAAATCTCGGACGGTGTCCCTCTCCTCGACATGAAACGCAGCAATGTCATAATGAATAAATCCGTGCTTAGAGAATAAGAAACTTCAATATGTACTGCACGCACCTGTATGCAGGTGAAGATGCATCCATATCGTTTCTCCGTGCTGCGCCCATGTTTAACCGCAAGTGAGCCAAAATAATCTATTCCGACGTATGTGAACGAAAACCAACCTTGTTGGACTCTAATGGCTGGTAGAGGGGCCCTCATCTGCTTGCCTAAGACCGCCAAAGGCTTCCGGCATTTCCAACATCCTCCAAGTACTCGCTTGACGGCAGCTCCCCTCTGTACAATCCAAAAATGTTTGCGAAGTTCCGTGAGTAACTGAGAAGGTCCTGCGTGTCCCTCCATCGCGTGATACCATCGGATTATCGAGTCTGTAATCGGGTGAGTCTTGGGTAGTATCACCGGATGTTTCACACCCTGAAGCTGACTGGAGTAGTTCAGTCGTCCTCCAACACAAATAATTCCATTTAATAAAATTGGATCGAGTTTTATTAGAGTCCTGTTCATCGGAAATTTGTTAGTGTAAAGGTTATTGCTCCTGTCTCGTAGCCATTTTAGTTCTTCGCCATAGACCTTAGCTTGTACAATAAAAATAACACTTTCCTCCGCTTTAGCAATGTCGTTTAACTTCAAGGGCCCAGTTGTCAATCCTAGATCCGTGCACCCGCCTCTCATGACTGCAAAGTACATTTTAAAATGGGTTAATCAGGCCACCGACTTCAGCAAGTGAAACCAACTGGAGTGCCTAGCTAGAAGTGCGTCCGTCCATGCATCCTGCAACACTGTGAGAACTGTACTCGAAGGCTGCTTCAACTCAACGTTTGGTGGTGCTGCAGACACCGTAGGACTGGTCGGCCATGAAGTTCCATCGTTCATCAAGAATTTAGGACCTTCGAACCAGCAGCTGATATCACTCGGTGATGTTGTGCCTCTTGATGCCAAGTCTGCAGGGTTAGCCTCCGATCTGACATGACGCTACTGCCAGGGTTCCGACCACTGATGGATTTCAGTCAAACGGTTGGCAACGTACGTACTGAATCTCGTTTTAGTGTTGTTTATGTAGTGCAAAACTATAGCAGAGTCCGTCCAGTAGTAGATCTTACCAAACTTGATTCCAGTTTCTTCCATGAGCATCCGAGAAACTCTAACGGCCAGTCTTGCTGCGACTAACTCCAATCGATGGATCGTTACGGTCTTCAGAGGAGCTACTCTTGACTTAGAGAACAGTACAGCACAGTAGGAGGCTATGTCCCTTGAAACCATTCTGGAATACGCCACCACCCCAAAGCCAACTTTAGAAGTGTCACAAAATACATGAAGCTGCGTACCTTCGTTCAGTGAGTCACCTCTAATAACAGAACGCTGAATTTTGAATGCGCATAGTTGTTCCATACTTCTTAACCACTCATTCCAGCATCGTAAGGGTTCTTCTCCAATTGGGTCGTCCCAACCAAGCTTCAAGCTACACAGTGATCGCAGTAACACCTTGCCTGGCGGAATGAAAGGTGAAACCAACCCTAGTGGGTCGAACGTGGATGATACTATAAACAACAAGCCACGCCTTGTTTGAGGTTTTTCGCGTGTCGCGAATGAAAACTGGAAAGTGTCTTCTATTGCATTCCATTCTAACCCCAACGTCCTCTCCGGCACAGGCGCGCAATCATCTATTTCCAAAGTGGGATGGGCCAGCTCAGATTTTGGTAAAATATCCAGCACCTCCTTACGATTACACACCCACTTATGAAGCCGGAATCCACCTCGTGATAGTACCTCACTCATCTGGATAGCAAAATCTCTTGCATTCTCCGGTGTGGGCAAAGAAACAAGACAGTCGTCTACATAGAAGTTGTTATACACGGCCCTGGAGACGTAATCCTCATACTGTTCTCCCCAATCGTCTACCGTGCGACGTAACGCGAAATTTGCACAAAATGGGGAGGAATTGGCACCAAACGGGTGGGCATTCATCTTATATCCAACAAGATTACCACCTAGTCGACCATTTTCCCACCAGAGGAACCCCAGTGCTCCTTTGTCTCTCGTCGTCACTCGAACCTGCATGAACATTTCTTCAATATCCGCAGCCAACGCGACAGATTCCTTTCGAAAACGAAGCAACACTCCAACTAAGCCTGCTGTCGTATCCGGTCCCTGTGGCAAGTAATCATTCAAGAAGCGTCCCTGGAATGCAGCCGCACAGTCAAACACCACCCTGAACTTGCTAGGCTTTTTAGGGTTTGTAAGTGCGTGATGTGGTGAGTACCACTTTGGCTCAAAACCTATTTTTAGCTGTACATCGTGCACTAACTGGGCGTGGCCCTTGCGCACATAACCCTCTATTATTGCAGAGTATTCGTCAAAGAATTCCGGGTCTCGCGCAAACCTTTTCCTCAAGCCGTTCAATCTCTCTTTCGCCACAATATAGTTATTTGGAAGTCTCACTTCAGGATTCCTCCACGTAAGTGCAACTTCATAGTGTCCCTCCAACCAGGTTGTGGCATTGGAAACCATATCAACGGCCTGTTTGTCTTCTAATGAAGGAGAGTTTTCCGGTGCACACCCATTGCAGAAATCGGCGTTGTATAGTCGATCGATCTGTTCTGCTAAGGGGTCCATTGCTCCCTCAATGTGGTTTACTGTCCTCACAAAGCGTGGTTCCTGGTTTATCGGACTAAGAACAATCCATCCTAAAATCGTCCGCACAGCACAGGGTTGTTTTTTTTTGCCGCATCTTTGCTCTAATGCCCAACGTGCTTCTGGGATGTCGACACCTATCAGGATTCGCACTCTCGAATCTTCCAGATTCTGTCTATAGATGCAATGTAGGTGAAGCCAGGATAAAATGTCCGCATCTGTGCAGTACTGGACTGCTTGGATTGGTAGCCTATCAACACAAAAGGCTCTCTCTACATTCACGAAATCATTCTCTGACAATAAGTTCAGTCGCAGCTCCGTTATTCCCGAATTTCAAGTGGTAGTCCCATTTACGGTCGAAATCGAAAATGAGGTCGGGGATGCCTTCAGGCCCACCAGCTCCATAATGTCTTTTTGTATTAGAGTCACATCAGACCCGCTGTCCAGTAGAGCGTAGATCTCCACAGAGCCCCCCGGTCCGTCTACTCGCACTGGTAGTACACCTAAACTGACCCGACATTCTGGCCTGAGAGTAGCCGCACAATTATCGGTCCGCTGCCCAGGCTTCTTTGCACTGTCCGCACCCAGCTTATCTAGCTGCAGCCCTTGTGTTGTATCTTGCGTGACTCGATCGGTACATTGCTTCTGTGTGACATGCAGTAGAGGGTGGTGCCGTTTTGGACAACCTGATGTTGAACATGGTTTGGAAACAGAACAGTTGCTAGACAGATGTCCACAATTGAGACACAAAAAACAAGCCTTGATTTCTTTGATCAATGCCAAACGACCGGGTTTATCACGAGACAGGAATCGCTGACATTTCTCAAGTGCGTGTATTCCATTACAAACCGAACACGTATTACCTGCGGCCAACAAAGTACCACCCTGATTTGGCATGAACCGTGTCGCTTCTGGATGCGGGTTTTGTGCACAATTCCCCCAACTGGATGACCGCGAATACCCCCGAGCCTTGCCATTGGCAGCCAGTTTGCCAAACCTACTTCGAGCTATCCGTGCCTCACGGGGCACTAGGTGCTGCAGATCTTGGAAACTCGGTTCGTCTCCTCTTCCCGAAATATCGTCAACGGTCCTAGCCCACAAATCCTGGAGACGCGTTGGTAGCACTCGAGTGATACGTTCCATAGTCTGCAGTGAGTTGAGGTCTGACATGCAATTTATCTGCGTGAGAGCAGTTTTACAGTTCAGCATTTTTAACGACAATTTGGTCAGGGCATCCGAATCTTCCACCAGAGGCTTCAAACCTTGCAGTAAGCCGTTAATCAGTGAACGAGCCACTATATGATCTTGTCCATACAGATCCTTCAGGATTTCCCTATCCCCATTGTATGCCAGCGTTGGAGGCAACGTAACACATTCGGCAATCCCATCCCTTGCTTGTCCCTTGCAGTAATGCATCAAATAAAGTAGGCGCTGGCCATCGTCTCGAACTCTACCTTCGACGTAATATTCGAACTGTTTAAAAAACCTCCAGAGCTTTGACGAGCAGCCCGCAAATGAATCCAGTTCCACCCTGGGTAAGTCCAAACGATAATTCACTGCAGGTTCCGCCACTGGAACCAAGCTTGTTGTTCGTGGTGCACCGTTCTTCACGTGGCAATCACCTAGGTAACGAAAAAGATGTTCACTGACCATTACTCTACCCTTGAATTCATCTCTGTTGACTAGATCTTCTCCTTCCTCAGCGAGTGCCAAAAGCAGTTTCGCCATTTTCGTCTAATTCCTCACCTGGAGAAGCTTACGTTGCTTATCTCACTCTAATTGTTCTGCAAGCTGCTTCTCCTTCAACTCAGCTAACAACAGATCAGCTCTAGCTCTATGGAAAACCGAGCTAACCCTAGAACAACCTGATATACTAGAGCCTGAGCAAGAACAGGGCAAAGGAGTTCACCTGCAGGGTATTGTCCTTTGATTCGGAACGGTTTGCCGATTTGCTGCGTAACTTCATGCCTCAGCAATTGCCAAGGATATTGAGTACTGTATATTCCAGCCACCGGAACGTTCGAGCAACGCGTAGCAACCAATTTCGACACAATTGAAGACAAAGTCGATTCCAAATAGCTACGGTGCTATATACAACAAATTAATTAATTCTACAATAATCAAACCTCAATAGTGTTCCTTCTGGGCTCTTTCGCTCCAAATTGGACAACAAATCAGCAACTGCAGCTGGGTTACAGCAAAAGGTTAGATATAGAAGATGAGATTACCAAATACGGTCACAACGAAGTTCAAGCTGAGCGACTCTCGCTCGAGGCAACGGTAGGAGTCCGGTTTGTGACAAAGATTTAGAGAAATAAAACAAACAATCGGAATTCCAGCAAAGATAGTTCATACGAATGATAAACGTTGTTTGTAATATGGATGCTGATGCATGGAACGGGGTTTTCTGAACTCCTTTACAGATGTGTTCGGTGTCATTCGCCATGGCAGTCCCCACCTCTTCGCAGACGACATCAAAATCTTGCATAGTTTTGATTCTAGTCTACTTAGTGCAGCTATCAGTGATATACGGCAAGATTTAACGGCTCTTAATTCTTGGTGCACTACTTGATTAATGAAATTTTCTGCGGAGAAAAGCAACATTCTCAAGTTCAAATCCAATGTCCCCCCAGGTATGTTCAGTATTGATGGTCACCCGATTTCCATCAGCCCGTTAGTACGGGATTTAGGTTTGCAACATTCAGCTACCTTCGCTTTCTCTGAACATACTACCACGCAAATTTCTAAGGCTAAAAGACTTATAGGCCTGCTTCATAGGACATTCCGCCTCCCGGAAAGCAAATTCAGCACATATAAGACCCACGTTAGGCCCCTTCTGGAATACTGTTCCATTGTCTACTCTGACATGCGCCAGTGGGACAGAGTAACTATTGAGAAGGTTCAACGGCTAATGACAGAAGGGTTAATTAGCTTTACTACTCAATTCAATTTCAGCCAACGCTTTGAACATTTGAAACTAGATCCGCTATGGCTTGGAAGCATGAAGCTGAACCTCGTGTTCTTTCATGGTGTTGTTGTAAATCGAATCATCGAATCAGCACAGCAGTTCAGAAACCTAACGGACTCACAATATTCTCTAAGACTGAGAGGCAAAGCAGTTACTGTTCCCATTTCTAGAACTGCTCTTCGATCCAAAGTTTTCCCGGGTAAGCATATGGCTTTATGGAACAAACTGCCCCATGATAAACGTTCTATAAGGCCATCTAAGACGTTTAAGGCCCACCTTAGCAAATCCTCACAGTACAAACTGTAATCTAACTTATAGATCCGTACAGTGAAGAAAGTGCTTTTGAAGTTGGATTAGGTTTCTAATAGTTTTCAAACCCCCTTTTTGTGTGGACCCCATTGTTTTTTGGGCCAAAGCCGCGCTTGATTCCTCCACTCGCGTTACTCACCCATTTGTTTTGCTTCTGTTCCACGCCTGATCCTGCCTTTTGCGTTTTTAATTCTCCCTCGACAAAGTTCGACAGGCTCAGTCGTTGAACTTTATCTGGAGTGCCGCGCTAACTGGACTCGAGCCCCAGTTGTGGCAGCATTTTCTTTCTTTTTATTCTCCTCTCTCCATTCGGTAACTTTCATCTTCTTTTGTTCTACGATTTCCTACAGAATGGTTTTGTCTTCAGTCCGTTAATTATAATAATAATAATTGTATATTTCGGATGCGCCCGAAGCATGCTAGAATGCATGATCAGATGATTATAGTGATGCCGGAATGACAATTCACAAAAGGGTACAACAAGTGCATGCAGAGTATCAGAGAGAGTGTTACAGTGAACTAAAACTGTAGTAATGCCCGGCAAATTTGAAGGTCAAGGTCGAATGATGTCAGTTGGTCTGGAGTACATGCATAAGTGGTATATGAAATAATTACCACTAGTGGAAATTCAGACATATTGAAAGGAAATGTTTTTGGTGCGCTACAGAATATGAGAGGCATATGGATAGAAATCTCGTCGAAGCGTTCGGTGAATTATTCATTTTACTACAGGTATGTCAAGAAGTATTAACATGGAAATATTTCAGTCTGCAAAGATGGTAGTATATAAAGTGGTAGCTGTATACTGGAGGAATCATATATGTTGCAAACAATTGCGTATTTCTTGGGAGGGATACTACCAGATTGATGGTGGCAGGGAACGGCCGGAGTAAAACAGGTGAGCGTGCGGCAAGTTGTTAACTTTATGTAGAGTTGGTATGAAATGTCAAAGCGGAAGTGGAAGACAAATCAATATTGACCGTGTGGTTACATCCATTATACAGGTGTTCAGTTCTGCGAGAGGAAAGGTAAAGTAATCCACAGATAAGTGTCCGTCAATAGATGAATGCTGTGTGGTATGTACCATGCAAAAATGACAGATCAATAAAACTGCACAGGTATATCGCGGGAAGCGGCCGTGAATCAACGAATATAGAAATAAAAAGTATCAGCCGGTGCAGATAGTGGTGTGATTTAGAGGCTGCATACGGGGTCAGTTTCGGTAATATAACACGAATGCAACATCTGGAAAATCAAAGGTCTCGATAACGGTGATGGTATAGTAAGTAGACGGTGAGTGTCACATTTCTAATGACCAATTTGACAGGTGTAACAAATGATGGGAACGGAGCGGCGATGAAGCATGGGAAGTGTATCGAAGACGTCTAATCGTGGAGTGAACGCAGTGATCTACAGAGCCCGAACACTCGATGCAACAGCATTGCGGATGCGATCGGATGGACCGATGAAGAGTGCAGGTAGTTACTAATTACTTCGCTGCCCACTGGAGGACTACTGAAAGATATGTCAGCGCCGGACGTTTTTTTTGGTGACCGATGAAGCAATGAACAGTGACAATAAAGGTGCCAGTGTTTGAACAGTATTAGCGGGTTCTAACACGGAACGGGCATAATGACATATGGCATTAAAATGAGTTGTATGAATGCAGTGAGGTCGAGTAGTCCAGGTTCAAGAAGTCCGATGGCGGGAATCTTAGGGAAAGCGATCGTGAGACGGGCGAAAATGAAGTTGTGTGTAAATCTCGTTTGTCCTGTCCAGCAAGAGAGGGTCCAAGTTATTCCTGGGAAGTGGAAGGCGACAATCGTCCTTAGGGTGCAGGTTCTGAAAACAAAACGGAGAGGGGGTGCAGTCTGGCAATTCTAACAGCTGTGGGTTAGGGGAGAAAGACAGAACACCAATATCATGCCAGTAACAGAAATGGGTGGTCGCGACGTTGAGGTCTTGTTTTTTGGATTAAACAACATACGGAAAGCGGAGAAGACCGGTACTAACGACTAATTCTTGTGAGGCTTAGTGAGAGTTACCAAAAAAGCAAGGAAGCGAGAATAGGCGACACTGGGGGCAAATACTTATGTGTAGTTCGACGAATGGTTTATGGAAGACCACATCGATTTTGGCGATTCGTTCATCAGAACGAGGCCTGGAATCTTGTGTGTTGAAATAGGTTCTCAATGAGTAAGTAGTTGAAGCGTGGATGAGACTGGTACCTTGAGGACCATATTATATATGCTGCTATGTATTTTCTAGCATTATAAATGCTCTTATACCTGGCGGCAGCTGATAAAAAAAAGAACCTAACCGACTATGGTAAAATCTGACAGCATGAAAAAAGAATCACCGGAGTGACGGTGGCCAGTAGGGGGTCGTGGTCAGAAGCGTTGAAAATAGGAAGTGGCTAGACAAACACGTGGAGTGTGCTGTTGACAGTCATGGAGTATAGGTTGGACTGCTTTTATTTGCTAACTATAATACAGAATGCTCCTTACCATCCGTTGGTAATAACTGTCTACTGAACAAAGTTGTTAAGCTTTTGGTTAGTATCCCAGGCCCAGTTCGTAGGCTCGGGTAATAGACATGTAGGGATCATGCATTCGGATGAGTTTTTGGACAGTTAGATGTTTATTTATTTCTTTTTTGAATAATTCTGTTCCACCTTCGTCTGCTTTGCTAAATCTGGCATCAAATAATTTTCCAGTTCCTCTCATCCTCTCACCTTTTTCCCCATAGCCACGGCATAGCTAATAATAACCTGCTTCTTGACATTCATCTGTCCACTCTTCTTCTCCCCTTCATCAGAACTTGCCATATTCACACTTTAATTTGCATACGGATACCTAGCCAGCAATTATAAATCCAGTTCAAAGCTCCATCAAAACAATACTTACCCGCTAGATGTCACCTGACTTTGACTCACTATTATGTCAGAGGCTCAGGGTTTTGAGATAGCTCTCCATTATCAATCTGCTCCTCATATAATGCCTTATTTATCTAAGCAACATCCACCCGCGACTGATCAAGAATTTTTTTCACCCGGAACTACAACCACTTTTCTACAAAAATCATTCTCTCTCTTATTTATCAGTTTTTGGTATATTGAATACTATGATCTTTACAGCTCATCGGTTCCCACCTTCGGCGTGCGACTTTCGGCCGAAAATCGTTGGCATATCTGCCCTTACCTCCCGTTGCTACTGCACTAGCTAGCGGTCAACCTCTTCAAAGCCAGTGGTGATATCTTTCCACCAACTTCGTCGTGCTGGTGAAGTTACCCTACATATCAAAATCGGCAGTGCGTTCACCAGATGGCTCGCATACATATTGGAACCCGTCCGACTCTGTTATTGACCAGAGCAAACTGTTAAGTGATAGCTCCAGGAATGATGCTATTAACTGAGTGACTGCTCCATCTTATCCTTTTCTTTCACTGCTAGTGGCAACAACACCCCTGAAGGTTATGACATCTGGTCTGTAGAGGTCTCACAACAAGGGGAAACAGCCATCCCTATCAGTCTCGGACCCGATGGGCCACGTGTAAAGAAAGGCGGGTCAAGGAGAAAAGGGAAGTTTACCCTACGGCGTAAATTCGCTCTCCTCTCCCCAGTAAAAAAGACGAAAATAATACACTTCTGACTGGGAAGGTCTTGGGCTAATGCTCCCTGCCCCCTTCATCACAGATGGATTTCTGATAACAGCCTAGACTCGACCCTGCATATGGGAAGCCCCGCGGTTTCGAGTTAACCTGCAGCTCCTTTTGTCTAGATCACTGCGGGGTGACAGCACGCCGTTCGAGCTCTCCACATATGTTTGCCGACCTCGCCTTACTCAGCTCCAACCCTGCAAAACCCTTGACCAATTTGCGGATGCCTAATGCAGTAGTCGATACACGGTCTGAATAGTTACATAATGCGCCCTCTGCTCTGACGACACCCCGGCACTGATAAGCCTACGCCTAACAGCTGTGGGCAAAGCCTCGCCTGTATTAGTTGTCGGAACGAGGAAAGTAATCACTGCACATTTATAATTTATTATCTACAAGTTTACCTTTTCTGTCCCCACCGAGCCCAAGCACTAATAGTGTTGTAGAAAGTCAGCGACGATATGTCTGCTACCACGTAGACTCGGTTACAAAACCAAAATTCTTACTGACACTAGTTCCCGTAATGATAGGTGCACACCTTCACTTGGCTCTCTTGTCCCGCTATATAACTCAGTGGTCTCATCCCCATTTTTCTCGAGTCCTACCACGCAGATTACCATCCTTTAATAACCAATACTCACCTATCCGCGTATTTGCTCGCGGTATGCTAGGACCTCATTCCATCTAACAAGCTCAAGTATCTGATTACGCATGACCCCACGGAAAACCAGCACATTCGCATCCACATAAAAAGGCCTCACCCTATCTCTGAACGTTTCCTTTTCTTTTTATAAATTCTCCGCCCTCACCTCAGCCGGGTCAACAATCTGACTGCTATCCTTCCTTTACCCATTCCTATTTCCGACCCCAACCTCTTCCACTGTTTTATATTTGACCCTCAACTGAGCCCCTTTAAGGTTCTACCACCTATTAGCCTAATCATTTTGCACTCTGGCTAAGCATGCGCTTAATATCTCCACCATCAACTAGGTGCTCTAAAAAACTACCAGTCTCCGCGCGTCAATCCCTCGTAGATGGGTCCACTGGCCATCAAGTAGCATTATCACTCTCATTTTCGTTAAGCCGTTAATTACAACCCTCAGCGGGAGCATCCTCCAGACTGCCGCATTTCTCCTGTCTTCCACAACACACTGGTTACCTGGGTAGCCCGTCAAACAAATCGACGTTAACCCTGGATTACCTAAAGGACTAAAAGATTTGATCAGTCGGATTGACCACGGTTAAACCTATACTCACACCTGATGACGCTTTATATGGAGCACCTTGCATGGCTAACCAGTGACCACAATCCTGTAACCAGGATAACAATCATTCATGATAGTCTCACCGGACCGCCGGACGGATTCCTGACGTCACCCATCAGCATCCATTACCCGTACTCCACAAGAACAGTTCAGTTCATTCTGCCTGCAGGACCGGTGTAACAGCTGGTCGTGGAAAATCCCCCTTTTTCCTTCGCGATTCAGTGTTTTTCCCAACATCACTCATTTCCATACACTATTGACTTGTCTTTACGAACTGGTTGTTTTTCTGGACCAATTGTTGTTTGTTCGCGCCCAGAGCGCTACTTTGGCGCATCCTTGTTCAGGACCTGCGTGACGCACGTGCTGTCTGCTCACACGCTGCTATTCGGTTTCTCGTTGTTGAGACTTTGTGATCGTATTATTGAGGTTTGTATATTGTTTATGTCATTGTTTATTGTAATAATCTAGTATCGTAGAATATCACGGATAATCGTCTTCTGATTTCGGGATCCGTTGCGAATTCGGCTACGCATTGCTCAAACGTTCGTAACAATACTCAATAGATCTATTTGGAGCGAGGAAAAATCACGCAAAATGCCAAGAAAAGGATCAAAAGCAGTCGAATCCGGACAGGAAGTAATACGGCAGGTCTCTGGGGAGGTTTTGGGTACATATGATTCTTTAGTTAATGCTAGATCGCCTAGTCCTGTCAGTGCTAGTTCATGTGTTATTGAAAACAATATTGATCGTAAGGATGTCGATTTATATAAGCTGAGAATACTAGGACTAGAGCAACAGTTACTTTCGGCTAGACTACAGGCGCAGGAAGCAGAGAAGTGTACACAGAAACAGCGAGAGCATGAGACCAGTGACTTCGACACTTCCGATAGGTTAAGGTGCAATAAGGTAGGGAACCCCACGCCGGTCGCCGACTACAAACCACCATCGATCGATCTGCCTAGAGTGGAGCTGACGGTTTTCGACGGGCGAGCTGAGCAATACTGCAAGTTTGTCAAGCAGTTCGAGACGTTCGTTGAAAATAAGGTAACCGACCCTGGGCAAAGGCTTCTTTATCTCACTCACTACTGCCGAGGCCGAGCAAGAGAAGCTATCGACGGGTGCACCATGCTTGACCCAGAACAAGGCTACACAAGGGCAAGAAAGATTCTAAGGAACTTGTTTGGCCAACCTTTCAAAGTAGCCCGTAACCTAATAGAGGGCGTGATGGCAGAGGCAAAGAGAACCAAGGGCGACGTCTGCACCATGGCTGACCTGGTGATTAAGATGCAGAACTGCTCAATAGCCCTCGACCATTTAGGTTACAGGGCTGACCCAGACGCCATGCATACTTTGGAAGGCATAGTCCGTCACCTCTCTCCCGAACTACAGGGTCGGTGGGCGGAAGAAGCAGAACGGGTAAGCCGAAGCGACAGAGAAGCCAACTTCGAAGACCTGACCGAACACTTGGACAGGCAAACGAAGATAGCTGACAGCAGATTCGGCCGACTCATCCGGGACAGCAACCGAGCAAACAAGCCCAGTACTAGCCAAGTCCAAACCCTTGTACGAGAACATCCAAAGTACTAGCCTTGGACCACTACACACGTCATTTCACGAGATGCTACGGCGAAACCAAATTGCAGATCCTGTGGTACTAGCCATGGCCTACAAGAATGCCCCAAGTTCGGCAACGCCACGATAGACGAACGGTGAGGAATGGCGAGGATGGTAGGAGCATGCTTTATCTGTCTCAACACCACGCACCGGGCAGCAGCCTGTAGGACAAGGAATCGATGTGGTTACGAGGGCTGCACGGGCAGACACCATCGGCTGCTGCATCAGGCGAGAGTAACCATATCCGAGGCGAGTTCCAAGCCCAGCGTGATTTGTTCAACTTCGCAATCTGCCAGTAAACCGGTACGTTGAGGCGTAGTGGCCGTGGGAGTAGGGACTCCGACTGGGATAGTCAAGGCGTTGGCCTTCGTTGATAGTAGATCCGACACCACTTTAGTGAAAGAGCGGTTTGCCGACAAACACCAACTGGCTAAAGGTGCCACGTCGTTAGCAGTGAGCACGGTGGGCGGAACACAGGTAATGACTGCCGGTAGATTAAGGCTGCAACTCATCTCTCTAGAAACTAACGAGGAAATTGAACCAACGGAGGCATTCACGTTAGCGGATCTCCCCATGCGAGCACCAAGGTCGGTGAACGCAATCTTGACTCGGTGGCCCCACCTGCAGGATGTAACCGTTGTAGACTGGGAAGATGATGAAGTGGATCTCCTCATCGGATGCGACGTGCCAGAGGCGCATTGGGTGCTTGACCAGAGAGTGGGCGACCGCCAGGCACCTTATGCCGTACGCACGGCCCTGGGATGGATGTTATACGGTCCAGTAGGGGTACGCGGTTCCGTGAATTACTTATCCGCCGAAACGGACCGCATAGAGTATCACCTGCAACGGCTGTATGAAAAGGAGTTTCATGACATTGGAGACGAAAGACCGACGTTGTCTCAAGAGGATCACTTCGCTCTACAAACGGTGCGGCAAGGCACTAGAGGCCTCAAAAAACAGTTCGAGGTTCCCCTCCCATGGCGCACACCGGTCGACCCGTGGACTGACAACAGAAATTATGTTCTTCAACGATTACTACGACTAAAAGAACGCTTCATTCGAGACCAGAATCTGTGGGAACGATAAGCGGATTTGATGAAGCGAAACGAAACCCTCGGTTACGTTGAAAAGGTGCCTGCCAACACCGACAGCAAAAGGGGTATCTGGTATCTGCCTCACCATCCCGTTATCAACCCCAAGAAACCCAATAAACTGCGGGTGGTTTTCGGCTGTGCGGCCAAGTTCCAGGGCAAGTCGTTAAACGATCGTCTACTACAGGGGCCTGACTGGACCACACCACTGATCGATGTTTTGTGCCGTTTCAGAGAGGGTAAAGTGGCTTTGTCTGCCGACATTAGGGAAATGTTCCATCAGGTGAAGGTTCCGGTAGGAGAACGAGATGCTTTGCGTTTCCTGTGGTGGGAAGGGAGCGACCGGGACAACGCAGTGGTGAATTATAGGATGACCGTCCACCCCTTCGGAGCCATATCGTCACCATTTTGTGCAAACTACGCCCTCCGAGAATCAGCGAACAAACATGGCGATCTAGTACATCGGACAGTGGTAGAAAGCGTCAGCAGGAACTTCTAAGTCGACGACTACCTTGGGTCATTCGATGATGTGGAATCAGCTCTAGAGCAGTTCAGGGGTCTGACGAGATTGCTGGAAGAGGGCGGCTTCCATCTAACTAAATGGATGTCGAGCGCTTCAGAAGTGCTGAAGGTCATCCCGTATAACGAAAAGGCCGAAAGGGTAAGAGATCTGGACGGCTCTCCACTTCCTATCGAGCGCACCTTAGGGATACAATGGGACGCGGAAACGGACGATTTTGTTTTCGAAATAAACGTTCCCGAGCTGCCAATAACACGTCGTGGCATACTATCTGCCGTCTCAAGTTTGTTCGACCCGCTCGGTTTCGTCTCACCATGGATGCTACCCGGAAAGATCTTGCTGCATCGGCTGTGCCGTAAGAAAGTTGATTGGGACCAGTCACTGGACCGAGGGGACCGGCTGGACTGGGAAGAATTTTTGAACACCTTGAAGAAATTAGGGGACATAAGAATCCCACGATGTTTGACTCCTGACCATACGACACGGACAGGAGAACTACATGCCTTTTCCGATGCATCCGAAGTCGGTTATGGAGCTGTGGTGTACGGACGATGGTGAGCAGGAGATGGACAATATACCACGAGGATCCTGTTTGCCATAGCCCGCGTTGCTCCACTGAAGTCGATCTCAATCCCACGCCTTGAACTCAGCGCAGCCGTGTTGGCAGTCAGGGTGGTGCAAGCTGTGAAGAGATGTTTCGATCTATACATTTGGTCGGTGAGCTTCTGGACGGATTCAACGATAGTACTTTACTATATCAACAACGTCCGGAGCCGGTTTAGTGCTTTCGTTGCTAACCGGCCCACGATTATCCACGGTGAATCGGCCACGCACCAGTGGAATCATGTCAGGTCTGGCGATAATCCGGCCGACCTGTGCTCCCGAGGTGCGAACAACTTCAGGCAACTGGACACGTGGACGAGAGGGCCAAACTTCCTGCAATTGCCCAAACAGGACTGGCTCGTGTTCGAATTAAAACCCCCTACGGAATTGGGACTGGAGATCAAAGGCGTAGTGATAGCAACCAACGTCGTCGAAGCGTCATCCATTCTATCGCGACTGGTCAGGTTTTCTTCCTGGATGAAGACGCTTCGTTCGCTAGTTTGGTTAACCAGGTTCAAGAGAAATTTACTAGTCATGAAAGGGCTACGGCCCTCAGGTCGGATACGGGTCTGCCCGATAAGTCCCGATGAGCTACAAGCGACAGAGTACGATATTTTCAGAATGATACAACGCGAGGCTTTCGCCCGAGAACTCAAGAGGGCGGAAGAAGTGGGGCCGACCAATAAAGACATGCCATCTCCAAGAGGCGAGCTGAAGCGTTTAAACCCAAAACTCATCAACGGACTGCTGCGGGTGGATGGTAGGCTGACCAACGCCTACCTGAACTTCGACACAAAGTATCCTATACTGCTGCCTGCGAGACAACCTGTGGTAGAGCTAATGATTCATTACGTCCACGCCGTGGAGGGACATGCCGGGGAAAGTCACGTGACGAGCGTCATCCGAAAGCGTCTTTGGTTGTTGAGAGGACGAGAGACTGTAAAACGCGTAATCCGACGGTGTGTGCAATGCAGGAGACGCAATGCCACAGCAGGCAAACAACTCATGGCCCCACTACTAGAATGCAGGGTGACTACGGGCTGGTGGCCGTTCAGTGACACCGGGTTGGACTATTTCGGGCCCTTGTGGATCAAGTGCGGGAAAAGATTAGAAAAGCGATACGGATGTATCATGACGTGCATGAGGTCACGCGCGGTACACCTAGAAGTCGCATATTCGATGACGACCGATTCGTTTCTACGGGCCTTGCAAAGATTTATCAACCGAAGAGGCGTACCGGCCGATATATACTCAGATAACGGGTCGAACTTTGTGGGCGCTCACCGGGAATTGCAGCTTTGGCACAAGAACATAAACAGGGACGAACTGCAGGATCGAACCGTGGCCTACGGCATACGATGGCATTTCAACCCCCCACAGGCCAGCCACCGAGGCGGCGTATGGGAACGCATGATCCGGTCCGCCAGACGGATATTGCTGTCAATCATGGAGCAGCAGCCGCCTGACGACGAGACGCTGAACACCGTCATGACTGAGGTGGGGCGAATCCTGAACAACCGCCCCCTGGTTCCAGTAATGAACGGCGGCCCCACCCACCTGGCGCTCACCCCGAACGACTTATTGACGCTAAGGTCGAACGAGGGTTTCCAAGGGCCGGTAAATCTTCGTGGGAGCTACCTCCATGGGTGGAAGCAAGCGAACTATCTGGCCAAGGTCTTCTGGAGGCGATGGCTACGGGAGTACCTACCGGCTTTGCAGACTCGACAGAAGTGGCTGGCCAAAACAAGACCATTCAAAGTTGGGGACGTGGTTATGATCGCCGACGAACGCGCACATTTCAGCGCTTGGTCTTTGGGAGTAGTTACGGAAACTATCAAGGGCACTGACGGAATGATAAGAACGGTGAAGGTGAAGACAGCTAACGGAGTGCTAATTCGTGACATACGCAGTATTAACCTACTCGAGAGCGAAGACGGAGGAGCTGATAACCCTGAGGCCCAGTAAACCTTTTTCACACCAGCAATCGAGGTGGAAAAAGAAACACCATATATACCACACGGCCACCGTCAAACACGTTAAGGTGCTCGCGGTCTTTTCGTTGACATTACAGAATGTTCTTTCCGATATGTGGTGATGAGTGCGATCCCATTGTACATCCCGATACATACACGCATGCAGGACGCACTCTACATCCCGTAAACCCATCAAACATGTGACAGTTTTCGTTGTTTTGCTTTTTGTTGACGCTACCGAATGCCCCTTGCATACGTGGAAGTAGCGGAGCTCAGGCCACACACACATGCTACATTTTACTCGTTTTCTTGCCACGCGGTCTTTTGTTGACATTGCAGAAAGTCTTCCTTTGATGTGTAGTCATATCTGTGATTTCATTGTAACCCCGGCACACACACGCACGCACTCACACACACACTCAAGCACGTACATCCAGGGCCGGACGGCCCCTTACGAGGACAACGTCTATGTGACCCTTCACGCCCGCCATCGGTCATTTGGTCTTGTGGAAGATGTAGACTAGCCTCACGTCTATGTATCCAATGGATTAGGTGCGACCAGTAGTAGAACGTTGGCGACGAGCATTAGACGCGCGCACTGACAGCAGGGCCTAGGCAGGTAGGAAGAATCAGTACCTTTATACCGAACCTTTGACTCTGCTTAGGATCCAGGAGGATTTGGGTAGGCGGTGTAACAGCTGGTCGTGGAAAATCCCCCTTTTTCCTTCGCGATTCAGTGTTTTTCCCAACATCACTCATTTCCATACACTATTGACTTGTCTTTACGAACTGGTTGTTTTTCTGGACCAATTGTTGTTTGTTCGCGCCCAGAGCGCTACTTTGGCGCATCCTTGTTCAGGACCTGCGTGACGCACGTGCTGTCTGCTCACACGCTGCTATTCGGTTTCTCGTTGTTGAGACTTTGTGATCGTATTATTGAGGTTTGTATATTGTTTATGTCATTGTTTATTGTAATAATCTAGTATCGTAGAATATCACGGATAATCGTCTTCTGATTTCGGGATCCGTTGCGAATTTGGCTACGCATTGCTCAAACGTTCGTTACAACCGGAGTCTGGCCCTCGCCGTTGCTTTCCGTACCTACTCTCCCTAGTGCGTCGGCCTAGCCCTTTATGACTGCTGCCCTTATCATGCACTACTTGCCATCAACAGCTACCAATGTCTTTATGCGGAAAATCTCACTTTTACACTCAACTTCCTCTGTTCCTTCGGGTCTGGCCTCCCTCAGTCACCGCAGTCCACCTTCCTCTTCGCCACCTGTTCATACTTGCTTGGTTGCATCGGCAGCTTTTTTCTCCAACAGTGTTTCCTCGACGGCTTCTTGTTGAAATTCCCAGTTCTGTGTCCATTAACCATTCATGTTCCTTAAAAGCACACTGCATTCCTGGTGAGGGTTTCTACCTCCATGTGATTTTCTATATAATATCGGAATTACCTATACAGAGAGGCCAATCTGATCGTCCCATTCGACTCACTTGCATTTGTATAACAGGCACCTCCCAAATTGAGTTATCCAACGGAGGGTCAATACTCTATATCCTGCAGACATCTCCGACTGCACTTTGATAACACCATGTTAACTCTGTTTTTAATTTTCCTTTGGTAGCACTCTCAACCAGTTTCCCAATACTGAGTCCTCAAATATCCAGATGGTGCAACACCGCGACTCCTTTCACACTTCCCTACTCTTATTTGAATCTCTTTTATTCCACCGCTCTCTTTCTCTACCTCTATTGACTGCACACCAAATTCCGTAGATCGCCGTGATCCACTCTGGACTACAGGATGCGTCGTAGACAGTTATCGGCAACCATAAAACAAGTTGTGTATTATTCTTGCCTCAACTCCCTGTTCATGTTGTGATGTCCGACACCAGTTGCTTTGTGTTTTCTTGCAAACACTGCACTTTTGCCCTTCCTCAGTATATCTTTATCTGCATTCCCGCGTCCATCCCGCTAACCGCATAGTCCTCGTTTCGAATTCGAAACCGATTCATAATGGCCGCGCCGACCCTATCCTCTTCAGCTCACTTAAACACCTTCCAAGCTGATCGTTCTATTACTGCAATTGTGTGAACATGAACCTCAAAAAGTGTGATTACCCTACATTACTGCGAATCGCTGTGTTCTCTGATCACGCCTTGTGCATTTTTCTTGACCACGATCAAGAAATATACTATTATTATTGGATAGTCCAACCCGGTGTCGCTGAACGGCCACTAGCCCTCAGTCACCCTGCATTCTGGTTGGGGGGCCATGTGTTGTTTGCCCGTTGTGGCATTGCGTCTCCTAAATTGCGCACAACGTCGGATTACGCGTCTTACAGTCTCTCGTCCTCTCAACAACCAAAGGCGCTTTCGGATGACGCTCGTCACGTGACCTTCCCCGGCATGTCTCTCCACGGCGTGGACGTAATGAATCATTAGCTCTACCACAGGTTGTCGAGCCGGCAGCAATATGGGGTATTTCGTGTCAAAGCTCAGGTGGGCGTTGGTCAGCCTACCATCCTCCCGCGGCGGTCCATCAATGAGTTTGGGGTTTAAATGCTTTAATTCGCCTCTTGGAGATTATATTTCGTTGTTGATTGGTCTCACTTCTTCCGCCCTCTTGAGTTCTCGGGCGAAAGCCTCGCGTTGTATCATTCTGAAAATATCGTATTCTGCAGCCTGTAGCTCATCGGGACTTATCGGACCTACTCGTATCCGGCCTGAGGGCGGATCCCTTTCATGACTAGCAAATGTCTCTTTCATCCGGCCAACCAAACTAACGCACGAAGTGCCTTCAACCAGGAAGAAAATCTGACCAATCGCGGTAAAACTGATGTTGCTTTGACGAAGTTGGCCGCTATCACCACGCCTTTGATCTCCAGTTCTACTTCCGTGGGCGGTTTTAGTTCGAACACGGGCCAGTCCTGTCTAGGCATTTGCAGGAATTTCGGTCCTCTCGTCCACGTGTCTAGTTGCCTGCAGTTGATCGCACCTCGGGAGCACAGATCGGCTAGATTATCGCCAGGCCTGACATGCTTCCGCTGGCTTATGGCTGGTTCTTCGTGGACAATCGTGAGTTGTTCAGCAACGAAAGTACCAAAACGGCTCCGGACGTTGCTAATGTAGTAAAGTACTATCTTGAGTCCGTCTCAAAGCTAGCCGACCAAATGGAGAAGTCGAAACATCTCTTCACCTTTTGTACCACCCTGACTGCTAACACGGCTGCGCTGAGTTCAAGGCGTGGGATTGAGATCGACTTCAGTGGAGCAACGCGGGCTATGGCAAACAGGATCCTCGTGGTATATTGTCCATCTCCTGCTCACCATCGTCCGTACACCACAGCTCCATAACCGACTTCGGATGCATCGGAAAAGGCATGTAGTTCTCCTGTCCGTGTTGCATGACCAGGAGCCAAACATCGCGGAATCCTTATGTCCCTTAGTTTCTTCAAGGCGTTCGAAAATTCTTCCCAGTCCAGCTGGTCTCCTAGACCCAGTGACTGGTCCCAATCTACTTTCTTACGGTACAGCCGCTGCAGCAAGATCCTTCCGAGTAGCAGCCAGGGAGAGAAGAAGCCGAGCAGGTCGAACAGACTACAGACAGCGGATAGAATTCTTCGACGGGTTACTGGAAGCTTGGGAAAGTTTAGCTCAAAAACAAAGTCGCCCGTTTCGGCGTCCCATTGTATTCTTAAAGTGCCTTCGATAGGCAGTAGAAAGCCCTCAAAATCTCTAACTCTTCCGGCCCTCTCGTGGTACGGAATGACTTTGAGCTCTTCCGAAAAGTTCGACATCCATTTCGTTAGATGGGACCCGACCTCCCCTAGCAATCTTGTCAGACCTCTGAACTGCACTAGGGCTTATTCTATATCATCGAATGATCCAAGATAGTCGTCCACGTAGACATTTCTGATGACGCTATCTACCACCTACCGATGAACCAGATCTCCGTGTTTTATTCGCAGCTTCCCGAAGGGCGTAGTTCTCACAGAATGGTAATGATATGGCTACGAAGGGGTGGACGGTCATCCTATAATTTATCACTGCGCTGTCCCGGTCGTTCCCTCCCCACCACAGGAAAGGCAACGAATCTCGTTCTCCCACCAGTATCTTCACCTGGCGAAACATTTCCCCGATATCGGCAGAAAAGCCCACTCTACCCACTCTGAAACGGCACATAACTTCGATTAGTGGCTGGTCCAGTCAGGTCCCTGTAGTGGGCGATCGGTTAAGGACTTGCCCTGGAACTTGGCTGCACAGTCGAAAACCACCCGCAGTTCTTCGGGTTTCTTGGGGTTGATCACCGGGTGGTGAGGTAGATACCAGACACCCTTTCGGCCGTCGGTGTTCGCGGGCAAATTTTCAACGTAGCCGAGAGCTTCGTTTCGCTTCACTACTTCTGCGTGTCGTTCACACAGATCGTTGGAGAACATGGTTTCTACCATCAACCCAACCCAGCTGGGGTCGTCACTCCTACTGCAACTACTCCTAAACGTACTGACTCACTAGTAGACCGCGACATTGAACAAATCACACTGGGTTTGGCGCTCACCTCGGGTATAGTTCCTCTCGCCTGGTGTAACAATCGATGGTGTCTTCCCGTGCAGCCCTCATGGCCACATCTGTTCCTCGTTCTACAAGCTGCCGCCCGGTGCGTGGCGTTGAGCAAAATAAAGCACGCTCCTGCCATCCTCGCCATTCCCCACCGTGGTGTTGCAGAACTTGGGGAATTCTGGTAGCCCATGGCTGGCATCACAGGACCTGCAACTTGGATGTGCTACGGCCTCGCGTAAAATGGCGTGTGCATTGGTCGAAGGCTGATATTTCGGCTGTTCCCGGGCAGTGGGTCGAACCTGGCTAGTGCAAGATTTGTTTACTCGGTTACTAACCAGGATGAGTCGGCCAAGTTTACCGTCGGCTATCTTGGTTTGCCTGTCCAAGTATTCTGTCAAGTCTTCGAAGTTAGCCTCACGGTCGCCTCGGATTAAACGTTCCGCCTCTTCCGCCCACCGGCCTTGTAGTTCGGGAGAGAGGTGACGGACTATGCCTCTCAAGGTGCGCACTGCATCGATTCAGCCCTGTAACCTAAGTGGTCGAGGGCTATTGAACAGTTCTGCATTTTGATCACCAGGTCGGCTGTTGCATAGACGTCGCCCTTGGTTCTTTTGGCCTCTACCATCACGCCCTCTATTAGATCACGAGCTACTTTGAAAGGTTGGCCAAACAGGTCCCCCAAAATCTTCCCTGCTCGTGTGTAGCCTTGTTCCGGGTTGAGCATGGTACACCCATCGCTGGCTTCCCTTGCTCGGCCTCAACGGTAATGAGCCATATAGGGAAGCCTTTGCCCGGGGTTGGTTATCTTGTTTTCGACGAAAGTTTCGAACTGTCTGATGAACTTGCAGTAGTGTTAAGATCATCCGTCGAGAACCGTCGGTTCTACTCTTGGCAGATCGATCGTTGGTTTCGTTGATGTTTTATATTCGGCGACCGTCGTGGAGTTTTCTATTTTATTGTGCCCTGGTCCCTCGGAGAGGTCGTAGTCATTAGTCTTCTGCTCACGATCGTTTTGTCTTCACTTCTGTTCTGCTTCCTGGGCCTGTTGCCTAGCCGATAACAGTTGTCGTTCTAGGTCTAATATCCTTAGCTCAAATAGATCGACATCCCTGCAACCCATACTGCCCTCAGTTACACATGAACTATCACCGGCAGGACTAGATGATTTAGCATTAACTAAAGAATCAAAAGTACCCAAAACCCTCCCAGTGATTCGTCATATTACTTCCTGTCCAGATTCCAATTTCTTCGACTCTTTTCTTGGCATTTTGCGTGTTTTCTCGTTCCAAACTGATTAACTGAGTATTGTAAGACACGCTTGAGCAATGGGTACCCAAATTCACAGTGGATCCCGAAATCAAAAAGCGATTATCCGTGATATTCTACGTTACTCGATTATGAGATCACAAGGACTCAACATACCAGAAACCGAATTGCAGCTTGCGAGCAAGGAGCACGTGCGTCATGCAGGTCCAGAGCATGGTCGCGGACGAACAACAACTGGTCCACAAAAACAAACAGTGCGTAAAGACACGTCAGTGGTGTGGGGAAATGAGTGAAGTTAAGAAACACGGAACTGCAACGGTTTTAGGGGGGTTTCCCACGACCGGTATTTACAACATGTTGTGCAGGTCTACTTTGGATCAGAGTAAGCTGCCTCAGGAATGGAGTGTCGCGCAGTCGTGGCAATACACAAGAGTGGACCTAAGTCGGCTATACATAACTACAGGCCGATAATCCTAACTAGCATCCTACCTAAAGTCCTTGAGAATGCCACCCGGGCCCACATCTGCCAGCACTTGCTGGAGCACTCCATGTTAAGTCCGGCGCAGCATGGATTCCTGAAAAATAGAACTTGCCTGACCAATCTCCTGTGTTTCTTAGATGAAGTAACTCGACGACTGGACGAAAGTAAGCAAGTCGAGGTATGCTACTTCGACTTAAGCAAGGCTTTCGACTCCGTTAGTCATCGTCCTTTGCTATGCGAGATGGAGACGTTCGTTATGGGTGGGCCAGTACATGGGTGGCTGGAGGATTTCCTCTCCCACAGGACGTTTTACGTCAAAGTGGGGACAGGTGCTTCAGTTTGGTGAACGTCACCAGTGGTGTGCCTCAGGGATCCGTCCTTGGCCCTGTCCTATTCTTGTTATTTATTAATGACCTGGCATCCACTCTTCAATCGCCCAGCTTCATTTTTGCGGATGATGTGAAGATTGTTGGATCTAAGGGTAGGGTGGACTTGGGCAGGGATATAGGTACCGTCCTGAACTGGGTATGCAAATGGGACTTACCCCTGAGCGCTGAAAAGTGTTTTTTGTTGTCAAGGGCAACAGAGAGACTAACCGTCGCTCATGATCAAGGGCTGTTCGCTATATAAGCAGTCAGTAGGGTTAAAGACCTTGGGGTCATCATGAGCAATGACTTCAAGTAGTCGGAGCAGTGCGACGCTGCTGCACAAAAGGCTCGTGCTGAACTCTTCACACTGCGATCAGCTTTATCTTTCCGGAAGCCGGAGACATTCGTACCTATTAACATGGCTATAGTACGACCTCACCTAGAAGGTAGCGTGCAGGTTTGGTCGCCCCTCTACAAAAGGGACGCCGCCTGCCTAGAGAAAGTCCAACATCTCGCCACGCGAATGGTTGAAGGGCAGAGGGGTAAGACTTACGAGCAGAGACTCCGTGACCTGGATCTTTTCTCGCTGGAAAGTAGAAGAAGTCGAGGGGATCTCATAGAAACGTTCAAGGTAATGAAGGGCTTTTCTGGTCCTAGACCAAATAGTCTGTTCCAAGTGGCCGTAAGTTGCAGAACAAGGGGACATGAAAAGAAACCGATAAAAGCCAGAGCTAGGTTGATGGCTACATCGCACTTCTTCAGCAACAGGGTTGTGAACAGTTGGAACGGTCTGCCTGGTGGAATGGTAGATCTGCAGACCGTCAAATCCTTCAAATGTGCCCTAGATCGCAAGTGGTACGAGATATTTCCTCCTAGCGAGCCTTGAGTATATCAACTATATGGATGACGGGTAGCACTGTGGTTCTTCTGGAGTATGTTTTAACAGACTTTTTCGCTCACTGCATACTCTTTCAGTGAACGCTCACGATGCATAATGTCTCTCGCAGTTGATGTGCTATGAGGTTTTCCGTTTCCCTCTCATTTTTAGCGGGGATTCGACGAAATACACTCGGCAGTGGTGGGTGCATAACTGGTGTGCATACCATCGAAGGAATTCTGGACGCTCGATTGGCCGTGGCCATTACCTGTCCTGTGCAGACTGAACTGAACTGAACTGAACTGAACTGGCCTGAGTTGACCTTGAAGACCGCAGTCACGATGTGGACGCAGTGTCGTCTGGTCCGGGCTCGGTTTTCGTGATCGTCTTGCTGATCTTGATTTTTAACCCTTAAGTATCTTATGCGTTTGGTTTCCCGTGATACTTTCCCATCTTCGCTCTATGCAGATACCTCAGACACACTCATAAGGGATGAGGTGAAAATGGTTACGTGCATGATTTAATATCCGAGTCAGCCCAGTAGTGCATTTTTTCGTCTTCAAAGTTCCCCTGAGGGACCATTTTATTAAGCATTTTCATATGTTTTCTCCAATGTTATTAGATTCAGAAGAGTTCCAAGCGGAAACAAGTTCTACTGGACACTTAAGTTCATCAGTCTGTACACGTGTACACTTCTGCACAGGTGCATTTTTAGTCCCCAAAATAAACCGGCGGGGACTTTCTATGCAGTTTCAGATAAAGTACCGCCATGCCATTAGGCTCGGGAAAGTTTTAAATGTGAAAAAAGTATTTCAATGGTAAATTGTAGTTTATGAACCCGGACAACACGAAGCGAATGTTGAGTCCCAAAAGATCCTTTGGCAGGATGATTTTGCGACTATTTTAATAATGCGGTATAAGTTGGAGCTTTCCATTTCATTTCAGTTTGTACAGCACTTTGTATGGCTAGAGCCAATCGTGTGTCTCGATGGTTGTGTTGTCGGCTCGTTCCCGTGGCTCCCAACACGGCGTGATTTTTTCATTTCTCCGAAAGACAGAAGTTTTTGTGCAGTAACAGCTCTGGCGGAGAAAGGGAAAAATGACGAGGGATTTATCTCAGACTCTAGAACTACCCCGTGTAGTTCGGGGTGTACCGCCATCCAACACCAGTGTGCTGCTTTCTTAAAAGCCTTAATTGTTGTGGTGTTTATGATCGATTCAAGTATGGTCCACAGCATGAGCGTATGCCTTAACGTTTTTGCAAAATGCTACACTTCATGATGGTAATAAACACAGGGCAGTACCCGGATCGTACCAAGGAATTTCTGAGGATGTTAACAAGGCGTACACAAACACGACAAACAGACATGGACGCTTCAGTCTATTGCTGTTGACACGCAGACCCATTCAGCGGAACCGCACACAGACGACTGTTGACTGAAATCCAGTTGAGCAGTGCACGCTCAGCTTTCACGCTCATGATGATGCCAATTCCAGCCTGACCACGAGCAGGACACTGGATCACCCGACACGCGAAGAGTGAAACGAGAAGCCGAGTTCGTATCTTGGAAGCGAAGTGTTACCACTGATTTGAGGTTTTGTATAGTCTAAGTTAGAGGTTTCAAGAATTCTAGCTAGGGTAGCCTGCTGCCCCGCTTGACAGAGTGTACGGACTTTTGAAGCAGAAAAGTGAAGAGAATGCTTAGGTCAGAGAATCGGTTCTCTTTTTTCCCCAGGCTCTAAGTTGATACCCTGACCGAGAGTTACAAGTTCCCGGTCATGACTCATTGTGGTCTCTCGTATCCATTTAGAATTAGGATATGAAGGATGAAGAGTAGAAAAATAAGAAATGTTTCCGTAGGGACTGCTGGAGACTTCTGGGCACATCATACTTCGCGGTTGCCCCTCAGAAGGATCCTTAGACTGAAAAGCCTCACGCACCCAATGGAGCAAGCGGAACGTGGATGGGGGCAGCATCCTCTGGACTGGGGGCTGCCCAACTTAGGTGGACAATGGCTTCCCAGTGAAGTGCGATAATCTCTTCCACCGTCGGGAGAAATCCCAGGTACTCCACTCCGGCGGCCATATAGTGGGGTTTTTTTAACCGTTCAGAGTTATATATATATATATATATATATATATATATATATATATATATATATATATATATATATATATATATATATACTTCAAGTTGGGGTTTAACCGCCGCATTACTTGTTCCAGCACTATGACATTGCAGACCCGTCGTTTCAGTGAGAGGTGAAAATTCTGTGGCGCCACCAGTGACAGTTTCACGGAAACCAATCTGACTTTTTCTATTCGTGACGTGATCTCTCCAACACCACCATCTACAATGTAGCTCTTGAGGTATTTAAAACTACTGAGTAATTCCAACTGCTCATCACAAACCGTAAGTGCGGCTCCAGCCTCTTGTCAGTCTTTTAAAAACACTGCACAAACTTATACAATTTTTTCACACCTCAGTCGCCAAGCGGTTCAAAATGTGTTGCATTCCCTGTGCGTTGTTACCCAGCAATACGGCATCAATAGCGCATTCTAGGTCAAAAACTTTGTTCTTTGAGATGAATCCAGCTACACTGTTTGGTGGATCATACAAGGATTTCTGCACTTCATCCTGTGCAGCAAGTCGCAAATGAAATTATTATATAGGATAATCGTGCCGTATTTCACTAAAGACGGTAAAAGTTGTTGAAAGCTGATCGTAGGCCCCAATTCGACCTAAAGTATGGCTTTAAAACTTTTTGAGGACTGATACACGTTTCTGGTACTCCATTTATCAAAAAGATATCAGTGCGGTTTTATCGACAGAGTCAGAGTCTGTGCGAATGTCTAAGAACACGATTATTGTTAATCTTCAAATGGTATAATGACGCTCTAGCATTTTTCGGAGGATGAAGATTTAATCGGTGCACTCACGACCGGCACGAAAGTCAGCCTGCTCTTCACGAGTCTACTGGCGTATGATAACCTGTGAAGTATGACAGACGCAAGAAACTTCGATGCTATTGGAATCAGGCTTATATCCTTGGGGTTGGCGCAGTCACTGGAAGAGCCCTTCTTGAGGATAAAGATAACAGTTGATCCATCCACAAGGAAAGAACCTGTATGGAGTTTCAAACCATGGAAAAACATGCAGTTCGCTAAAAGGTTGTACACCATCCTGCTTAAAAAAATCTTGGGAAGTCCATTACAGCCCACTATTATGACATCCTAAGGCATGGCCACCCGGCGGATCTTCACCCCTGTTAGTGGTTCTGTTGAAACTGGCCCTAGTTCATGTACAGAAAAGCCACTTATGATAGAATCCACCGCGGGGTCAGCCAAATCGCACTTTAAAGTACTCCACGCAGCGTTCGAGGTGCAGCTACTGATTGTGATTAGATATACCGCCAGTTTCACAAATCGCTTCACTTACACGTGGCTGTTCCCTGTCGGCAGCACAGACGAGTTGTAACAGATTGTGGGAATTGTACGTGGCATCTGTAGCTACTAAATTTACCGGTACATGTCATAGTTTATCATTCTCACTTGTAAAACATCTTGTCATCTACTCTAGTTTGTATGTTCTCTACAGCACCACCAAATGAAGGGTCAATCGAATTTTGTTGAATCGGGAATCAGTAGTTAAATATGCCTTCTCGCATATCCAAGTCTTCGTCCCTTGGGAAATCTTGTAGATCACAGGTGAGACCACACTACTTATTATGAATGTCTGTAGCTAATAATATGGTTATATATATATTTAGATTATTCATGATTGCACTTCCTCCTTGTAAACGCAACACCATATGCTTAATATAACGGAGTGCAGACGAAGAGGTTCCAGTAAAATTTGTTTAGCTTAGCAGTGACAGGTGTTCCGCTTCATTTTTTTCCAGCCAGAACACTCAGTTCAGTGTTATGACTTTGGTTGCTGAATCACAGTGTTACCCTCAGTTGATATTGAGATAAATTGAGTAATCCATAAGTTGCGGTGAGATACTGCGAGTGTTGCAGTTTTATGTCAAGTCACAGCCCAGGTTATAGGTTCTTTGGCGGCTACAATGAGATTATTTTGCGGCTTTTTGTTGTGAAAGAAAACGTGTCAATCCAACGCGGGTTAGAGTTATTTTTATCTGAGTCGCGACGTACATCACAGTACAGTCGGCATATAAAACCCCTAGTGGTTTCTCGTTGCACCTTCCATGCTTGACTCTATAGTCTCTATTACCGCCGTTGAAAAGCAGCCGTTCGTTTTGTGTTTTTCAGTTAATTAATCAGGTAGTTCTGGAACGTGTCCTTGGATTCACTCTATCAAACAATTGCGCCTTTTCATTGGATCGTAGCTCTGGGCATATTGCTTATATTGCAGGGTGAGCTAAGTTTCTGTTACATTTCCTCATTGCTTTTTTAATCTCTTTTTCTCACTGTTTGGTGTATTTCTTATCCCACTTTACGTTAAAAATGAAGAGTTAATTGCTCCTTAGGAATTGAGAACTTTTTCGACGTCCGATTTGCTTGCATATCATTGGACGTTTCTTGGCATTTAAGTGAATAAGGCTCTCGTAAGGATGCCTATCATATCTTCAGTGTAATTGGCCACCACAGAGCAACGTTTACGGGAAGCAAAAGCATGCCCCGGTTGAATGAAAAGATGTTTTCTAGTTGGACAGTTGCATTCGGCGTTATGCCGGATGTCAAATAAATTCATTATTGTGTGAGTGTATGGTTTCCACAAATGTAATTTAAGTGTGGTGTTGAAGGGAGAAATATATATCGTTTATGTATCGAGTTTGTGATCGACATTCAGGGATATTATAAATTTGTGGCTCGGATTCTTTGCCGTTATGAGCATTTGACTCCCGAAGGCTGTCAGTATTTAACTATAAGTGACTTCGCCGAATCGTTGGGGTCTGTTGGGAAAACGGGTTCAGCGATACTGAAGCTTGAAGTAGGATATTAGAGATATTCGGTTCCGGGCCCCGCAATAAGCCTGACAAGTGACTTCATCGCATCGAGCATATGCTCCGATACGATTCATTAGGTCTTCGTGCGCTAAATCCCATAGTTTTACTAGGACATATCTAAATGCAATAAATGTGATAGAGGTTAGATTGGGATCCGGTGTGGTCAATCTGTAATGTCCAAGTTTAGCTTCGTAGTAAATTTTCACTATAATTCCAGCAGTCACCGTTCGTGAAACGGTTTTTCTAAACTTTCTAGAACACTCAATCACGTCAGAGTTTCCAGTTGAGTTTACCCCCTGTCAGGCTGACCTGTTGTAAGGTCGCCAGTTCAGTTGAGCCCTTGGTTCCACCTAAACTCACAGTCTAATTACTTTTCTAATTGACAACAATTCACGCGATATTGAGGTCAGACTTCTTCTATGCTTCCTTCTACATAAAGCATCTTCCAGGGCACCGTTTTATCACCGCTTTTGTTTTCTGCTCATATGTTATCCATGCTCGAGTGTGACGACTGCTTGCTTGTTTAATGCGTAGATGGTGTGATTTTTGGAATAGCCCTTTTACAACAGAGAAACTGACGTCATCAATTGGTCTTCAAATAATATTCTTAAGGCAAATCTGTCAAAGTGCTCTGATACTCTGTTTTGTTTCCATAAATGCAATCAGTACTCTGATTTGATAGTATACAATCCGGACTTAGTCAGTGCAGAGAATACCTTCCGTCAAGTACCTCGTTGTAACCATCAGCCGTGATCTTATCTGGATAGACTATGTCGCGGCAGTCTTCTTGGAAGTCCGACGACTCTTCTTTTACTTGATACAAGCAAAGTCATTCTCCACCTCTTTCTACTTAATCTGACATTTTGGATTTCCATGCATTTCTCCACATTGGATATATGCTTCTATCATATTTCCCAGATTACTTGTCGAGGAATTTAAGAGTAATTCCAAATTTCCTGAAAATTTGCCTCTACGTAGTGGAATCACTTAGGATCTACTTATTCACTTTATCACAACTCAGCATCAAGGCATTTATGAAATTCATCTGATTTTAAATGATGACAAACTGTCAATTTATCCTGAACTTTGTACATGCATAGCAACATATATCACTCGACCCCATTACAGGCATCCGTTTGCTCATACTGGAGCTTATAGATCCTCGTTAGTTGCTTACCTTGCTCGATTCCGCACCAACCCATATTCTATCACCACCTATTTTCGTAATTCGGAGTGGGTTAAAAACCTTTTTTGCCATTGACGGTTTTCGCAATGCAGTTATCTGCAACAGCTGATTATTTATCCTCGGGTGCATAAACCAGGTACGTAACTTGACATAACTACTCGCTTATTACTGGCAATGCGTTGAACCTCACTCCACCTTTTTGTGGGATCCAGTTCACTGGGGTGATCACCTTGAAACACCGTTGTCAAACCAGGGATTCTATCTGCGGGACGTTTACACGACTGCCTTACAAATAGTTGGGACGTTGTGCGGCATGTTGAATTTGCCTGTTCCGCTTGTGTGCACATCCGTGCTGTCAATTTCAAGTTCAAACTGTGATCTTCCGGCTGCATTACTGTCTGTTAGTTCTTGGAGGAAGAGCATAGGGATAATCGTTGTTAACAGTCAGACGTGCTGCATCGGACCTCCTTATGTATTCCACAAAGTCGATCATGAAATTAATGCAACATACACGATGAAATATTGGAACCAATTGGTAGGATTACATCTATATACTCATACAGCATATAGTACACAAAATGCTTTTAGCACAGCCGCGTGTTTCTGCGATTACTCATGAACGCTTGTGTACATGTAATCATGAAATTTGGTGTGCCTGTCTTGTTTAATCCCTATATTTAGATGGTATAAGTATTTGAATTTTGACCTAGGAAAATCGATTTTGTCTCGAATAATGTGTCTGAAGGGCGAGAAATGCTTTTAACGCACCCCCGCCCCAGCAATAAAGCCGATCACTTGGTAGTCAAATGCAAAGACCCTTATTTATCAAAACAGGAAAGCATCAATAAGACACAGTAAGCTTTCGGATTGTCTCAATTTCGAAGTTCTGTCTTTCAGTGGTAATACTAGACCTCAGTTCGTGAATGGGGTTGAAGACTTTTTGTTGTTTTTGCCTAGCCAGCAAACACCAGACGTTATCGACGGGGTTCAAATCGGGACTGTAAGCTGGTCAATCGATGAATATGATGTTTCGATACAGTAACCACATTTTACTGGCATGAGCTGTATGTATGGCGGCGTTGTCTTGCTGGTAGAGCATTGACTCCACCCGACCTTCCGGAATTGCAGAGAGTAATTAGCCATTCAAAGTTTTGATATATGAGTGCTGTCTGATTTCCTTTGAGAATCTCCAGTTAAGCTTTACCTTCCCAAAAATTGCACCCCAAACCACCACAGAACCCTCACTGAAGGCTTGACGGCCGAAGTCAAGTTTGCTGTTCCGCATGTCATGCCAGCAGTACATCAGTCCGCCGGGGCCGTCCAAGTTGAAATTTTTTTAATCACCAAATACCACGTTATTCTACTCAGCCTTCCATCTGATGTAATTTCGAACCCATTCGACTCGATCTGAAATATGACATTCAGTCACCTAGAGTAGTGCTTTCATATTTCTATACCGTATGTGTTGCTGCTTGTATCACGTGCTGTGCACTGCGGACACTAATAATCAGTTGTATGGACCTTTACAAATTGTATGGACCTATTATTTGTTTGGATGTAGCACTTAGAAGTCTTCCCCTGGCTTATTGAAAGATCTTTCTTCTTCGAAGTTAAACTGCTTGGATCCCTCAAAACGTTCTAGGTAACATTCCTTGGTTTGTAACATCTTGTGGCAGTCAGCAGCAGTATATATCTAACGATTCCCAACTGGGACTCGGACCAAGCTTTGTAGGTTGTTTAATGCAGTACTTTCGTTGTACATTGTCCCCTACAAAGAAGCCGTCCAGCATAGGAGAGTCACTCACTGTACTGCTAACCTTCAAAGCCAGTGTCAGAAGGATACTATATCATGTAGCGTATAAGTTCCATGAACCATTTAGAGCCAAATCGGAAATCATCATCATCATCATCATCGTACAGCGTTAAACAGCAGGGCAAGCCCCACTGACCACTGCCTTTCTCACCATGTTTCACGTTGAATTAGAAAGTATGAATATACAAGATGGATAGGGAGTGGACCTACATGGGTGGGAAAAGGAAAGAATGCCCCAGGAGCCAACACACGCAATACACAGTCTAACTGTACAAACAAACATCGATCAATCATTCTGATTCAACAGAAAGTGACAACACGATCGCCACTGTTCGCGGTTCGCAGCCATATCCTTCATTGTCTCCAGCCAACTGGTTGAGGGATCTTTTGGACCCCAACGACGAAGACGTGAAGCACCTACTTTTCCTAAGTCTGCTGTACATTTTCTCATTCCTCACTGCCACGTCATTTGTTGACCTCCACGTGGTTTCTTCCACTCCCTAGGAGGGGCGGAGAATAGGACACGGCACGGTAGACGTGTGTTTGCCATACGTAACACATGCCCCAACCAACGAAGTCTACTAAGCTGGATACGCTGTGACAGAACGTTCTCCGAATTAATACCCAATACTCGATTTCTGACCTCAGCATTGCTCACTCAGCTATTCCACCCAATCCTAGCGATACTACGTAAACATCGATGGTCGAAAACCTCAAGACGACGAATATCTTCAGCACGCAGACTCCAAGTTTCGCAACCATACAACAAAACTGAACGCACTGCGGCACAGTATACACGACCTTTCAACTTCAGTGAAATATCAGGTCGGCGCCACAAGTGCTTCAGTCGAGCGTACGCCACTCGAGCCTTGGATATCCGCGTACTCACCTCTACTACTATGCTCCCATCTGTCGTCACGCAGCTACCGAGGTAGGTGAAGTGGTCGACAACTGTCAGCACCTCCCCATCGAGCATCAAGCTCGGAATTGTTGACGTCCAGTCTTGTAACATCACCTTGCACTTTCAAATTGGAAAGCCTTGTGATTAAGGCGTTCGATTCACAATCGTTCACCCTTGGTTAGAGTCCCAGTCAGGGCTTTTTGGATGTGCACTGCTGATGATTCCTAACAAGGATAAAACAGCTATACAGTGCTTCCATGGTTTTCGGTGGTTTGAACGTTCACACTATATGATGAGTCCATATCATGTAAAATCTAATTTACTTACCTGCTACCTGGGTCACTACTGTGACTCATCCTATGCGCTCCACTGCACAAAATCTCGAGGTTAAGAAGTTGATCGCTTTCTGAAATTGTACAGCAAGTCTTCGCACCTATAGGATTTGTCTCTTCCGCTGTGCATACACATGAAATGGCAAATGATTCCCGGAACTTCGTTTCAAAATATGTTCACTCACCCCCTCCCCCGCTTGTTGTGCACTCAATTTTTCCATACCTAGGCATGATTGAAGTATGAGCAGGGGAGGTACATCCCATGACCACAGAGGTTCATTGCATTAGCAGGGAGAACCGGCAGTCACAACTGTAGAAAATGAGGGTGCAGAACCACATACGAATCGAAAAGGTTAGTTGTGGTAGCGGATCCACGGGACGCCGAACTATTATCTGCTGCCAACGTATAGCCGCTAGGTAAAAGGACGTCCCGCACCTTTTGTTAGGTGATTGAAAGTAAGTGGTGGTTGAGTGGATTAGAGCGTTTGATTACCACCTCAGAGGCCTGAGGTTCGAATCCCGCCACCACCGGTTACTTTGGTGGTAGACAGCATTTCACTGTCGTCCGGATCGTTACCACATCTGACCTATTGGGACCTTATGTGGATCTCCACTCCGAGTCTCAGGGTCTGGTTTCCGGTTATACCTGATAGTGCAGTGGGTCTTCGTGGCTATGGGGTGGATACCCCCTTCCACTGCACTCATGCACAAACATGTAATAAAAAGTGTATTTGGACACAGAGACGATGGTAGTCATTTCCCTTGTTGCTATCATTGGCGTTATTTTCTATCTCAGTCATTAGATGCGCTAGTTTCTGTGACAGCAATTCCCTACATGGGCGCATACATGCTCGCACTACATGTTCAGGCAGTCAAACACAAACGCCTACCATATTTGAGATTTAGCTGAGGAACTACGAAATAGAACTAAGAATCTATATATAACACCAATTTGGAAAATCGTCAGTTTGAATTTGGGGACCGAACGCAATGGTTGGTTGCCATTTCCGTGTAGTACACTCCATTGGTCATTTGGCCGTATATCATTATCGGCTAACTAGCCAATGAGGTTCTGGTTCCTCAACTCAATTCAACTCAATTTTAGAATGGTATAGTCAACCCATGTATAGATTTGCAACTGCTCATGTATATTCCCTATATCTTTGACCCATTTCTGTTGACGACTGTCTGGCATTATCGCAACGTAACACAGGGTTCGGTCACTGAACCAGATCTTGTCAATTGCTTTATTCTCTGACTCAGTCCTGCTGGGCCTAATGCTATAGCTTCATGATCCTTGTTTCAAACAGTACGCAGACCATTGCCAACGTATCCCTTTACCTTCTCTCTAATTTTGTATGAATCCGTACATGGACTTTAAGTATTTATAAGTTCCGGTCTTGTGTGCGGGTGCTGACAAGGTTGTCTGTCAATCAGCTATCTTGTGGCGTATTTTTTGCAAGTTCTTTACATGTTGTGTGTGTGTGTGTGTGTGTGTGTGTGTGTGGAGACTGTGATCTGTGACACCGGACATCTAAATACCAGCAAAAAGATAATTCCACTTGGAACCAGTTTTTCACCTGGATCTATTTGCACGTGACCCTTACTTGTTTTGTGTATGGCGCTTCTCCCGTTTCAGATGTGTAGTTGTTATACGCCAGCTGACAGGTGATCGCCAATGTTTCATTCAGAGTTCAAGCAAAAAACCGTTGACTGCCGTGGAATTCAGTCCCGATGGGAAATTCATTGCTACTGGCGAGGTGTGTTCTCTTTTTGTTGCCTACATTTATTTATGGATGTTACTAGCAAAGCTAATATCACTTTCGTGATTCTGTGTTCTCATTGCTTTTCTATATTTGTTTTTGGTTAAGTAGACTTGTATCCGTTTTTAGCGCCGTCCAAAATACACTTGTTCATGCTGAATCAAATCATGTGTTTGAGAAACCTGCGATTCCTCGGTGTTCAGATCCTCTTACTTTTTTCGCCTTCAAAAATAATATCCCACTTTAAATTTCCGGTTTTGGTTCCGGTGCCATCGTAGAAAATGGTCCAAATGGAAATGGAAAGCGCAAATAAACAGATCAAAAAGATGTATAAATACACACTCATTTAGATGGACGAAGAAAGGTCCGGAATGCATTTGCAAATGCGATATTTGACCATTTGATAGGCAAAATTCGTTGACCTCATCCTGTAAGCTTTACCGGGCCAAATCTACTGATGAGGACTTTCATGATTTCCTCGTCATTTGCTGACCATCTTAAACTGTGTATCTCTTCTAACCACTGACCCCCTCTTGTACAAGAAGCGAGTCTATCTGTGGTGGCTGTGTGCAAGAAATGCCGGTCGAGCACTTTAGTCTGTCAGCGCTCGATTGACGGAAGCTGTATGTCTAACCTAAGTCTTCCTGTTATGACAGAATCACAATAATCCAGCAATACCTCGAGGAGATCGATTATCGAACACCGATGGTCTGATTGGTTCCTCGCTATAACTGCCAGAAGATGTGCTCAATGCCTGGTGGATGTCACGTCAACGCCACAATTGACTGAGGTTGGTAATAGCCGAACGCGCCTTCCGAGTACACTAAAAATACTTCACGGGATATCCGGTCATCAGGCAAGTAATAAGTAATAAGAATTATCTGATTTGGCTTATCCTCCTCCTGATAGGATAAGTTTGGTACGGGACCAATCCAACCTTTCTGCAACATTTCACACTTCGAAGGTGCAAAACGCATCTTTTTCAGTAAAGTTGACAAATTAATTGAATCTTCAGTCAAAAGCATCAAGTGGTTCGCGTGCTATAGACCGCTTTTATTTGAAGGAGTTTGAAATTGTTTCTCTCAAAGTAGTATTGGATACCTATAGGAGCATACACACAGTTGTTTTACTGAGCTTGTTGGGGGGGGGGGGGGTGATCAGGTGAAATCCTCTTGCACTGAGTACCGATTGGAGCTCAAATCCGGCCGGCATGTGAGATTGTGAGTGCTCCTTGTTAAACCTCAGGCTATCTGGCTGTCGTGTTGCAGCATCACCCTGGTTGGTACTGTGTCGTCTGCAACCTAACTGCTCATCTCACCCGGGCAGACTGTGACACCAACCTATGGGAGAGAGAGAGAACTATTCTCAGCCCTCCTGTGGCTTTTCTTTTAACCTGTAGGTGTCCATGTCTGCTGTGTGTAGTGCGGTCTAAACGACGGCATTACAATATAACTAGATAAACGAAGCCAGGATGTTGAATGCTTCTTACCAATATTCCAATTCCTTCCGGTTTCTCTGTTGTCTTTTGTGTGCATACACCAACGGTTTAAACCGTATTGCCCCTATTTCTGTTCCGGTCACAGCTTCTACACATAATTATCCCATTAAAATGACAATGTGTATCCGTATGCATCACGCAATTGCATGATGCATATAACAAAAATGCGATGCAGGTTTAAAATGGGAGGAATGTGTTTCCCATCCTGTGGAGAAGACCTGACTTGGTGGGAGGCATTCGCTCAGAACTAACGGGCTGGCACCGTGTCTCCTTTCGAAGCTGTCGGACATCTCTGGCTGTCATAGAAGTCGACATCTTAACAAGCTCACCTTGGTGATTCGGATCAGCTCAGGCGGGAGCGGGGTGCCGCAGTGGTAACACACACGCCTTCGAGGTGAAGGGACCGGGGTTCAAACCCTGGGTGTGGCGGAGGATATGCATCACTAGTGAGCTCCAAGAAGAGCGAAACTCGAGTCTAGTGCTTCCGCGTGTACGCTGGTCAGATGACCTGAGGTTTGTGCGTGAAAGGTGGAGTCCAGAGGACAGTCAGCTAAACAAATAAACAAATGTGTATCTGGTTTGCCATTATTCTCTGTCCTAACCTTTTCCCAACCACATCACTCGGTTTCTGTGCCGTCTAGTAATCATGCGATATTGTTTACCTGCCCACATGGCCACTCACAATACAGGAGAGTGTGGTGTCTGTCAGCGAACCGTTCATTGCGATCCGAAAAACCGAAACGATAAGACAAGAGCAGGGGATTTCCTTCCGAAAATTCTCAACCAACATCAGGCATTTGTTGATCTCTCCACAATTCGCAGGTGCTTCAACGTTTCTCACATTGTCTCCGTATAAGGTCCGACAGTTGATATTACTAAAGTCAGCGGGGTTGTCTGATATTCATTTTCACGGTAATAAAAACCAATTACTTAGCTAGCAACGAAACAAAAAAAATTTCAAATTTTACTGAGTGGTTTCGAATCGGAGAGAAGGGGTGGGGGAGGGGGAGAGGGCACGCATGCCCATAGGGTTCTATGTGTCTGTGTTTTGCACGGATGAGCTCATGTTTCTCTGTTTATTGCAGTAAATTGTGGTCATTGCTTTCTCTGACAAATCTGTCTACAAATGATGGGATTTCCAACGATCCTTGTCTGTTGCGCCATGCACTACGGATGAGCGTATTTCACGGTTGAAATTTTTTTTTTTGAGAAGCTTGATTCTTACTAGCATTCTCTCGCATTAATTGGATCATACACAGATTTGGTGGGAATAAAATCCTATCCATCTATTTTGTATAGTCTTGCCCGGGATTAAGTCGTATTTGGATTCACCTGCGACCAGTTGCACTGGTCGAGATCATGTGATAGACTATTCATTTGGAGGAGCATGCGTAAACGCACATACTCAGAGGAGCTCAAGTCACCAACGCGAAGTTTGTCTTCACTTAACCTGTGGACGGTGTCTAAGAAGCAAACACGCTGACGACACAGAAGCACGTGTTCATGGTGGAAGTAGGTAGCCGAGAACTCTTACTATCTGCCGAGGCTAACCGGAAAAGAACAAAACGCGAGGTATTTAGCATTCCACCAACTAAGCTCATTGTGTTGAGATGATGCACTCGCCACCCTCGTTCGTTCTGACATTGTAGTGCTAGCTGGTGACTTCAATGCACAAGTTGGCAAACTTAGTGTGTCAGAGGCCTGTGTTAGGTGGGAGTTGTGCCTTACCCGCTGAGCGTACAGATAACGGGGATGGGCTTCTCCAGTTTTGTGCAGACAATCGATTGTTCTTGTCTAGCACCAATTTCAAACACAGCTCGCGTCGCACAGCAACATGGCGCTCTTACTCGACAGGTACTTTGAGTCAAATCGATCATATGGCCGTAAGCCACCGGTGGCGCAGTTCTGTTCAGAACTGCAGATCTTACTGGTCCACGTACGTAGAGTCGGACCATGCACTAGTTTTATTGTGATTATCTCTCCAGCTCCATGGTCATCGTCGCAAACCACAAACCGGATTAGCTGTGCAACGTATGTGTGAGCCAAAAGTATGTACCCATTGTGAGGAAAAGTTAGCACGAGCTAGGATATACGACGAACAGTAATATAGATGAGCATTGGGCTCATATCAAACAGGCAATGCACGTTGCAACAGGTTTTGCCTGTGGTCTTAGATCCGTTGTCCATCAAAGACACTGGATCTCGCAAGAGTCGCTGAGTATAATAGAGCAAAAGCGTCAGCTCTCGAACTGTAAGGAGATGAATAAGATGCGGAGATATCTACAAAGGCAAGTTACGGAATGCCCTAAGAATGATCGCGAGAATTGGTGGGTCAAGGTAGCCAAAGAAATGGAAATAGCAGCTGCTTCAGATAACAGTCAGAGACTGTTCAAACTTATTCGTGACATCGGTGGACGGGGCACCCAGGTCAGTGAAACGATTTGCGATAGAAATGGATAACCCATCCATAGCAAACAGCAAAGGCTTGACCGTTGGGCCGAATACTTCAAGGAACAGTTTAGCTGGCCGCACGCTTGTGTATTTACTCCCGTGTCAACAGCTGCGACTCCTACTGTGGTATCACTTGAGCCCCCATCAGAAGTAGAAGTAGATTCATGCATTCGATCACTAAAGCGAGGGAACGCGGCAGGCCCCGACGAACTTCCCCCAATTCTTTTCAAACTGGGTGGTGAAGCGTTGATAAAATCACTTACCGTCTTGCTCCGTGACATTTGGAACGAGGAGTGTATTCCGTTGATACGGAGTGAGTCATTGATTGTTCCCATCTTCAAGAAGGGAATACGGAAGGACTGTGGTAATCATCGTGGGATTAGCCTAATTCCGATAGTCACCAAAGTATTAGCCTCAACTCTGCTGCATCGTCTTACGCCCACTAGTGAGAGGAATGTCCGCGAGCAGCAGGCAGGATTCCGCCCAAGTCGAGGATGCATCGACCAGATTTTTACTCTTCGCCGACTACTTGAAACGCGTCACACGCACCGCCGACCGACAATAATGATTTTCTTAGACTTAAAAGGCGCATTCGATTCAGTTGATCGAACATCGCTTTTCAGTGTTCTTCATCGAAAAGGTATGCCCCAGAAGTTCGTAAACCTAATGAGATCATTGTATTCTCATACTTTTGGCCGCGTAAGAGTCTACGGTAAACTACCGGTCGGTTCGAAACGACCAGTGGTGTTCGACAAGGATGCCCTCTGTCTCCATTCCTGTTCAACTTCGTCATGGACGAAATAATGGAGAGTGCGGTGCAAGATCTTCAGGATGTAGGCGTCGAACTAGGAAATAGTGAAAAGCTATGTGACCTAGATTACGCGGACGACGTTGTCTGCTTGTTCGAATGCACGGAACATGCTCAGCGTGCACTAGATGGACTCGCAAGAGCTGTAGCTCCATTCGGCATGCGCTTTGCACATTCAAAGTGCAAGGTGATGTTACAAGACTGGACGTCAACGATTCCGAGCGTGATGCTCGATGGGGAGGTGCTGGCAGTTGTCGACCGCTTCACCTACATCGGCTTCAGCGTGACGACGGATGGGAGCCCAGTAGTAGAGGTGAGTACGCGGATATCCAAGGCTCGAGCGGCGCACGCTGGACTGAAGCAATTGTGGCGCCGACCTGATATTTCACTGAAGTTGAAAGGTCGTGTATACTGTGCCGCAGTGCGTTCAGTTTTGTTGTATGGTTGCGAAACTTGGAGTCTGCGTGCTGAAGATATTCGTCGTCTTGAGGTTTTCGACCATCGATGTTTACGTAGTATCGCTAGGATTGGGTGGAATAGCCGAGTAAGCAATGCTGAGGTCAGAAAGCGAGTATTGGGTACTAATTCAGAGAACGTTCTGTCACAGCGTATCCAGCTTAGTAGACTACGTTGGTTGGGACACGTGTTACGTATGGCAAACACACGTCTACCGTACCGTGTCCTACTCTCGGTTCCTCCTAGGGAGTGGAAAAGACCACGTGGAGGTCAACAGATGACGTGGCAGCGAGGAATGAGAAAATGTACAGCAAACTTAGGAAAAGTAGGTGCCTCACGTCTTCGTCGTTGGGGTCCAAAAGATCCCTCAACCAGTTGGCTGGAGACACTGAAGGATATGGCAGCGAACCGCGAGCAGTGGCGATCGTGTTGTCACTTTCTATCGAATCAGAATGATTGATCGATGTGTGTTTGTACAGTTAGACTGTGTATTCCGTGTGTTGGCTACTAGGGCATTCTTTCCTTTTGCTACCCGTGTAGTTCCACTTCCTCTACATCTTGTATATTCATACTTTCTAATTCAACGTGCAACATGGTGAGAAAGGCAGTGGTCAGTGGGGCTTGCCCTACTGTTTAACGCTGTACGATGATGATGATGATGATGATGATGACAGAATATTGGCAGCGTTCATATAAGGAATTATTTGGATAGCAATATGTTTTCTCGAAGTGCTATTCACTTCTCTTTACGTCCTTCAGATTGTGAATCCATTTCGAACTGACCGTGGAGAGCGGGCAAAAATACAACGATATAAAGTGATAGCAACAGAGCATTTTCTTCTGGAATGTCATATCAGACCATGTGTTTTGTTTGAGGCACTGACAGTTTCGACAGCTCATCCTGAAAGCAAACACAAAGTAATATCATACGGGTAGCCCAAACATTCCCACAGCACAAAAGGAGATTATTATTGATACCGGCATCTCAGAAATGGAATTGGGACAACGGTTCGTGGGATGGAATGGGTCGAAAAAAGGTGACTCAGATTTATTTCTAATCAGGCACTGGGTATGGATAACCTCACTAATTTGTCTGTTTAACTGATCCCTAGTGCGGTCTGGGGTGAAGATGGGACAGATTACAAAAAGATATCAAAAACAAACTTTCCAAGTGAACAAAGAGTAGAATAGTCGTTACATTTTCCAACGATTGGAAACTAGGATAGTATTTAAGATTAAACATAAAGGCATTTTGATGTGCACACTATTTCATCTCTATTCAGGAAGTGGACGGTTGTGGCTGGACAACGTAGCTAGTTGCCTTACATCAGACGAATACACTCTGAAATCCGCTGACAGTAATCATGCGCACCACTGACCCGGTTCTAGAGTAGATGTACTGGGACTTTCCGGGCACAATTCCACATCAATTGGAATGAAATCACATACTGCATACAGACGCAAGTCGATGCAATATCAGGTCAGTAATGCATCTAGTGAGCGTTAATTAGAACTCATTCGAACTGCTTGCTTCGAACAGAACGAAAAACCAGCAATGCAAGACAACCAACACTCTTAGGAGCTATCTAGTTCGCTTACATTTACCGTAGATTCATCTGTCATCTGAAAACCGTATGCTACATTCACACACAAGACTCCACTGTGGGCAATCGCACCATTACTGTTGTGTAATCAATGTCTCTAGTCACCGATTTACCAGATGAAGAGTTGTTTACGCTGTTGAACACCGATTTGTCTGAAACCGAAAACTATCGGATGTCCCGACGAAATGCATATTTCGTGTCACTACACCAATAGGTTTCCAGATTGCATCCCACTTGTTTTCCGGCCCTCCCAGTTACTGAAATAATAACTGCTTGCTCTGAGTGTTGACAAACTCATTGACCGACATCTACGCACGTAATGAGGTTTTCTATATCGTGGCCACTTTTCGCTGAGCCTCACAGACGCGCTGATTCACCACCCACTGAATGGCTTTGTCTAACCCATTTCCCTAACATGTATGGCATGAATCTGATAGAACTAGCGGTGCTTACCTGTTCACGTCTCCTGAAACGTTTTGCATATATTGTGCTTGCTCATTATTATTACTCCAACACCATAAATACAAAAAGAGACAACATGGATGAAACTGTGAATAATGTTCGCAACAGAATAAGAATCCACGGGAATTATTTGAGGAGCTGTGGACTGATATTCTACCACACCTTCCAGTCGAGAGTGGGAGGATGATTGGTGGAACTTCGTCCGGCCTTACTGTTCGAGGATGCACCTCTAACCCTTGCACAACCGACTGCCACTTGCAAAGTAGAAATGTTTCAGACGAGCAGGTGGCCAGCAGTAGTTCGTGAGCTCTTCTGAATTACCTTGCCGGGTGTGCAGCACAACAAACGGCAATGGTCATAATTATTGGCAAACCACATTCGCCATCTTACAGTGCTGTCCACACACACGTGGCGTTTCGTCAGGCGGTAAACCCACCAAATACTCGAACACTGCTACTGCTGCTGCTGCTCGTCCGCGACCATTTATTCGGCGAGCTCGGAGTCACCTTATTCGCGGTTAACTGTCACATCGGTGGCCGATCCCCCACCCGCGATCTGAGGACGCTCCCGGTTGCATGCAGCTCTGCTCTCTATCAGTCAGTTTATGGTTTGACTGCCACATTGTTTCTTCTAGTCGTACCCATGAGGCACAAACTGTACACGGAATGGAGGACGATGGACAGGCATTCGTAAGACGCGTCCAAACCACCGAGGTGGTGCAGAGATTACTTCGATCAAGGGGCGGATGTCCATATCCAAAACGTAATGACGAACCGCATCTTTGCTCACACGGTGTTCCCATCAAACACGAGCAATGCTTTGAAGACATCGATGGTTGAGTACGCAAAGTGGCCGACCGTCATCAGCACAAAGCGGCCAGGATTCGCAACTGCAGAGTAAAACACAGTGCATTGTGGTATTGTAGACCCATCCTTTCGTTGAGATGGATGTCGCGACGGTACCACAAGTGACGCTAACTTGCTCACACTTAGGATATAATATTATTCTTCTCCTGCGATATGACCACCGGTTGAAGCAGGTAATAAAATTCTATTCAGTTCATTTACACATCGACATAGATATTTCCGCTCCGTAATCATCAATACGTGACGCTAAGTCTCAATCCCTTCCCAAGTTCTGGCGCATAAATAACAGATATGCACAGCTTGAGTCAGGGGTGAGGGGGATGGAAACATATCAAGCAAATATAAACGTTTCGCAGCTCAATTGATGGATTCAACCGGGTTAGCAAAATAAAACGAAGCACAAACGCTCTTTACGGTTTTCTGGTAGCAGAACTGACAAAAATAAATTTCGTTTGGCCCACTCTTCGGAAACCGATCAATAGATAGTGCTGCCTTCAATCAATGTAAATTAAGGAGATGGGACGCAGTCAACGATAATATCGACCGCATTATACATTCAGACATGGAAAAAAAAACCGGCAAAATGTCCGACGGTGACCAATCGAATTCGACTTCTGACATCAGTATAAACAAAACGGTAACGAATTATTGAACAAATAATCAGAGTCAATAAAATGTCGCAACTGGGCCATGGTAAACCACCGTACAGAAGAAGAAAGTATGACACCAGTGAAAAAGTAAGATGGTGAACAAATAGGCCGTGCGAGTGAATTGCGGTATGTGTGAGAGATGCTGTTGGAGATGCATCGACAAGGATGCCCCATGCCTCCATTCCTGTTCAACTTCGTCATTGACGAAATAATGGAGAGTGCGCTGCAAAATCTTCAGGATGTAGGCGTCGAACTAGGAAATATCGGAAAGCTTTGTGACCTAGATTACGCGGACGGCGTTGTTTGCTTGTTCGAATCCACGTAACATGCTCAACGTGCACTAGATGGACTCGCAAGAGCTGTAGCTCCATTCGGCATGCACTTTGCACCTTCAAAGTGCAAAGTGATATTACAAGACTGAACGTCAACGATTCCGAGCGTGATGCTCGATGGGGAGGTGCTGGCAGTTGTCGACCACTTCACCTACATCGGCTTCAGCGTGACGACGGATGGGAGCCCAGTAGTAGAGGTGAGTACGCGGATATCCAAGGCTCGAGCGGCGTACGCTGGACTGAAGCACTTGTAATACCGATCTGATATATCACTGAAGTTGAAAGGTTGTGTATACTGTACCACAATGAGTTCATTTTTGTTGTATGGTTGCGAAACTTGGAGTCTGCGTGCTGAAGATATTCGTCGTCTTGAGGTTTTCGACCATCGATGTTTACGTAGTATCGCTAGGATTGGGTGGAATAGCCGAGTAAGCAATGCTGAGGTCAGAAAGCGAGTATTGGGTACTAATTCAGAGAACGTTCTGTCACAGCGTATCCAGCTTAGTAGACTACGTTGGTTGGGACACGTGTTACGTATGGCAAACACACGTCTACCGTACCGTGTCCTACTCTCGGTTCCTCCTAGGGAGTGGAAAAGACCACGTGGAGGTCAACAGATGACGTGGCAGCGAGGAATGAGAAAATGTACAGCAAACTTAGGAAAAGTAGGTGCCTCACGTCTTCGTCGTTGGGGTCCAAAAGATCCCTCAACCAGTTGGCTGGAGACACTGAAGGATATGGCAGCGAACCGCGAGCAGTGGCGATCGTGTTGTCACTTTCTATCGAATCAGAATGATTGATCGATGTGTGTTTGTACAGTTAGACTGTGTATTCCGTGTGTTGGCTACTAGGGCATTCTTTCCTTTTGCTACCCGTGTAGGTCCACTTCCTCTCCATCTTGTATATTCATACTTTCTAATTCAACGTGCAACATGGTGAGAAAGGCAGTGGTCAGTGGGGCTTGCCCTACTGTTTAACGCTGTACGATGATGATGATGATGATGATGATGATGATGATGATGATGACAGAATATTGGCAGCGTTCATATAAGGAATTATTTGGATAGCAATATGTTTTCTCGAAGTGCTATTCACTTCTCTTTACGTCCTTCAGATTGTGAATCCATTTCGAACTGACCGTGGAGAGCGGGCAAAAATACAACGATATAAAGTGATAGCAACAGAGCATTTTCTTCTGGAATGTCATATCAGACCATGTGTTTTGTTTGAGGCACTGACAGTTTCGACAGCTCATCCTGAAAGCAAACACAAAGTAATATCATACGGGTAGCCCAAACATTCCCACAGCACAAAAGGAGATTATTATTGATACCGGCATCTCAGAAATGGAATTGGGACAACGGTTCGTGGGATGGAATGGGTCGAAAAAAGGTGACTCAGATTTATTTCTAATCAGGCACTGGGTATGGATAACCTCACTAATTTGTCTGTTTAACTGATCCCTAGTGCGGTCTGGGGTGAAGATGGGACAGATTACAAAAAGATATCAAAAACAAACTTTCCAAGTGAACAAAGAGTAGAATAGTCGTTACATTTTCCAACGATTGGAAACTAGGATAGTATTTAAGATTAAACATAAAGGCATTTTGATGTGCACACTATTTCATCTCTATTCAGGAAGTGGACGGTTGTGGCTGGACAACGTAGCTAGTTGCCTTACATCAGACGAATACACTCTGAAATCCGCTGACAGTAATCATGCGCACCACTGACCCGGTTCTAGAGTAGATGTACTGGGACTTTCCGGGCACAATTCCACATCAATTGGAATGAAATCACATACTGCATACAGACGCAAGTCGATGCAATATCAGGTCAGTAATGCATCTAGTGAGCGTTAATTAGAACTCATTCGAACTGCTTGCTTCGAACAGAACGAAAAACCAGCAATGCAAGACAACCAACACTCTTAGGAGCTACCTAGTTCGCTTACATTTACCGTAGATTCATCTGTCATCTGAAAACCGTATGCTACATTCACACACAAGACTCCACTGTGGGCAATCGCACCATTACTGTTGTGTAATCAATGTCTCTAGTCACCGATTTACCAGATGAAGAGTTGTTTACGCTGTTGAACACCGATTTGTCTGAAACCGAAAACTATCGGATGTCCCGACGAAATGCATATTTCGTGTCACTACACCAATAGGTTTCCAGATTGCATCCCACTTGTTTTCCGGCCCTCCCAGTTACTGAAATAATAACTGCTTGCTCTGAGTGTTGACAAACTCATTGACCGACATCTACGCACGTAATGAGGTTTTCTATATCGTGGCCACTTTTCGCTGAGCCTCACAGACGCGCTGATTCACCACCCACTGAATGGCTTTGTCTAACCCATTTCCCTAACATGTATGGCATGAATCTGATAGAACTAGCGGTGCTTACCTGTTCACGTCTCCTGAAACGTTTTGCATATATTGTGCTTGCTCATTATTATTACTCCAACACCATAAATACAAAAAGAGACAACATGGATGAAACTGTGAATAATGTTCGCAACAGAATAAGAATCCACGGGAATTATTTGAGGAGCTGTGGACTGATATTCTACCACACCTTCCAGTCGAGAGTGGGAGGATGATTGGTGGAACTTCGTCCGGCCTTACTGTTCGAGGATGCACCTCTAACCCTTGCACAACCGACTGCCACTTGCAAAGTAGAAATGTTTCAGACGAGCAGGTGGCCAGCAGTAGTTCGTGAGCTCTTCTGAATTACCTTGCCGGGTGTGCAGCACAACAAACGGCAATGGTCATAATTATTGGCAAACCACATTCGCCATCTTACAGTGCTGTCCACACACACGTGGCGTTTCGTCAGGCGGTAAACCCACCAAATACTCGAACACTGCTACTGCTGCTGCTGCTCGTCCGCGACCATTTATTCGGCGAGCTCGGAGTCACCTTATTCGCGGTTAACTGTCACATCGGTGGCCGATCCCCCACCCGCGATCTGAGGACGCTCCCGGTTGCATGCAGCTCTGCTCTCTATCAGTCAGTTTATGGTTTGACTGCCACATTGTTTCTTCTAGTCGTACCCATGAGGCACAAACTGTACACGGAATGGAGGACGATGGACAGGCATTCGTAAGACGCGTCCAAACCACCGAGGTGGTGCAGAGATTACTTCGATCAAGGGGCGGATGTCCATATCCAAAACGTAATGACGAACCGCATCTTTGCTCACACGGTGTTCCCATCAAACACGAGCAATGCTTTGAAGACATCGATGGTTGAGTACGCAAAGTGGCCGACCGTCATCAGCACAAAGCGGCCAGGATTCGCAACTGCAGAGTAAAACACAGTGCATTGTGGTATTGTAGACCCATCCTTTCGTTGAGATGGATGTCGCGACGGTACCACAAGTGACGCTAACTTGCTCACACTTAGGATATAATATTATTCTTCTCCTGCGATATGACCACCGGTTGAAGCAGGTAATAAAATTCTATTCAGTTCATTTACACATCGACATAGATATTTCCGCTCCGTAATCATCAATACGTGACGCTAAGTCTCAATCCCTTCCCAAGTTCTGGCGCATAAATAACAGATATGCACAGCTTGAGTCAGGGGTGAGGGGGATGGAAACATATCAAGCAAATATAAACGTTTCGCAGCTCAATTGATGGATTCAACCGGGTTAGCAAAATAAAACGAAGCACAAACGCTCTTTACGGTTTTCTGGTAGCAGAACTGACAAAAATAAATTTCGTTTGGCCCACTCTTCGGAAACCGATCAATAGATAGTGCTGCCTTCAATCAATGTAAATTAAGGAGATGGGACGCAGTCAACGATAATATCGACCGCATTATACATTCAGACATGGAAAAAAAACCGGCAAAATGTCCGACGGTGACCAATCGAATTCGACTTCTGACATCAGTATAAACAAAACGGTAACGAATTATTGAACAAATAATCAGAGTCAATAAAATGTCGCAACTGGGCCATGGTAAACCACCGTACAGAAGAAGAAAGTATGACACCAGTGAAAAAGTAAGATGGTGAACAAATAGGCCGTGCGAGTGAATTGCGGTATGTGTGAGAGATGCTGTTGGAGATGCATCGACAAGGATGCCCCATGCCTCCATTCCTGTTCAACTTCGTCATTGACGAAATAATGGAGAGTGCGCTGCAAAATCTTCAGGATGTAGGCGTCGAACTAGGAAATATCGGAAAGCTTTGTGACCTAGATTACGCGGACGGCGTTGTTTGCTTGTTCGAATCCACGTAACATGCTCAACGTGCACTAGATGGACTCGCAAGAGCTGTAGCTCCATTCGGCATGCACTTTGCACCTTCAAAGTGCAAAGTGATATTACAAGACTGAACGTCAACGATTCCGAGCGTGATGCTCGATGGGGAGGTGCTGGCAGTTGTCGACCACTTCACCTACATCGGCTTCAGCGTGACGACGGATGGGAGCCCAGTAGTAGAGGTGAGTACGCGGATATCCAAGGCTCGAGCGGCGTACGCTGGACTGAAGCACTTGTAATACCGATCTGATATATCACTGAAGTTGAAAGGTTGTGTATACTGTACCACAATGAGTTCATTTTTGTTGTATGGTTGCGAAACTTGGAGTCTGCGTGCTGAAGATATTCGTCATCTTGAGGTTTTCGACCATCGATGTTTACGTAGTATCGCTAGGATTGGGTGGAATAGCTGAGTGAGCAATGCTGAGGTCAGAAATCGAGTATTGGGTATTAATTCGGAGAACGTTCTGTCACAGCGTATCCAGCTTAGTAGACTTCGTTGGTTGGGGCATGTGTTACGTATGGCAAACACACGTCTACCGTACCGTGTCCTATTCTCCGTTCCTCCTCAAGAGTTGTAAAAACTACGTGGAGGTCAACAAATGACGTGGCAGCGAGGAATGAGAAAATGTACAGCAAACTTAGGAAAAGTAGGTGCCTCACGTCTTCGTCGTTGGGGTCCAAAAGATCCCTCAACCAGTTGGCTGGAGACACTGAAGGATATGGCAGCGAACTGCGAACAGTGGCGATCGTGTTGTCACTTTCTGTTGAATCAGAATGACTGATCGATGTTTGTTTGTACAGTTAGACTGTGTATTCCGTGTGTTGGCTACTAAGGCATTCTTTCTTTTTCCCACCCATGTAGGTCCATTCCCTATCCATCTTGTATATTCATACTTTCTAATTCAACGTGCAATATGGTGAGAAAGGCAGTGGTCAGTGGGGCTTGCCCTACTGTTTAACGCTGTACGATGATGATGATGTGGAGATAGAGAAGGATTAGTTCAGTTTAGTTTGAGTGACCACTAACCAAGCACGGGATGCGGTGGTTCTATTTGCCATTTCCAAGCGAGAACCTCAAGTCTGTCAGGTGTTGCACCTTCATATGTGGCAGTTTGCCAGATATTCCCAAAATGTTGGGAACCCAATCCCGAACCTGTGATCTCCATTGGTTTCCAACCTTGAAAAGTAGCACCCTGAAGAAGTCGCAGTCTGTGAAGTATTTCCATTATCGCTCAGACCGTCCTTGTTGAATCACCATAGGAATAGGTCTCCAAAAAGTAGAACCCGGTTGGCAAAGGCTTTTGCCACACGTTGTAAAGATTTATCGAGATTGGACATGGAAATTCAGCTTGCCATATAAAAACCTCTTCTAAGTTGGTTTAGTCCAGATCTCACACCATTCGTTGCAGTTCTTCTAATCTCGTATTTACCAAACAGTTCGCTTATTTCCCATGCACTTGGGCCACTAGTTTCCACATCCACCACCGCCCCTCGCCTCCATAATTTGTTTGTTCACTCCCATTGCATCACAGAGTTTTAGCCTTGTCTCTATGATCAACCCTAATTGGTGTCTGTCTGGGGTTCATTTTTTGGCCTCATCTGTTCGTACCGAACTATACTTCCTAACGGATTTCATCGCTTACGTTTCTTGCTCGTTGTGTGCGCAGACCCACTAGTTACCACGACGACTTCGTTGTTTTTGTTTTCGCACCCTCCTCCCCTTCACGTGCTGGTTCTTACCCGATCCATTTTGGGATTTCGTCATGATTGCCCGAGTTACTTGACTGGGCCCCACCGCTTGGGCGTAATTCTCCCGTTCTCTGCTTTGCCTGTGTGAATGACTGAACTTTGGCCTTCCCGTTTTCTCATAGCCATGCTATCACGCTTGTCCTTCACCACACTCGTGTGTTCCCTGAGAAAATTACTTCTCTTCCGACCGCTGATTGGTCAAAATGGTTTCCTTTACTAGCGACTTTCTTTGTGAACCACTTGATTCGCTCCTGTATCGCTGTTTCGTGCGTTTTCTGTCTATTGTGGCTTGGGCATTTCGAAACCCTCTTGACTGTCCTGATTCTGAGGTTGGTTTGCCCACAATTTGAGATAAGAGGAAAGGGGAAAACTTCGAACGCCTTTTTTAGGAAGGGTAGCAAACGGCAGAGATAATGTTTGTCGCTAGGGCAAATGTGAGCTGATTTCTTTTTAATGTTATGCTTATGCATAACAGCAATAGGGAAGATATCCATAGCCACATAAAAACAAGCTGGGTGGTAATTATGGTCCATCAAATGGCTTCGAATGATCGTGTGTACAAACGGTGTGATTTTGTGAAAGGGAAATGACAGTCATGGAAACGTATAGTGGTACGGCGGAGAATCTGTACAAATGAGTTGCCCAGATATCGGGTCTTACGTCAACAATGACTAAACGAGATTGTGTTACTCATACAATTCAGTGTTCAATATTTCGAACTATATTGCTTCAGAACCCATTTGTGCAGTCCTTTGTTGTTAGAATCCAGCCAGTTGCTAGGACTGGTTTGGATTCAGTCACCGGGCTGATCTGATTTCCACGGTCCATCGGGTTTTGTAGGATTGCGGTGCCAATGACTCTAACCGTTTGGTGTGTGAGAGAAACCCGAACATATTCTGCTATCTTTTTAGACAAGCCCTTCATCGTTTACCCTGCAGTGGAACAGCACGGGAACGGTTATGGAAGAAGATGATAGAGACTTTTGTGGCCATCCATCCTTTGCATTGCTGAGCAATGAATAGCTTAGTCCGCTTTTTCTGCCATAACTGCTGTTGCTATTTCTGTTATGATACAATCATTAGTTCGTCATCCTTTTTGTTACGTGATAAATGTGGATTACCGTAGATCGGAGAAATTCCGTAATCCAATGATGTGCGATCCAAGCTCGGGTAGATAGAGGGGAATTCGCGTAGAAATCAATTTGTAAATTCTGTGCTCGACAGTGTAATTGTCGCAGCAAATAGAAAATACAGATAGAGTGAATGTATTCCACATTTTCACAACTAAGGGAAAGAATGGAGAGCTAAAACCAACAGTTCGCCAAATTTTGAGTGCTCCTAAAGGGCAAAGTGAAAAGCTGCCAACTTTAGCCGAACGAACTGTGATCCTCTTTCCCCAATCGTCGATCCGTTTAGTTCAGTTCTTTCAAGCGCCAACCTCACACTTCAGGGCTCTGATTTTCCTTGCTGTGTCACAGCATCTTTCTAGACGAGAGCAAAACGAATAGAAGCATAAGAAACAAACAAGCAGAAAATAAAGTTGGAAGTGGAAATCATGGAGACAAAGAAAGAACTCGAATGCAGGTACGTCAGTGACCGTGACACCTAGGTGTGTCACCTAATGTTTCCAGCCATTTGATTGGCGGATCTCGTGGACCCCAACCAGGAAGCTTGACAGGTCCTGCTCGGCCAAGTTCACTGGTTAAGGTTTTCATACCTATTCGCCATGTCATGGGCGGACTGCTTCGGCCCAGCTTCAAGTCTGTAACTGACTCGGAGAGCAATGCACACTGAGAAAGTCTATCTGAGGGCATGCAAAGATCATGTCTTAGTGGTCTTAACCCGTTTGGATTCAGTCGTTGATCTACACTTTGCAAAATTTTCGTGACTCATACACAAATTGGATAGCGTCTGGCTAACTCAGTGGTTTGCCACGTTCCAGCGTATGTGCGTGAGTGTGTCTTTGTGTGATTCAGATAGCTTTTTTTCGTTCTTCCCTTTACCTCAGCAATGCAGGCAAAGAGGGACACATTTCTTCTGTTTTTTCCAGATCTGTATTTTTTCTCTTTTCCCGCTCAGAACTAGTCTTCTTTGGTTGTCAAACATCGGGGTCGGAATCGACCAGGTTGCTGGTGCTATCTGTCGTATGACCAACCCTACCGTCAATGAAGCATACATGCGTATGGTACGCAAAAAAATAGACGCAAGCACACACGCATCAGAAATGTGTGCCTATTTTCGCATTGGCTCTAAAAGACTGTCGCTTCACAATTCGATGAAATGCACAGTATCCAGTCAAATCTATTTCCCTTTTAAGGCTAACCACATCAATTCATCACTTTGTGATTGATCAAAAGACTCACATATGTTGTTTCTTTGAGCAAAGCTATTTGCAGGTGTTGGTCTTCATTGCACCATTTGTGACCCACATTGTTGATAATGTCATGGCACGGTTGATTGTACGAATACAGCCTTTTTATGCTGTTCTAATGGGCATGGTTTTGTCACTACGCCCCAAGTGATAACCTAATCAGATAAGATAAAACTATGCCTACTTACGGTCGATGCCTTCCCCTACTATTATAGACAGTTCGTTCAGCAGCTTTTCGATCGGAATATGTAATCTCCCAATTCATTGTGCCACCACTGGTGACTTTCTCACTCCGCGCATCCCATATATGCTGAACAGCAAACTTGTGAGGAGACAGTTAGGATTCGTGTCGGTCGTGAATACCTCGACCGCTTCTTTAGGCTCTGACAGCAACTAGAGAATCTTCTTACCTTTCGAAAACCAGTAATCATTGTTTCCATAGGCATTCGCGCGGTCTTCGACTCTTTCGATAGAACTGCACTGTAAAACCATCTATTGAGAAATGCAGTACCTGAGAAGCATGCATCGAGTCCTAAAGAGTTCTGTCGCGGCACCTCAGATCAGGTTAGGGTCTACGGCTAGCTTTCATCCCCTTTCTCATCTTCAGCGGAGTTCGACACTGTTGCACTTTAACCCCATTTCTCTCCAACTTTACCATAGGGGATGTTCTACGGAATGCTTTGTCTGATTTTCTAAACAGTGGAGTTGAACTCCTCCTAGGGAACTTAGTTTTCCACTCAGAATCCGTCAGTGACATTGCCTAGCTAAGTGGCTATGTACAGATATTGCAACACGGTTTCAACCATTTGGTGATTGGGGTATCCCGATATGGTATACACTTTGCACCTTCCAAGTTCCAAGTACTTTACAATACTGACATGATTCTGTGACTGCATTTCTCTTTTTTGGTGATCAGCTGGATGCTGTCGATAACTTCAATTACCTCGGGAGCATAATTATAACTGGAAGTGGTGTTTGGGAAGGAGATCAGATCAAGAACAGTGAGAGATACAGTAGTTTTCGCGAACCTGAGACACTTGTGGCGCCTTCATGATATCTGGCTCTACCTTAAGGGACGAGTATACAACACCGCAGTTCGTAGTGTTTTGCTTTGCAGTTGCGAGATCTGACCACTTCACGTTGAGGATGTTCGGTGGCTTTCTGTGTTGGACACGGATATCTTCGAAACATTGTTTGCATTTGGTGAGACCATCGTGTGCGCAGTGCCCAATTACGTCATCGTGTTTTGAGCACTGATAGCCGCCCTCTTACCGAAGTGATCGCTGTACACCACCTCCCATGAGTTTGAAATGTTTTGGGTCAGTCTGACGGTCGTTTGTCTTTCCGTGCTTCAGCCGCACGTGCTGAACAAGGTAGAAAGAAGCGATACGGCGGTCAGTCTATGACTTGGTGTGGAGACATGAAGTGTCTTTATCAGCATTGGTTTGGGTCGGAACTTCTCACCTTCTTGGTTGCGGCATTAGGGATGAGGATTGTCGTAGGTAAGAGACTGTGAACAACATGGCTCAGAGTAAAATTCAGTGGCGCAAATGCTGCACGGCTGTATGTTAAATCCTCGTGTCCTCTAAATACACGGAATGTCATACAGACAAAATATGACAAAAAGACGTGAAAAAAGTGTACGGTGATAATGTGAAGGAAAATCACATTATGTCCTTTTACTAACGGCTTCTTATACTCGGTCGTACTTTTCCCATTTCATCATTGTTGTTGTTGCGTTAGCGCCGTGTTTGATCTCATCCGGTTAGGCTGTCGGATCAGCAACACAGCGATCAGGCACACTGCAAGTTGTCGATTTCAGTCAGTAAACCAGTTGCTCAATATTCATAGGTTGTCCGAATTGGGCTTTTCACTGCGTGCTATGTGACCAATTCACTTATCACTTTTCGACAGTCCTCAAACTCCCCGATTCCACCCTCATTTCCGAATCTCTTTCTTTTTTCCTGTGTATTCTGATGGTCGTTATTGGGTCGTGCTTCACACCGCGCTAGTCGGGGCACCAACCAATGGTTCGACTATGGAACGTGGCCGATGGGACTCAGTTGGCCGAATTTGCCGGTCATCACTTTCGTGTTGTCGCTGTCCGATTCAGTCCGTCCGCACGGTATTTGGTCAGTCTGGGCAGTCAAGAAGATAACACTGTGTACGTGTGGGATCGAGCTAGTGGACAACGTGTGGCCAGTGCGAAAGTAACCAACAAAGTACGTGGTGTATTGTAAACGAGGTGCAAAACTGGTACAGACTGTTGTGAATTTTTTAAGTAGCAGAGTATATTTTATTCCCTATTCAGTGTGCGACAGCTGCATCAGAATTTCGAGAATATGATCTACTAAGAGGACGATACTAGCAAGATTCGAACTCACGATCTTTGATAATATCGTTTGATCACTAGACAGTCATGTCTGAATGTATGTGGGTTCTATCTCCGTGATCTTGTCTGCTTTTAGTACGCCATATCGTCAACACATCCGGCTTCTCTTTTTTTCGGATGAATTTCCTTTATCGACCGGCGCTGGTCAGATCATTATCATCGTGAACTCTAGATGATAGCGACCCGGGTTCGATTCCCGTCCTCGCCGGTCGCTTTCTCATTTGATAGTCTTTCATTGGCCTCGGCCATTCTCTACATTGTTGTACATTGGTGTATAATAAATAAAAAAAGAATTAAGAAGTGTATTTACAGTATGTGTACATAAATTGTCAAATGTTTATATGACCTCAGTATCATTATATATATATATATATATATATATATATATATATATATATATATATAATCACACAATTGCTTGTGGGTAGTGTATGGGATTGGTGAATCTTTGGTTGGCTGTCCTTTGGATTGCACTTTTCACGCACAAACCTCAGGTCATCCGACCAACCTGGTAACACACGCCTTCGAGGTGAAAGGGCCCGGGTTCAAACCCTGAGTGTGGCGGAGGATATGCATCACTAGTGAGCTCTAACAAGAGCGGAACTCGAGTCTGGTGCTTTCCAGTGCAGGTTGGTTGGACGACCTGAGGTTGTGCGTGAAAGGTGGAGTCCAAAGGACAGTCAACCAAACTATGTATATATATATATATATATATATATATATATTTGCAAATGAGTAGTAGGAGATTAGATTTGTATATAATATGATTCATCATGCAGCTGGTGTTCGATTCACAATCGTTCACCCCGGGTTCGAGTCCCCGTGGGGGCTCGGTGGATGTGCACTGCTGATGATTCCCAACAAGGATGAAACAGCTGTACAGTGCTTCCATGGTTTTCAATGGTGAATTGAGCGTTCAAGCTGCATGATGAATCATATTATATATATATATATATATATATATATATATATATATATATATATATATATATATATATATATATATATATATATATATATATACTACAGTGTCGAAATTCTTTGGTGAACTCTATGTTGTTCGGGATATTTTTGACAAAGCTCCACCATCAAGGTTCATTGTGATTTATTGCAGCCCGTATTAACTGATATGACGAGTTTTGCGACCTCAAAACGATTAGAAAAGTGTTTCTTCAAAAAATTTTCTTTGCGAGAATGGTACTTTCAAACTCACAGGACTCAAGAAATAAGTGTCCCCAGAAGTTATTCTGGAAAAATCATCTTACTGCTGAATAATGCGCCAGGTCGTGTCTCAAATGTGGCTGTATATCTTATAGCCATGCACACATTTATCCATTTGTTATGAACTTTTGCAGTATCAATACCATTGAAAAACTGAATGACCTAATCGCTGAGCTTGACGTTCAGATCGCAAACGTTTCATCACCAGTCGAGGTGACATCTTCAGTACATGTCACCTCGACTGGTGATGAAACGTTTGCGATCTAAATGCCAAGCTCAGCGATCAGAACATCGTGGCAACCAACAACCCGAGCCATAACCAACACAAATATTTAAAACTATTGAGTGACCTAATGTTCACAATTTCCTGCCAGCAGTCACAACTTGAACGTGAAGAGGAATTTTTCCTTCGTGTGTAAAAAAGAATATATCGTAGTTTTCTTATATGACTTGGAAAATTTTACCGGTGTGTAACCTTGTTTGTTGTAAATTGATTAATTCGTAAACCTCTGATATCCAGGGCCTTTTGAATACACTTGTATATAAGCAGAATTGTGAGTCCCACATGTCCAGGCGCTAAACAGTTCTACAGACCACCGGTCCACATGTAATTCGATGAATAGCTGAATGTTCTTTGCATATATCACTCTGCCGCATTTGCTCAGATTGTCTGATCTACTCTGAACCACGTTGACCACAATTCTTTTCGTCTTTGTGAATCCTTCATTGTTTCACGTTAACTACGAATCGAATTAACTCGGGCTTGTCAAAAAAGATTCCCAGAGGTGGATATGTGTATTGCATTAGCCTGAAAGTAGGCACGCTGTTACTATTAAAAAATCATGGCAAATCCGGCGAGAATAAAAAAAAGTCAGGATCTAAGTGAATATGGTTTCTGCCATCTAAAAGCTGTATGGATTTGTTTCTTTCTGTTATGACCCACGCGTTCTTTTCTACGGCCTGTGTGGAAACCTGCGCACACGATCTCAACCTGCGACTTCAATCGCTCCAGCCCGCTATGGAAAACCAGAAGACAGCAATTCAGCTCGCCATAAACGTGTCTGTACAGAAATTACTATGTGATATTTAAAGCGAAAATCGAGCGTCCAGTTAAGTTCAAGACTTGTTAGGCGGATTAGATTGCTAAAACATTTGCCGGATTGATCATTGATCCGTTGACTCGATTTGTGTCAGGCTTTAGATGACTGCTCGACCGGCAAAGGGGGTTCCGCCTTGAGTAATCCGATAAATTATTGATTATTGACTTTTCACTCCGGCCTGGCACACTCGAGTTGGATTGATGGCTTGCTTAAAAAAAGTTTTGTTTGTTTGTTTTTAACTTTCCAACACCTCCCCTTTTGGCTGTTAGTTGTAGTTCTGACGACTGGGATCCAGTTGTAGTCGTACGGTGGGTTTTGGTCGATCAGAACAACGACGTGGTAGTAGTTCTTTTTCCGGCTCTTTGATCTGTAATGTATGTTGGTAGTTTGAACGTATCCAAGAGGATTTCTAGTGGAACTGCTTGTTCTTGTGGCCGTTTTGGAATTCCACTGCATCGCTTGCGCAGCTGGTTTTCATGGCGGATCCATGTTCCATTACTTTCGTTCCATATTTTGATATTTTCAGTCTGTATGCAATGTGGCATTTACGCCACTGGTTTCCATTTTTGCAATGAGCGATATTCCTTGTTCGGGTTCTCAAGTCGGAAAGCACCAACCGAGATCAGTGGTTGTCGAGTGGAATAGTCGTTTATCACTTCAGAGGTAAGAGGTTCAAACCCCACCACCGTCGATCCCGTTGATGGGTAGATGGCAGTCCAATGTCGCCCGACGAGTTACCTCGTCTGACTCTAGGTCTCCAGTTCAGTTTGCCGGATTACTCTAGAAGCACGGTGAGCCTTTGGTTCCTTGAGGTGTGCTGCTTCCACTGCAACGAATACAAATCTACAATATCCGTCTTGCTAGCTTCTTCTGTCCTCCAAGTCAGGTCATGACGTGACTACTGTGAACAGCGGCCTCCAGTCATGGTAAGGTCAACAGGAGATGTATTGTGGTTACTTCGAACAAACTAATCTCACCTCTTTACTGCCGATGTTTCCAGCGCACACGGGCGTTACTTCTAAGAGGCACCGATTACATCGTATACATAAAGTCACTGAATGCCTTCTTTACACAACTGTATCTTAAAACGATCCATGCATATTGTATCCTTGTAAACTTGTCCCTTCAAGGAATCGAAATACAGTTGCTTATTTGTAGCCCTCAGAAACGCGTCATTTCCGCATATGGTCAGTTTGTATGTGTGTGTGTGTGTGTGTGTTCGCTTTTGTGACTCATTGACTATGCTTTTTATGCCATCCATCGCATGGTTTTATGACGGAAATTCCAAAGTAAAAAAAGCTAAATGTGATACCTGCATCTCCCTAGAAAATACTCTATTATAGAAACTTGAGTCCGTTACAACTTACTGAAGCAGAATAAAATAAGGGTAATCATATGACTGAGTACTCATCATATTTGTGAATCCCTATAGTCCTTCTTCCTCCAAGTCACGTGTCACATCTATTAATGTTTGATTCCCACGTTACGTTGAACTCCCAAAAGTTTATCGTGACCGATTTAGGCTGCAGTTGGTCTGGTAGGACTGAGTGGAATGCTGTCCTCTTACCCATACGTCCCACTATACAGTCTCATTGATCTGGATAGATTCCAGTGATTTCAATAGGAATTATTCAAGTTTGTACAACCCTGACTGTCCCGAACTTGATTTGTTTTTCACCGGTTTCAGATCAATGGAGTTGCTTTCAGTCCGACTGGGCATTTTTTTGTCACTGTCGGTGTCCGTCACGTGCGATACTGGTACCTAGAGCCTCGGCGAAATCGGGTAAGTTACGTGTGTGTGTGTGTGTGTGTGTGTGTGTGTGTGTGTTTTGGAGCTTCGTTAGTGAAATAGCCACAATTGATGCGACAAATAGATTGAAAATTGACTGAGTATGAATACAAATGTATTTGCCACCGGCCTGAGATCAAGCTTGATGCCAACGCAACAAAGTCAGCAGAAACACAATAAAATAGTCTAAAGGATAAGGTATCGCAGGCTTGGAGAGTGCGGTTAGTAAACAAAAGAAACTCGAATGGTTTTTTGTGCTTTCACGACAAGAATTTTTGATTTGTATTGTATGTTTACGGGGAACGAGAGTGCAACAGACACACCGTACAGAATTTTTGCTACCGATTTCTGTTCTAAGCCATGTCTATCAATCCCTCTAACCAACGACAATCCTCATCCGTTGAGCCTCAATCAGGACGGCGGTAAATTCCACTCGAAGCCAGTGTTGATGCCAGCTTCGCCGTGCTCCCACATCGTCATGACCTGACTACCGTATCACTTCTTTCAGCCTTACCCAGCACGTGCCAATTGAGTACAGAAATGAGGATGATGGATAGGCATACGCGAAACATGTCACATCAGAGGACGACCATCCCTCCCCAGACCAACGACGACAAACCTCATCATTGCTCAGTCGATGTTCCGGTCGAATGCAAACAATGTTTCGGAGATATCCGTGTCCAACACAGAAAGCCACCGAACATCCTCAACGTGAAGTGGTCAGATCTCGCAACTGCAAAGCAAAACACTACGAACTGCGGTGTTGTATACTCGTCCCTTAAGGTAGAGCCAGATATCATGAAGGCGCCACAAGTGTCTCAGGTTCGCGAAAACTACTGTATCTCTCACTGTTCTTGATCTGATCTCCTTCCCAAACACCACTTCCAGTTATAATTATGCTCCCGAGGTAATTGAAGTTATCGACTACATCCAGCTGATCAGCACAAAGGATAAATGCAGTCTGTTCTGTTACTGTTCTTTGTTCAGACAACCATTAACCATGCACTGGGTGTGGTGGATTTGGTTGCTATCTTCTAGAGACAATCTCAAAAGGAAATAATGGAGGAGAAAAGAGTGTGAAAGCAGCGAGGGAACTATATTAATGGAATTAAGTCGATGAAGAAAGTTTGTGGATGCAAGAGCGTCACTGGTCGCAACATCTAAACATACACCCCAATGTATCCAACCTTTGAGTGGGAGGGGGGTCTCTCTTGGATCCCACCCAGGAAGTCTAACAAACTCCGAGATATGACGAAGTCCACAAGTCAGGCTTTTCATACCTTTCTTCCATGTCATGGACTGACCACCCTTACTCATCTTCCAACTGTTACCCGCCTTAGCAAACATAGCACGCCGAGGAATCCTGTCAGGGGACATGCGTAACACAAGTCCCGACTATCTCAGCTTAGTGAGCTTAAGTGTTTCATTTCATGATTTGATCCTTGAACCTAAGACTTCCCACCGAACCTCAGCATTACTGATACGATATTCCCACCAGATTCGATCAATACTACAAAGACACTGACGATCTTCGTATGTCCTCCACCCGCAGTGGCCATGTCTCCGAACCATACCAAAGCACTGGACTGACTGCTGTAGCGTACACTCGGCCCTTAATAGGTAAACGGATGTCATGTTGGCGCCACAGATGACGCAAGTTGGCAAATGCCGAACGAGCCTTCTGTATACGCACAGACACTTCATCCGTTGTCCGACCTCCGGGTGAAATGCAGCTCCCCAGATAACAGAACTTGTCTATCACGTTTATAATTTCCCCAGGCACTGAATAGTTTGATGTTGGACCAACCCAGTCCTGCAACAGCATCTTGCACTTTGAAGGTACAAAACTAATACCAAACATTGCTACGCGATCCGTAAAGCTGTCTAGGAAGCCTGCAACCTATCTGGATCTTCACTTAGAAGAACTATGTCGTCCACACATTCAAGGTCGGGTACTCTTCCTCTCGGGAAAAATGCCACTATTTTCACAAGACAAGAAGGCGGTCTCTAGGACCATGTCAATCACAAAGTTAAAGAGAAAAGGAGAGAGGAGCAACCCTGACGTACACCACTTTTTGTGTTGAACTCGGGGGAAAGATCGTCGTAAGCCCGAACTCGGCTTCGGGTATTCATATAAAGGGATTTTACGATGTAAATGGATTTCTCTGGTACGCCCTTCAACAAGAAACAGCGCCAGCGAACTGTGCGGTCGACTGAATCGGAGGCAGCTTTAAGATCAAGAAAAACCGAGATAGCGGGCTTATGTAAGGTGTGCCTACGTTCTAAAATTCGTCGAAGATTGAAGATGTGATCAATACAACCTCAACCAGGTCTAAACCCAGCTTGATTTTCGCGCGTGCGCTGTTCGCGAGCGTTAGATAAGCGGTGGAGAATAATACCAGTGATCAGTTTAGATCTGATGCTAACCAGACTTATTCTTCCGTGGTATTCACAGGAGGATCAGTCGCCTTTCTTTTAAACCGGTACGATCACTGATTCACACCAACTGTTTGCAACTTGTTCCTTCTCTCATATCAAACCGAGAAGTTTCGTCAACTGGGCCACCGTCTTTAAAAATAGGCGGAGGCAAGCCACCCGGTCCATCAGCCTTATGTCGTTTAAGATAGCCTATTTCACAGTGAGCCTCCACTTCTGACGGGGGACTGGTATCCACAACAAGAGCTGTACCCATTGCGCTAGTAAGCAAACCTGACGAGGATAAAGGTCAATTAAACTGCATCTCGGAATGCTCCGCGCAGCGAATCAGACGACGTTCCTGAGTTTGAATCAGTGAGTCGTTCGCCTCTTTCACCAGTTCGCTAATACCTGGTTTAAGTGAACCGGTTTGTCTAATCAGACGGAGAAGGTTTCGGCAGTTGCTAATCACCGCAGCTTTTTCCATCTCCCTACACTTTAAAATCCACCACTGCTCACGATCATTTCTCAGGTTCCGAATCAATTGGCGTTTAAGGCATGTTCGTGTCTCGTCATATCTGGAATCCGGAGGCATCGTTCTCCACACACCTAACACTGCAACTGAGGATGTAGACATCCATCGTTTCTGTGTGTGTCTAGTTGTTGGACGTCGAAAACAGCTAGGTGGAAAGGATGCTTAGGTCGGAGAATGGGTTCTTATTCTTCCCCTGTCTTTAATTTGCTACCCTTTCCGACAGCTACAAGTTCACAGGCACGACTCATTGTGGCTACTCGTACGCATTTAGAATGGCAACGTGAAGGATGAACTGCACGGATAAAAAGAATTCTATACTGCATCGGTCGTCGCGAAGGATAATCAGAACCGCGATGCCCATTGCATCGAGCGGGGTGGGTAGTGATAGTGATAAGTGGGCTACTGTTCAGAGATCCCTCTCTTTTATTCAACCTTTGTTTTGTCCCGAACCACCTCTCGTTGCCCCATCTATCCACCCATAATGCTCCCACTGGCAACACGGCCAATGCTCGCAACGGTTCATTGTCAAACAATGTCGGGAATAATCCTCTGTCTGGTTACTCACATTTTCTCAAGCCTCGTCAGCCTCCGAATCTCGGCTCCTTCAACGTGCGTACACTCATGCAGGTCGGTCAGCAGGCGTGCCTAGCGCTCACTATGAACTCTCTGAAGATTGATGTCTGCTGCCTCAGTGAAACACGTATCCAGGATTCGAGCAGTATAATTCAACTAACTGCTCCTGGTATATCATCAAGGTATTTTCTGCGCACTTCAGCAGACGAAGTAGCTCGAGCTGCGGGTCAACGTGGTGTATGAATAGTCTTGAATGAGAAGGCTGAGGCTGCCCTTTTAAACTGGATCCCGATTACCAGTCGTTCATGTACTGTGAGACTCCAGGGGTCAGTCGGCATTCAAAAGAATAGTTGTGTTAAACATAATTTGTTTTCGATCTCGGCATACGCCTTAACGGACTGCAGCTCTGACATGCAGAAGGATGAGTTCTACGATGAACTCACCACCCTCGTTCGCAGTAGCAAGGGTTCTGACATTGTAGTGCTAGCTGGTGACTTCAATGCACAAGTTGGCAAACTTAGTGTGTCAGAAGCTTGTTTATGTGGGAGTTGTGCTTTACCCGCTGAGCGTACAGATAACGGGGATGGGCTTCTCCAGTTTTGTGCAGACAATCGATTGTTCTTGTCTAGCACCAATTTCAAACACAGCTCGCGTCGCACAGCAACATGGCGCTCTAACTCGACAGGTACTTTAAGTCAAATTGATCGTATGGCCGTAAGCTACCGGTGGCGCAGTTCTGTTCAGAACTGCAGATCTTACTGGTCCACGTACGTAGAGTCGGACCATGCACTAGTTTTATTGTGATTATCTCTCCAGCTCCATGGTCATCGTCGCAAACCACAAACCGGATTAGCTGTGCAACGTATGTGTGAGCCAAAAGTACGTACCCATTGTGAGGAAAAGTTAGCACGAGCTAGGATATACGACGAACAGTAATATAGATGAGCATTGGGCTCATATCAAACAGGCAATGCACGTTGCAACAGGTTTTGCCTGTGGTCTTAGATCCGTTGTCCATCAAAGACACTGGATCTCGCAAGAGTCGCTGAGTATAATGGAGCAAAAGCGTCAGCTCTCGAACTGTAAGGAGATGAATAAGATGCGGAGACATCTACAAAGGCAAATTACGAAAAGTCTTAAGAACGATCGCGAGAATTGGTGGGTCAAGGTATCCAAAGAAATGGAAATAGCAGCTGCTTCAGATAACAGTCAGAGACTGTTCAAACTTATTCGTGACATCGGTGGACGGCGCACCCTGGTCAGTGAAACGATTTGCGATAGAAATGGATAACCCATCCATAGCAAACAGCAAAGGCTTGACCGTTGGGCCGAATACTTCAAGGAACAGTTTAGCTGGCCGCACGCTTGTGTATTTACTCCCGTGTCAACAGCTGCGACTCCTCGGGTGGTATCACTTGAGCCTCCATCGGAAGTGGAAGTGGAGTCATGTATACGATTACCAAAGCTAGGGAACGCGGCGGGTCCCGACGAACGTCCCCCAATTCTTTTCAAACTGGGTGGTGAAGCGTTGATAAAATCACTTACCGTCTTGCTCCGTGACATTTGGAACGAGGAGCGTATTCCGTTGATTGTTCCCATCTTCAAGAAGGTAATACGCAATGACTGTGGTTAATCATCGTGGGATTAGCTTAATTCCGATAGTCATCAAAGTATCAGCCTCAATTCTGCTGCACCGTTTCACGCCCACCCGCGGGAGGAATGCCCACGAACACCCAGGTGGAGGGTGCATCGACCAGTGGTGTTCGACAAGGATGCCCCATGCCTCCATTCCTGTTCAACTTCGTCATGGACGAAATAATGGAGAGTGCGTTACAAAATCTTCAGGATGTAGGAGTCGAACTAGGAAATATCGGAAGGCTGTGTGACCAAGATTGCGCGGACGACGTTGTCTGCTTGTTCGAATCCACGGAACATGCTCAACGTGCACTAGATGGACTCACAAGAGCTGTAGCTCCATTCGGCATGCACTTTGCACATTCAAAGTGTAAAGTGATGTCACAAGACTGGACGTCTACGATTCCGAGCTTGATGCTCGATGGGGAGGTGCTGTCAGTTGTCGACCACTTCACTTACCTCGGCTTCAGTGTGACGACGGATAAGAGCACAGTAGTAGAGGTGAGTACGCGTATATCCAAGGCTCGAGCGGCGTATGCTGGACTGAAATACTTGTGATACCGATCTGATATATCACTGAAGCTGAAAGGTCGTGTATACTGTACCACAATGAGTTCATTTTTGTTGTATGGTTGCGAAACTTGGAGTCTGCGTGCTGAAGATATTCGTCATCTTGAGGTTTTCGACCACCGATGTTTACGTAGTATCGCTAGGATTGGGTGGAATAGCTGAGTGAGCAATGCTGAGGTCAGAAATCGAGTATTGGGTATTAATTCGGAGAACGTTCTGTCACAGCGTATCCAGCTTAGTAGACTTCGTTGGTTGGGGCATGTGTTACGTATGGCAAACACACGTCTACCGTACCGTGTCCTATTCTCCGTTCCTCCTCAAGAGTTGTAAAAACTACGTGGAGGTCAACAAATGACGTGGCAGCGAGGAATGGGAAAATGTACAGTGATTTTAGGAAAAGTAGATGCTTCACATCTTCGTAGTTGGGGTCCAAAAGATCCCTCAACCAGTTGGCTGGAGACACTGAAGGATATGGCAGCGAACTGCGAACAGTGGCGATCGTGTTGTCACTTTCTGTTGAATCAGAATGACTGATCGATGTTTGTTTGTACAGTTAGACTGTGTATTCCGTGTGTTGGCTACTAAGGCATTCTTTCTTTTTCCCACCCATGTAGGTCCACTCCCTGTCCATCTTGTGTATTCATACTTTTTAATTCAACGTGCAATATGGTGAGAAAGGCAGTGGTCAGTGGGGCTTGCCCTATTGTTCAACGCTGTGCGAAGATGATGATGATGTTAAGAGGTATAAGGAATGTTTCCCGATTGATTGCTGGAGATTCGTGGACTCATCATACTTCGCGGTTACTCACACCGCATAAGGGTTTTTTCTTTGGGAGTCCTAACCGGAGGCTTTGACGCAAGCCTCACCCGTAACTCAGTGGGCGTTAACTCACCGCGGGAACGTGACCGAAGCTTGAGACCTGTTTACTGCATGCGTTTTGTCTTGTCTTCGCTGGTGCTTTTAAACGATCTGCTTTTCGGATCCAGTCCTTAGCCCCAAGCACCCAATGGGGTGAGCAGACCATGGTCGGGGCAGCATCCTTTGGGCTGGGGGCTGCCCAGCTTAGAGGGGTAATAGCTACCCAGTGATGCGCGATAACTTCTCCCACCGTCGAAATAAACCCCAGGTACTCCACTCCTACGTCCATCTGGTGGTTTTTAGACCGGTAAACTGTTTCTCTCCGTATTTATTCTTTGGAGTATCCTCTCCAGGGGCATAGTGTTCAGAACTAGATGTTCCCATGAACTGGTTCTGAGACTGGACTTTGTCTGGCTTCTACCCATAGACCTGTCAGGCACGATGGCATTTCCGACTCAAGGAAGCATACTTCATAGCTCTTTGGGTCATGGAGGCACGCAAGCGATCACACCATGCCAAGGTGCAGTCTCGTCGTGACGGATAAATGCAGTCACAGAATCATGTTAGTCTTGTACAGTGCTTTGAACTTGGAAGGTGCAAAGCGTATACCATATCGGGATACCCCAATCACCAAATGGTTGAAACCGTGTTGCAATACCTGTACATAGCCACTTAGCTAGGCAATGTCACTGACGGATTCTGAGTGGAAAACTAAGTTCCCTAGGAGGAGTTCAACTCCACTGTTCAGAAAATCAGACAAAGCATTCCGTAGAACATCCTCTATGGTAAAGTTGGAGAGAAATGGGGTTAAAGTGCGACAGTGTCGAACTCCGCTGAGGATGAGGAAGGGGATGAAAGCTAGCCGTAAACCCTAGCCCGACCTGAGGTGCCGCGACAGAACTCTTTAGGACTCGATGCATACTTCTCAGGTACTGCATTTCTCAATAGATGGTTTTACAATGCAGTTCTATCGAAAGATTCGAAGACCGCGCGAATGTCGAGGATCACGATGATCGTTGGTCCCTTGAAGGTAAGACGATGCTATAGCAGCTGTCAAAGGGTGAATATTTGGTGAACTGGTGTGTACCCGTATGGTTCATTCGCCTCTTTTCTGGGTAAGTGGAACATGACAATAAATTATGACCTCATTTAGTTTCGGGCTACCCTCCGCACGTTAGTGTCGTCGGCAGACTTATGTGGCGTTTTATAGCGAAAAATCTAGTCAAGGGGAAATCCCATCCTATTGCTATTGATCGTCCACGACCACTCATTTGGTGAATACATCTTATTCACGGTTAACCATTGGGTGCAGCCGTTCCCTTATCCGCGATCTTAGGATGCGCCCGGTGGCATACAGCTCAAATGTCAAATTTCGATTTCTACTAGATTCACTGTGGTTCAGCTTATCATGCTACTCGGTCTGTTACGTTCACATCGAATACACGAGGTCTCTTTATCAAGGTCATTGGTTATAAAAAGTTCCTAGTCACCGACGTTAGTAGTTAGGTCGCAAGCTCCTCATCACCCGACTAGGGGACATCGTGAATGCAAGGTGCCTCGTTTGGTGAGCAGCGAACACCTGTGGCATTTAGAGTTCTGAAAAATTGCTTGATATTATAATGGGCCTTTGCGTCTACAGAGACTTTCCGTTCAGCTGTGTTCATTCGTTTGCATAGTTTGTGATTGAAGTGACTGACCGACTAATTAAATCCTTAGAAGTTTGTGGTTTTTGTAGATCAAGGCATTATATCCGTATTCTTGACTTTATTCCGTTTTTACCGAACATTTGAGAAAAAAAACTCTTGAGCAAAACACATTTACCCCCTAAAATAATGTCGGATATCACAAATGTTTGATCTAGCGGATGGTTCTCACAGCACTCATTGATGCCTTTCTTGTGAAATAGCTGAATCAGGATTGGTCCCATTGGTCGCTTGTGGTTGTATCTTACTTTATTTCTGCCTTCTCCCTTTCCCGTTGCCAGCATAAAGAGACACTACCTCTGAACGGTCGGAACGCAGTTCTCGGTGATTTGCTCAATAACACATTCACAGATGTGTGCTGCACACTGCGCGTCCCCAATGCGGCCTCAACTTACAAAGATCGTTCAAGTGACTACTCAAGCATTTCGATGACTGCGACTACCACCACGGAGGATGGGGTGGCCGGGACGGTGCTCACACTGGTGGTTAGCAAAGCCGGACAGTTAATGCAGTTCAGTGATCAACGCTATTTGGAAAAATGGGTTGAATTACGAGTATGTTGTTTTATTCATATTGTGTAACCGACTCCACATTGACTTTCACACATTATTATGTGTAAAATCCTGGTACAGGACTGACCTTGTCCAACGCTAAAACTCTCTCAGAGTCAGGGAGACAATAAATCAGGTCGATTAGTTCTACTGTTGAGATAACTACGTTTCATCAGGAGATTGCATATTAGTTGAAGTGTCCTGTCATCTGTTGTTGCAAAGTGACACCCGTTTCTCTGCCAAAAGTCCAGTGCACGTTGCATTGAATAAACTAGTTTTTTTCTTCCTTAAACGAAGTCGTTACCTATGGAAAATAAATATTGTTGGTAGTCGAATATCGCTGTGTTCGTAACATTCCTCGAATCTGATCAGAGCATTGGGACAGCAGTACTGAGGTTGGGCGCAGAATATTAGATATAAAAAACGAATTATTGGATGGAACACCAAAGCTCACATCAGGTTGGAGTGGTTGGACATGTATTACGCATATCCCTGGGTAGACTTCCTCAGTGTGAAATATTCACTGAGGTGATTAGGGGTTAGAAGACACGGAATCAGAAGAGAAACATTTCAGAGAGCAGAAGCAGAATAAGAAGTAGTAGTAGTAGAAGGAGAAGAATAGCACCGTCGTACGTCATTTGGTTTGCTGAAATGATCGCAAGACCCCTCCAACCTCAAGAAATTACACTCGCTCGCAAATAAACTAAGACCACAGGAAGACTCACATCATCGTACAGCGTTAAACAGTAGGGCAAGCCCCACTGACCACTGCCTTTCTCACCATATTGCACGTTGAATTAGAAAGTATGAATACACAAGATGGATAGGGAATGGACCTACATGGGTGGGAAAAAGAAAGAATGCCTTAGTAGCCAACACACGGAATACACAGTCTAACTGTACAAACAAACATCGATCAGTCATTCTGATTCAACAGAAAGTGACAACACGATCGCCACTGTTCGCAGTTCGCTGCCATATCCTTCAGTGTCTCCAGCCAACTGGTTGAGGGATCTTTTGGACCCCAACTACGAAGATGTGAAGCATCTACTTTTCCTAAAATCACTGTACATTTTCCCATTCCTCGCTGCCACGTCATTTGTTGACCTCCACGTAGTTTTTACAACTCTTGAGGAGGAACGGAGAATAGGACACGGTACGGTAGACGTGTGTTTGCCATACGTAACACATGCCCCAACCAACGAAGTCTACTAAGCTGGATACGCTGTGACAGAACGTTCTCCGAATTAATACCCAATACTCGATTTCTGACCTCAGCATTGCTCACTCAGCTATTCCACCCAATCCTAGCGATACTACGTAAACATCGGTGGTCGAAAACCTCAAGATGACGAATATCTTCAGCACGCAGACTCCAAGTTTCGCAACCATACAACAAAAATGAACTCATTGTGGTACAGTATACACGACCTTTCAGCTTCAGTGATATATCAGATCGGTATCACAAGTATTTCAGTCCAGCATACGCCGCTCGAGCCTTGGATATACGCGTACTCACCTCTACTACTGTGCTCTTATCCGTCGTCACACTGAAGCCGAGGTAAGTGAAGTGGTCGACAACTGACAGCACCTCCCCATCGAGCATCAAGCTCGGAATCGTAGACGTCCAGTCTTGTGACATCACTTTACACTTTGAATGTGCAAAGTGCATGCCGAATGGAGCTACAGCTCTTGTGAGTCCATCTAGTGCACGTTGAGCATGTTCCGTGGATTCGAACAAGCAGACAACGTCGTCCGCGCAATCTTGGTCACACAGCCTTCCGATATTTCCTAGTTCGACTCCTACATCCTGAAGATTTTGTAACGCACTCTCCATTATTTCGTCCATGACGAAGTTGAACAGGAATGGAGGCATGGGGCATCCTTGTCGAACACCACTGGTCGATGCACCCTCCACCTGGGTGTTCGTGGGCATTCCTCCCGCGGGTGGGCGTGAAACGGTGCAGCAGAATTGAGGCTGATACTTTGATGACTATCGGAATTAAGCTAATCCCACGATGATTAACCACAGTCATTGCGTATTACCTTCTTGAAGATGGGAACAATCAACGGAATACGCTCCTCGTTCCAAATGTCACGGAGCAAGACGGTAAGTGATTTTATCAACGCTTCACCACCCAGTTTGAAAAGAATTGGGGGACGTTCGTCGGGACCCGCCGCGTTCCCTAGCTTTGGTAATCGTATACATGACTCCACTTCCACTTCCGATGGAGGCTCAAGTGATACCACCCGAGGAGTCGCAGCTGTTGACACGGGAGTAAATACACAAGCGTGCGGCCAGCTAAACTGTTCCTTGAAGTATTCGGCCCAACGGTCAAGCCTTTGCTGTTTGCTATGGATGGGTTATCCATTTCTATCGCAAATCGTTTCACTGACCAGGGTGCGCCGTCCACCGATGTCACGAATAAGTTTGAACAGTCTCTGACTGTTATCTGAAGCAGCTGCTATTTCCATTTCTTTGGATACCTTGACCCACCAATTCTCGCGATCGTTCTTAAGACTTTTCGTAATTTGCCTTTGTAGATGTCTCCGCATCTTATTCATCTCCTTACAGTTCGAGAGCTGACGCTTTTGCTCCATTATACTCAGCGACTCTTGCGAGATCCAGTGTCTTCGATGGACAACGGATCTAAGACCACAGGCAAAACCTGTTGCAACGTGCATTGCCTGTTTGATATGAGCCCAATGCTCATCTATATTACTGTTCGTCGTATATCCTAGCTCGTGCTAACTTTTCCTCACAATGGGTACGTACTTTTGGCTCACACATACGTTGCACAGCTAATCCGGTTTGTGGTTTGCGACGATGACCATGGAGCTGGAGAGATAATCACAATAAAACTAGTGCATGGTCCGACTCTACGTACGTGGACCAGTAAGATCTGCAGTTCTGAACAGAACTGCGCCACCGGTAGCTTACGGCCATACGATCAATTTGACTTAAAGTACCTGTCGAGTTAGAGCGCCATGTTGCTGTGCGACGCGAGCTGTGTTTGAAATTGGTGCTAGACAAGAACAATCGATTGTCTGCACAAAACTGGAGAAGCCCATCCCCGTTATCTGTACGCTCAGCGGGTAAAGCACAACTCCCACATAAACAAGCTTCTGACACACTAAGTTTGCCAACTTGTGCATTGAAGTCACCAGCTAGCACTACAATGTCAGAACCCTTGCTACTGCGAACGAGGGTGGTGAGTTCATCGTAGAACTCATCCTTCTGCATGTCAGAGCTGCAGTCCGTTAAGGCGTATGCCGAGATCGAAAACAAATTATGTTTAACACAACTATTCTTTTGAATGCCGACTGACCCCTGGAGTCTCACAGTACATGAACGACTGGTAATCGGGATCCAGTTTAAAAGGGCAGCCTCAGCCTTCTCATTCAAGACTATTCATACACCACGTTGACCCGCAGCTCGAGCTACTTCGTCTGCTGAAGTGCGCAGAAAATACCTTGATGATATACCAGGAGCAGTTAGTTGAATTATACTGCTCGAATCCTGGATACGTGTTTCACTGAGGCAGCAGACATCAATCTTCAGAGAGTTCATAGTGAGCGCTAGGCACGCCTGCTGACCGACCTGCATGAGTGTACGCACGTTGAAGGAGCCGAGATTCGGAGGCTGACGAGGCTTGAGAAAATGTGAGTAACCAGACAGAGGATTATTCCCGACATTGTTTGACAATGAACCGTTGCGAGCATTGGCCGTGTTGTCAGTGGGAGCATTATGGGTGGATAGATGGGGCAACGAGAGGTGGTTCGGGACAAAACAAAGGTTGAATAAAAGAGAGGGATCTCTGAACAGTAGCCCACTTATCACTATCACTACCCACCCCGCTCGATGCAATGGGCATCGCGGTTCTGATTATCCTTCGCGACGACCGATGCAGTATAGAATTCTTTTTATCCGTGCAGTTCATCCTTCACGTTGCCATTCTAAATGCGTACGAGTAGCCACAATGAGTCGTGCCTGTGAACTTGTAGCTGTCGGAAAGGGTAGCAAATTAAAGACAGGGGAAGAATAAGAACCCATTCTCCGACCTAAGCATCCTTTCCACCTAGCTGTTTTCGACGTCCAACAACTAGACACACACAGAAACGATGGATGTCTACATCCTCAGTTGCAGTGTTAGGTGTGTGGAGAACGATGCCTCCGGATTCCAGATATGACGAGACACGAACATGCCTTAAACGCCAATTGATTCGGAACCTGAGAAATGATCGTGAGCAGTGGTGGATTTTAAAGTGTAGGGAGATGGAAAAAGCTGCGGTGATTAGCAACTGCCGAAACCTTCTCCGTCTGATTAGACAAACCGGTTCACTTAAACCAGGTATTAGCGAACTGGTGAAAGAGGCGAACGACTCACTGATTCAAACTCAGGAACGTCGTCTGATTCGCTGCGCGGAGCTGCCAGTGGGAGCATTATGGGTGGATAGATGGGGCAACGAGAGGTGGTTTGGGACAAAGCAAAGGTTGGATAAAAGAGAGGGATCTCTGAACGGTAGCTCACTTATCACTATCACTACCCACCCCGCTCGATGCAATGGGCATCGCGGTTCTGATTATCCTTCGCGACGACCGATGCAGTATAGAATTCTTTTTATCCGTGCAGTTCATTTGAGATGTTGGACGGGCAATGCTAGGGTGGCCATCTGTAAAGCATGAAAACCGTGTAAGGTGTAAACGGCATGCACGTGTTCAAATGTAAGGACTGCGACATACCTGCTGCATGGCCAAACATGTACACGTATACCGACTGGAAGGAAATACGACCCACTTTCCTGTTCGGAGATGCACGTCCCGAAACGCAAGAAAAGTGACTAACTGAAGAGGTGAGAATACAAATCAGTGTAATCCAGAACACTATTGACCCATAACCGAGAGTTTCAGTTTTTCCTATGAATACGTATGAATCCCAATACCTAAAGATGCGAATAGCCAAGCTTCTCAAACTAGAAGCAACAGAATAAATATCGCTATACCCAGTCATTTAATTTCGGAATCCGGTGGGAAAGGTCAGAGGATCACGTTCCTTTAATTAGTAATCGTCGAATTCAAAGGTCATCCGAGAGGCCAAGATCAAATCTATAAGACTTCTACACATGCAGGAAAAACACAGGGACCTTTCACATGATGAGACCACCTCGACTGGTGATGCAAAGATTTCAACCTAGGCGTTAAGCTCGGCCATCCGAAGCTTATGAAAATCGTCAACTGGATCCACAAACAACACCCAGTTCATCCGTGTAGTCTTCTGTGGTTACTGTTTTTCTAACTGAACTAATTAGGGAATGCGGTCAGATGCACTGGCGACTGACTCGATGTTAGCCAATTTTTCTAAGTAAACTGAATCGAACTTCCTACGTTGCTGTGAGTTAGCTTCGGGGAGTTGCTTTGATTTATAAATGCCTCCTGGTATTAGGCAAGACACTCCACTTGAATCAAAAACGTATGGCTGCGCGTCATGTTCAAGTTCGAATGCGAAGGAACGATGTCTTCTGCGGATTGGAATCAAGAGCACAGTCGTCCATATACCGATTCGAAAATCCTGGCACAATCAAGGTCATCAGGCCCATAACAGATAACCTCTTCGTTCTACTGGTACTTGCTTTGTGGCCACTAATCGCGAAAGAAAGACAAAAAGTTCTAGTGTTTAGCGTTGTTTGAGTTAATTTTGGTCTGCTGCTCTTGGTCCTGTAACGCTATTCACAACAGGTGAACGAAGAAAAACAGTCGCGTTACCGTATTCGCCGAGAGTATGTGGTAACATCGTCATTTTGAGCAAGAGAAGTGAATTTAACCGCAGTTTTTTTCCCGTTTGGTTTGGTCCTCTCCCGGATACGAAAACTGCCAGAAAAGAAGAGATGGGCCCAACTGATTCCACTAACCGAATTGTTTTCAATTACACACGATCCAACTAACGATGCTCAATAACCACGTGTGCGCATTAAGATTCACATGGTTTGATTTGTGTTATTACTCATGCCCTGACGAATTGCTTCGGTCAAACAATTGTACATGAACCCCAAGCGACTGGGTCACGCGCACGCACGCACGCAGGTGAGTGTGTGCATGTGTGTATGTATTACTACCCTACGCACCACAAGTCGTGCGTTGTGCCGAAGTGCTCCCATCCCTAGTTCGAGAATCACTCTTGTGCAATACCGTATCTGTCGTCTGTTTCTTTCCATCCCGGCGAGTTCATATCCGGAAAGCTAGTAATACTGAGGAGTAGTTTGTTTCTTATTGAAACCTAACGGAAAGATTCACTGTTTGAAAATAAGTATTCAGGTTGCTCCTACCACTAAGCAAGTATGCTGTAGGTTGTTTTGGGGGTCAGCAAATCAGTATTCAAATTAAACGCCTAGAGTGAACAGATTACGATGACTGGGATATTTTACGTGTGAACACAGACATACTTCAAGGCAGACGGTGGTGGGTGGATAAGTCGAGGCTGCCAAGTTGTCGTGTGGCATAAATGATAAATAAATAGGTAAGTAAACCCTCCAACCAGTATGTTTTGGTCGTGTGGGATGTGTTAGATCTTCCAGATGAAGTGCACCAGATCCACCTAAAATTATCTAACCTGGTGTGCAGTTGGAGAAACCAAGTTTTCTCACGATTGTCAAACACTCACAGTTCATTCTACTGTGCTTTGCATGATATTGTGGTCCGAATTCTGGCAGCTAAGTCGATCAGATCGTTGCTACTGCAGTTAATTTTATCTCGGTCGACCTGTCTGGTCTCACAGGGAAGTGCGGCCGTGCACGGTGCACAGGTCTTGGGCCACGTTCACCAGTACTCGTGTTTTCTCTGTCACTGCTTCAATGGTTCGTTGGAGTATCTGACTGACAGCTGTGAGTCGTGTCACAGCATAACTGTAGATTCCATGCGCGTTTCATCTGAATTTGGTCCACTCTATGCAATTTCGATTTTGCTGACGTGGGTGTTTGGGTTCAGTGGTTCACAGATGTGCTTCATTGATGATCTTCTCTTCGTGTTGTGATTTAGCAAACTCACATTTCAGTCAAATAGGAGGGGAGCCACTTGATTTCACTTTGAAATGAGCAGAAAATGCTACAAAGAAAACTGGTTCAGCCACCGGAATTCACACGAAGTTCATCCGCGACTTTTACCTTGTCAACTAAAGCGCCTAAATAAGGCACCATGAAGTTGTGATGTATGTTGAGTGAAACGTAATGAGCTTAAATATGAAACGTTTAGAGGTCTGCGAACAATGTGTTGATAAATCATGCTAAGCAGGATGAGTGGAGTCCGAAAAAATCTTCATGGTGGATTTTTCACAGGCTATGATGTGTAAATCACGTACTTTGGAGTTGAGTGATTCTGTGGGATTCAAAGAAACCCGACTGATAATAGCCAAATCAGGAAGAATTACGGAAGGGCAGCGGAACAAGATCAGGTGGACACATTGACTAACAGAAAAAATAAAGCTTGTGTGGCACCAAACTGCCTTAACCTACGAATGTGAAAAGACGGTTTGCGACCGAAACGCCAAGCTCGGCGATCAGAAACCGTTGAACAACACCAAACTGAACCACAATCAGCATCAATTTCCAAAAGTATTGAGAACGGTCTACGTAGTCTTCTACACAGTCCAGAATTTGGGAGAACCACTGTAAATTGGTACTAATTGTAACATCATGTATTTGACCAAATGAGCTCCGGAAACGGGGTCGGAGTCGATGACCGATTGCCGATCAGGGCAAGGGGAGCGAGAAAAAGAGAAAGCACACACAATGCATTTGGTTATGTTGATATGTAGGCTGAAATGGGACGAAAAATTCTAGATAGTGCACCAATTCTCACAAAAAGAGTTAAAATCTGGTTGACTGAAGATTGACTGACAGAGCACCACTTCATCGGTGTGGATGAATAAACGCGGCGTTTAGACTGTCGGCATCTGCATTGTAGTTCCTCGATCGAACCCCGTTTTCCTCATGGAAACCCTAATCCGTGCTAGAGAAGTTTGCTGTCTGTGATATAAAAAAACTGATGGGCGAATTTTGCACTTAGCCGCTCTGTTTCTCTTTTGATCAGGGTAGAAAAGCGCTGTTAGCAAATGTGATCCACGTGCCACAATATGAGTCAAATATCTCATTTGGTGTCTTCTTAAGTAGATCTGGCGAGCAAAGAGAATATTCAAATGAAAATCGCAAAATAACAACGGAAAGAGCTCTTTTCAGAAGGGTAATATTGACAAGTTCCTAGATCTGACTTCTATTTGTTTCGTCCTGACAAGTAACCAATGTGCTAGATTTGAGGAAGTTTTGATTCTCCGAGTAATGAAAGAGTGATCATTCACTGAAACAAGCTTTCATGTCTAATTACAAAAATTTCAGAATGGTTGATGATAATTTATCTCACACAGCATTTCCCCCGGATTGGGTGAAGGCAAAGGTCACTTGGACTAAGAGCAAATGAAAGGGGTTTGTGGGGACACGAATCAAATCTCCGACAACAGTCCATAAATATTCACATCGTAATGGAATCAGGACGGCTATGAAAGCATCAACGAATAGGTTGATGTTTCTCTAGGAATGCAAGTGAGCTGTGCGCAGACTCCTGGTCGCGGTGCATCAAAAAGTGATAATTTAGGACGACGTCTAACTATCGCGCAGTCAACAGGAGGAAGTAAAGATAGTTTCGGACTTGCCGGAGCACTCGGAGTTGAAGTGGGTGACCATACCACCGTATGCCCTCTTCTTACATTGTTTTCTGTCTTGACGAACGTACTCAGGATTCTCAAGAAGAATTTGCTTGTTTTTACTATTTTTATTTATTCAAGATTCTTGGATACATACCCCGTAGATGTTCGTGTGAATCCGAAAGTTCAGAACCTGGGTTATAAACGACATCTTCCCAAATGGGGACCGAATGTTGGTTCTGTCCGATTCCGCAACAGCCATCTTCCTGGGGCGTTGTGCGACTAAGGGCAGTATACTATCCGGTACGCTTGCGTTTTCTATTCCAACTTGATTTCGGTCAGTTTGCACTGAAACGGGTTGTAAATGATGAAACAGAATCCGAAGCGTCTCTGATCCGCATGAAAGGCTCCTTCGGGTAGCTAATTCTGGATCAATGTAGTGATAATTTGAAATAAAAATTGAAAGTGTTCAGGTTTCCAACGGACCGTAGCGCAGCCAATCGTGGGTCGCGCCATTTACAGGGGTTAATAAATCTGTTCACAGTTAAAACTTCACAATATTCTTGCCCCGCATAAACAAGACTGCTAGTTGGCAACGTGTGAGACTCATTCAGATCTTATGATGGTTTGATGCGAAGATGTAGTATGCAAAGAGGATCAATGATCCTCTGCCAGCGTGTTTGCATTGGTTCATTCTGAAATGACAAAAACAGAAAACTCCACGAGCAACACTAACACAATATATATAGCCTTAGCTAAAATCTTCAGGATTCTTTTCTTGTAAGCCCTAGTTGAAATCGTCAGCTACCGAGTGATTCGATTAAGCAAAAGCATGCTAACGAGTATTGCAAGGTCACACGTCAAAAAATTCGACTGTGAGACATTTACGGTTCGAGTCTACGAAAGGTGATCAACCGGTAAAGCGGATTAACAAAGCGCATGCCTTTTAGCCTACCAATTCTTCCGTGCATCAACTTCAGTAAGGCTCAACTGACTTATTTTGACCATTTGGTTTACCAAATACGCTGGGCCTGAGTGTTCGCACGACGTAAACCATTTACAGGTCTGTTGTTGCAAGCTAGACCTAGCAAAAGGAGATCTGAAGCGTTCAGTCAGACCAAATTTTCCTTGTCAACATTTGTCAGATCCATCTTGCAACAACCGAGACCAGTAAATTAATTACGCAGAGTGAAAAGTCAGGCCTGGCGACCCCGGCTTGTTCATTGGCCATTTGAAAGACAGCCGCCATTGGTGCACACTTGATGATGACCGGGTCTGGATCATAATTCACTGTGTCGTCAGGGTGTAGTAAAAAAGTATAATTCTAGCGCTGACACTTTCTCTTCTCTTTTGTGTTTGCCATCAAGTCAAGATGAACACAAAAAGAAAAAGCTATTCCATAGATCACAAGAAAGGAATTTCATTGGACTCCCGGGGAAAGAATCTCACGGCTTTATACAAAGAGAAAGACCGAATGGTTTGAAAATGGAGGGCAGAGTACGAAAGTACACCTGTTACCTGTATTTTGGCAGTTTATCTGAACGGAAAGAAAGTCCCACCTCACATGATCAGTGAGGACAATAGTGATAGGACTACACGTGTTTCAGGCATTTATGCACATGCAACCGAAAAAGCCTGGCCACGCAAGGAGTTCTAAGAAAGTGGATACATGTAATGCTGCCCCTGGTTTTTGCCGAGGTGATCAACGAGGTCTACTTGTTTGGGTTTGAGCCAGCACCGACCGCACTAAAGACACAAAGAACGTCTTCGCCGGGGGGAAAATCGATCAGATAGCGATTCCCGCATGAAGGACTTCATATCTCCAGGTTCTTGACATTGTAATAAACAAATCTCGTAAGGACTGTGAGGGAATGAGCTTAGCACGTTGATAAAAACGGCCTGGTTCAGTGAATCAGATAGCACGTGATCGGCTGACCAGAATCGCCGACAAGAGCGAAGCCGGTCGGGCGATCAGTTGACCGATCAGTGGTTAACATTCGTCTAAACCGACCAGAGCCGAACCAACCAATCCGGTCGCAACCAGATAAACCAGCCAGACGAGCCGTTTAGGTCTGTCAGTAGACCAAGAAGCTTTTATGCACGGTTTTGGTTAACACCAGCGCATATCTTATATAATCGATGTATTCTGTACGGATAAACTGAGATGGTTTGCAGGCACAAGGGTCTTCTCACTAAAGCCAGTGGGGCGGAACAAAACAAGGACCGTTTGCGCGTAGAAATCAACGACTACAATGAAAGTAGAATGACCAGAAATCAGCGTAGAAAATTTGTGAGATCGTTGTCTGGAGGAAGTCGACCTGGGTGAAGAATTTATGGGATAACATCACTGGCAGTTGTGCTACCACTGCACTACGAGCATGTTAGATGAACGTTGAATGCTCATTTAGGGAATCCTTCATTTATAGACATTATAAACTAGGGCCAACGGAAATAGAATCCTCCAAAAGAGCCCTATTGCAATTTTTGAAGTAAAAATAAATATAAAACCGGGCCTGAATTTCAGGGAAACGCGGTGTTCTCTTTTTACGCTCCAATTTGATCCCCCTCTGGTTGGTTTATTTTGAGAGATTGTAACCAAAACCAGATATTGCGTGTAATAGCTCTCTAAATTGCCTCACTGGATAATTGATGAACGTTTTGCAATTTATCAATTTCGTTTCATTAAGTCAGTTTTTTCGCTCTGGTTTTTGTCTGAAATATTTCTCGTGTTTAATATATCTCTCCGCAATGTTTGTTTGCTCACTTCGTTTCCAGACATCAAAAGCCAGCTGTATATCGACCAGCGGACCTTGGTTGGTTGTGGGTTGTGCTCGTGGCACTTGTCTTCTATTCGAATCAGAAACGTTACAATTTCTTGCCCAGTTACCACTGCCCCATACCCTCGGCTCAGATCTACAAGTAAGTTCTGCCCTTGCTCAGGCATGATGATGCTGGTGATAATGTCCACCAAGCTCCTGTTCATTCGCCGTTTGGTTTTTTCTCTCCTCAATCCAATCATGAAATGGCATGCAACAGTGTGTTTCATGCTTCATTCGTCTCTTTTCCTATATGATCAATTCAATACAATCCATATCAAAAGGAAACAATGATATTCAACCTGTCTTATAACTCAATCAGCACCCGTCGCCCTGTTTGCTCTACTCTCATGACTGACTTCATTGGTGAGATTGAAAGCACCAAGAGATTAAAATGTTGTCAATCAGGACTAGTGCCAACTCAGTGGATCATATTCAGTACACGCGCAAATAATTCACATCCAGTGTAAAGGGCTCAGTCCGCCCTAAGTATTATTTGTTCATGCACACATCAATCAGAAGTGGTTGATGTATCAGGGTGTCTAATGGTTATCACATTACGCGGAAAACAATCATTCGTTTTACTCGCATTTCGGGAACACTTAACTCAACTAAAGTTTCATTCGTTCAAGCTACATGCTTGATTATCGATCCGCCACAGCGTGTTTGGTACATGTTTTGTGTCGACGACCTATTGACCCGACCTTATGGGGACGTTCACATTGGATGTGCGGGACGAGTCTGGTTATCCGTTGATACTCACAAATACAATCCATTATTCATTTGTTTAACGTGGCGAAATCGGTCATATTCAGAAAAAAAAATTTTCACGCGACAAATTTTCGATATCTCGATTTCCTGGAGTAGCGATGCATTTGGAAAAATGCTGTCATTCCTGAGTAGTTCAGTTTCATAGAATCACATCTGCCTGTCAATGATCATACCAGTTTTTTTTGTACAGACTGTACTGTTTTCCAACACACAGTCAAATCCAATAGGTTTAGTTCGGCTGTTTATTTTGGGGTATGCCTGATTTACTGAAGCTGAATGGATTATTTCCTGATTATGTTTCACTGCAACGTTCCGTACATTGCGGCCCATGTTAATGATGTGACGAAAATAAAAACTATCTCCTCCGCTTTGTGCTTACTGTTCAATTAGAAGTGCCGGTCCACGGATGCCCGGTGTAAGTGGGCTAATCAAGGAGCCCGACGGCTCACTGATTCACCCTCAGTAACGTCGCCTGCACCACTGGGCGGAGCACTTTAAGGAACAGTTCGGTTGTCCCTCTTCTACAGCGGACCTTCCAAATATACATGCAAGAGAAACAATGCAGGTAGACATCATTCCCATCAGAAATTGAGGTTATGCGGAAGATAGGTTATCTGAAAAGACACAAAGCTGCTGGATCGGATGTGTTGTCTCCGTCCTTCATCAAAGATGGAGGCGAAGTTTTGCTTTGGGGGTTAACAAAGCCCCTCGGGTAATTTGGGGTAGCGAGCAGATTCCCAGGGAATGGTTCAAATACTTAATTATGCTGATTTACAGGAAAAGTGACAAGTCCTTTTGTGAAAACCACAGGGGAATTAGCTTGGTAAGCATCGCATCCAAACTGCTCACCGGGCATGTTCTCCACTGATCATCCAACTCCCGTGAACGTTGTACGCGTGAGAATCAAGCCGCTTTCAGACTCGGTAGGATTGTATCGACCACATCTTTACTCTTCGTCAAATTTTAGAGCACATCCACATCTGTAGGTCGACAATCTCTGCCTTTCTTGATGTGAAAGCAGCATTCAACTCAGTCGACCACACAGTTCTCTGGCAATGCTTCTTACTGAAGGGTGTACCAGAGAAGTTTGTTTTTCTTTTCCAGTGCTTTCACACGAACAGCCGGAGCTGAGTTCGTGCTGATGGCAATCTTTCACCCAAGTTCACCACAGAAGGTGGCGTTTGCCAGGATTGCCTTCTTTCATCTTCAATTTTGTAACTGAATCGGTTTCTGAGACAGTTCTATCCTCGTGTGAGAATAGCGGCATGGATCTTTGCTCATATAGTAAGATGTTTGACCCAATACGAAGACGATATTGTTTTCTTCTGAGTAAAGATCCAGTTAAGTTGCAAGCTCTCTCAGATAGCCTCCACAACAACGTAGCAATGTTTGGGATGCGTTTTACACCTTCAAAGTGTGAAATGCTACTGCAGGACTGGGATCTACACCAAGCCTTGTCTCGTCCTGTTTTTCGGAAGCTGCACTACCACCGAAAACCTTTGCACAAGCAACCGCCGTCCGCAATGCTTTGTCATCAGACAGGAATCCATGTATTCCGGCTTTGATGACAGCGTTGTTTTCCCAACCGTTGATTGTTGATGTGGATCCTCTTCTTCTGCAGTATCCATCTCATGGAAGTTAGAACCATGTGCTCGAGGAGCACCATTTCTCCGTGGCCCAAAAATGTCAGCGACCTTCTCTCTACCTGATTTGGACTGACTGTCGGATAGTTAGTTTATTCAAATATGATTTCTGCTCTTCGAAACCGGTTTCTAGGGCTTTGGCTGGGAATTCGGTACCAAACGAAGACCAGTGTTCGAATTGTTGCTCCATAGAACACGGCATACTCCCAATGGGAAGTATTGCTCGTATCTGTCACCCAATATACTGGTGCCAAAACAGTTGTGGTACCGCTGCCTGTTTCGTATGCACCGATCAAGTTTCTGGATTCGTTAATGCGGAATACAGTAGCAATTGTATGAATTAAGGAACATTGTCGCACTGACATCATGGAGCAATGATGATTGTGATAAAGATAATAATGATTGAACAGTTTTTCTGCCAGTCACTCATTCTAGGATTTTCTCCTTCTGTCTCAGTTAGTTATATCAAGGTGACCTACCAAAACCAGTCAACATTTATCCGATTAACGAATATTTGGAAAATTTGTTCCTCGTCAGCGAAATCATAAACGTGTCGACAACCATCGCACGATCATGATACCCGATATGCTTAAAGCTACCGATTAGTATTCCAGTCACGTTTGATTTAATCGGATGTCATGTGGCCAAAACTTGTTTTCGCACATATCAAGTTTATCCGTACTGGACAATCTGTCTCCGTCCCTATTTCTCTTCCGAGTTCGGTTCACACGAGTATTTCTTCCATAAATAAGTTGCAGAATCTTTACATGACCTCTCTGTTTGACGGACGGCTTTCTGTAAAACGATAGACACAAAGAGTGTACTTTTCAATTTTCTCTCTGCCTATCTGTTTGTCTGAACTCGACCGCACTTTTGCGGTCCTCTTTATGTAGTCTCGTCACTTTGACCTTGTTTGTCTTGTTGTCCACGCAGTCCTCACACTGATCGACCACTTTCATATTTACTACCCTGCCTCGTTGAGTTTATACTGATTGATGATATTCTTAAACTGAAATCTGTGGTGTATTTGTATCGTGCGAAAGAGGGGGATGGGGTGGAAGGGACAACTCACCATTTGTCGAGTTGAACGAAAACCGTTTCCTGTTTGCATCTCCAACAGCATCTCTCACACATACCGCAATTCACTCGCACGGCCTATTTGTTCACCATCTCACTTTTTCACTGGTGTCATACTTTCTTCTTCTGTACGGTGGTTTACCATGGCCCAGTTGCGACATTTTATTAACTCTGATTATTTGTTCAATAATTCGTTACCGTTTTGTTTATGCTGATGTCAGAAGTCGAATTCGATTGGTCACCGTCGGACATTTTGCCGGTTTTTTTTCCATGTCTGAATGTATAATGCGGTCGATATTATCGTTGACTGCGTCCCATCTCCTTAATTTACATTGATTGAAGGCAGCACTATCTATTGATCGGTTTCCGAAGAGTGGGCCAAACGAAATTTATTTTTGTCAGTTCTGCTACGAGAAGACCGTAAAGAGCGATTGTGCTTCGTTTTATTTTGCTAACCCGGTTGAATCCATCAATTGAGCTGCGAAACGTTTATATTTGCTTGATATGTTTCCATTCCCCTCACCCCTGACTCAAGCTGTGCATATCTGTTATTTATGCGCCAGAACTTGGGAAGGGATTGAGACTTAGCGTCACGTATTGATGATTACGGAGCGGAAATATCTATGTCGATGTGTAAATGAACTGAATAGAATTTTGTTACCTGCTTCAACCGGTGGTCATATCGCAGGAGAAGAATAATATTATATCCTAAGTGTGAGCAAGTTAGCGTCACTTGTGGTACCGTCGCGACATCCATCTCAACGAAAGGATGGGTCTACAATACCACAATGCACTGTGTTTTACTCTGCAGTTGCGAATCCTGGCCGCTTTGTGCTGATGACGGTCGGCCACTTTGCGTACTCAACCATCGATGTCTTCAAAGCATTGCTCGTGTTTGATGGGAACACCGTGTGAGCAAAGATGCGGTTCGTCATTACGTTTTGGATATGGACATCCGCCCCTTGATCGAAGTAATCTCTGCACCACCTCGGTGGTTTGGACGCGTCTTACGAATGCCTGTCCATCGTCCTCCATTCCGTGTACAGTTTGTGCCTCATGGGTACGACTAGAAGAAACAATGTGGCAGTCAAACCATAAACTGACTGATAGAGAGCAGAGCTGCATGCAACCGGGAGCGTCCTCAGATCGCGGGTGGGGGATCGGCCACCGATGTGACAGTTAACCGCGAATAAGGTGACTCCGAGCTTGCCGAATAAATGGTCGCGGACGAGCAGCAGCAGCAGTAGCAGTGTTCGAGTATTTGGTGGGTTTACCGCCTGACGAAACACCACGTGTGTGTGGACAGCACCGTAAGATGGCGAATGTGGTTTGCCAATAATTATAACCATTGCCGTTTGTTGTGCTGCACACCCGGCAAGGTAATTCAGAAGAGCTCACGAACTACTGCTGGCCACCTGCTCGTCTGAAACATTTCTACTTCTTTGCAAGTGGCAGTCGGTTGTGCAAGGGTTAGAGGTGCATCCTCGAACAGTAAGGCCGGACGAAGTTCCACCAATCATCCTCCCACTCTCGACTGGAAGGTGTGGTAGAATATCAGTCCACAGCTCCTCAAATAATTCCCGTGGATTCTTATTCTGTTGCGAACATTATTCACAGTTTCATCCATGTTGTCTCTTTTTGTATTTATGGTGTTGGAGTAATAATAATGAGCAAGCACAATATATGCAAAACGTTTCAGGAGACGTGAACAGGTAAGCACCGCTAGTTCTATCAGATTCATGCCATACATGTTAGGGAAATGGGTTAGACAAAGCCATTCAGTGGGTGATGAATCAGCGCGTCTGTGAGGCTCAGTGAAAAGTGGCCACGGTATAGAAAACCTCATTACGTGCGTAGATGTCGGTCAATGAGTTTGTCAACACTCAGAGCAAGCAGTTATTATTTCAGTATACGGGAGGGCCGGAAAACGAGTGGGATGCAATCTGGAAACCTATTGGTGTAGTGACACGAAATATGCATTTCGTCGGGACATCCGATAGTTTTCGGTTTCAGACAAATCGGTGTTCAACAGCGTAAACAACTCTTCATCTGGTTAATCGGAGGTGACTAGAGACATTGATTACACAACAGTAATGGTGCGATTGCCCACAGTGGAGTCTTGTGTGTGAATGTAGCATACGGTTTTCAGATGACAGATGAATCTACGGTAAATGTAAGCGAACTAGATAGCTCCTAAGAGTGTTGGTTGTCTTGCATTGCTGGTTTTTCGTTCTGTTCGAAGCAAGCAGTTCAAATGAGTTCTAATTAACACTCACTAGATGCATTACTGACCTGATATTGCATCGACTTGCGTCTGTATGCAGTATGTGATTTCATTCCAATTGATGTGGAATTGTGCCTGGAAAGTCCCAGTACATCTACTCTAGAATCGGGTCAGTGGTGCGCATGATTACTGTCAGCGGATTTCAGAGTGTATTCGTCTGATGTAAGGCAACTAGCTACGTTGTCCAGCCACAACCGTCCACTTCCTGAATAGAGATGAAATAGTGTGCACATCAAAATGCCTTTATGTTTAATCTTAAATACTATCCTAGTTTCCAATCGTTGGAAAATGTAACGACTATTCTACTCTTTGTTCACTTGGAAAGTTTGTTTTTGATATCTTTTTGTAATCTGTCCCATCTTCACCCCAGACCGCACTAGGGATCAGTTAAACAGACAAATTAGTGAGGTTATCCATACCCAGTGCCTGATTAGAAATAAATCTGAGTCACCTTTTTTCGATCCATTCCACCCCACGAACCGTTGTCCCAATTCCATTTCTGAGATGCCGGTATCAATAATAATCTCCTTTTGTGCTGTGGGAATGTTTGGGCTACCCGTATGATATTACTTTGTGTTTGCTTTCAGGATGAGCTGTCGAAACTGTCAGTGCCTCAAACAAAACATACATGGTCTGATATGACATTCCGGAAGAAAATGCTCTGTTGCTATCACTTTATATCGTTGTATTTTTGCCCGCTCTCCACGGTCAGTTCGAAATGGATTCACAATCTGAAGGACGTAAGGAGAAGTGAATAGCACTTCGGGAAAACATATTGCTATCCAAATAATTCCTTATATGAACGCTGCCAATATTCTGTCATCATCATCATCATCATCATCGTACAGCGGTAAACAGTAGGGCAAGCCCCACTGACCACTGCCTTTCTCACCATGTTGCACGTTGAATTAGAAAGTATGAATATACAAGATGGAGAGGGAGTGGACCTACACGGGTGGGAAAAAGAAAGAATGCCTTAGTAGCCAACACACGCAATACACAGTCTAACTGTACAAACACACATCGATCAATCATTCTGATTCAATAGAAAGTGACAACACGATCGCCACTGCTCGCGGTTCGCTGCCATATCCTTCAGTGTCTCCAGCCAACTGGTTGAGGGATCTTTTGGACCCCAACCACGAAGACGTGAAGCACCTACTTTTCCTAAGTTCGCTGTATATTTTCTCATTCCTCGCTGCCACGTCATTTGTTGACCTCCACGTAGTTTTTACAACTCTTGAGGAGGAACGGAGAATAGGACACGGTACGGTAGACGTGTGTTTGCCATACGTAACACATGCCCCAACCAACGAAGTCTACTAAGCTGGATACGCTGTGACAGAACGTTCTCTGAATTAGTACCCAATACTCGCTTTCTGACCTCATCGTTGCTTACTCGGCTGTTCCACCCAATCCTAGCGATACTACGTAAACATCGATGGTCGAAAACCTCGAGACGACGAATATCTTCAGCATGCAGACTCCAAGTTTCGCAACCATACAACAAAACTGAACGCACTGCGGCACAGTATACACGACCTTTCAACTTCAGTGAAATATCAGGTCGGCGCCACAATTGCTTCAGTCCAGCATACGCCGCTCGAGCCTTGGATATCCGCGTGCTCACCTCTACTACTGTGCTCCCATCCGTCGTCACGCAGCTACCGAGGTAGGTGAAGCGGTCGACAACTGCCAGCACCTCCCCATCGAGCATCACGCTCGGAATCGTTGACGTCCAGTCTTGTAACATCACCTTGCACTTTGAAGGTGCAAAGCGCATGCCGAATGGAGCTACAGCTCTTTCGAGATTATCTAGTGCACGCTGAGCATGTTCCGTGGATTCGAACAAGCAGACAACGTCGTCTGCGTAATCTAGGTCACATAGCTTTTCACTATTTTCTAGTTCGATGCCTACATCCTGAAGATTTTGCAGCCCACTCTCCATTATTTCGTCCATGACGAAGTTGAACATGAATGGAGACAAAGGGCATCCTTGTCGAACACCACTGGTCGTTTCGAACCGACCGGATAGTTTACCGTAGACTCTTACGCGGCCAGAAGTATGAGAATACAATGATCTCATTAGGTTCACGAACTTCTGGGGCATACCTTTTCGATGAAGAACACTGAAAAGCGATGTTCGATCAACTGAATCGAATGCGCCTTTTAAGTCTAAGAAAATCATTATTGTCGGTCGGCGATGCATGTGACACGTTTCAAGTAGTCGGCGAAGAGTAAAAATCTGGTCCATGCATCCTCGACCTGGGCGGAATCCAGGCTGCTGCTCGCGGACATTCCTCTCGCGAGCCGGTGTAAGACCGTGCAGCAGAGTTGAGGCTAATACTTTGGTGACTATCGGAATTAAGCTAATCCCACGATGATTACTGCAGTCATTGCGTACTCCCTTCTTGAAGATGGGAACAATCAATGACTCACTCCGTATCAACGGAATACGCTCCTCGTTCTAAATGTCACGGAGCAAGACGGTAAGTGATTTTATCAACGCTTCACCACCCAGTTTGAAAAGAACTGGAGGAAGTTCGTCGGGACCTGCCGCTTTCCCCCGCCTTAGTAATCGAATACATGACTCTACTTCTACTTCTGATGGGGGCTCAAGTGATACCACCCAAGGAGTCACAGTTGTTGACACGGGAGTAACTACACTGGCGTGCGGCCAGCTAAACTGTTCCTTGAAGTACTCGGCCCATCGGTCAAGCCTTTGCTGTTTGCTATGGATGGGTTCTCCATTTCTATCGCAAATCGTTTCACTGACCTGAGTTCGCCGTCCACCGGCGTCACGAATAAGTTTGAACAGTCTTTGACTGTTACCTGAAGCAGCTGCCACTTCCATTTATTTGGCTACCTTGACCCACCAATTCTCGCGATCATTCCTGAGGCTTTTCGTAACTTGTCTTTGCAGCTTTCTCCGCATCTTACTCATCTCCTTACAGTTCGAAAGCTGACGTTTTTGCTCCATTATACTCAGTGACTCTTGCGAGATCCAGTGTCTTTGATGGACAACGGATCTAGGACCACAGGCGAAACCTGCTGCAACGTGCATCGCCTGTTTGATATGAGACCAATGCTCATCTACATTACTGTTCTCCGTGGATCCTAGCTCATGTGCTAACTTCTGCTCATACCGGGTGCGGACTTCTGTATCACACAAACGTTGCACGGCTAATCCGGTTTGCGGTTTGCGACGATGACCATGGAGCTGGAGAGATGATCACAATAAAACTATTGCATGGTCCGACTCTACGTACGTGGACCAGTAAGATCTACAGTTCTGAACAGAACTGCGCCATCGGTAGCTTACGGCGATATGGTCAATGTGACTCAAAGTATCTGTAGAGTTAGAGCGCCATGTCGCTGTGCGACGCGAGCTGTGTCGGAAATTAGTGCTAGACAAGAACAATCGGCAAGTCTGATCTGCAGTACGTTGGGGCGTACGCCGAGATCACAAAGTTTCGCTTAACACAACTATCCTTTCGAACGCTAACTGACCCTTGGAGTCTCACAGCACATAAACGACTGTTACCAGGAATCCAGTCTAAAAGGACAGCCTCAGCCTTGTCAGTCAAGACAATTCCTACACCACGTTGACCCACAGCTCTAGCTGCTTCGTCTCCTGAGGTGCGCAAAAAATACCTCGATGAGATACCAGGAACAGTTAGTTGAATTACACTGCTCGAATCCTGGATACGCGTTTCGCTTAAGCAGCAGATATCAGTCTTCAGAGAATTTATTGTGAGCGCTAGGCACGCCTGCTGACCGGCCTGCATGAGTGTACGCACGTTGAAGGAGCCGAGAATAAGAGGCCGACGGGGCTTGAGAAAATGTGAGTTACCAGACAGAGGATTATTCCCGATACTATTTGACATTGAACTGTTGCGAGTATTGACCGTGTTATCAGTGGGAGCATTATGGGTCGATAGATGGGGCAAAGAGGGATGGTTAGGGACATAAGACAAAGGTTGAATAAAAGAGAGGGAACTCTGAGCAGTAGCATACTTATCACTACCCACCCCGCTCGATGCAATGGGCAGCGCGGTCCTGATTAGCCTGCGCGACGACCGATGCAGTATGAAATTCTTTGTAGTCGTGCAGTTCATGGGAGATGTTGGACGGGTACTGCTAGGGTATCCAGCCACAAAGCAGGAGAACGATTAGGGTCCTCATCCAAAGCCTTTAGTTCTAACAAGAACCTATCCGCAAGGCAGCGGGATGGCATAGTGGAAGCCCATTTGCTTGGATCAATTATTCTTCCACTGGTTTTTCCGACTGAGTTGCCAGCTCAAATCAACCCCCAACCTGGAGGACCAGGAGACTGGACTTCGTCTGACCTCTACCCATTGACCTGTCAGGTATGATTGCATCTCCGGCTTAAGGAAGCCATTCTGTATAGCTCTTTGGGTCATAGAGGCGCGCAAGCCATCACACCACATCAAGGTGCAGTCTCGTCATGATATTCTGTGCTGTATTTAGTGCTGAAGATGCCAGTTGGCAATCTCCCTAAGCAAAGAAATCCTGCCACCATTCGCACTGGTTGGTTGGGTACACTGATGTGGTCAAACGGCCATGATTGGGAGATTTTGGACCGTGATGTCCTAAGTTCGGTTCCCTCCTTTGCCGGTTACTTTCCTATTCGGCAGCCTCTAGTTGGCTGTGGCCCCTCTTCCAGAAACATTGCATATGTATGTGCAATAAATAAACAAAAAAGAAGTTTGTTTTTATCCTAACGCGTTCGGTCGCTCCAAACCTTCAGAGTTATGGTGAATTTCTGGTCACATTCAAATCCATCCGGATTCTTAATGCTCCAAAAAGTCGTAGTAATAGATGCGATTGTGAATCACACTCATTTTCTCAGTCTGTGTTTGGGAAGCGATTGGTTCTCGATTTTCGCCACCACCATGTTGCTTGCTGTGACGTCGAACTGCCGGGGTTACTGTAATCCTCCATCATCGCTGTTGACGATTCTCTCTCCAACTGTCGAAACTTTGTACCCTTTACCATCTCTCTCCTCGTTGTTCGTTTCAGTCGGATGTACCATGCAAACAACCATCAGCACCACCACCCCAAACCACGGCACCGAGTTCCGATGACACCGAAACGCCTAGTCATCCGGACCTGTTAGCGATCAAATTGGACTGGTCACGGTCTCGAGTGATTTGTTGCTACACTGACCATAGGTGAGTATAGGCACGATCCCTCTGCTCTCGGTAATGCTGTGTTAAATTGCTCAAAATTTCAGAATATCAGATGTTTCATTTGCCCATGTGATGTACACGTCGAACAACAACCTTGCGAAAGTCCATTTGGACTCCATAGTGCTTCCTTATTTAGTTTGGGAACAAATTAGACCTTCATGAAATGATCCTTCAGACGGGATGAACGCACGAGTATTGTGTGGTTCCAAATTATTCGGAATGTTTGTGGTTTGTGGTTTCGATGGCGGTTGCAATCTGAAATGCACTTGGTTTGTTGGCCTGGAGAAAAAAAAACGCTCCCCTTCTTTTTTAAAAACGTCACATCCATAAATTCAAGTCTTCGACCACTTTGATATAGTGAGCATTATTCTGACGTTTGCATTCTTATCGGAAATGTGTAGACGTGTTTGTCAGAGATCAGGGAAAACCTCCTGGATGTAAAGGTTCATGAATGTATCACGGCTGATCGCTCAGTCGCCACCACGCAGACCCACCGCACAATCGTACACTAGCAGGGAGCAGTTAGCGAAAAAAGGCGAACTCCCACGGATCGAGCGGGCCTGTACCTAATCAACGCAGACAACCGTAGAAAGGACATGCGTGAGCTTAAATGGAATATTCAACTCCTGCTTTTAAGACAGTGCTGCATAGCCATGAAAACGCTTTTCCTGACGCTGTGGTCGACACTTTTTGCTGTCTCACTAGCGGGATAATATTTATGGCTGCGGAAACCGTCACGGCCATATGTGCGAAACCTCACTGAAAAAGTTTAGAACATAGACACATCTGCCGTAGACCTACTATCTCCATTTTCACTGATCTTAAAACTGCCTCCGACTCAGTCGACCGCACAGTTCTCTGGCGCTGCTCCATGTTGAGGGTTTCTTTACGTGAATAGTCGAAACCCAGTTCGAGCTCATGGTGATCTTTCACCCGAATTCATCACAAAAAGTGGTGTACGTCGGGGTTGCTCCTCTCTCCTTTTCTCTCCAACTTTGTGGTTGATATGGTACTTGAGACCGAGCTTTTGTCAGGTGAGGATAGTGGTATTGAACCGTTCCCCATTGGGAAGGTATCAGACCTTGGATGTTCGAACGACATTGTTCTTCTAAGTTAAGATGCAGGTAAGTTGCAAGCTTTTCTAGACAGCTTGACTGTGTGTGGCAACGTTTATTATGCGTCATGCGACTTCAAAGTATGAGATGCTTTTGCAAGACTGGCCTGGTCCAACGCCAAACTTTCAGTGTCTGAGGAGACTATAGACCAGATAGACAAGTTCTATTACGTGGGCAACCGCATTCCACCCGGAGGTCGGATATCGGATCAAATGTCTTCGCGTATACAAAAGCCTCGTTTGGTATGTGCCCATCTGGGTGATCTGTGGAGCCGACTTGACATCCATTTCCCTATCAAGAGTCTAGTGTACACCACAGCAGTCATATCACCGCGGTGGAGGGCGGAGGATGTATGGAGATTTTTGGTGTTTGAACATCGATGTTCTCGTCACATTGCTCGAATCTGGTGGGAACACCGTATCAGTAATGCTGAAGTTCGGTGGTGAATCTTAGGCTCTGAGATCAAATCATTAGATGAAACACTTAAGCTCACCAGACTGAGATCGTTGGGACATGTGCGTTAGGTTTCAGGCGTGGGATCCAAGAGACCGTCCCACTGAATGGTTAGGTAAATTGTAGGATATGGTTCGATGTATGGATCAGTGGCGCAGTTGTATTCACAATTTTTCTTTGTCCACTTGATATCACTATTTTAGTTTTCTTCTCACTCCTTTCCTACTCTTGTTTTTATCATTATTTCCTGTTGAGGTTGTTTCTAGGAGATAGCAACCGAAACCACCTCAAACAGTTAATGGTTGCCTGAATTGAAATGAACGACGGCGGGTTGACTGCGATTTTCAATAGAGAACGAAATTCCTGAAAACGACCACATTCGAAATCATCTCTGTCGAGCGTTTACTCAGTTTTAGTAGCTTTTTCAATGCACGCCTCAAATTCTCAGGGATTGTCATTTTTGGACAGCCGGGAGGTCCATCCGAATGAATTTTGTGGTTACATTCGCTTTCTTTCCCATAGGTATTTGCATGAGTTCAGTGGCAGGTTTTTACTCATAACCACATAAACCCATTACACCATCAAAAAGATTGGGCAATCCTGTCCCTTAGACTCGGAGTGAAGAACCTCTCAAAGCACCAATGGGCCAGACTTGTTAACAGTCCGGGCGACAACGGACCGTGGTGTTTACCACTAACTGGATATTGTTGATGCGATGCTCCCCTCCCAACGAGATTTAGGCGATGCTGCGTAGATGTCATTGATTGAACACGCATGTGTTTTTTGCACTGTTCTTAACCTCCGCAGTGGAATTCCCCCCAGCCGTATAGCAGAACTGATGCAGCCAGCTTAGTACACGTGTTCACACACGAACGGATATCACCTGGGCGCCACGTAAAAATGGATGGCTGCACCAGAAGGGACCGATGATATTTGATTCAATATCGAACCAAATAATAAAGTTGGTCCACTTTGACTCGTCCCCTCTCACATTATGATGCTGTTAGGTTTCTTTATAACCCAGCTTTTAATTAGGGAGAAGTCGTGCTGTTGCAAAGTAATTGGTCGCATAATGTATGGTATTCGGATTTTGAGAGAACCATGCAAAAACAATAATGTGACAGCAAAATGAAATTTTGTTGTTTGTCACCAACACCGGACGCCAGTTCTGGCAAGCTCGCCTAAGCACATTTGGTCACTGTATCAACCGACTCACTTCCCACTACGGCGTGCTTCAACAGGCTGATATACTGATTGGTCCAAACACTCTATCAGTTCAAGCAGATCACCAACAAAAAAAAAACGCAGCTACCAGTCTGTCTTTGCCTGTTTCCTGATAGAATCCTAATTTTTCCGCACATCTGTTCCGTCTCTGTATCTTGTTGGAGAGCATTTGTGATGGGACGTGGGAAACGAAATTTCGGTCAGATTCATACTAGATAAGTCCGCCTAACACTGTCAGGCTGTCTGATCGGCATCGCTTATCCGCACATCTCTCGAATTTGAACCCTTCATTTTACCTTAGGAGCTATCTGCCACAATTCGGGATGGTTCGGTTTATGTCAACACCAGGCGGGACCGATTCCATCCGTCACTATTGATTCATTATTGTTTATACTTTGACTATCTGTCGTCGACTTTGTATCTCTCCCTCTCCCTAGTAGACAGACATTTTGCTAGTTTCGGTCTTTTTTCAGACGGTGTAAATATTACTGATTACGTTCTAACGCTTTTCTTTTCCAAATCAGTGAGTGTACCACAAGAGACCGATGTTTTGTCTATGAAGTGAAGTTTGAACAAGATCATCAAACATTTTTGGTTTGATTTTATAAAGACTAAGGGGCTCGGTAAAAATTACAATCGGGTGACATTGCTTTTTGTTGTTGTTACTCTCTTAACTCCAGAAAGCAGAACAGGTATGGACGAGCACACTGACAATCCTCAGACACTGAGATACACACAGAACCATTAAACGGACGAATGTGATGAAGAAGCGCATTGCACAAATCCAATTGTAATAAACGACCGCTGTATCTATTTGTTCACACAGTATACTGACACTGGATCGGAACACAGTCAGACATCGATACGAGATTCGGAACTAACTGTAGAGAAGAGGGAACATGAGGTGACATGTGCAAAAGGCACATTATCGTCAAAACGTGACAACTGTGCGAAATTCGTTCTCGTTACTGTGGTCTCTTTTTGGGACCCAATATGAACGAATGCATTAATTAATTAGGTTACATGGCTAGGTGCTGCAGTCAGTGGTATGATTGCGTTCAACCTCTTTCTTCGTCTAAATGATTTCCATTTGTAACTCCTGTTTGTTTGTTCATTACGCTTCAGTTTTTTTTTTTGCTCTCGACTATGCGATGCGGCGAGTTAGCAACCAAAATCCGGAACACAGAAGTGTGAGGTTCACGATCGAGAGATCCGAATTCCGCGAAACGGGAAGTGAGGAAAATAGGTAAAACAGACCGTGGATTGTTAAACAAGGGCTGCGTAATGAACATCCATCGAGGGCAAAAAGTACATTTATGAAACGTCTTTACCACAACGGCCAGGTGATTTTCAAAGATTCTGAGCGCTTTTCTCAACATAACCGCTTGTAGAAGGTACTGTAGAATACCTGTTAACCCATACGCGCACCAGCACAGAAAGTCGATAATTTGATGTGCGCGGTGCGCAAAACGAATCTGTTTCGGGGATAATTGTTGCTGACGAAGTTTTTTCCCTAACGGACTAGATGCGATTATTGACGTTAAATTCACTGTACATCGGCTTGTCATGTGGACTCGTGCAAATCGACGGCTCATTTACAGATTGTCCTCAGTAGACCAGAGAAAATCGGACGATGAGAGTTGTAGAGAAATGCATGAGAGGTACCACTGACAATGGACAAAGTGTGTTATTGAATTTGAATTGTTTTTAAATATTCTTTCGTATTTAAATGGTAAAATGAGGTCTGCATCAGTCTACTTGTGGTCATTGCCGGGTCCTTTCAACCGTTCGTCCAAACCCCGAATATTTCCAAGCTTAAACTCATCCGTTGCCATTTAAGTGTTCCATATTAAATGACCAGCCTGGTTGGTTGGCTGGCTGATATGTTGCCTAGACGACAGAATTTGTTGACCATTGTTTAGCGGTTTTTCCGTTCTGTGTTCGTATCTGTTTGTAGTTTTGCAACGTAGACTAGAGGTATCAATTTCAGTGCGTTTTTCACTCGGATTGTTCAGTTAGTCGCTGATCAGTCAGTCCCAGCTTGAAAGAACAGAGTATCAGTTTTCTGTGATCAAACTTTTCTGAACGCGTGTCTGATAGAGCCGCACATAGAAAGCAAAAAGATTGCACGTCCAAACAAGCTGCGTAGAAGGATGAGAACTATGTGCCACATTAACACTCTACCGTTATTGTGTTCCTGTCACGCCGATTAATCCGCTAGTCAAATCGTTGCGTGCCTCTCATTGCATCTCAGCTGAATTTCATGCATTAGCCTTTCGTTCAGTTCTGCTAATTTGTGCCGCTTGCGCACCACGCACGGGCCGAGGTAGTTCAGTGTGCTCCATTCGTGAATGCCTCCAAAGTTCACTGGTCGCGCTGCCTAGAGTGTTCAGATCCGTTAGTTACAGGACAACGTTGACAGGGAAAGTTGTATTCCACATCTCAATGTTTCTTTGTTCCAAAAATCAAGTCAGGTCCGTAAGTTCCACTACTGTGGCTGCAAAGGCTATTCTTCTTCTGGTCTTTGATTTGAGTTAATATCCCGACAGGTAATGTTGACAGAAAAAGCATGCTCTAAGTGTGGTTAATTTTGGCTTCGATGGAGGCTCCCAAAAAAATCGTAAAGCCTATCCCGCAAGCCGACCGAGTGAGATTGAGAGAGAGATGCTGCCATCATCTCCTTGCAGCCAGCAATAGACAAAACGGATCCCTCGAGGAAACGAATGGCTCACATTTACTCCTGATAAACAGATAACAACTCAAGATGGACAGTTTCCAAACGGGACATCATCCCCAAGCTGACAAGAATTGCCGGTAAAAAAATGATTTTTATACACGCTGACAGCCTAAAATAAGCCAGTATGTACATACATCGTGAAATCCAACCTTAGTTGGATATAAACAAGGAAATATTTAAGCGATGACGCATGTAGATTCACTTGTCTCCTCTGGCGTCATCTCTCGCTCAAATATGTTTTTATCTCACATTATTTACCTCCTCTTTGTTGAATAGTAATAGTACAATAATTCAGGAGGGAGGTAAAGGCCCGTTGGAGACTGCTAATTGAGGAATGACCGGCGGTGGTGGTGGCAGGATGATATTATTAAGAATACTTTACCTTACGCACGCATGCGCAGCCTTGTGTAGTTGGGGCACAATCCCGATCGGCTTTCGACTCAGCAATAAGATTTATCAACGATTATCTTCCCTCACTCTCTCCTATTCTCTTCATCTTTGTGAATAATGTGGTCGTAGATACTGCTTTATTGTCATGTGAGGATAGTTATATTGGGATTTCCTCAAGGGTAGGCAGACGACATCGTTCTTCTGATTGAATGATCACGTTAGCTGCAAACTTTTATTGACAGCACGAACAACTGCGTTCCTACGTTAGGTATGCCTTTTGCGCCTTCGAAGTGCAAGATACTGTTGCAAGACTGGGTTGGTCCAACGTCAAACCTTTCAGTGTCTGAGGAGACTATAGACCAGATAGACAAGTTCTATTACGTGGGCAACCGCATTCCACCCGGAGGTCGGATATCGGATCAAATGTCTTCACGTATACAAAAGCCTCGTTTGGTATTTGCCCATCTGAGTGATCTGTGGAGCCGACTTGACATCCATTTCCCTATCAAGAGTCTAGTGTACACCACAGCGAAGGATGTATGGAGATTTTTGGTGTTTGAACATCGATGTTCTCGTCACATTGCTCGAATCTGGTGGGAACACCGTATCAGTAATGCTGAAGTTCGGTGGTGAATCTTAGGCTCTGAGATCAAATCATTAGATGAAACACTTAAGCTCACCAGACTGAGATCGTTGGGACATGTGCGTTAGGTTTCAGGCGTGGGATCCAAGAGACCGTCCCACTGAATGGTTAGGTAAATTGTAGGATATAGTTCGATGTATGGATCAGTGGCGCAGTTGTATTCACAATTTTTCTTTGTCTACTTGATATCACTATTTTTAGTTTTTTTCTCACTCCTTTCCTACTCTTGTTTTTACCATTATTTCCTGTTGAGGTTGTTTCTAGGAGATAGCAACCGAAACCACCTCACACAGTTAATGGTTATCTGAACTGACCTGACTAGACACGAATTTGCGGAAATCCCTTTTTTCATACTCCTTTTTTTCCTAAATTTCCATTGATGTTCTTTTTTGGGAAATGAGAACGAGAACCACCGCCCTCAACTCATTCGATGTTTGTTCGATCTAAGCTGGTTCGAATAAGCCGTCAAAATTGAAGAAAAAATAGCGGCGAGTGATTCGTTATGTAGTGTCAGCACTTAACTTACCACCGAAAAATACATCGATAAACACGCGTACAGCTGCTGTGTTACCTCAGACTTGTATTAGTCGTAGTTATGACCAATGCGGTGCACATTCGCCGAGTCTCGATCGAGACCTGCTCGTGTCCAACACATCGGCGAGCACGACTGTAAGTGTGCCATGTTAGCCGTCGGACTATCTAGAAGAGTTGTGTCACGCAAACGCTGCACGGTGTAGCTCTCATCCGTGATCGGCTTGGATTTTCGACGTTGAATTGAGCGTTGATATTTTGCATGATAAACCATTAGTTCGAAGTGTCAAGTCCTCCACTACTTAAACTACAAAATAGTTTCATTCCTGAACGAAACTCTTTGGCTCAAAACATTCATTTAGATCAAGGCGCTGGAATAGCACTGAGCAGTATCACTTATTTCTTGTTTTTTACTTCTTCATTTGGTGTCAGTTCAGGTGTATTATCCGCATACGGTGACTCTTTTAGATATATGTATGCTTCTCATCGCTGACGTGTAAAAAACCCAGTCACTCGGGTCGCATCTAGTGTTAGGGTGTTTGCACGTAGGAAGCGTCCTATAAATGGTGACTACACCTCACCATATGTGATGAATTTAGCCAATGCTAGAGGGCCAGTTTGTTAAAGCGCTGCTTAGTTGCATACGTCCTTCTTACGAACCCCTGACTCCGTGCCCATACCCGAACACAGTTATACCCGGCCAGTTTTGCATTTCATGGTGAATCCCATCTGACGACTTCTTCTGCCATCGTCATTATCAATATGGTCTGTCCAAACGATTTTCTCGCTCGTTCACACTGGTTCGCCCAAGGGTCGCTTCTGATTGATGGTGCTACATGTGATGTTCCCCATTTTTTACTCACTGGCTTCGGGATGAAGCATAAACCACCTCTGTGAGTTAACGCTACCGACTGGTCTTCAGCAGTCCTTTCAGAACAGACAACCATTGACCATGCACTGGGTGCGGTGGCCTTCTCTCTTATCTCCTAGAGGCAATCTCCAGAGGAAATAATGAAAAAGGAGAAAGTATGAAAGGAGTAAGAGGAGAATTACTAATAGTATCAAGTGGATGGACATTACTACACAGTCAGCTAAGCTGTCTAGAAAAGCTTGCAACTTACCTGCATCTTAACTTAGAAGAACAATGTCGTTCGAACATCCAAGGTCTGATACTTTCCCACTGGGGAACAGTTCAATACCACTATCCTCACCTGACAAAAGCTCGGTCTCAAGTACCATATCAACCACAAAGTTGGAGAGAAAAGGAGAGAGGAGCAACCCCGACGTACACCACTTTTTGTGGGGAATTCGGGTGAAAGATCACCATGAGCTCGAACTGGGTTTCGACTATTCACGTAAAGAAACCCTCAACATGGAGCAGCGCCAGAGAACTGTGCGGTCGACTGAATCGGAGGCAGTTTTAAGATCAGTAAAAATGGAGATAGTGGGCTTGTGGTGGGTGTGCCCATGTTCTCAAATCCGGCAAACAGTGAATATGTGAATAATACAACTTTAACCAGGTCTAAACCCAGCTCGATTTTCTTGCGTGTGCTGTTCGAAAGCGTTAGATAAGCGATGGATAATAATACCGACGACGATTTTGGATGCGATGCTAAACAGGTTTATTCCCTTGTGGTTCTCACAGGAGAATCTGTTACCTTTCTTATAAATCGGTACGATCATCGATTCACGCCAACTCTTTGGAACTAGTTCCTTCTCCCATATCAAACCTAAGAGTTTTGTCAACTCCAGTGACAATGCTGAGCCACCGTCTTTAAAAGCAGACAGAGGCAAGCCACCCGGTCCATCAGCCTTATGTCATTTAAGATAGTTTACCTCACGGAGAACCTCTGCCTTTGACGGAGAATCGATATCTACAGCCAGAGCTGGAACCATCATGCTACTTAGCAAACCTGGTGAGGATAAAGGCCAGTTAAACTGCATCTCGAAATGCTCCGCCCATCGAATTAGACGATGCTCCTGAGTTTGAATCAGTGAACCGTTCTCTCCTTTGATCAGTTCACTAACGCCTGGCTCTCGTGGACCGGTATTTCTGATTAGACGGAAAAGGTTTCAGCTGTTGCCAATCGCCACTGTTTTTTCCATTTTCCCACACTATGCAATCCACCACTGCACTCGGCAGTGTAGAAGGTCCATTGCCTAAGCATCCTACTAATCACTGTCGTTGGATATCATACAGTTCGCACTACAGTGACTACCAATCAGCAAATTTGGCGACTGATTCAATGCGGCCAGGTAATAGTAATTTATCAGCACCGAGTAACTAACGGAGACTACGAGATCGATTAGAAAATTGAAAAAGGATGTGAGGATAGGACATGAGATCGTCTGGTTTTGTGACTTTTATAAGTTACATTGTGTGCATTGCACTATGTGAAGAGCATAAATAGCGATGACGAAGGATCAGTGGGAGAATTGCTGTCGTTTATGATTGACCGGCTTAGTAATGTGGTCCTAGTGGCACGGACATGGAGTGTAGGCCGTCAACCCAGGACGTGAACGATTTAGTCCCGGTGGACGTGGTCTCTTCTGGACCGATAATGACAGTATTGAGTAGTAAATGAAATGCAGAACTAGACAACTAAGGTTCGTGGGGTAAACTAGTACCAAAAACCGGTTACGGATGCAATTAAACCAGTCATTGCTATTCAACGGTTAGAAACCATTAACCGTCTGTAAACGAAGAGCGTAAAGGCAAGGTTAATGTCACTTGAAAGAGTCAATTGAAATCAATAAGCGGTTTACTGAATGTCATCAACTGGCACCGCATCCGTTTCCAAGAGGCAGTTTGTCGAGTAGGCACTGTTGATGACTTCTAACCAAAACAGAGAGAACACTACAGCTTAACATTACTCAGGTTAGCACTTGACTTCCGCTCACGGAGACGTTCACGATCAAATGATGAAAATTGGAATAGTGTAACCAGAGCGAGTTCCTTGTTACCTTTCCTGTGCCGTGTTAAATCTTCGAACATTTTTAGAACCAGCAACTCAACAACGACAATCATAACTTCCTTATTTTTTCAAATCCTTGGCGTGGAAGGCGTCTGACGAGAAGCGAAGAAATTTATCCGGATACACTATGCAGTATCGTACTGCTGTACTCCTCCTTCGAGTCAATATCTGTTTAACTTTGTTTTCGAAGGTGAACTATTTCCACGATGCTTCCAAAGCTTTCCAGTGTTTAAACGAACCTTCACACTTTTTGTAATCTGGTCGAAACGACTCGTCACAATAGTACAAATAAATAATCCTTGTGTGGTCTTAACTACCGAAGAACGCAGTACTTCAGAATTTGTTTTCGTGAACTTGACTGCTAGTCGATAAACTTATATGGATCTCCTGTTCTGATGAACTTGTACGAAGCGACCGTAACGTTTGTAATATCGGATCTAGACGATTAAACCCATCTTGTATCCTTGACACCATCATCTTTGTCGAGGTGGTCAGACTGGTTGGATTGTTTTTGCACCAGTTCAGTTCAAACCGATCAGTAGTCATTACTGTAATGAATCAACTTTGACATTTTTAAATCGTTTCATATCTGAAAAACCACTGAAACCTCGCGATTGATTATTCCAATGTGCTCCAATCGTAATTGACTAAAATGATAGACAAATAGTAACAAAAGGAAGGGACGCGAACACAACAAGATTGATTGCAGTTGAAAAACTGGGAGCGAAAATCTCGTTCCACCTTATTGCCACATTCATATACAGAACGATTTCTTTGTATCTGAACGTGTCGCTTACTGCAAAAGGATGTACGCTTTGAATAGGTTCATGTGAGTCAACAATGCAAAACAAAAGTGAACTGTGTAATCAGTTCAACATGCATGAAGCATGTTCTCAGCTCTTTCTATTGACATGGTGAGAGTTTTCGTCGATGAATGCCTATTGCCTCGAAAAACCGCAGCTGTTTTTCGTCTATTTTTGTTTAGATGACTCAGAAGACATTGGGCCTGTCAGGGGGATATGGTGCCATCATATGACAGACTAGGCTTGACGACCAAGTATTATGCTTTGAACCGGTTTCGCTGTGCGTTTGGTCTGCTGCTGTTTGTGTCACCAAACATTCATTCCACTTCAAAATGTATACAACCACACGGTTACGTAATCTGTTCGGTTCGACCGACATAGGTAGCCCCACATATACTTTGCCAGTTTGTCTATCCCGTGGTGATGTGTGGGTGCTGTTTCTTTCCCTCTCTCTTTCTCTCCCTCGTGTCTATTTTTTTTGGTCATTGATACCTTACATAGACCCAATAAACTCGTCTTTTTCTGCCATTAGCGTTATGTTCAGATGCGCTGAAATCGTTCCAGGCATGAATATTGCAACACTGATATTAGACATAAGGTTGCTGCCTGCGCAGTAATAGGTAAGGTCACCAAGTGGTTGGTAGATTGTACTATTTTCCGAAGTCCCTGATTGCTGAGCTTGGCGGTTAGATTACGACGTTTCATCGACCTAAATGAAGACCTCACTGATCCAGATAATTAAACGAAACAAGTACCCAAGACATTTGATGACAAGAGCCACACGTGGAATCAGGAAAAAACTAATTTAGAGAACTATCTAACAAATGAGTAGCACCGTCGCACATCATTACCTTTTCTGAATTGGCCGTAAGATTCCGTCAAACCCAAGGCATCTCATCCGCCCATAAACCAAAGAAGACCATGAAAAGATTCATATCGAAGCTAAACGAGCAACTGGAAACCGAAAATAGAAGAAACACCGTATATAACGTCAATTTCCGGGACCGCGGTATGCTACGTTGGCCAAACTGGGAGAAGAATCACCACACAAATACATAAACGCAAGTTGGCTACAATGAGACCTATTCGCTTTATTATCTGTTCATGAGGATCGAGAGTGACGTACTTTCAATCCGGCTGATTTTCACCTTATTAGAAGCCTGACACTTTATTGGATCGCATAAGCGGTCTTCTCAATTGAAAGAAATTCCACTGACTGAAGAAATGGAAATATATCATTGAGCGCATAGGTGTGAACCCCTGTTCTTCACTTAAACTCGTGTATAGAACTCAGTAACTGAAGGTTTGCAGATTTAATATGGTCTATCGGGTAATGCAAGCGCCATCTTCTGCCGATCGTTCTCCTTGACTTCCACCTGCTAATAACCGGAAGCAAAGTCCAATATACTGAACCAGGTCGAACCCTCTAGCTACTCCAACACGTCATCTATACGGGACGGTGAAAAAGAATCCTTCCTACTCACTTGATTCTGTTCCCGATAATTCTCATACAGCCTCAACGACCCATCTTTCTTCACTAAAACTGCTCGAGCAGCCCATGGACAGTTTGGGGGCTGCATCAAATTATTCTCCAGCATTTTGTGAGTCATTTTCCTCATTTTGGACTACTGTGAAGTCCTGGAATCGTTTCACGACTCACAACTGTACATTGTCACCGCACTCAAGGATACTACGGGTTCTCCCTTTACGCCGCATAATTTCCCGTTGTATTCATGACATTTCACTTTGTTTCCTCGCAACCTCACTAGAACATTCCCATTTATCGGGCTGCGTGCAGTGCCAGTATCAACCAAGCCATATGCCCGTATATCGTTTAGCATTATTGATACCATAGAATACGGTTCACTACCAGCGGTGATAATCAAGGTAGGTATTCGCTCCCGTTCAGTCAAACCGTTTTGTACACTGGAGATTGTCCTCATCCACGTTGTGGAAAATGATACCCCTGGGGCCTGTATTCACTGCTTTCCCCTCTCGCAGGACCACCGCAATGCGTAGGGTCTTTCCAACGGCCGAAGTTGCAATATGACCCTCGTTGGTCTTTCGGACCCATCAGTTGAGCAACATAAGAACCATTGGGCTTCTTGTCTGAATACAAAGCCTCCAACTTTATCGCGACTTTTACGACGTCCTCCAGTGTCGGTCAGGTTCGGAGCACGAACTCCTTCCGGATTCTGGGCATCATTGTACACTCCCGCATCCGCTGCTAGATGACATTGTCCACCTCGGTGGTCGTCAGAGTTGGGAATGCCCTTTTTTGCTAATCGACTCAATGCAGTTGCGAATTCTAAAATGGTATCGCTTAGCTGCTGGCCCCTCGTCATGAAATTATCGTCGCCTGTCAATAATTAGGCCAGGCAGGTCAAGCGTTCCGTGAAGCTTTCGGAAAGTTTCCTCCGATAGTCCCTCGTTTTGCAGTCCGTGCATTCACAGCGTGATCGTATACTGTTCCCTCCAGCAGGTTGTGTAACAGGTCCGCTTGTTGCTCAGCGGGGAAATTCTTCAGATATCTTCTCGCTTGGCCTTTCCACTGTCGAAAGTTGTCTCTCAATCTGGATTTGCTGGGAATGGGGAGCGAGCTCTCTTTGGAGTTGCCTGGCTTGTCATGATGCCCAGAGATTTCACAGCCTCCACCAGGGATCTGATCAACGCATCAGGTATAGCTACCATCGCCGATGAATTCTCTGACGTTGGCAGTTGCTGAATTCGGAATTTGCGTCGAAATTGGTTCAATTTTCATATCAGGTGAGATGATGGTTCGGAGGCAGTGTCGCAAAATGTAAAATGAAACCAAAAGTTCGTTCGGAAGTAACAGTCGATATTAAGGGGCACCTGATATAATAAACATTCCGAACAAAGTAACCAGCATTACAGGTTAGCGATTCGATGGTTGTTCGGAATGTTCCTACGCGGTGACGGGTGGCAGTTCTACAACAGAATGGAAAGAACGATTGATGGAGACACACGTACGTGTGCTGATAAGATCGATAATTCAAACCTTCCCGTCGCTACCACAAATACACCGGCCTCCGCGCCACCATCTGCTGTTAGGGCGTCGAAGATATTACTGTAAAATTATTGATTTGAATATGAGTATGTCTGACAGCTTGTCAGAGGAGGCGTGGTCATAATTGTCTATTTTAGCTCACCATACGCGTACATCAGAAATCAACTCGCTTTCAAAATCCAGGTCGATTAAAGTGAATACTTCGTTCACCCCGAGTGATGAATATTCAGCTGCCACGTAGTCACAACATTTTATGAGCGTAGAAATTAAAGAAGAACAGAAGTTAGAAAGCATGGCCCTCAGCTCTGTAACAATCTGATCAGGCTTGCTAAGGAAGCTGGGTAGATTGGCAACAACAGAGCTTTTGTACGGGAAAATAAGTGTTTGTAACTTGACCGAATAGAAGAATTCAAAACACATTTGACACGGTTGCAGTGATGGGGATGTAAGGCGTCAGGTAATATTTCTGCAGACAGATTTGGCAAACGTGTGAATTTTATGATACGAAATAATAAGGAAGATGCATCCCCGGTATGCCGCTGCATCTGTAGATATGCTTGACTGACCTGGGGATAAGTTTGAAGTCCTTTGCGAGCAGTCCGGGAAAGATTACAAGGATCCATGAAGTCTGTGGGGCATGATATAATGCGTACACAAGACGTTGGTGTGAGCAATTTTTCAGGATGTAGCGAATGGAAGGTTAGCTTCCTACATTCTACGAAAACGGCGGAAATATGGTCAGACCATATCAGATTGATGTGGACCAAGCAACTGACCACTCGATTGACGCAGATGCTCTATCATTCCCAACTTTATTGAAGTGAGCGTATAGTTTCCGGGTTATACCATAAGTGAAATGTACTTTTTTCTATGATTTCCAATCTCACCTGCAACTGGGTTCCGTCTCTACCGCGTTAAACTTAGTCCGGATAGGATGTGCGAAATGAGATTGCAATCAGATTCACAGGAGGAAACAATTTTGTCGACGGGCTCACAGAACTTGCCCACCAGTGTTTCCGATCCCAAAGGGATGGTTTGTGGTCATCAAATCATGGCTTGGTATACGAATGCGCAAAACGTTCGATTCACCGCTGGATTAAATTCTAATACATGATCAGCGTCGTTCACACACAAAGACGCATTGTGAATGCTATATATTAAGCCCTCTTTTTCTTCCTGTTTCTCTTCAACACCATCAAACAATGTTGTTTGAATAATACTGTTTCTCCCTCATGAAAGCCCCGTATGTAGCTTAAGAAGTTGACACACAGGTGCCAGTTGAGCTTGAAAATACGTTTATGAGCTCGAACTGAGAACAATTGATCTCGAAAAGGAACTGTTTCCGTTAATGTAAAAACGGCCAAATTTTCTGTGCCTGTTTTGGAAGAAGAAGGAAACGGAATCTACCATTCTCTCCCACATGAGAACAGGATAACATATACTGAAAACCGCAAGTGACTGTGGGAGGCAAATTGTGCTTGATTTCATTAATGTCCGGAACCAGTGACGAATGTGTGCTTACTATATTCTGTGTTTGCTTTCAAGGAAGCGTTTGGGAGTTTGTCCGATCGGATAGGCTAACGCCTAATCATGTGGGGTTCGCAGTTCTGAATACTAGTCGTTTTCATATCTAGACAAAACAGAACGATGCTCCGCTCAAAGAGTGGGTAAATGTATTCCGCAATCACTGACTCAGTTCGATTGCATATAATAAATCTCGGCAAGAAATCCGGCATCAGCTGTCGAGACACATCTTTCAGCAACTCTTCGAGGTGACTCGTTCCGATCGTTCGAATCACGATTACGCAATCGGAATGCAGAGCTGCTGGCGTTTAGCAAAGACTGCAGTCTGTTTGTCTCAACCGACGTTAGCTACACAATCCCACAAATTGCTGATTAACGTATGATAAATAGTTTCCTTAATATTTCCACTGGTTATCCTATCCTGCCATGTTCACGTCCTCAATCGAGAAGAGTGAACGAAATGTTTGCATCTGGCGATATTCAATGATCGTTCCGTTCTTATTAACTGAATGTAGGCGATCCAATGGTCCACGTTTTCTAACAGTTCCCAGTTGGAACTCAGTGGATGTTGAATACATTTCCTCTGATGACTCTTATCAAACCTGATGAAAGAGGGTGGTGCAGTTACTACAATCCAGAAGACGCGCATCTCGGTTCGTTCGTTGTTAATGTTGCATTCGAGCTGCATTCGGTTGCATTGAAACTGCTCATTTGCATCAGATAAATGCAGTTCACTTTCAGCCCGTTTTTGTTCGGGTTGGGAATGTAATCACATAGTTCGTATGCTTTGCTTCAGCTCATTGCGTTCTGTTCGTGTGAAGTCATCACGCTCATTCTTGCTCCATGGTTCATAATTTATTCCGCGCAGTGTACTTTCCCACCGCAGTGAGGAAGTGTACCGTTCCTCATGAGTTGGGTGTTGATACCACACAGAAAATCGTTGCATAAACAATTTAAGTCTACATTTTGCGTCTGAGCTGGTCTGAGATGTTTTAACTAGATTGATGCAATACGTAAACTTCATCAGAATGAATGTTTCCTTCCTCATGTGTTTTTTTTCAGCTTCTACGTCTGGGACATCTCCGATTTGAACAATATCCGACGCCGTCTGTCACACTTCTATCACAGTCGTGGTGTTTGGTCCATTGACTGTTTCGTAGAGACACCCCCGAATCTGTCACCATCAATGTCCTCAGCCCGATTCGGTGATTCCCATAGCGCAACAGACAGTGCAGTGCCTTCGTGGTGGACTAGCGGAACGTTTGTCACATGTGCAGATGATGGGACTATCCGATTTTGGAGTCTTGGGAATGAGTCCACGAACGACGGAGTTTCCATATCCGCAACGAGTCTGCATGATTTATCGGATTGCGGTGTGACTCTGGATACAGCCCCGGCATCTGAGGTATGTGGATTTGGTGATAAGGTTATTTTAGAACAATGTAGACACAAATTGCACGCACCATGAATATTAATTGTGCTATAACTCGAATGGGATGAACAGTGATCGATGATGTTCGTCTTATTTAATCCAACTGATGATTCTACTCTTCTCGACAGTTGTTCGTCATTGGCTAGCCCCGGGGAACCTCACCTGAAATCTGCATTAGAGCACACCATTCAAACGATGTGAGGCAAAAATATGACTGCTAATTTCTCCACATTTCTAATGATTTGTAACAATTGCTCATCTTGTTCAATGCTTATAGGGTTGCCTATCGTCAGTGCCTCATGTCACAGTGCTCATTGACTTTTGTCACTTGTGGAATACACCGAAATGATGTAATAGTCGTTCTAAATGTTCGCAAATTAACCCCTTGGCCGTATGAGTTCTGTTCCGAACTTTTTCATTCTGTGTTTTCGCATGTGTGCAGTACGAGGAGCACTCTGCCCAGGCGTAAGAATCTATTGCATTCTCAGGGAAAACTGACAACCACAACCGTGAGATTTGTAGTAGAAAATCAGAGAGTTCTAACAAGACAGGCGTTTTAAGAATTTGGTTGTTATTAGAGATATTTTGACCCGCAAAATTGGCTATCGGTGGTTAGGATTGAGCGTTGTACCTGGAAAATGCACCGCTCGATTATTACTTACTGTTGAACTTGACGCTTATGTGACTGTCGTCTGCCAGTGTGGCTCGACGATGATATCCTTGACCAGTGAACTTGACCGAATAGGATGTGTTAGACTTTAAGGAGCATGGCTAGGTGCTACGGTGAGCAGCGCAGCTGCATTCGAGCCCTTCGTTTTGTTCCGTTCCACCAACTCTAGCGAGAAAACTCCTCTGCCTCCGAACCATTTTCATTTTATTTGTAAAAAAAAATGTAGGTGGTTGGTCCGCCTACCCACGCATGGCACACAGCGCATTGGTCCAACTGGTGTGGGTGTCCACGCCTTGAGGCTTAAATGCCGCTGGCACGATTCGTCTCCTCTATCGATTTTCGCCATCGATCGGCTGTCCTGCCGTCCGTGATTTTGTGGGCTCGGTAGGGGCCGGTGCTGATGCACCGTCTGCCAGTGAGACTAAACCGTCTGTGGAATGATGCATCCGACCATACCCTCACACCCTTTCTTTGTCACCGTGATTTCCGCTTATAACTTTATTTTCTGCTTGTTTGCTTCCTATGCTTCCATTCGTTTTACTTTCGACCAAACGATACCGCGAGGCAGCAACCAAAAGAGGAACACAGCGGTGCGAGGTTAATGGTTGAATGAATCGAACTGAGCCGGTGATGTGATTCAGACCCAGTTGGTACTTTTAATCCTTTTGATCATTGGCAATCCAAACAAAAACCAGCAGAGTATCAAAAAATAAAAAAAGTAGAATAAAAGCTTTGTTACTTCGTGCGAAAACGACATCCACTCATACACCCGACCGTATTGTTTAGTCTGTACTAAATGAGTGGTTTTGTGAACCTCATCCGGAACGAATAGCTATGATCTGCCCGTGGTGACTGTGTCTGTTTTACCATCCGATAATTATCAGCCAGAAGTTCATATTCATTCATTGCGTTGATTATTCTAAAACAGCATCGGTTATTGACTGGAAAGTAAAAAACCATGGTCCCGAAGCACGCTCAGTGTTTAGATTAAAACACGGATATGTAGCCAGACAGGGACTTTATTCTTTAGCCTGTCCTATCATCGATGTGTCAGTGACAGGAAGCAGCGTGTTTATGTGATGGGAGCTTAGTGTCACCTGCCTTCAGCAATGCGGAAAGATGAGCGGATCATAGGTATGGGTGAGTCTGAATCAGTTTCACTGGGTGTCTACACTACTGTTGAATCGAATCCTCATTGCGTTTCCATGCGATATTACCAGCACTGACCATGACCATAAAATCACTTTGACAAGTATGCGTTGCGCATGCAGATTCGGCCTTAGATCGTGAATGTCTCGATGGTATTTGACCTGGGTAACCGGACTTCCCATGAGATGCTTGTAGGGCCCATAGGCAACATTGAAAACCCAGTCGTCTCTCACTGAGTACCCTGACTCTCTACGAGGTGAGCTGAAGTCAGAACGTACGCGGTTTTGTGTTCTGTGAAACGCTTTGAAGGATACTTCTTCATATGTGGAAATTCGTATTTTTTCCAACAACGGGTGAAAGTCAGTTGCAAATGAGTAATGTATCATATGCTTATGTTGGACTTTAATGTCTCCCAAAAACGTGGTTTGTTACGGGAAGATATTGGACCAGTCCTGATTAAAGTTGGAAGCTGTGTATAATTTCCAAGACCTTCCAGTGGTGATTTAAGCACTACTTCTGTAGAAGAAGTCATTACCCTAAAGAAAGCATGCATTGTATTGAGAAACTCCTTTACTATATGGATCTTGCGTTCACATGAACGATGAGCGGTCTGTCGGGTAGTATCGTACTGTCAATTAGTTATCGACGGTGATATGGCTAGCAGCTTGCGACTAGCCGCTGGACCAGTAATCTCAGCAACCGACAGCTCACACATTTGCCGTCCCGCCCACCCAAAACGATACCGTTTTGGAAAACCTTGATTCATCATCATGGTTTGCCCAAGCCCATGTGATCCATTTTACACGTCCATCAACGTGTCCCTACAGTTCTCGGTTGCCTACTTTTTGTGTAACTTTTTCCAGGGATTATCTACCCAAATCACGTCCGAGATTGTTCTCGTAGTGAGTCCTTTCTTCCCGTTCTTTGTGACGTTCTCATTTTTCGTGGTCTCCCAAACACCTGCTTGTTTATTTTGACCAAAATACACGGTTCACCACTATCCATCCACCGATCTCTTTTCCTATTCGTTTAGCCATCAAGCTCACCTTCCTCGACGCTCTTATACACACGCAGATCATTCTGTTCGTTAATTTGGTCCACAGTAGGCTATCTATCTGTACGTACACGGGAATACTGCTGTGTTTCACTACACTATAATTTTAGTTAAAATAAACGTCTTTCAATCCGTAAGGGATGTACTTATCTCCTTACTCCCATCTCTGCGCTATATCTGGAAGTGGAAAATCGTCTCTCTGACACCTCTCCTTTCGCGGTCCGATGCACTCATATACCAACTGTGCATATTAGACCGTCCAATCGCTCCATCATCGCTCACCCGTACCCACTTGTGTGGACGCGCCCGATTGTGTGCGTCTGTTTGCGAGTAAGAATGGACTTAAAACGGGTCACGTGCGCACGAAACACGTGATCGCCAGATGAATGCGGTTATGGGTTTTAGGTCACGGCTTTCCAGTCACAATTTTAGGGAACGACACGAGTCCAAGTGTGTGCGCGTTGTCGTTGTGATCAAATCTCGTCTCAGTGATTTAGTAATTATATATATATATATATATATATATATATATATATATATATATATATATATATATATATATATATATATATGTATATATATAATTGAGAAGACGCTTTACAGGGAAAAGATACTGGAGGTTTCTGGGCGAATCACACTTCGCAGCTGCTCACACCACAGAAGGGGTTTTGCTTTGGGACACATACCGGAGTCTTTGACTCAAAAGTCTGACCCACAAGGCAGTGGGGCGTTAACCCAACGCAGGAACGTGACAGAAGAACCCGTGAAGGAACATTATCTAGTCTGTCACGTGAGACCTGATTGTTGCAGGCATCCCATCTTTTCTTCGCTGATGCTTTATTATCTACCCGCTTTTCGGATTCATTCCTTATCCCCATGCACCCAATGGAACAAGCAAAACATGGACGGCGAAGCATACTACCCTGCTTAGGCGGGCGATAGCTACTCTATGAAGTGCGACGACTTCTACTGCCGTCGAGAGAAACCTCAGGTACTCCACTCCTACGTTCATCTAGTGGAGGTTTTTAGACCGGCAAACTGCTTCACTCCGTGGCTGTTTTCTGGAGTGTCCTCTCCAGGGGCACCGTGGTTAGAACCAGATGTTGCTCATGAACGGGTTCTGAGAGTGGACTTCGTCTGGCCTCTGTTCATTGACCATTGTGAAAACAGATAGGTTACTAAATGCTTTTATTATCCCTTCACTTCATACTCTTCAAAGTCGACTCTGCCCTTCTACTCGCCCGAAATTCAGAATCCTTACTTCACGCATGTCCAAATGAAAAAACAGTCTCATCACTTACCCTATTCGCCTAATTGTGGACGGTGACCAAATAATTCACGCTGTTACTGTTCACCTTCGTCCGTAGTCTGTCTAGTTTATTTTTCTCGCCTTCCTGACCACATTCTAATCAGCATATTATACTCTTTTATATGAATTCCACAGTATATCATCTACGAGCTACAAATTGATTCTTTTCGAGTGTATTGACTTGACTTGATTTGACTGAAACCACCTGGAGAAATGGCAGTCATGATTCGGAGACTCGCAATTCATGTCTTCTATCTGTTTTGATAAACTAATATAAGATTAAAAATTGAACGACACATAAAAATATGAAGTAGGGAGTTAAAGCATGTGAATTCAAGATTGCCACGGGTCGCTATTTCTAGTGACTATCCACTCTTATTCATTTTTCAGCCACTAACCGAGTTCTTGTGGCTCCCATATGGTCGCAACGAGAGTTAGATCAGTTCAGTTCATTCAGCTATCAACCTCGCACTTCTGTGCTCTTTTTGGTTGCCACCGCGCAGTGTCGTCCAGTTGTAAGCAGAATGAATGGAAGTATAAAGTGGAAGAAAGCCGAAAACAAAGTAATAAGCGGAAATCATGAAGACATCAAAAATATGCCACTGGTCACGACACCTAGCCATGTCATTGATTGTCTCCAGGTGGGCGGGTCAAGCTTTTCATGCCTGTTCTCCATGTCATGGACCAAACTTCTCTGCAACACATGCCCCAGTCACCTCAGCCTGATTAGATTTATTTTTGGTTCCCGTGATTGAAATTCGGATTTCCAACACCCTACATCAGTATTGCTGATCATCACTGTGAAGACATCGATGTTCAAACACCGATAGTCCTCGTCTGTCTTTTCCCCGTAACGGCTATTTTCTGAGCCGTATCGAAAAGGACGGATCTTACTGCCTCGGTATGCATACAACGCTTGACGGACAATCGGATAGCACGTCGGTGCCACAGACGGTTGAGATTGACAAAAGCTAAATGCACTTACTTTGTACGATATGATACTTAATCTGATATTTGGCACCTGGTGAGATGTAACTGACCAGGTAACAAACATCATCTACTCCATCTAAGGCTTCCCCTGCAAAGACAATATGTGGTGTAACGTCAGCTCAGTTCCTCAGTAACGTTTTATACTTTGGCAGAGCAAAAGGCAACCCCAACACTGCCACGCTGCAGTTTAGGTTATCTATAAAAACTTGCAACTTACCTGGATCTCCAGTCAGAAGGACAATATCGTCCGCGCATCTTAAGTCAGACAGTTTACTACCTGAGCCAAGATCGATAGCGCTATTTTCACATGAGAATATTTGAAGAACCATTTCAACTGCAAAATCGAAGAGAACGGCAATAGATGGCGAACCTGGCAAATACCACTTCCCTTGATGGGTTCGGGTGAAAGATCACCGTAAACACGAATTCAGTTTCGGTTGTTTGTATGCAAAGATTACTAAAGATAAATAAATTTCTGTGCGTCTATTATTAATAGTCGCAGACTTATGCTTGGGACTAGAACTACCGGTCCACGGAAGCCAGTTGTGAAGTAATCAGTGACTCCGACGGCTCACTTATTCACTGTCAGTGTGGTCGTCTGGACCGTTGGGCGGAGCATTTTAATGTACGATTCAGTTGGCCCAGTTCTGCAGTGGATCTTCCGGATATACCTGCAAGAGAAACGATGCTGGTAGATATGCGGGCCTAGTACATTACCAACAGACGGCCTGGCTCACTGGTCAGACAACATGCCATCGCCCATCTAGAATCAAGCACAAGGTCGGAGACAATGAAGCAGACAAATCGCAATTGGGTGACCAGAATCGCCTACAAGAGTGGAGCCAGCCAAGCGGTCAGTGGTTAACATTTGTCTGAACCGACCAGGGTTGAATCAAGCAATCCAGGCGCAATCATACAAACCAGCCAGAAGGGCCGTTCGGGTTTTTCAATAGACCCATAACCTTTTATGCAAGGTTTTGGTCATCTTTAAAGATATATATATATATATATATATATATATATATATATATATATATATACCAGGACGGATCGAAACAGTAGATATCACTCCTGCACCATAAAACGAGATTCACCGGGTGATAGGTTACTTGAAGAGGTACAATGCCGCTAGACCGGATAAGTTGTCTGCGTCCGTTTTCAGCTGGGAGGCGAAGCTTTGGTTTCTGAGTTGACAAATTATTTGGGATAATTAGGGATAGTATGCAGATTCCCAGGTAATGAATCGGTGGTTGTGCTGATTTACAAGAAAGACGACGAGTCCTGTTTTGAAAACCACAGAGTAATTAGCTTGGCGAATATTGCATCCAAAGTGATCGTAACCAGTTCGCTTCGTCGATCGTGTTTGCATGTCCCGGAATCACAATTTCATCTCTCTCACACACATCATTCTGTGCATCAATGGTTGTACCGAAATTCGATCTGAAGTGCGGATATTTCTACTCTATTCCCTTCACCGATTGCCAGTTAGTTGAAGTCGGAGATATGATGTTCGAACTCTCACGACACTGGTCATCTCTGATGATAGACGAAACTCCACTGGTGCGCATCTCTTTTCCACGCTGAACTAGGCTTTTATACGGTTTTCTGCCAGCACATTGTGTGCATACATTCTTCTTCCATTGCAACGACGTGTCAGTATGTGCAAAGTGAGTATAAAAACGTGTCAACTCTCTGTTCTACGAGCAGTAGCAAAGAAGGAGTGGAGAAGTATGATCGTTACTGAGATGCATCTAGGATGAATAGAAATGCTTCGTCATTGAAGTCAATGATTTTAAAATAAAATAGGAAAAATCGGCCCATCATTACATTCCAAGCAATGCCACAGTCGCACAGGTGATTTTGTCACACCTCACAACAAATAAAATGGCCAAAATTTCCTGCTACATCGAATAACCATAGCCCCTTCTGTTTTTAACTAGTAGACCCATTTGAACGTTTTCCCTTTTTATTTCTCATCTTTTTGCCTCAGTTCTTATCGAAATCCAAACCCAAAAACACTCACACACTGCAGTGTGGTCGAATAAATCAGCTTCCATTCATCATGATTGTCTGCCTACGTTGCTTTCACTTGCATAATCGGTGTTGGTAACCTTCTTCCCCCGCCCCCTGTTCCCAACTGTCCTGTCTGCCTCAGCAACTACTTCGGATCATCTATACAGATCCGGGACATAAATTCTTATGTATAACAGATCGTCCATCAAGTAAGTGCTATGCTTCGCCCTACTGTACTGTAGTGCACGATGTTTTTGTGCCTTAAAGTTCCGTTTTGTATACTTTTCTGTTAGATACATTTTGCAGTTCTCTCATGTTGTGATATTGGGTGACAGAGATAGTTTCACAATTCGCAACATGATCGTTTCCACACCCTCCCTCCCCCCACCATCACCACAAGCCCCTATCATTCGTCACGTTGATTTCATGTCCAATCTGTAAGATTGGACTAATGATTGGTATCGGTATCGTGGTCCCCTCACCCAGGTACTTTCGGTCACATCGTGGTTTATTCCTGTTTCCATCCATCCATTCTTTTGCTCTCCTTCTCGTTCTATCTTCAGTTGAACTGACTTATGCTAAGTTCGAAGGTAATGTCGTACTTACAGTCATACATACGTCTTAGCTCATACGCAATGTGTGTGTGTGTGTGTGTGTGTGTGTGTGTTGCCAGTGCGATTAGGTGCATGCCTTCTACCTTCCCAAGGTGTGAGTGTGTGTATGCGTGCGATTATTGTTCCGTGTCTGAGTCCGTTTTCCCGCCATCCCTCCCTATCTCTCTATCTGTATGTGCGCGCGCGTCTGCGTTTGGCATGCCGACGTAGTTGGGACCACTGGTTTGCACGTGTTTACCAGTTCTCGTTCAGATGAAGCGTCCGATTTCATTTCCCACCTATGCATGCAGTATATTATTTTATATTGTAAATGGGTATTATATATTACTTCCGTTATTATATAATTCAGCACTATCACCAACCCACAGACCCGGTTGCCTAGTTTGTGCTCTATCAGTGGAACCAACGCAGATCCCATGTGGTTAGAGAGTTAGTGACCGGTAGACAAGTGATCACGTTCAATTCACGTAGTGGTGCTTTCCATTTCCTCTTGACCTGTCTGATTATTTGATGCTCGTGGACAAGACAAACATGGTGTGTGTGCGTGTGTGCTGGAGCCAATCATAAAGTCAACGTGCACCGACAGCTTTTTAGGAATCGCAGATGACTCATCGAGTGTGAATGGTGCAAGTGGTAAAGGCAACACACTAAGTGGACACTGGAATTTTCACCCCATCCTTCTTTTTCATGTGGAAAACAAATGGAATCACTAACATCCGCCACAACTGCGACCTCTTGCCGTGTAGATCACTCGCACATTCATACACACACACACACACACACACATACATACGTGCTGGTTTTCGGAGTGTGATGGGTTGTGAATCATTTGTTCATCGTGGTAGAGCAATATCGCCCAAACGAGACGACAATGTTATTGCTGGTCCTGTGCTGGCAACTTCCAGCCATTGTATATGCCATGCTACGTATGGAAGGAAAAAGAGGCATATATAACAACGATTAGAGCACATCATGGGAGAGGACCAACGACCAGGATCGATGGCTAGAGGTCCTGGATCAGGCGTGCCAATTTGCCGGACTATCTGTACAGCAGTCGTAATCCATCCTTGGAAAAATTATGGTCTACCGGTTTAAGGACTAGTATGATGCAAGTAATGCAATACATCAACAAAACAGAGTAATTTTCGGTGTACATTGATGTGGGTCGTGAACTCGATCCTTTAGTCGCGGGACTTCAACGAAGCTTTGACCGATACGGTGGCGGAGTCGGTCAGATAGACCACGCCAGATCGAGATCCGTTGTTCACTTCGCCAGGTGATACAGCGCTCTCCCTTAGAGCGTACTCACTCAGAGCGGTCACTCCCTTCGTGCTTATTTGAGTGTGAGTAGAAGGACAATGGATTTTTACATAATATGTTTCGTTATGCAGTGTGAACGTTCGACTCACAATTGTTCACCCCGGGTTCGAGTCCCAGTTGGGGCTCGGTGGACATGCACTACTAGTGATTCTTAACGAGGATGAAACAGCTGTACGGTGCTTCCATGATTTTCAATGATGTAAACGTTCACACAGCATGCTGAACCATATTATGTCAAGGTTCTTTACTTGCACAAGAATGGAGTGTCCGTGAAGAAGAGTGTATCAGTTTGGTACAATAAGGACTCTCATGATTGTGAGAAATGATGCCAGCGTGAAAACTGGTAGGGACCAAGGAACTTCAAGTCAACGCAAAATCTTGCGTCCACGTCTCGGTTGTTTCACTTATGTCGAGTGCTGTGTACGAATTGTTTTTCACTGCCGGAATATTAGTCTCGGAAATTGACGACGACAAAGAGACAGATGACTGAGAAAAGGTGCCGGTGAGGACTGCAATTTAGGACAGGCGAAGACGTGCTGGCCATTCGCCAAACCATCTTTCTGTCTACAAACGAACCAGTCTGTCTATTGACACTGGACACTGTCCCATTCCCCCACACTGGCGGGTTACAGTCATCCTAAACGGCTATTCTAAGGAGAAAGACGTTCACGCTGACAAGAAGAAGGAGATATACGCCTGCCACTTGAAAGAGATGCCGTTTGGAACTGGATCAGGTTTAGGCTGAAACCTGCCGTAGGGTCAACATATTACGTTGCTCAGTTCAATCTCTTTCCGAAAATTTGTTTCACCGAACAGATATAGACACGCTTGATGTGTATGTTACTTCCAATTGTACCGAATACGCGAGAGATTCATTCAATCATTCATTTGCATACGTTCGCCGTGCAGGTTTGTTTCTGAACCGGAAGAGTTTGTGAATGTGCTCACTAATTAGTGCGACTAGTCGTCTCTGACCTTTTCACAGTGGGAGGTGAGTAAATTAAAGGAAATTAAGTACTTGCATATGAAACTATTGATATCACACACCGGAGGACGTAGTCGCCGATTGTTGATCATCAGTCAGATTGACATCGTTAGCCTCAACCCTGTGAACTGAAACTCAAATTACGTAAATCCCGAATCAGGTCCAAGCACAGTTCCATTTTTTCGTGGTCACTCAGTGCACATCGACTATGACTAACGTTTTCAATTAAATTCACAGGAAAACGCATGTTGAACGAACTCAGTTTTGGAGAACTTCGCAGCCTCATTGTATCACCACGTGATGACTGTCGAACCGTTGCCGTGATCATTGTTGTGTTACGGGGCTGTGTATTTCATGTGGTGACTAGAGTAGTATCTATTTGTTTGTCTCTTCTGCGACTCAACTAGAATTCTTCGTTTGTGCTTTGACTGAATTACGTTTCACTGTCTGTCGTTGTACAACAATGTTGAAAACTAAGGCAGAGAACATCAGACAAGTAAAGAAATGGAATGGATGATCTCTGATGCATGTCCGTCAACCGAACCTGTTCTACTCAAGATTTGGGGTCAAATTAATTGTTATCTGTTGATCTGGAAAAACAAAACGTTCTTGTTTCCTGTGATCTTTCATACATGAATTTGTCTGTGTGTGTGTGTGTGTGTGTGTGTTAGTGCAAAAAAATGAATTGTCTTTAGTGCATGGTGTCGCAGAAGCATATCATTTTTTCTGAACAACACCATCATGCTTATCGGGTTAGGGTATGTTGTCATTGCTTCATGTCTTCTGCCTGTTTCCCATCCGTGTTCCTCTTTGAATTAACCCAATGAGACTAAGTTAGATGGTTTATTGGATCACCCGTGTTGGTGGTGATAGCCGTCTCGGGTTTGACAACTCACTTATCTTCCTGGTTCATTCGTAAATTTGCATGACCCCGTTACGGAGTTGACAAATTATCTCGCTCTTGCCATCATCCATCCGAAACACTAACCCGGTCATTCGCCTCAATTTTTCTCGCCTAGCTGGTGTTGGCCCTCTCGGTGGGCCACCATCTACGACTGTATCCTCCAGTGGAATTGGTGATTCCGCATTGCCTTCTCCGTCGTCTCCGACTGTGCCGAATTTCGGTGACTTCTTCTCGGGCACGAACGCGGCGTCTATCTCTTCTCTTTCCCACGGGTGCTGTGTTCGTACCGTGTGTATCAGCCCGGATTGTCGACATTTGGCCGTGGGTGATCGTGATGGACATTTACGGTTAGTTGACAAACGTTAATCACTCGTTTCGATTCCCTCTGAGACAACAATGGGGCCGTTGTTTCTAGGGCTGAACGCTAGAAAATCCTCATGATATGGTTCATCATGGAGTGTGAACACTCAGCTCATCGTGGATAAACTCTCAAGACAAGAGAAGACAAGAAGATGCTTTATACATACCCAGGGGGTGAATATTCAGCTTTCACATAACCAAATAATACATTCTCAAACTTGGGGGAAAACAACACAATCATTACAGAAGTGTTGGCTACTGTTGAGTTACTGGTTCAATCGTTCTTTAAGATGCAATATTACAGTTTCGGGGTTGTTTAAAAACCTTGCCAGGTACGGAATGTTGGAACAGCCGTAAGCTCGGCTGCGTGCATGGAGCTGTGTATAAGTGGAACGTGTGGTGTTCGTGAAAAGGGTGGGTGAATCCGTGAGTATTTTTGTGGGAAGCTTATAGCAAATTTTGATGTGTTGGTAAATGATGAGTTGAGTGAGTTGGTATTTGGGTATGCCACTACAAGAGGATAAGAACCTAAGAAATCTAGAGGTTGTTTTAAAGTATTTGGACATCAGACCTGGAAAAATGGTAGGTGAGACATAGAGCAAGTGGAGTTGAACACATGAAAAAACAGTGTTTGATGCGGTGTGTCGGTACATGGTGGAATTTGAAACGCGATGCATAAAGTGAACAACATCTGATCTTTGTAAAAAATGTGGCTTACGTACTGTGCCGTGGCCAGGTAGGGTTCCCGTCCAATATCTTGATGGTTTATTTGCATCTCGGTGATTGATACTGGAGTGCAAGAGTAAGTGAAGTCGGAGTACTTATCGCCTCTCATAAGGGAGAATAGAATGTCACCATATTTGAGAAAACTAACTTTCCAAAAACTTCCAAAGTCAAAGCGCAAGCAGTGGCACGGAATTTGGAAGAATCCGTCTTAGGGACAGAGTTGATAACCATTAACCTCCAGCAGTCGAGAAGTTTTTTGTTTTTCAGGCGCTGGTTGAACAGTTCGGGAAAAAAACAGGCGAGAGAGCGGCTGCATACACCTTGGGGACTATAGGACTAAAATAATTTTCTGGAATTTAGAATTAGTTCTCTGTAAACATCGTGGATGGAAATACAAAAAAGAGGCACGTTCGAAGGATCATCTTCGGCAAATATGGGGTGTACTGGGCCCCATCCGAAAGGCGTCTGAACCGAAGAATCAGTCAGCGGCCCCCAGTGGGTTACGAACCTCACGTTTCGTCCGGCTGTCTTTCGTGTTCAACTTTGGATAGTTAAAGGCTCCGATTGTGGACCCCTAAGTAAACCATCTGCTTTGGTCTGGGCAACCTGACAGTATCGCGCCCATAAAGAAAAAAGTCAAGGGATGTGACTCCATGTGCCCGTTCTTCCTTCATTGTACCACGTTTTGTTTGGCATGCGGCGTGAAATCAGGCGAGTGTGAAATTATATATATATATATATATATATATATATATATATATATATATATATATATATATATATATATATATATAATGCGCGAATAGGGGAACGAAATGCAGTGGAAAAATGTTTCAGATTATTGACCAAGAAAATGTCTAGGAGGACGTCTATTCTAGTTGGAAAATTGATAATGTTTACAAGACCAAAAAGATAGAAAGAATCAACGTCAAAATGAATAAAATCACCAACTGAGCACAAAGAAATGTTCAAGTAGTCTGATATAATTTCTGCAGTGAAACCAACAAATTCTTGATAGCCATCGATGGAAAGTGTGGATGAAATCTAACCATTTACTAGCACAATCGAGCGAAAACTATTTAGCGTGTAGGTCTGCATTCAGTAACAGCGAGATTAGTGTGTACGATTGAATACGTAAACAAAATTTTCATGCACTTGCACCAATGATTGTCGATATATGGGACTACACCGCCATCTCGCTCGCGTTGTGAAACAGGGCGATCCATACGATATCCAGTGAAACTTCTTAGCTCAGCGATTCCTTTGTCGATGTCATCGTGCAGCCACATTTGTTATAGTAAAACTGCACCTAGCTGAGGGTATTCATATGGCCTAACAAGGTCTGACAACACCGACTAGTTTTTCAGTAAGGAACGAATGTTATTGATTATCATCACGGGGGCTCATGTTGTGTATGGATCTTTTACGAAGAGCGGCCGACCAACCTGCTCTGTGTTTTCTAGGGTCGTCCCTGGGCTTCCCGAGAATTCTATTCCACTTGTTCTTTACCAGGTTTCCTAAAAGAACCAAGCGGTTAGACAAGTTATTCCTTTGAATGATTTCAGAAATTCACTGGGATATGTTATCGTGGACGGTATTGCTTTAACAGCGCAACAGTTATTTACGATCTGGGTCAAAAAGCAGCACAGCAAACCGGCAAACGTGTAAATGTTTTCCAGCCGAAGTAATGAGCCTTTTACTTTTTGTGTAGAACGTGAAACGTTGTTATTTTGCTAATTGCTCTTTCACTGGGTGATCTTTTACTATCTAATTATTTTGCACAATAAACACTCTGAGACAAAGGAAACGTACTTTAAGAGTTCACAGAAATCGTCACTCGGGTTTTTCGGTAAGATCGACCGATGCACACTTCTATAGTGCATAAGATATCGCGTTTTCGAACAGAGTGAAGTACCTAGTACATTCTCGAGTTCCCATACCAGTTGGGGATCCGTTCTATCCCAGTGTTATTATTGTTTTCTTCTGTGAGTACATCCTTTGGGGTCACTCACACTATCCATTTTTCTAAGCCTCTTCGCACACATCCACAGAATGGACTTGAATAGTTCAGACATCGTTTTTCTTTATATATATATATATATATATATATATATATATATATATATATATATATTCGATGCGCTTCGTGAACCACGTATATCTGTCGGCTGTTCTGGTAGGTTACACATGTACCATAATTCGTTGCGGAAGCCCTGATCGACCGCTCTGTGGTACCGGCAGTCTGTCTTATGCAAACGCACACACGGTGAGCATTTACCGCACAGAATCATGTGCGGCTCGAACAGATAAAAGCCTTATCGGGATTGTGCTCAAATTAAGCTGCCGAATTTTCGCTCATGAAGACGCCGGCCCTGAAAACTATGTCAAGGGTCATGGAAACGTATGGCATAAAGCTAGTGAACAAATAAATTTATTGGCCACTTTTTCAGTCAAGACGTTAACCTTGGCCCGAATCACATGGTGTTGATTGGGGGGGGGGGGGGGTGATGTGATGTTCACCTATATTCTGTTGCCACCCACTAACTCCAGTGGGGATGCTTCTGGCTTCGAATCATATCGGTTTATTCGTACAAAACTTTTTTGTTTATATTAGATGCATGGCGATCATAGCCAAAAACTTGCATAAAAGCTCATTAATAATTCTAAACCGCTTATATGGTTGGTTTGTTTGATTGCACTCGGATTGGCTTATTCAGCTTCGTTCGGTTCATACAAATGTTAGCCACTGATGGGTTCATTGCTCAGCTTCGCTGGTCACAGTCTTATCTGCGATTCCGCACAGCCGATCATGTGCTATCACCGACCTTGTTCTTGATTCTAGACAGGCGATAGCGCGCTGTTCACCAACTGAACCAGGTCGTCTGCAGGCGACCTGTCAATAGATGCCCTCACAACCGATGTGGCGAAATCCACTCCGGCTAAGCCAAATATTATCCCTCGATCCGCAATCGCGTTTATTCGTATGGATTTAGACTGTCAAGCTCTTTCTGGGATAGGACTAACAATCTATTTTATTTCTTGAATCGATAGAACTCGTTTTAGCAATTTGCTGTTTTCTCACCCACAGCCTCGATTAGCAACGCATTCAATAAAAAAGTGTGGCGTGACGATCGTAGTGGCGAAATGACTCCTACTCTTAGCCAACCTCGTTTTACTTTGCTGTCAGTCCACAGCGCGAGTCTGCATTCTGAACAGTGTCTCTTTGTGATCTTTATCTCGGACAATTATTTCTTTCAAGACCTAGAAATAACTTTTATTTACATTCCACTTGCTTTTGAGTTTAGAAAAGCAATGAACTCACCGGTTGTTACGATACGGAGCAAAGCAAAAAGAATGAGTGGGTTTGTTTTAATCGTTGCTTCTGGTGCTATTTATCTGAAGTCCTCCTTGTGTTTTCCCGGGTGCAGTGGAAGAAACGCACCTTATAACCACAAGTGGCTATCATAAAGTTCCGTCAACCGGGACTGTGCGACTTGCAATAAAGAGCCTTATAGATTCTCATTGAACCAGGATTCGTGACGAACCGGGGGACAAATTAGTTCTATCTTTTGACTTCGGTAAGTGATAACTGTTCTGGTCCATCCCCAGTAGATTTAGTAAAAAAGAATTCTCTGCTCCCGAACCGTCTTGATATTTTAGCACAAAAATGACGGCTTATGTGCGATGTATGATGGTCATAGCCAGGTTCTGGCGTTCGAACTTATTGGTCCACCTGGTGTTCACAACTAGCTCTTCTGAGTGGTTAGCCTGGTTCTACAAATCCATTTGGTCGATTCGGTTCAGACGACAGTTGGAATCTGATTGGTCCTTTGGTCCGCTTCGTTCGCTCCAATTTTGTCCTCGCTTCAAGACAGACGAACACTTGCTGGATGCTCGCCATGCCATCGTGCTGTCTAATGAACGAACCAGGCCGTCCAATCGCAGTATGTCAGCCGATTTCATAACGGGGTTAGAAACTCCCGCCTCGGTTTTAGGGGTCTGAAGTTAAGCACTATTATTAACCAGTATCCACGCACACACACCTCCGTACTCTCAATCCTCTATTCACCCGCCCGTTTTCAGAGTATACGCGCTGGAAACCTTGACGGCTGTCTGTCATATCCCAGCTCATGACAGTGAAATCCTCTCGCTCAGTTTTTTCCGTTCTGATAGTGGTAAGTTGCTATCGTCCCAATGATCACCTAATAATCTCACTTTATGTCTTTTCTCTTTCATCGCAGTGCTGGAGGCTACTGGGCCCTTATCAAAGCAGATATTGTGTGTTGGCTCGTATTTTGGTCTATGAGAATGACTTGTTTGAATAGCGTAGCTTGTTCGAACCTTGATTACGCATGACTCCAGTCGAACTGGCATAGCCCGCGGTCATACCCCCCTCGGGTCTATCGGGGCGAGGATTGTCGGAAATCAACACCGACTACATTGAGTGGGAAACCGCATTAAACTCTCCATAGATGGTTAGTCGTGGTTACCATGAGGGCGACGGCGACGCTGTCTGCCATCATTTGCCTTCTGCTTCAAAATGAGAGGTTTTCATCAGTCGACCACTACCGGCTTTCACAAAAGAAACGGTTTGGCGGTGTCGTCCGTGACTGCTTTTTCCATCGAAAGATTGATTTACTAGATTCCTAGTAGGAAATTGTTTTTTCCCCTGTGATAAAGTGGACTTCTTGTTCCGTTAGTAGTGGTTTCTGGTGACCAATGAGTGTTATTTTGGTACATTTTCGAAATTGAACGCTTTTCTTCACGCAGACAGACCACATCGCTTGTCATATTGATCACCAGCGACCATAGCATCCTTGTGCTGTAGGTGGAACGTACGGTACAATGAGCTTTCGGGCTGTTCTTTGTTACCTCCTTTTTTAAAAGTCTTTCCGATGTGTCAGCTCGTCCTTCGAGAAATTCAGAATGCTGTGATAGGGGCATGACTTTGGGTCAACTGTTCCGGTAGACCGCGTTCTGTTTCCATCCATCTCGTTACCACTTCTGGCTTATTGGGACCTTATGTTTTTCACGGCTCTCATATCGCACGGATCTGCCTCTTGACGTGCGGTGGGCCCCTGTGGTTGAGACCTACCCCATCACTATACTCATAAGTAGTCATTAAAATAATAAGCAAATAATGAGTGAGGTGGCGGTCTCATTGTTTACGCTGCGCTATCCAAAAGCGTTACCGAGATTTTTCGGGACACTCACGCCAAGTGTTGTTGCTTTCTTATCTGGCTTATTGGGTAGCAGATTGCTTGCTCACCTACCTACTACTTCACTACTCTCAGAAACCAGATGCGTGCTTGCGTGATTAACCACATACTGTACTTAATTCGCCAGACTGTGCGGAGGCGGTCAAGTTGAGGAGTTGGAGAACTCAGTCGTATCAGCATTAAGGACGGATTCTCAATGCCTTTAACTATGGAAAATATTCTAACAACTCTGTGTTGAAAACATTTTGTTTGTAACTACCTCACTGTCGGCCTGTTAGCAGCTACTGCCAGACCAGTTCAGTTCAGTTTAGACAACCATTAACTGTGCACTGAGTGCGGTGGCTTTGGTTGCTATCGCCTAGCGGCAACCTCAAAAGAAAATAATGAAAAGAAAATAGTATGAAAGGAGTAAGAGGAGAACTACAAAAAATGGCATCAAATCAATGGAGAAAGGTTGTGAATACAAGAGCGCCACTAATCGCGATACCTAGCCATATCCTCCAGTATACCTAACCATAGAGTGGGAGGGTCTCTTGAACCCCACGCAGGAAGTCTAACACGTCCTACATGGCCAAGTCCACAGGCTAGGCTTTTCATGCCTTTCTTCCACGTCATTCACTGACCACTCTTACTCATGTTCCAACTGTGACCCGCCTTAACAAACATCGCACGCCGAGGAATCCTGTCAGGGGACGTGCGCAACCCTAGCCTGGTGAGCTTAAGTGTTTCTGTAAGGGTATTTGCTGACGCATCGACAGACGGCCTAGTTTCGTTTACAGGCTGCACGTATTCGTCTGTCCAAAATCGGTGGCAAACCTCAAGCTTCCGAACCGGGTCGATGGTTCAGTCAGTTCGTGACGAAACGGAGCGAAGCTTGCAACTTACCTGCGTCTTCACTTAGAAGGACTGTGTTGTCCGCATATTCACGGTCTGACACCTCTTCATCCGAGAAAAGTTCATTGCTACTGTCCCCGCTTGACAAAAGCGCAGTCTCTAGTACCATATCAGTCACAGAGTTAGGGATAAAAGAGGCAACCCAGACGTGCACCACTTTTTTGGTGAACTAGAGTAAAACATCACCGTAAGCCCGAACTCGGCTTCGGCTATTCATATAAAGGGATTTTACGGTGGAAATGAATTTCTCCGGTACACTCTTTAACAAGAGGCAGTGCCAGAGAACTGTGTAGTCGTCTGAGTCGAAGGCCGCCTTAAGACCAATTAAAACGAGATAGTGGGCCTATGGAAGGTCCGCGTGTGTTCTAAAATTCGTCGAAGAGTGAAAATGTGATCAATACAACCTCAACCAGGTCTAAACCCAGCTTGTTTTCGCCCGTTCACTGTTCGCGAGCGTTAGATAAGCGGTGGAGAATAATACCAGCGAGCAGTTTAGGTCTGATGCTAACCAGACTTATTCTCCCGTGGTATTCACAGGAGGATCTGTCGCCTTTCTTAATAAATCGGTTTTACCACCGATTCACAGCAGCTCTTCGGAAATTGTTGCTTCTCTCGTACCAAACAGAGGAGTTTTGTCAACTCCAGTGACAATATTGAGCCACCATCTTTGAAAACGGACGGAGGCAAGCCATCCGGTCCATCAGCCTTAAGTCACTTAAGATAGCTTATGTATCGGAGAACCTGGCTTCTGACGTAGGATTGGTAGCAAGAGCTAGAGTTGTAACAATCGTGCTAGTTAGCAACCCCGTCGTAGACCAATGGCAATCCAACTGCTTCTCGATATGCTCCGCCCAACGAAAATAGAAAATCCGCTTACATTTTTCACATCCAAAAGTCCAACGCCTCGAGCTGGAGTCAAACTGGTGACACTTCGCTTACCAGGCAGATGTTCTACATTGTATGAATATTTCAATGTCCGTTGGATCGCGTTCATCCGTGTGCTTTTCGTCGCATTGGGAAGTGAGCGACGAGGCTAGTCCAGTGATTAAAACCAGAGCAGTTGCAATCGGTGTATCATTGGAATAGTGGTTCGCGCGTCATTGACTATTCACTTACTTTAGTCGTGCACGTCTGGCCGTACCGTGATGGCTTTGTTGGCAGAACATCCGCCGGGTAAGCAGAGTATCGCCGGTTCGACTCCGGCTCTTATCTATCCGTGACATCTCTCTCTCTCTCTTCATGACGAACAATCTTCTATCACGCTTGAGGTGAATTGTTTTTCGTCCGTGCGAAAACTTTCGGGGTCGGGGAGAGGGTTATGTCGACTGTTCACTTCGAATGCCGTAGTGACTTTGACGCGTACGACAGGCGTGACCGATGAATTCGTTTAGCCTAGCTTGGGCGCTAACAACAAAATGGGTTTAAAATTCACACTAGTAGTACTCCTCACTGCTGTTGTCGACCAAGTCTCTTCTTGTCTAATTTAATTTTGTTAGTGAAGATTTTAACATTATTTTCAGTAAGGTAGAAATGGTAATCTACGGATGTTGCGTGGGAGGGGTCGAGTTTCGAACCCAGGACCCCACGACCTCCAATCAGCTGCATTGAATTGACCAGCGGATTGTAACAAGAATCTTCAAAATCACAATAACTGCTCGCCATTGATTCAGTGTAATAGTCCCGAGGTTGGTTTTCGTTCCACGTGTTCCACTGGATTGTCATTTCTTGGTTCTCGATAGAAGTATGTGGGTCGTCTGAGCTCATCGGATTGCGGTCTATATCATTACAATTTGGATAAAAACGCGCACGAGATGCTGCTGAATGCTTTCTGCTCGAAGTTCCTCACCCTGGGTAAATTACTGCATCTGTCTAATTTAAATTAAAATGTTATCGGATCCGCGAGCCAATTCAAATGCTGTAGAGTACGTCCGTTGTCTAGACCAGCATAAATGTTACGCGCAACGTCAGAAAACGAAGTCCCAACGTGTGATTTTTATGCATATATATGCGGCACTTTATGAGATCAATTATTACAAGGTAACGAATGGTACAAACCTCAATTCGTGGCGTTCACCGGGCAGTCAATATCATAGAACACAGTGCGAAAACAAGTAACCACAATCGAGGGCCAGCAGGCCAGTTCAACCGACCACAGTTCCGACTGCCTAACTGAGTCAACTAGCCTGGCAGAACCGCAACACCAGTCTAAGAGTCGCACGCAGTCCAATCAGAGGTGGGGTTGGTAAAACAAGTCGAGCGAGCATAGTCGAACGGGGCTAACATGGGTCATATCTGACCGGAAGGTCACAGGTGTAGGACGTGCAAGGAATAACTTGTGTGTGTGGTGTGGTGGTGGTGGTGGTGGTGTGTGTGTGTGTGTGTGTGTGTGTGTGTGTGTGTGTGAGGAAGATGATCATATAGATCAATAGCGAGCCACGGAAAATCGATCATAAACGATGGTAACATCGGCCTGGGGCAACGTAAAACAGAGGAGTTTGACAAATACGCATGGCAGATTCAACACCACCGCCCCAAATTCGGTACGGCTTTATCACAGTCCACTCGCTACTATGTACCACTTACCCGTCGTCGGCACCTGCCATTAAACAGCTTCGGAACGTCCTGTGAAGATTCTCCCCATAACCTCTGGCACCGGCCCATCCAGCTTCTTTCATGGTGTGATGCGACTGGTTCACTGTTAGTATAACGGTCTTTAGCTCTAGGCGGGGTATTGTATTGACTTCAGAGGAGCGAACCTCAATATTCCCACTATGAAGCAGCAACGAGCCGTATTTGCATCAGTGGCACTCCGCAGATACGCCACCACACCGTATCCTAGCTCGGAAGCGTTTGAGGACAGACGCAGGGAGGGAGCTGCAACATCAAATTTGGCAGGTTTGAGGCATCTCGGTACCCGCAGGGATTCAACCACTACTATTTCCGACTTCCACTTCGCCCATGTCAGCTGGATAGGATCACTAACGGGTTCATCTCACGCGCTATTTCCCTGTCAGAGTGTTTGTAGAAAACTGTTTGGTAGGATAAGCAACGGAGTGACAAATCCCAGGGGATCATTTAATGAAACCATATAGGGAAAGTTGCTTCTTTTGACAGGTTTCTAAGGCGGCTTTCTCTTCCAGAGACAGCGACAAGCTATCCCCACTGGTCTCCTTTGAGCATTTCATTTCGAACAACGCCATATTTTGTGAACGCACCGTAGTTTCTATAGTTAGTCTATATACGTACGGATGGTCTATTGTCAAATAGGGATTAAAGGAGCACGACCAACTATAACTCGGGTGCAGCGTAGAATTATGGCATAATAGGAAAATGTTGTAGTGACAGATAGGAGAACACATCGATAGACACGAGTAGACTGGTTTAGCTAGGATTGTTGTAGGTTGCGAATGCGAGAAGGCCACAAAAGCAGTTTTCCATCACTTCTCAGTTGCTTAATCGCTTTTTGTACTTCTGATTCGATATCATTTCAATATATGAATCAAAGCTAGGGCGCTGAGCTGGAGGTTGATGACTGGAAAGTTGAACTGAAACTGACTGACTCTTCCATGTTCTACGTTTTTCGCCCAAAAACGCCCCCCCCCCCCTTCCCTTTCTTATATAAACTATGGTCCGGAGGTCCCGTACCGTCAGTTTGGGATGTTTCAAACAAGCCCAGCACAGCTGTACTTTTATGTCGTGCGTTCTACTGTTGCGCGAAATTTGTTGTGGAGATCAGGCACTTGTGTGCTCGTTCCAGTTTGACAGCCCACATGTACATCTGTTCTCTTGAGTACGCATGATCCTCATTAAAGGGAAGGTCGTTTGGTGTGCAGTCGGAAGGTGGGAAACAGGGAAGTCATGTCACGAGATTGCAGTGTTTCGGTCTTTCAAGATGGACGGTGAGCGGATGGATGGATCGGTTCAAAAGTACTGATGATTGTCAGCGACGCACAAGGACGTGGAGACTACAGAGATGATGTTCTCTCTTTAACAGTTGGAGACTATCTTGAAAGAGGAATGGGATCGTTTGTCACAAGATACCATCAGACGGTTGATGACGAGCATGAACCAATGGTTCCATACCATTTTATCACCTTAAGGTGGCTCAACAACGTACTAACGAGTGATTGTTAGAGAACGATCACACAATTTTCTATTCACAACGAAACAATTTGAATTCGACAGAGGATTTCGCTGATGTACAGTTTACTACGTTTTTGTCTATTTCGAAGGGCGGGGGCGTTTTTTGACGTATAGCTTACTTCTTTTAGTAGAGAATTTAATGCTGTTCGGATTAACAGGAATAATCTCACCTCTATTTGTATTTCCTCTCTTCTCACTCCCATCATAGTTCCCGAGTTGGCATTGCTTTGTTCTGCTTCACGCGATCGACTGATTCATATTTTCGACCCGAATCAGAACTACTCGCTGGTACAAACTGTGGCCGATCATTCGGCGGCAATATTTGCCGCACGCATTGTGGAAACCGAAGAGGACGGAGAAATTCGACTTATCTCGTGCGGTATGGATAAATCGCTACTGATTCGAGTCCTAGAGGTGAGTGAATTTCCCGCTCGAGGTTCACTATGAGCAAACGGCTCATCGGTCTGTGTACATTCCCTCCTTCCACCCGGGAACTGGAATTTTTGTCAGGCCAGCAAAGGCCTTTCAAAATGGGTCAATCTCGATGCTTTCTTATCACGCATCAATGCGCACGCATACCGGACCTGGGGCTTTCTATCCTTGATCCACCCGATCAGCGATTCCCCTTTTACCCCTTATTTGACGGATGGATATGATCATAGATTATTGGTGCCGTAAATGGAGTTAAATTTGCATCGGTCTAGCTTATCGGAGAAGAAAACAATTTTTTTCTGCAGTAGTGGGCCGTTCATTTGTTTGCGTGTGCGTATGCCTGTGTGTGTGTGCGGGTGTTAAAACGTGACGGCTTCCTTACTAAATGTCGGTGAGAACATGCCAAATGCATAGAACGATATATATATATATATATATATATATATATATATATATATATATATATATATATCTTGATAGTAAGTAGTGTGTAAACGTGTGGACAAATTTCCACAGAAGCGCACGACTGGTTTCGCGGTTGTTGCCCGGTGGTGGTCGAGCGGTTACTTACTAACTCAGAGGTCCGAGGTTCGAATCCCCCTCATCACCGGCTCCTTTGATGATAGACAGTAATACACTGTCGTCCGGATCGTTACCACACCTGACCTATTGAGACCTTATGTGATTCTCCGCCACTCCCTAATAGTTCAGTAGGCCCTCGTGGCTATGGGTTATATGACCCTTCCACTGCACTCATGCATAAGCATGTAATAAAAAAAAGTATTTCTCTGTCCCCAAATCATCACCATTTCTGATCAACTAAGGCTCCTTACTTGGTTCACCATTCCAGACGTCAGGGCCAAGTTTGCCGTCTGTTCCTTGCTCCCCCCTCCCCCTCCACGAAAGCTGATGGAATCGACCTTGTTCACTGCAGTCACGCTTAGACTCCATCGTCAAAACCTCATCTGTTTTGATTCTTGATTTAGATTCAGACATGACGGTTTTTGTTTATTATCCTCCCGAGTTACCTAATGATGAAAGAATTAATTTAAAACGTCTAAGCCTTTTTTTTGCTCCCAAGATCCCAATCTTTGAGCTCGGTGTATAGGTCACAAGCATTTTGTCATAGGCCCTGGTGACTTTATCCGTGCGTAGATGACGACGTTATCTCGACTGATGGTAAAACGTTTGCCATTTGGTGCTTGAAAAAACTATCTAACCAGTATTCAAAGCTATCGAGGTTTAAAACCGCAAGTTAAATGGAATACACCTATACTCGAAAAATTGAGAGCAAAAATTCCTGCTTTCAGGTACGCAACTCACCGCGGTATCTGATGCTGTTAGTCACAGCAGTAGTGAACGTCTTTGAGAATATTTTGTTCCTCACAAGAAAAGTTTGATTGTTGAATCCACATCGTATCGCATCTCAGATTAACATTCCTTATGCGATTCCAGTTTATCTAATTTCTTGTCTACTCTGATATCATATCATTTCATATCTCTCTGTCTTCATCACACATCCCGCACCTTTTGTGATTTCGTCCTTAGCAAAACTGGGTGAGGTTTGAGTCATTTTGTTTGCCTGTGTCTTTCACATCACTTTTATCCTGCTGACCTGTTTTTCTATGCGTTTGGTGTATTTCACACTGTACAATCGTTTTTACACTGAAAGAGATCACCTGTTCATAGAATTGGTAAAGTTCATGTTCAAGAGCACTTAAGACTCAATAGTCATTGGACAGTGCCGTCTATTTTATCACCGATTACCCAGTCCAGAGTACGAAGTGGATTATCGGTGGTACACCTCTGACATATGCGTCACCAAGTGGCACTCGTAAAGCATACGGATCCGGAGAATTGGGTGACGGACGGAATCCCCGGGAGTCCACGAACTCCGAAGTCTGATGCTAGTGTCACTCATGATCGTTGGATCTTGGACCTATCTTCGCCATCGATTTTGCCAAAGTTCAGTTTACATGCTGTATGAGAGACGTTTCACCGAGGATGAAAGGCTAGGTATGCCTTACTTGTCTAGAAGTTCACCGCGATATAGGCGCTGCTTCGAGCGGCAGCTTATCATAGCTGAGTTCCGGATGAAAACCGAGATCTGGTGTTCCGTCTCAAGAAGACACGACAGATTCCTCATCAGGAGTGCTGCTCTTATCATCTAATATACCCTTTCACTCGTGACCTATCTGGGTTTTTTGAGTGATAGTCATCTGAGAATTGAGGAGATAGTGGCTGTTCGAATTCCACCAGTAAGTGGTTGAACCAGGTTCAATGGTTCTCCAGCGAATCAGTAGCTGCCTTTGTTCTTGGATTTCAAGGCTTTTCAGCTGCGAGTTCTCTTTCTCTACGTATAACAAATCAGTCGCATAATCTACGGAACCTAATGTGTCGCGGTTTGTCTTCCCCATGCATAGTTGTACGAATAATGTATTTGCCTTCATTCTGTTATCGGTGTTGGTCAAACCTTATGGGTTCCTAACTTTCAAGTGTGTCAGATTTGGTGGTACAGTTCCCCTCCCCCCTGCCAGCAAGAAATAATAGTCGGAATCGCTCAAACCCTTTCTTGCTGGTTGGTATTCTATCCAGAAAGGGAAATGGTTACAAGGTAGTAGTCACATAGGTAGTACCATTTTTAACGTGGTGTGCTAAAAATACGCATTTTGTGTCTTTCAACTATTTTGAAGGCAAAATTAACCATTCATTCGGTATTCTCATCCCTTACTATCGAAACTTCCCCGTGCAATTAAAGTACTAGCATATACGCCGTAACTAATTCACGCATGAGTTAAGTAACATCCCAGAACGTTTGCAAAAACATTTCCGAGGGCCCTCTGTGCAAAATTATGCGCCATATTTTATGGACCCGCTGGAAATCAAATAGCGAGTTGTTATTGGTCTTGAATTTTTCACCCCCGCGGTAATCTGATGTTTTGTTCACTTTTTCTTGCTGCAGCCTGCCAGAAACAGAACATTTTCCCGTTAGGCTCCAAGAAACCCATGAAATATTTCCTCTCCGAGATGGAGATGCGTGCAGGCTCTGGAGATTAAAAATCGTGTCTTAAAATCGTACCATTTTGCCGTTGTTGTTCCAATAGGTCTTCTGTGGAACGCACCATACCTGACAATTACTGACATCGGTTATTTCCTCAATCTTCCGATTATTTTCTCCAGGGAAAACTGTCTTGCACAGGAAAAAAAATTTCTTACAGGGAGGTTATTGTAATCTGGGAAGGATGAGTTACTGTAGTTAGCTTTTCACTGTCGTCCGTACCACTACCACTCTTGACCTGAACTGGAACTGAATGTTTTTCAGGTCTCAGGTTCTTGATTGCCGTTTCTTCTTGGTATTGCAGTGGGCCCTTGTGGCTATACCGTGTGATTTTTCATTGCTCATGTACATAAGCAAGATATAAAAATGCCGTCCAGTCGAATCTTATCAGCTATCCCGCACCGTGCTTTCCATGCTTTCTGGGCGCGGGTGAACTGCGAGAGATGATCATTTAATCATGTCTGTTTGTGTGTCATCTGATTCAAAGTAAACACATCAGTGTATCAGGGTTTCCGTTGCGTTCAGATATGCAATCTTCGGTTGCTAATTGTTTTTTTCTTCACTGCTGACAGCTACAAACGAAACGCACCGCTCGCTAGCGAGATTCAACATTCTCTGATATTCTGTATTCAGCATCAGTGCACAAACCGTGACATGTTCCAGCAATCCCGAACTTCTGTCTAGTCCTACCTTTAGTGAATACAAAAATATTTCTTAGTACAGCAGAGCAAAGCTAAAATTCAAAGTGTGATACGGTAGTTCGAATCGGATTTCAACCGCCTCTATCACATTCTCACAGACACACTAAAATCAGAGTTAGGCAGACCAACGGAAAATCGGGATACTCTATCTGCCTACCTGGTCCTCTGTCAGATATAATCCATCGGGAGCCATAATCCCAGCGTTCCTTGTTAGAATGATAGGTGTTCATCGCCGAAGTAATGCACTTTGCACATGTGAACACCACGCGAAAACGGGGTCTGATAAAAAACCAACAGTGTTCTATTCTACAGAATAGTTTGCGAATCTGTATCTCTTCTATTGCAAGACCCAATCAGTCAATACTTGATCTGCTCATCAATCTCAATAATTGCACACTAATCCTGTCATTCGTCAAAAACGGAATCCAAATCCTTTGTGATACCATTATGTTACGAATCGTGGCATGCCTCAATTAGACCACGTGGAGTTATAGAGCTACTGAAATTCGCTACTAGCGCATTTGCACCGGAATGGGGCATGATCCGTTGTGTCAAACATCATGACTAATCATCATGTATTTACATCCATGTTTCAATACTGCAGCAACCTGGGCAAGTCTCTTGTGCACCCAAAAGAGTCCGCTTGGCCAACGTGTCCATAACTCACGATCGATCTTATTTAGAGTGCTCTGTTCATTCGGACAATCAGCTTATTCACGCACCCATCAAAAATGAATGAAAGTACCTCAAAGACAAACCTCTGCTCACGATTGACTAGCAAGTGGACAGTCAGCAACCATATGCAATATGGATTCGGGCATTTTCTCCGTGGAATTTCGTTGTGACTCGTGACATTTCTAGCTGACGCGAAATTTTACTTGCATCTTGTAACCGTTTCTGAGTCCATTTCATTTTGTAAACACGAAAATTTTGAGTTCTCCTTAGAACCCGCACGTCGAATATGGGTTTTAAAACACTGAACTGAGTATCACAATTTTTTCCTGTTAAACGTGGGGCAGTGATGTTTGTTCGCCGACAAGTCGTCCCTGATACCGTCTCAATTTTTTTCGAACTCGTCTCTATCGCCTTTATCAGTGCGTCCTATCGAGGTCTTTTATTATTGGTTTCAGTATTTTCTCACATGGTCAGCCATATGGAAGAAACAGGTTTATGCATGCATCAGTATCGTTCTTTGCCTCACTTTCATTCTTACCAACACACTTAGCCGGACGAGGCCGGTCTGACTGCTCACTTCGCACTGGAACATCATCTTGTCGGTCGGCATTCTCAGCTGGACGCTGCCTTCACACCGAACGTGTGCCCGCCACCGACCGGTGGTGATTCGAAACCGGCCACCGCGCGCCGCCGTTACTTAGCCGTGGCATGTCAAGATCGTCGTTTGCGTATTTACAATGTGACAACCGGTCGTCCTGTGCGATGCTATCGGGGCAGTTTCAACGAGGATGGTTGTCTAGTTCGGTGCACAATTGATCCGACTGGGTCGATTGTGGCCACTTCAGGTTAGCTTCCTCTCTTATTCCTCGTGTGTGTCGGTGATGGTAGTTCAGGCGATTTTTTTGAACTAAAAATTTGATTTGTCGTGGGAAGGACCACGTATTTTCCGATCAATATAAATACGTTTGATGGAAGCACTTTCGTAATTTTCTACTATACCCGTCAATTACCCGGAGTAAATAAGTTACGGTTATGGTTGCCTTTAGCCATTTGATAGAAAATCTTGTTTAAATCATTGTCCTAGGCAGGGTGTGCTATTTCACGACACAAGCTAGAATCCACAAAGTCAGTAATGGAATGACACTGAAGCAAAATTGCCCTTTCTTTTTTGTGCTTTGCTTAATCTCCGAGATGTCTCATCAATCGTTTAATTTCACTGTACCCCTTCAAAATGTCTTCATCACCCTACATTTATACAGAGCTTCTATTTCAGTGTTGAGATCTCGGAAAAATCGTTCTCTACTGTGGAAACAACCAGATCAGCTCTTCCAGTATATTATGCCGTGTAATATTGTATGACCTACAGGCTCTCGCATAGTACCTCAGTTGCGTCTCATCGGTGTTCGGCGTTGTCGCATCCCTTATCCACTGTGTCGCTTTATTCACAGCCATTCAGTACAATCAGCTTGAAATATGTTGAACTGAACACTTTCCTAATTGGGCCTCTCAAGAGGAACGGAATCCTACTGAACAACTACTATTCACCCGATCAACAAATGTGATTTTCGATGCGTCCCTGTATTATGGTCAATTGTGAGAGTTCACTTCAGCATTTTCAAGCTGAATATACTTATTGGTTGAGAATGGGACGAAACAGCTGAAGACTGGTGCGACAAGCCTGAGAATTGTGAACCATAATTGACTGACTATGCTATATATATATATATATATATATATATATATATATATATATATATATATATATATATATATATCGCGACCGGGTTCCATGGGTGTTACAGTTGAACTGCTCGTTGTGCCGGTGAGCAAACCTCTTGATTATCTCCACTGGGTGACTCCTCGATCGTCTAATCCCAACGGAAAAGTAGCCACGAACAATGTACTGAAACTATTCAATTGGAACCAAAAATCAACACTCCATATAGCATGAGGCAAGGAATACATGCACACATGTAGCGTTGTTATTGATTGCCCAGCGTGGTGTGCAGATGTGATTGGTTAAGTCAGATCACATAATGTCATACGTCTGTTTGCTTTACAGGTTGGTGTAAAGCGTGGGTAGTAGGTTATTTGTCAGTGGTCGATGTGATCAGTGACGTGTGATAGACTTATTGGTTCATGGGTACAAGCGTCACGACGGCACTGCTGTGTGGTATATGCGGGCCTTGTCCGTGGGTTGGAAGAATGCAGACTGCAGCCTCGTTGATAACGTGTTTTCAGGGGGATTTCCGACACCCTGACACCTCTTTTTCGTTGGATGGCCTGTCGTAGGAGCGCACAGGCGTCATGTTGTGTGGAATATGCGGGTCTGTCGTTTGTTAGTATTAACAAGGTACTTGCTTGTGGGTTGGAAGAATGATGATTGCCACCTAGTTAATGACGTATTTTCAGGGAGATTTTCTGCCCCCTGACACTACTCTGGCCTAGTCTTTCCTCGGAGAAAGGGATTCTGGCCGAGATCAGAAGGCCAGTCGAGTATCGGAGATTGTAGGTAGCCCCACTAAGGCAATACGTAGTTGTTATTTTTGTCTTTTACTCTGTAAACTCCCACTTTTAGAGTAATTGACGAAATAAAGTAGAAAAGATCGTCCGTGACCTAGGTCGAGTTGTTTTTTGGATGAAGTGGATAAAGTGAAGGGAAATCGGATATATGAGGGATCTGTGAGTCACGACCGAGACCATTTTTATATGAAGTTCTAGTTGCGATATATTGATGACCACTGCTTCCAGTACTCGTGGTCCACTTGGATTTTGAAGTCATGTGGTGACACGGAATACTTGAACCTAACCAGCTTTTGGCGCATGACGAAACTGGTGCGTAGCTTTTCACTTCGGGCCCCGAGGTTACTCAGTAGCTTTTTCACGCTAGTAAATAGCTGATAGTTTTCTGTTCATTGGTGATAAATGTAACGCAAATAACAGGTTTGTCTAAATTAATGGCTCAAAGTGAGAATAAGTTGCGTGGCTGTGAATTGAGTTGGCGACAGTTTAAGCGTCTGTCCGAACACGTTGGTTCTGAATAGGTTTGTGTAAGCAAATGAAGATGATGGAAACTCGTTTTCCGTGATCAGTTCCAACACATTCTCTACCATCTAACTCATCAGCTAATCATCTGGTTTTGATTATTAGAAGCTTGTTCATAACCACCGTCCTTGAGTGATAAATCTTCCGCTTCCTGCCCTTCCTAGTTTGCCCGTTATGTAGTTCTTATTCTTATATAAGCTTTAAACGTTGGAATCGCACATTGGTCAGTGTAACTTGTATAACCATATGTTCGTTCATAACTGAATGCGAGCCTAATTCATATATTGGGGTTTTTGTTGTTGTTTTGTGCTGCATTCACAGGCTCTGACAAACAGCTGAACTTGTTCCATCTGCTCACGGGTGAATCGATAGCCACATTGTGCGGACATTCAGAACTCGCTCTTGGTCTACGTTTCCTCCCGGACTTGCGTCGTTTGGTTAGCGTGAGCTCAGATAGTTGTATTTTCGTGTGGCGCCTCTCTCCCGTCGTGACACAGCACTTGTCCACACGCACGACCGGGTTATCGAAACACACTCAGTCGGTCGGTGGCTACCCTGCCCACTCGGGTGAGCCGGTAGACAATCTGCACCCGGTTGCTCCGTTACGCTGGCCTCATTGTGGTCGAGGTCCGGAGGACTCGCAGGCGGAGGAAGAGGATGAAAATATGACGGAGGCCTCGTCTTGGACCAACGAGTCTTCATCAGTACTGTCCACGGCCGCCAACACTAGGCAAGCGAGAACCCGTCAGCAAGTCCATAATGGTCGAGGTCTAATCATGCCGGATGAAGACAGTGAGGCAGATTTGTTCTCGTTAGACGCGGAGGATCTATTACCTCAGGTCTCATTACAAGAGAGTGGTTTTGGGGATGTGCATGATGGAAGGTAAGTACGTTTTATCCAGGATGACGACGACGACAACGGAAAAGGATGTTAACCCAGATTCGTTGATTTTCATCTACGCACCTCGATGACTGTCGTATCTCCGTTCGTAAACACAATAAAATCGCATGCACAATTCCGCTAGTCCAACAGCTATATCCCTCATGCTTTAGTTCTAACAAATTTGCCATATTCACAATCGATAGTAGCGCTATTTTATTTTTTACAAATAACACCTGCGAATCAGAAGAATAGCCGAAATGCAAACGGTTCATAACATGTTTCCTCCCTTCTATTCTCCTGAATTGGATACGGAGAACCTAATTTTGCAACTACGATTTGCCTTAGTTTGTCCTGTTAGCTAATAAGTATTTCTTTTTCTTCAAGTCTGTCAGCGAACACGAATCGGATTGTTTTGAGGATGCTTTTACCCTTAGCTATTCGTTTTGAAACCGGCGGATTCAACACTAACACTCTTGAGTGACTACTCTACCTAGAGCTTCTACCTGCTTTTAAAAAAGCTTCTGTATTGTTATTGTCAGAGAAGATAATTGCATGCTCTCGCAATTGCGCTTGATTACCTGTGCGCGTTATTATGCGACTTGAGCATCCACGCTGCCGCGAATGTGGTGTTAACTTACCTGTCTGGAGAGTCAGTTGTGGTTCAAATACGACGAAAGTTGCTACTGATCGGCCATATACACCGGCTGTATATATATATATATATATATATATATATATATATATATATATATATATATATATATATATATATATATATATATATATATATATCCGATTGAGAGCAAGCTTGGTACGAACGGGACGACAATAACAGTTAAAAAAACAGTAACGGAAGGGATAAAGTACTACGGGGTGAAGGAAAGCGGTCAGCAGAAAGAGCGAATCAGTTTTTTATCGTACACTACTTGATGTTCTTTTGGTTGCGTGTGTTTGCAGCAAACAAAAGTGCAACAGGCCGCAACTATATTTTTAGCCATATCTTTCAACGTCTCTAGCCAACTACAGTCGTCATCCCTCGGGCCCCAACGGGGACGACGGGAAGCTCCAACCGAAGTCAGTGCTGATGCTAGCTTCATTATACCTCTTCACAAGTCTTTACCTGACCGCCGTGTCATTTGTCCCAGCTTTGCTCAGCACGGAACGGTAGACGGTGAAAAGGCATGCGAAAGACATATCAACGCCATCAAAGGTGGTGTAGGGTGCTTACCTGAGTGTTATTATCTGCTTAGTGATAAGAAGATTTAGTACCGAGATGAAACATTTATTATTGATACCAATGGATTTCCTTCCCTTTTACCTGACTCTTGCGGCTCCGAGAGTATCGTAAATCACAACCGTGTAGTGAAAAGACCACGGTAGCACGATTGAAAACGTGTTTATCGGGATAGTAAACGTTCAGACATGTACACGATCGGATCATGTGAGGAAAGTTCGAAACACAACCAGACCTGGTTCGGGTCCCAGTGACAGGTTCCACAGACCGAATGCTGAGCCAAAGCATTTTTTCCATTTTGGTTGCGCTACTTGTTTTTGAAACCCTTCCCACGGTGATGACACCGTCTTTGGCAGAATGAGAGGTTCAGTGTTTTCATAGCTTCACGACTAACCCATACATGAACCGACTGAACCAATACGGATGAAGAAACTTGGCGAAGATGAGAAGCCGTTCATCGTCGGTGTCTTCTGTGCCGTTGAATTAGTTGCCTCTGATTCGTTTTTCGATGAACCTTCTTTTCATGACTTATTCGCCTGTGTATATTGCTTGGATAAAAATTGATAATATCTGTTAAAGTACCTGACATAAATACAAACCTTGGACGGTAGGTGTGAGCGTTCAAGATGTATTCGACTTTCCAAACGGGGTTCAAAAGACTGAATAGTTCATGTTTTGAGGATAATTTACGGCTCAATGATTTGCTCTGTGCATGGTTTCTTTATCTACCGCATACTATAACACGTACTTTCTTTTTCTACGTTCACATGTTTCTTCTCCCCGGGTTATGCTGGTTCACTTTGGTGCAGTTAATAATTTATTAGACTGTAGAATAAATTCCACAACAGAGAACTTTTATCTGCGTGTGTTCCAGGTAGCAATCGCACTCGTCCACAAATCACCCTCCCCTCGCAAGCGGTGCTCTTCAAATTAGATAGCAAGAGTAACATACTACTACCGGTCCCGCATGTTAGTAGCGTCATCCGGAATGTCATTTTTGCCATGTGGACTATTACTGGCGAGGGTTTTAAGTATATTCTTTCATGAGCAGTTTACAAGTACTGTCGAAATTCAAATTGGATCTTAGGTTTCGGAAGTATTCTATCTTTTGCACGCAATGTATCACCATGGCACAGCAGTTTTGTTACCTATGGCTTAAGCTACATGACCAGTAACTACGATGGCATCTCGGGTTGTGTTTTCTGCCGCTGACTCATAGCACCATCGACAAACAAGCAGGAGAAAAATAAGAGGTATATACTCATATTCGACGGCTCACTATACTGCTCATTGCGTATGTTATCTATCGGGCAATAATATCTTAGTTTGCCTTTTCTATGGATAACTTCTCCCACTCTTTTGGGAGTCCACTAAACAAGTGCTGAAGCTACCAGTTATCTCTTTGTCCAATACGTGTCTTATTTTGTTCTCCAAAGTCCAATATGGTGAAAGTTCATTAACTTTCTTCTTCAATAATGAAGAGAATCACTCATAGTCAAATCGGGTTATCAAAACTGCACCTTTGAAGACCCCGTGGCTCCAAGCGTCCAAAAAGGTATAACAAGAGAATACAACTGCCCACGGAAAAATGTAGCCAAAACCTCGTTATGCGTGAGATGAGACATTACCCTTCAATGCAGTAGTTTTCTCCCATGTAATTCGGACGCCATACGGCAGAAACATTACGATTTTGAACAAGGAAGAATTTCGAGAAATGGTTGCAACAGAAACACTGACACGATGCGCTTGGAAAATACTATCCAGGGTGGTGGATTTTTTTTTCATTTTAAAGATACTTGATTTAATTATCGCAGAAATTATGTGAACATTTAATGGACTACGCTAATGTAACATGCAAGGATCAGTGATCTTCTGCCGGGGCGTTGCGCGCGTTCATTTTACAAAAGCACATAAGGAAGAGAAACATCATGAGCCTAGACTCAGTAAGAGTATTAACAGGCACCAACACTTAGATTAGTCGAACAACAATATGGTGGCTTACAGCTTGGTCATTAAACTAGTATGACTTTTGTATGAAGACTAAGAAATTAGAACGACCGGACACTTTTCCTCTCTGGTATGCCTATCATCAACCGAGAGTTTTTTGGTAAAGCTCCAATTTATATTGTACTCCCCAAATGTGCCTGCAATTTTTTTCTTATTCCCTTTAGGCAGAAACGCTGTCAACGTCTCGGCAACAAAGAACTGCTCTTGGTAGGGTCAGAATTTGTTAATCAGTGCCGAGAACCGTCTGTGATGAATTTGACTTTCATGGTTTTAAAAGAAAATCACGTTCGATATTTAACTAATGTTGTACTTTTGAGCTATGAGCAAATTTGCCATGGTAACCAGTGTCACATAATTTCAATTGCTCATAGAATGTTACAGATCTAATGTAAACTATATTTGATTGTGTAGTATTTCATATCCCTAACCTTTGTTTAGTATAATATGGAAAAAGAAGAACACATTTACTCAAATAAAATGTCTCATTGGAATTTCGACAACTCCTGTAAATACTCACGCTCTGGTTGTCGATCATCGTTTGTCCTTTTCACATTTTCTTTTACGCAACAGTTGCCTCTAGATTATCGATCATTTTTTTTTTAATTCGTAACGGTAAAATTTATGTGATTTATGTTTCTTTTCGTTATTGCCAAAGTTCTGTGACAATTAGAAGAAAAATTAGGAAAGCGACGATTGTTTGGTGCATGTGACCGAGGTCATTTGGTCCTAACAAAAAATGTGCTTCCGTTGGGTGCTTTCAATTCAGAAAACTGGACTGAACGTTGTTCTGTTTGCACTCAAGCTCAGGAGCGGCATGAATTCCCGTGGTTTAGTGTACGCTAGTGGTTGTACATTAGTCTACGCCTGATAATTAGTAACCCAGATTATCACACAGATCTATGCAATACAAGGTCATATCGTGTTAGCGTTTGTGCATGCAGTTGCTCGGCTTAAAGTCCATATGCGAATCACATGAACATTTGTCCGGTCCGATGAAGAATGTTCTTTCGCCGTCACAAAAGGGTCACAAGCTATTGATTTTGTACTCCGTGGGAAAAATAACATTATTCTCCAATGTTTATCACTCATTTGGCCGGTGGTGGTCAAATTTTCATCATATTAGACTTCTAAGCTCTCTCTCTGGTTTGAATCCTTGCACCACCACCTATCACCTCCTCAATTGTCGAGCGGTAAAAACATGTATCGTCTTTAAGGTAGGAGGTTTGAATCTCTTCATTATTAGCCACTCTGTTCGCTGTTATCTGGTTCAGTACTAATTCTGACGTAGTGAGACTTTGTTTGGTTCTCCACTCCACATCAAGTTTCGGGCTCGTCTCTACCGGTCTCCCCTGATAGCTCAGTGAGCTTTTGTAACCGTGAGGCATGCGCTTCCGCTGCACTCATGTGCAAGCTACACAAGGAAAACATGTTGGAAGCCGGTGATCAGGTTGAAACAACTCGAGGTTTCCAACATGTGTTTTGTTTTCAGACGACCTAATAGTCATCTTCATGACGCATAAAGCTACACTGAGGAAGATTGTACATCCGGTGAAACCTGATAAGAGGCAATGTGTGTCTTCGGTTTCGAATACGATCTTTCATCATCATCATCGTGCAGCGTTAAACATCAGGGCAAGCCCCACTGACCACTGCCTTTCCCACCATGTTGCACGTTGAAATCGAAAGAATGTTTATACAAGGTGGACAGGCAGTGGACCTACACGGGTGGAAGAAGAAAAGAACGCCGTAGTAGCACATTGACCAATCATTCTGATTCGAAAGAAAGTGACGACACCATCGTCACTGTTCACGGTTCACTCCCATATCCTTCAGTGTCTCCAGCCAACCGGTTGAAGGGGTCCTTTGGACCCCAACCACGAAGACATGGGGCACCTACTTCTCCTAAGCTCGATGAACATTTCCTCATTCCCCGTTGCCATGTCATCTGTTGACCTCCATGTGGCGTGTTCTACTCCCTAGGTGGAACGGAAAACAGGGCCCGATACGGTAGACGTGTTTTCCATATGCAAACGTGCCCCAACCAACGAAGTCCACGCTGGGATAGAAAATTCTCTGAACTAGTTCCCAATACCCTATTAATGACCTCAGTATTGTCTGCCCGGTCATTCCATCCAACCTTAGCGATGCAACGCAAACACCGGTGGTCAAAAGCTTCAAGGCGACTGATATTTTCTGTCTTGTAACCATACAACAGAACTGGGCGCACCGTAGCACAGTATACACGACCTTTCGACTTCAACGAAATATCAGGTCGGTGCCACAGGTGCTTCAGTCCATCGCACATTGCTGGAGCCTTGGATATATATGTGGCCACTTCTGCTACCATGATTCTATCCGTCGTCACGCTGCTGCTGAGGTAACTGAAGTGGTCGGCAGTTGCTAGCACCTCCCCATCGAGCATCAATCTCGGAATCGTTGACGTCCAGTCTTGCAATGTCACTTTGTACTTTGAAGGTGCAAAGTGCATGCCAAGTGGAGCTACAGCTCTTGCAAGTCCATTTAGTGCCTGTTGAGCATGTTTCATGTATACGAACGAGCAGACAAGGTCGTCCGCATAATCTAGGTCACACAGCTTTCCACTATTTCCCTAATTCGAAGCCTACATCATGAAGAGTTCACAGAGCATTCTTCATTATCTCGTCCATGACGAAGTTAAACAGGAATGGCAAAGTGCGCCTTGCTTGAAGATAACCGGCAACTAGGTCTTGAGAAGTGGAGTAGGGATCCACATAAGTTGAACAGGAATGGCGAAATGGGAATTCCTTGTTGAACACCGTTGCTCAATTCGAACGAACTGGGTAGTCCACCGCAAACGCTTATGCGGCCAGAAGTATGAGAGTACAATGATCTCTGTAGATTCGTGAACTTCTGTGGCATATGTTTTCGGTGGAGGGCACTGAATCGAAGATTCCTTTCAAGGCGAAGAAAATCATTATCGTCGGTCGACGCTGGGTTTATCCGTGTGACGTGTTTCAAGTAATTGCCGAAGATTAAAAATTTGGTCGATACATCCTCGACCTAGGCGGAATCCGGTCTGTTGTTCGCAGGCGTTCTTTTCGCTAGCCGGAGTCAGACGGTGCAACAAAATCGAGGCCGGTACCTTGGTGACTATCGGAATTAAGCTTATCCCACGATGATTACCACAGTCATTGAGTATTACCTTCTTGAAGATGGGAACAATCAATGACTCACTCCATATTAACGGAATACGCTCCTCGTTTCAAATGTCACGGAGCAAGACGGTAAGTGATTTTATCAACGCTTCACCACCCAGTTTGAAAAGAATTGGGGGACGTTCGTCGGGACCCGCCGCGTTCCCTAGCTTTGGTAATCGTATACATGACTCCACTTCCACTTCCGATGGAGGCTCAAGTGATACCACCCGAGGAGTCGCAGCTGTTGACACGGGAGTAAATACACAAGCGTGCGGCCAGCTAAACTGTTCCTTGAAGTATTCGGCCCAACGGTCAAGCCTTTGCTGTTTGCTATGGATGGGTTATCCATTTCTATCGCAAATCGTTTCACTGACCTGGGTGCGCCGTCCACCGATGTCACGAATAAGTTTGAACAGTCTCTGACTGTTATCTGAAGCAGCTGCTATTTCTATTTCTTTGGATACCTTGACCCACCAATTCTCGCGATCGTTCTTAAGAATTTTCGTAATTTGCCTTTGTAGATGTCTCCGCATCTTATTCATCTCCTTACAGTTCGAGAGCGGACGCTTTTGCTCCATTATACTCAGCGACTCTTGCGAGATCCAGTGTCTTTGATGGACAACGGATCTAAGACCACAGGCAAAACCTGTTGCAACGTGCATTGCCTGTTTGATATGAGCCCAATGCTCATCTATATTACTGTTCGTCGTATATCCTAGCTCGTGTGACATGATGTTTCATGGCACGGTGCTGTTCACAGGTCTGTGTGATATTATAAGACGAGTAAAGCGTATTGACTAAAGAAAAAGCGAAATTCGTGAACACCACCGATGATCGTCCTCCATCTTTCGCTGGATGCACTGATGACACCATGCAACCGGTGCTGAACATCCGATTAGAAGAATGATACAAACGATGAATTTGGTTACATCGATTGCCAGAATCAGATGAGCTTAGCTCTAAGACAGAATAGTATTGTAGACCGTGCAGTCGTGCAGTGTAATCACGGTGGGGTGCTGATTGAATATGGGAATATTTTTTCCTCTCATCCGGATACAGTGCCATTCTACTTACGTCAGAAAGTGATTGTAGTGGCTTAAGCTCGAAGTTACCCAAAACACTTTCGCCTACAAATTGTTTTCGGATGTTAATCATGAGTTTCTTCCTTATACTCAAAAATTCTGAAGTATTCCAAGTCACTGTGTTTACCCCCCCCCCTGTTTCCCACTTATATCAACAAATTGCCAGTTCGTTCCCCGTCCGAGGTATGTAGATATGCTGACGATGTTGTTCTGTGTTAGGCCATTTCCGATCCGTCATATTTTAGAAACTTGTGATAACTTTTCTCAAATAGCACATTTTCCCACTTGATCTGGTTTAAAACTGGACCCTTTCAAGTGCCTTGAACCTGTTTGCAGCAGTTCCTGTTCCCCTATTTCAACAGATTCTGCTTTTGTTTATTCCAACTTGTCTACTAGAGGTATCTCAGTTAAGTATTCGGGAGTCCACTTTGATAATAGTCTACGTTAGACACCTTACATTGAATACTGCACTGGGTAACTGAGATGTCTGTCTTCTCAAATACGGAAACAGGCAGTATAGAACACCACAGGCTGTAATTTCCAACTTTTTCTTCCAGTGTGCCCTTCCTATCCTGCTTCACTATCCATCTGCTAGTTTCCCCGGCTTTTTGAAACAGGACTTCCAAAAAACAAGCTGCGGCTTGGTAATGATGAGCGTAATGCTCAGCAAGAAGAAGACGATTCGACCAAAATGGAAATTTATCCAGAAAGAGTGGCACACTACACATGCAATTACAGTAAGAGAAGAAATGTACATTACGATTCTTTCTCCGGGAATAACACTGTCTTTAGTTATCTTCGGGGTCCACCAGGTCGATGCCTTCCGGTTGAGTGACCGTCTTCAAACTTCGTAACACTGTACTCTCCGTCAATTGGCTCCGTCCTCGGAGCCACATCTCTCCCTCCTTCTGGAGGAAATTCCAGCTCTAACTGTACTGGCGGTACTATATAGGTTTCTGGGTGAATTGTTCTTTCACAGGGTTTGAGCTTATTAAAGTGAACAACAAACAATGGCCGACCAGAGTGCGACGCATTACGAATTACACAGGTGCAGTTTGACAATATCTTTTCAACTACAGAAGGCCCTTTCCGATATCTTGACAGCTTTGCTGGCACGCCACCCGTGGGCACAGTGTTATGGAGTCACACCAGATCATTTGTTTGCAGCGGCGTGCCAAATTCCCTCTTGTCGTAATACTCCTTCTGACGCCTCTGGGCTAATTTTAGGTGTGCTTGCCAGCTCCTCTCCGCGTTTAATAGAATCCCGTAGCTCGCTCACATACTCTGTTACCGAGGTGGGGAGGTTATTGGTGATGGGTAGACGAACATCCGTGGTTAGCCGGATCTCTCGACCGGTCCATAACAGACTTGGTGTTTGATTAGTCGACACATGGACCGTGCTACGGTAATGTAATAGACGGTTAGGCAGCTTCTTATCCCAATCGTCATTCCCTTCGACGAAAGCTCTCAATACAGTAATAGGTGTCCGATTGGTACGTTCTGCCATCCCGTTGCCTTGTGGGTGATACGATGTGGTGTGGGTTTTATCGATTTTAAGTGACCTGCATAGCTCAGCAATGAGGGCGCTCTCGAAATTCGACCCCTTGTTGGAATGCAGCTGGCAGGGTACACCCCAGCGATAAACCCAACAATCGAGAATTGCGTTAGCCACCGTGCGCGCGTCAACCGTGCCGAGGGAAACAGCCTCACACCATTTAGTAAAGTAGTCGACCAGTACTAGGATGTATTTGTCACCTGCACGTGTCATTAGTAATGGTCCAACGATGTCCATTCCTACCATCTCGTTAAGGAAACCGATGACCACTGGTTGAAGGATCTTTGAGGCTGCCGCATCCCTCGCACGTGCTGCAAAGGTCGAGAATATTTCGTCGCTGATATGGCCACCAGAACCGCCGTCTAGTAGCATGTTCCAACTTATTGACGCCTACATGGCCCAACTCTGCATGTAGCGTTGTCAAGACTGTCCGTATCATTGTCCGAGGAACAATGATTTTGACCGAATAACTTGGTCCATACTGGAAATCAACATGCCGTCTGCCATCTTCACGAAGTCCCAGAGGCTCCATAAATGCTTCGTCCACAGACTGGAACCTGCTAATTCTTGGCATATTGGCTTCTTACCTCCAGTTTTAACTCTTTCGTATATGAATGCGGTGTCCGTATCGCCTGACTGCATCGCGATCCATTCCCCCTTGGTGTCCTCACAGAGACTAATCTGTGCCACATAGCTGACGGTGCAGGACGGACACTCACCATGATCTCTCACTAGTCGTCTAGACATGGAATCCGCATTCTCATGGCGTTTACCTGGTCGATGCTCGGAAACGTAATCGAACTCTTGTAACTGCTCCTGCCATGAATCAATCTGTCCCTGTGGATCTGTCAAACTCTGCAACCACAACAGCGATTGATGGTCGGTGCGAACTCGGAATGGGCGACCAATTAAGTAGTGTCGATATTTCTTAACAAAAGCCACTAGAGCCAGCATTTCCTTCCGCGTAGTACAGTAGTTTTTTTCTCTGTTTGACATCGTTTTACTCCCGAATGCTGTTACGTGTTCGCAGCCATCTGTGCCTACTTGAGACAACACCGCACCAATAGCGCCGTAACTTGCACCCGTATCTAGGATAAATTCGCCCGCTTTCGTGGACAAGTCTGGCAAAACTAGCACCGACGATGAAGATAGCGCGGAACGTAAATATTGGAAAGCTTTATCGCACTGGTCATCCCAGGCGAAAGTACTATTTTTCTGCAGGAGAGCGTTTAACGGTGACGCGTGTGCGGCGAAATCTCTTAAAAATCGGTGATAATAGGAGGCAAGGCCAAATAAGCTTCGTACTTTGGAAACGGAACATGGCGTTGGCCAATTCAGGACCTGATCTATTTTGCTAGGATCGGTTTTTATTCCACGGCGAGAAACTCTATGATCCAAAAAACTGACTTCTCCCCGGAAAAACCGAAACTTGGATGGGTTCAGTTTTAACCCCGCTTCCTTGATCCGTTCTAACATCAACTCCAAATTCGTAAGGTGTTCCTCCACCGTCTTCCCATGGATCACCACGTCATCGATGTAGACAAGGCATTTAGACGGCGTTTATCCTTCTAGCACGTGGTTCATTAACTTTTGAAATGTGGCGGGAGCATTAGTCAATCCAAAACGCTTGGTCTGGAACTCGTACAAGCCCGGTGGAATAGTAAAAGCCGCCTTTTCTCTATCCGCGTGCTCAGTCTCTACTTGTCAATATCCTAATGCTAGATCGAGTGTGGTAAAATACCGCGCACCTCCCAAGGTATCAAACAAATCTTCCATCACGGGCAGCGGGTACGAATCCTTCCTAGTGACTGCGTTTAACCGGTGGTAATCTGCGCACAGCCTTAGCTCGCCGTCTTTCTTTTTTACCAGTACTACCGGCGACACCCATGCGGAGTGGGACGGTTGTATAACAATATTTTTCAATATATCCTCCACCATTTGATGTACTTCTGCCTTATAATGCACCGGTATTCTTCTGGGGGCCAACTTAATTGGTTCAGCATCCCCTGTATCGATACGATGCTTAATCACGTTGGTCCTTCCTAACTTTTCGCCATTCCACATAAACAGGTCGGTAAATTTGATATACATTTTATAGAGCCTTTTATTGCTCTCCGTGGATTCACTATTCTCCACCAGTTCTTGGAACCGCCGCCTGCGATCGTTCTCGGAAATACCAGCAGAATAGACATCTAACTTTCTGCGACCACACACTCCACACTCCTTCGTTTGGTAACCAAAATAAAGTCTCTTTCTTGGGACATCCACGATGCACTCGAAGTTCTGCAGGATGTCCTTTCCTACAGTCCAGTCATAGGAGATGTCTCGGACAACGACAAACGGCTGAAACTTGACTATCCCTCCAAATTCTACCGAGAACGATGCAACTCTCATGGTGTTCAGCTTCCCACCGTTTACACCAGTCAGTGAAAACTCGCAAGGTTCCAGATTCACTGCACCCAGGTGCGTTGTTGCAGCCACACTGATAAGGCTGCGGGTGGCTCCGGTATCAACTAAAGCTCATAACTCGAATCTTGGTTGAAAAAGTATCAAAACAATTGGCAAGTAAAGACAACTGGTATGATGGACCGACCTTGTTGTGACGGTGACTGCCTCGAGTCCGGTGCTTGAATGTCTTCGACTACGGCTGCAGTGTTTTGTACCGCCGGCTGGTGCACCACCCTGCGATACTGACCACGTGTGCCGAATCTCCGGTAGTTGAGGGTGGACCATAAGTTAGAGCGGCGGCCCCTCCAGCTTCTGTTGGCTCTCGATCCCGAATACCATAATCCCCTTGACGCGTGGGCCCGTTGCCGCTGGTTGGCGAAGCACTCCTGATCCGTGGTCGACTTAGATAGCGCTTTCTCCATCCTTTCTTCTTCCGCTGCTGCCACGGCCTCAGACAATCCCGTAAATTTTCCTCTCAAGAGGGTTCTCTTTACCGACTTATCGGCCACGCCTTCGACGAACCGACCCAAAATATGCCGTTCTTGTTCAGCTCTATCCTCCTCGGGGTATCCCCGCATCGCCAACTGCTTTAGCTCCCGAGCAAACGAGCAGACATCTTCCCCTGGGAGCTGTCACACCGGATGCAGTTGGTCTTGATACTCCACCGGGTGACCCGGAGCGTCCAGCAACTTTCAAATACGTTTGGAAATGAGATCACAATCACCATCTTTGAACACATCTGACTCGTCGACGATATCATACGTCTCTCCAGCTAAAATGCTCATAACAACATCCTCTTGTTGATCTCTATTGAACCACCTTATATGCCATCGTACCTGGCTCTTCCATCTATTATAATTGCCACCAACGCTAAATTTCTCGGGAGCACTTGGAGTCGGTATCTGTTGCACCTTCTCAATTCTGCACTCCGCCAGGTCTCGCTTGACTTCTTCCGCAGGTATACTCGTCGACTTGCACCTCTGTGACGAACTCTCTTTTGTCTCCTCCACACTAGAAGACTTTAATGGATTCTTCGACATTGTCGGTCCCGGGTCGCGGCACCAGTTGTCATGCTCAGCAAGAAGAGTACGATTCGACCAAAATGGAAATTTATCCAGGAAAAGTGGCACACTACGAATGCAATTACAGTGAGAGAAGAAACGTACATTACGATTCTTTCTCCGGGAATAACACTGTCTTTAGTTATCTCCGGGGTCCACCAGGTCGATGCCTTCCGGTTAAGTGACCGTCTTCAAATTTCGTAACATGAGCTGCGTTTCATCTATCACCATTGATGCTCTTTTGACTAAACCCGTTGATCGGTTTATTGAATCGTGTTTAATTCTAGCCCACAAGATACTCAAGGACCCTACTTATCCGCTACACACGGATTTGTCCTTTCGTCGTTCTCACTCATCCACTCGTTCTGCATCCCAGCATTATTCCTCCAGAATAATTCTGTACAAAAACTTCCCATACCTTGTCTGGCTCGGGTTCTGAACAATGGGAGAAGATAAAAGCTGATTTGCTTGCAAAACTCTCTAATTAGTTTGATTTTCTTTTACTCTCACGTATTGGAACACTCCAGTTAGAATTATCTTTAAGTATTCACCTAATTGTTTTGTCATTTGTGATATTTTGCTTACCTTTCTTCATTTGTTTGTTTGTAATGACATTTGATCGTTTGGATTGTGGTACAGAAACCCGTGAACAGGTTGCTAAAAAAGCTCGTTCACTACGTTATACTTTTTCCCGAAATTTATAGCACAGTTTTTACTCAATTTCTCGTCCCAACTTCCATCTTCATCGGTGACATTCGTCAGAATAAAAAATCGAAGGTATAGTATAGGAGGAAAGATTTGCCGCCTTCATTCCGCCACTGTAAGTCACATTGGTGGCAGACAACTGTCTACTAACTCTTGGATTTAGTGGAACCTTGTGTGATTCTCCACTCCGTATATCCGGGCCAGGTGGTTGCTAGTCATCTCCAGTAGTGCAGTGAGTCTTTGAAATAAGCGTGCAATAGAAAAATCGCATCTTACAACATTATGCAAACACATCTGCAAAGTGGTACAGTGGATAGCATTGATATCTTCTCCTACGGTCAATATTACTTACACAATCCCAAATGAATGAAACAGTGGTTAGTTGTCGAATCTCTTTTGATGAAAGATAGTAGTGTGTCAGCTTTGATTACAGTATAAGGGTTATACAATAACGAGTGAAGGGGAAATAAGTGTTCGTGGTCTAACAAGTAGGACTAACCCATTCAGTAATCAATCAAATAGTAGACCGATCCACATGTGGTTACTAGCATCGATTCAGTGATGATTAGTCGGTAGGCCGATTCCCTCTCTGTCACTGGCCATTTTCAGTTGAACAAACACAAACACATTCATAACCAAACGCCCACGCTTATCGAATTGTGCGTGCTCTTTTCTCTGCCCCTAGGTGGTCATATTCAAAGTTCTAAAACTTTATCATTCCCAATCTATTCTCCGACATTGGCATACGTCGTCTCTCCCGTCTGGTGCTTTGTTAACCCAGTTGTGTTTACATGTATTCCCGTCGTCTCTGTTTGTCCTCTAGCGATCTGGATCTGCCCATGTCGACTGATTCATTCTCCTCGTATCAGACGGCCACATCAACTCGAGTAAGCGATTTGTCTCGGGGTCCGGGCAAACCAACTTTCTACTTCAGTGTTAGTGCGTTGCCTGCGTGGGCTAGGCGTAAGGTGAGTTATTCTTTTTCGCTGCCTCCATTGGTCCTCTGTCAACCCCACATCATCCAGTTATTACATTTGTCTCGTACCTTGCACGATAGACAAAGTTGGTTGCACTACATCTATGAGCAGTCAATGATTTTGCGTTAGCGCGCCTTAACATGGATGAAACAACTTTCCAGTGCGCTCATGAGTTCCAGTTGTCAATTTAGCGTTCATGCTGTATACTGAATCATATTATATACAAATAAAATTTTCAACTTCCCCATATTACTCGGTAATAACATTTGTCGTCTGCTTAACAAGTGGTTAGGTTAATTGATCATGGATAGATTCGAATCTGGAATTGCACGATTTTCTTTTGCCGATGTTGGCCGGCAATCCATCTCCCTAGGAAATACTTCCCTGAGAGGACTGAAAAAGAGCAAATTGGTTGTCGAAATCTATCCGTTTTATTGTCTCCAACACACTGTTGCATAAGTTTTCTGGCATAGCCTACCGTGCACACATGTACGTTGGGTGCAAATTGACCCTAAATGGGCAGCGTCGGTGTGCATTTCCGCGCAGGTCCTCTGCACGGGGTGACTACGGTGGGCCTTTTGTGCTGTTGACTGAGATTTATGCTTCAATTTAGATAAAGTTTCATGTGTCAAGAAGCGATTCCAACGGAAGCCAAATCTTGATACAGTGCATCAATACAGCCCGTTTGTCTGAGTTAATTAGCGTCCCCTACCCGTAGATCTGATCCATCAACCATCTTATGGATGGCATTTCCGTTCCCATCCACACACTGGCCAGTTTCTTTACTTCTTTAACCAAGAAGCGATCTGTTTCGAATGCTACGACTTTGACATGACAGGAAAGAGTGGAACTTGCTGTTGTTCATGGAGGCAGACTGCACTTGCTGACCAATGAGAAACGAGCGCGTGGGTATGAGATGACTGTTTTGATAAGCAATAATCGAGATTTATAAATGTTTTCCACTAAAAGCAGCAAAATGATGTTTCTCAAATAGTATACTCAGTTCAGTTATTGCACCCATAGTAACCAATCATTTTTTCTTTCATGTCCTTATTTTTCAAATGTCTCTGTGTTCTGAATTTAAAGCTTGCATGCTTGGTTACCGCGGTGCGTAACGCATTCTCTTTCCATCTATTTACTCTTGTTTGGATGCGAGTCTTCACGTGGCTTTATCTGCTTCATTATTATCATCCAGTCTACTTTTGACTATTTTTACTAATCACCTGCTGGTGAGTTGTCTGGGTTCTCATACACTGTAGAATTGCGTTTTTACTTTTGACAGTCATGTGTGCTCAGGGAACTGGCGTGGTGTCACGTGTTCATTCATTTGTACCTTTCCTGTACTATTTCTCCATCATTCCACTTCCAGTTGAGTCGGCGCAGCTCCGTCGCGCTGGCCCCCTCCTCTATTCCAAAGGTGATCATTACTCAGTTGCCTCTAGACGCCATCTGCCACTGGTGCAGCTGATGCCTATTACCTGTTGCGAATTTTAGCATGCTGTAGAGTTTTTTCTCTAGTTTATTTGTTTCTGTCTTCATATGATCGTGCGTCTATTTTCTCCGCTCTGTCAACTCGTGTCGACTTTTGATCATAATCCTCATCTGGCTGTTATGTAATCCTGTCTCTGTGTTGATTGATCATCACACGCCTCGTTTTCCTACTACCATATCGATCGATCTAAATCAATGCCGCATGATTAATTGTCGTTATTCACTGATTCGCCCTCTTTCACTTGTTTGAATCTGTGCTGATCACTTCCAGATTACCGGATTTTGACGACTCGGTTCATCGTAGAAACTAGGTTGGAGAAGAGCAGTTCGAATGAGAGATTTCCCATAAGGCCCGACCGGGTACAGAACGTGTCAATTTCTGGTGCTTTAATCGATCTGTAAGCCATAGTTTGATGCGCTCCGCGCGTGGCTTCCAAGTATCTCGTTGTGATCTGTCTGAGGTTGTAAGCATCACATATCCCAACCAGCTTAGTCTAGTGAACGTTTGTGTTTGATCTATTCGTTAAACTCACGTAGTCGATACCCCAAACCTGACGTCCACAGCAAAACTGAATCCGAGTATTGTTTTAAAGACAACGAATATCAACTACCGACAATCTTCTTATGTCCTCTAATGGAACCCTCGCATTCCTGAGTGGCATGAATGAAATGGCTGATCTCCGGTGGTCGAACACAGTCATCATGATAAGTTTCTGACTTTTCTGTCCTGAGTCCAAGTCCTCGCACCACCACCGGCCAGTTCCCCCCATTGGCAGCCTTCAATTGACTGCTCCCCCGTCGAGAAATATGATACTCTATCATATAATGAAAAAGAAAGTAAATAAAACAATTATTGGAGTATGCACTCGACCTTTGAGAGAAGAATAGATGTCACGTCAATTCCACACGTGGCCGAGGTTTTGGAAAATCAAACGTGCCCTCTGTTTGCGCGAAGACACTCCATCCGACCTCCGGGTTGAATACTACTCTTTAGATTGGATAACTCCTCTGACTGTTGTCTTCCCTGAGAGAGTGGGATATGATGTTGTTCCAACATGGTCCCGTAGCAGTATTCTACTCTGTGAAGGCGCAAATTGCCTTCCGGACATCGGTACACCGTTATCCATTCTGCTCAAAATTTTGTAGATTACATGGATCTTCACGAAGAAACAGTATGTGGTCCGCGTTGCTGAGGTTGGACACTTTGGCACCTGACAAAACTACTACATCTTTACACTCAGACGAGAATGAGGTGCATTCTTTTCTTCCCATATTCTGTCTACCGTTTTCTTCCACCCATCATAATACGTACATCTTCAGTCAGAGCAACCGGTTGACCAGCGACTGTCACATGGAAAAGCTGAGAGACAAGATTCTGACGCAGTACCATGACGATTTCCAATCCCTGATGCTGACCGTCTGAATACGGTTGCTCCGTAATTGAACTAAAAAGAAAAGTGATGGTGCTACAATCCGAACGTACAACGCCAGAGCCCTCTGCGGTCGACCTTGCCAAAGGGAGCTCCTGTTCAGGGATAACGGACATGATAGACCCGAGGAGAGTATGCCGGTGTTGGTGTTGCTGTTAAACAGCGAAACAATGGTCCATCGGATCTCGAATGGGTTCAAATCGAGTGCGTTGTTCGTGTTTGCATTGTTTATATGCATTTAGTCGACAGAGAAATATCCTATGAAGTAATTAAGATGCGATGCGAACTCAACTGTTTTCTTCTGCATGATTTTCACAAGAAGACATATCATCCTTCAAGGAAATTGGTACGATCACTTTTTATGCCATTTCCAGGAAGCATGTGACAAATCGAGGGGGTTTTCAACTTTAACGTCAAGCCGCAGTTCCTTGTTTGAATAAAGGAGGAAGTCAATTCATCCAATCCATATAACAACGTTGTTTTGTTAGTTGTGGTTTCGTTCCCTTCAGTCCTTCAACAGGATGCGCGGGAAGCTCTTTTTTCAGAAGAAAACACCTGCTTTGGTATCCGATTGATTTAGGGGGAAACGGCAGCTCTGAAATCCCTAAAGGTATTGAGTGCAAAATCTGATTGAGAGAATAGACTAAGTTTGTTTCGTCCGGTACCCCCCTCCCTCCCACCGTGATTTCGAAGCCGTATATCGAATCTGTCACATTGATTCGATCGAACCGCCCCACTGGGTAATTTATTTTTGTATTGATTCCTAAACGTGTGCACTGCCATTTCGTGACTGTAGTTTTCCCCTTGATTACATTATGTGTTCGGTGCATGCTTCGTTTGTCCTGTTCGCCTTACCATCAGTTTGCTTTCGTTTCACTTTATTCTCGTTGTGTGCCTGTTTTGAACAATCGACCAAGGCCGTGTGCTTGCCTTTTTTGTTGGTGTCTTTCCGGTTGTCCGCTTGTACGGTTACTACATGTTTCTTTTTTTTGTTATTTCGCTTGTGACTCCTGTTTGGCAATTGACTTAGGAGTCGATGACTGGATTACGACAATTTACTGTTCTGAAGCTGCCACATGTTCTACAAAAACGAGTGATTCTAGCTTCACTGATTATCATCATTTTGCCCCGGAAAAAGATTGCTGCGTTCACGATCGGTGTGGACCGCTCAGCCTTGGTGCATCTGCACCGTATGTTATAATCTCTCGCGTATTTTTGTTTTTCGGTTTTCATCCATCGCTCCCAGTAGGCCAGTTGTAACGTATGAATGACTGGACAGGTTCATGTCTGCCTTGTGTCGGGCTTGCGAGGCTCGTGGCTTGAGCATTCACCTAACTCACAGCACCAAATCACCTGATCTCGAAAATAATACAGTAGGCTCTCGTGGAATGGAATGCTATTTCTTGCACGTAAAACTGCCGAGACGTCAAATTTTCTTCATGGAATTCTTTTTCTTAGGAAGGGGATTTAGAAGTCTCAGAAAAGAAACAGTGCGAAAGAGAAAATGAGATGTGTGCGGTGAAAATTCTCACTGGTTTCGGATCAAGTGTTGTCTCTCACGGTTTTCTGCACAGCTCTTCGAAATCAACGCGGTTCCGCACGGAGTCTCGGACTAGCTTCAAATTACTGTTCTTAGACAGAGAATCTAGTCGAATATCTGTTACTACCGAGTAATCGAATGTAATCAGACCATCAGTTGATTAATGGTTGTTGTCTGCGGGACACGATTATTTTGTTTTCAGGCCTCTCGGCCCATCCATGTACAGCCTTGTAAACGGGGACCTCAGAGGAAACTAGTCCGTTTTCGGTATCTGTGCTTTGTTTCGAGAAAATGACAGTGAAATACAGAATTTACGAAGGAAGCATGTGTGTGTAAAAAGAAGTTGATTTCTTGCCGCTCGCATCCGAAACTCCTGCAGGTGGGTGGATTTGGTGGGCAGCATTCCGAAAGCCCTACACGTCCACTACTTCGTTATGGATGAACCAGCTAAATCCATCCTCGAACTGCTGCTCGTACACGGAGGAAGTCTATCCGGGAACGCGTCCAACCCACCAATCTGTGTGATCGGTTCAAATTGAGTGTCTGATTTAGTGCTGGTTACCCAATGAGGACGAAATTAGCCAATGCATTTCTACTTGAAAACCTACATGTGCAAATATGTGAAATAAACAAACTGATAGATGTAAAATAATCCTCAGTCTGTCATCCAATAAATAAACTTCCTTGTAAGTTTATGGCATATTAAGTCTGATATAGCCAAGTCAGGTACCTTCCCGTATGCCTATAACTGCTGCTGTATGTGCGAGTGGAGGAGGCCGCTAGAAAAAATGTTGATCGTGAAACTGGGACGCGTCCTGATGGACTGAACTAATGGAACGGGCAAGTATTGGTATACATAAACGGATCACGTGCTCTTCCTTCCCCCCGCCCACAAACTAGGCCAATCTTCTATCCATATTGTACGCCCAATCGGAGCATCACCGATTTGATAATTTCACCAGCTCTGAGTTCGGCCGTCAACATTTTGACAGTGAGAAACGGGTTATCCTTGCGTATGCATTTAACGTCTAACTTTTCTAGATATGTTGCTTGGTTAGACTGCCCTTTGAGCTTCAATTCAGTGAATCATTTGAATTTTTAGTGATTAGTTCATCGATTTGTGACCTATTACACTTTCCTCAAAACAGTCAGTTAAATGGGGCTTATTCACACCAATAATTGGATTGTATTGCATCATTCATCTTAAATTGATGTGCTACCAATAAAGACGCACACGAAAAATATATCTGATCATCAGCGAATGGAACCTTTTTCCCCTTAAAGGGTATACTTTTTCCATGATGTTTCCGATTTGCTTTGTTTCTAACTTGATGATACTGTGGTATATCGAGAAAATTTGCATCACCAGAGTGTTCGGTTAGTATTTGAATGAAGTGAATCGAACTGTCATTCTGTCCTGTTTATGATCTTCCAGAGAAAAGAAGAGGGCATGCTTTGTATTTGAATGCGGACACTTTATTACACCGGCTTGTCCCATGCGATGAGGTTTGTTGCATGAGGTCAGTCTGTTTGCCTCAGAAATCGGTTGGCTCCAGTTGTTCTACTGAGTACACTTTGATGGATCAATGAACTCGTCCCCGTGGATCGTCATCCCGGTGTCTCTATCTCCCCTGTTGTGTTTCCGTTCTAGCTCACCGCCACGCATTCTAAGATCGGATCAGACTGTGAGTCCATCGATGCGCCAGCCCAACCGTCAAAACGACCAACATCAACCAATAGGCGATTGACTAAGGCGTTGACGGAGCCACGTGTAATGGTTGTAAGTCGCAATTTTTTTTAATCCCGTAATGTGCATTTTCGAGGTGGTTGATTTATCCTCATAGAAAATACATAATAGGATGCACCGTGTATTGTGGACGGGTAAACCGTTGAGAACTGTTTGATCCTTATTAGGAGTCATTCGCAGTGCGCATCCATCGAGTCTTGCTGCTGATTTCTAACATGGGTGAAATAGCCATACAGTGCTTCAATGATTGTCAGTGGTTTGAACGTTCACATTGCATGATGGATTTTATTATGTAATATAAAAATCTCCTACCACTCACACTCATTCACTGAAATATCAAGCAAAGATTGCAACCATAATCCAGAGACTTGATGTTGCAGACCGCTTTTGGTCCCAATGGGTTGGGCATGATAACGATCTGAACAACATCAAAGTGCCGTTTGCCATCTAACGTGAACTGCAGTGTCACGGTTCGAATCTCTCCACAGTTGATAGTCGGAGGCTTCGACCACTCGACCATCTTCATCTTCGCTAAAGAACTGCTATGCCTCATCTGTTTTGCCATCTAGAATGGGTACCCTCACAACTAGACTGCACTTTGGTGTGGGGTCATTGCGTGGATGCCTTTACGACACGGGACGATTCATTTTGAACCTGGGATTTAATCAAACCCGAGAAGTCAATGGAAGTATAGTCTCCTGCCGAGTGATCTGACACTAACAATACCCGTCAGCAAGACGTACATGAAGCAAATAGGGGGATCAGACTTCGAATGCTTTCTGAATAGGCTTCGCTGGCTGAGATGTTTTGTTCATACCCCCTGACAAAGTCCTCCGTGTACGGTGTTCACCATTACAAGAAATGTTTAGCCAGCGCAGTGCATGATAGAAAAGTGTGAAAACGTCAGTCAGTACTTTTGGCCTTATAGGATGCGTTGGGCTTCTTTGATGGAGCCCACGCGACCCATTTCGTCCACAGTTAAAGCTGTTTCAAGAGGTAGTAGTCACCTGACGCTTTCTTTTTCTCTCGGAGGACGTTTGTCCCAACATAAACAACTGCTACGAACCACGAGAAGAAGGTTTTCCGGTCCATGTAATAGGATGGAGGCAAAGATCAAAATGTTATTTTTTCAACAGTCGAGATTCGGTTCCTTGTGAGAATAATCAGGTAATTGACCGATCAGGTCCCAATTGTTTGAGAGCATTTTTCTCTTCGTACTCAATGAGAAATTTCAAATCGAAGCGAGTCACTCTTGCGTGTTCCCATCCCTTGTTTCATCTTTTGTCTCTTATCTGCTTCTTTTATGCTTCTTGAACTTAGTATAATTTATGGCTTTCCGATCTTCTCCGACTTTAGAACGATCAGTGCTCCAGTGATTCACTCACTTCCTCACAAACGGGCAGCGGTCATAATTCACCCCGTGCTGATCGCGCAGGTCCTCTCATGTCCCAGTCCGACTATGGAGTCCGGATGGATTCGTCCACTGCCACTACCTTACCACGAATGACCGATTCACGTCGCACGGGTTCAGCTGCAGGCTCAGTTGCCGCCCCACGAGCCTCAGTCATCTCAGCCCCAAGCACGCCGTTCCGAAGAGATCGATCGCTAACCGAGTTCCATTCAGGACACCGAGCTCTGCGTCAACCCAAGCGTCATACAGTCGCAATCACTGCGGGGTTGCAGCAGCAGCGCGGTTCACCGTACGCATCACAGTACGGCAGCTTGCGTACCCGTGGTCATCGGGTAGTGCAAGAGAGTATCTCGGAAATTCGCAGTGTAAGTTGGATGAATTGGCTTCTGGCTTGTTTTTTCGTTCTAATGACTCTTCCATCTTCTAATTAGGGGTCTTCGCAATGACCGGTGATATGAAGTGGAATATTAACTGTCCAGCACAGCACAATTTGACTGTTCATCTGGCTCGTTGGGAATCATCCGATAAAGTGTAGATTTACGGAATCCAAATTGAAACTTAAAATCGGCCTTTGTTCAGGCCCAATAATCTATCCGGACAGGATCTCAGCCTTCCCATATTACACGTAAATTGAATGGCGGTATAAGGGGTAAACCCCATAATTAAAAGATACTGTATAAGGAGGTTCGGGAAGGGAAACACTCACGTAGGAGCCGGGTTATCGAATCTGCTTTTCAAGAGAAAGTTTGTAAGTGGGTGGGAAGACAGAAAGAGGGAGCGTTCCGCAGTTTAACATCCCGGTGAAAAGATTAGTTTGAAAGAAAGTAGTACGACATATAGCGGCAGAAACTTGATAAGGAAGGCTAACTGCCTGGGTACGTGATGATCGAGAAAACGGTATAGGAAGGAGAACTGCCGAGGTGAGTTCCGAAGAACAAAAGCCAGAATAGTACCGGTAGGAGAGGGGCTGCAAAACGACCGCCTGACGATGGACTAGTGATTAAAGATTGGAGGTTACAGGATTGCATTGAACCCAATCCAGGGGTCCATGCAGCCCTCTTTGACAGATTTCATTCACAGCCGTTCAATCTCACCCGCCCATTCGCATACCGAACACCGTCTCCAAAATTTTTGGGCCTCGGTCACCCTCAACTAGGTTCAGCCCGCCTGTCGAGCGGTTTTCTGGGGTGCGGTCGCTGATACATGTTTCAGCTTCGCGGAGCCACAGGTGAGAGCTGGGTTTTAGATGGAGACCAGAGAGATAGAAGATACCCCAAGGGAACGGCAGTCTGTCAACTCAGAGATGCTACTCCTTCCAGACACTCTATGCACCCCAAGGTTGAAGAAGGGTCATAAATCAGTCGAATGACCTTTCTTTGAACCCGGTCAACTGGGGAGAGAGAAGTAGGCGAAGCCCCATCCAAAACGTGGCTTCAGCATTCAAGCGCGGGTCAAATTTGAGCTTCTTACAGCAGGAGAAGATGGGCTTGTGTTAAGAGGCGTCTGATACGAAATAGGAAACAATCTTCGTGCGAGGCATGAGAAGCGAGCGGAGTTATGAAAGCGGACCAGCATAGAAAAGTTATAGATGAGCCGATAAGAGAGATGAAGTCTGTGGAATGCAGCATAGTTAAATCAAAGGATAAGAAAGGGAGAATGAACAGTATTCCAAAGGAAACGAGAAAAGTTTTGGAAGCATTAAATGCAACATGATTGTGGGAGCTCTAGGAGGAGATGTGTTTGAGGTCGGAGTCTAAAGAAACACTGAATGCATTGCGGTCACGATTGATTTTGGTGTTGACATGGCAAGGAGTGTTGTAAGAAAGCGAAGATTGAAGGGCGGCGTCGTCGGAAAAGGAATGGATTGGGTTGGAAGTAGTGAATAGAAGATCATTAGTAAATAGAAGAAAGAGGGTGGGCGCAGGTGCTGAACTTTGGGGAACGCCAGCATTCAAAGGAAATGGCTGGAACAGAACCCAATCAACTCGAACGGAGACGGTTGGCTTACTGAGGAAACTTGATGTCCACGTTACGAGAGCGAAGGAGAACCCGAACGTATACAGTTTCATGAGAACAGAGAGAAGACATGAGTCGCGAGATGCAAGCATTTCGTTTACTCTTGTCAGCCGCGGACGTAAAACGTGTCAGTATATATATATATATATATATATATATATATATATATATATATATATATATATATATATATATATATATATATATATATATATATATATACATATATATATATATATATATATATATATATATATATGGTATAGTAGGGGGGGGGGTAATTACAACAGTAAAGTAGGCACGATCGAAAGCTCTTACAGTAGACAGTTTCGCCAGAAGACATTCATGCCAAACTCGACCAAAAGCTTTAGAGATGCCGAGCGAGACCATGTGTGTTTCTCCGTGGTTGCCGAATGCAGCCGACCAGGAGTGTGAAACGAAAACCAGCAGATCACCGGTGAAACGGCGAGGTCGGAATCTGCATTGTCGATCGCTCAGTAGTCCTTCGCGTTCGAGAGACGTACGCAGTTGGTCGGTGATGACAGTCTCGAATACCTTCAAAACAACGGGTGAGGGAAATTGGACGATAGTTATTTGGTTCAGAAGAATCTCCGCGTTTGGGAATAGGAAAAACCACGGCGTGTTTCCAAGGGATCGAAAAAGTAGAAAGTTGGAGAGTGAGACAGAAAAGACGACGTAGAAGAAGGCCCAACTCAGGGGTACACATTTTAAGGACCATGGGTGATATACCGTCCGGACCGGGTGGTTTGCACGCGCACTGAGAAAGCAACGCTTGGCGGATCTTCCTAGCTCTAATATGAAGTAGAAAATAGGGAAGAGGAGAAACTCGAGGAATAGGATGAGAGGAGAAGATGGAGTTACAGACAAACTGGGAAGCAAAAACCTTGGTTTTCTCGTTTGGTTCACAAACAAGATTACCAAAGGAATTTCAGATGGGCGGGAAATTGGAAGAGCAAAAGGCGCGGGAAGCTGATTTAGCAAAAGACAGAGCTTTTTGACTGCTGGTGGCAAATGAGGGTAAGCTGTTTGCTTCGCGTCGCCACCACTTAATATACCGTACCTCCAAAACTGGCTTTGGATGGTAACAATAACGGGGGTCTCCTGCTACTACTGAAATGGTTCAAGCAACCAAACTGTGTATTTCCTCTCCCCCGCATGCCGTGGTCCCGCTTGGCCAAGGCAAATTGTAGACGTTCCGAGCCAATGATGAATGAGAGCGATGGATCATGCGGTGTTGGCACGAAATAAAGGTCTCCAGTCCGGATAGCCTATCTCTTACCGCGTGTGATTCACACCGGTGCAATTCGAGTCTCACTTGGGACTTGGTGAATGGGTACCGTAGCTGATGATAATTTCCAACCAAACAGACGAAACAATTGTAATACATTGCTTCTGGGAATTTTTAGGACTGGGTTGAGCGTGTTCATACTACATTGCGAAGCATTTTACGGAATGTAATGAATCGGATGCTATGGTCTTAATATACCAGAGTGTTTGAACTAGACATTATTGATGTAGTGTTGCGGTGTGTCAAGGTTGGACTATTATTGACAACAGAGGCCAAACAATCTGGTTAAACAACTGTTTGCAGGACTCCTCATCTTCCCGTAGTCATGTCTCAGAACTGCTCCCAATTAACGTGGCGCTTGGAACTCCGATTCCACGGATAATTACCACCAATTATGCGTTCAGTAAATGGACTTTTGGATCCCCACTTCCCAATCCATCCAACGGTTTTTAAGTACGCTGTTTCCATAATACAAACAGTGAGCATTCCTATCTTCCTACATTATCCTTTGTGTTGTACTTAGCCGTAATTCGCTGGTAGATGAAGAGCAGAAAACATGCTCGTCCGCGATTTTTTTGTTTTTCATATTTTTATCACAGTGGATGGTTGTGTGCACTTTTCTCGTCTGTAATCCCTTCGTATTTCCCTCGTATATCGAAGTGCGTCAAATTCCTACTCATACTTATTACTGTTTGTTACCAGCCTCAAAAAATCGCAGATGATGGACAAGAATCTAGTCTTCTGAATGAGTACAATCAACCCCGTATACGTCACACCATCCCCCTCGTTGGAAAGTCTGCACCACGGACCGAAGGGGAATGTTTATTCGTACCCACTGGACCTCCATCGAAACCCATTCCGGGCAGCGTCTCGCAGACAAAACAATCTGATACCACCATTTCAGCTGAAACCTCTGTGCGCAGGTAACTACCACCGGACGCTGATTGCCACTCTATCTCCTTTTTTGCTTTACACGGCTTTTTCCACAGAGATGGTGGGGTGTTAGTTCAGTACATTTTTGAGACAATTGTTTTACTTATTTTTGTGGATTTCTAGTGCATAACTTGCAAATTACATAAGTTATCGACTCTGTAATTGATTATACCTGGAATAAATTTACTCTTGACGGGAAGCCCGAAAAGAGATAACCTATCTGACAGGATCTTGAATTTCCAAGAGTCTAGTACGGTGTGATATTTGAATAATTTTCGGCGCACTGTTTGGTATTTAGTTTCTAAATCGAGCTGAAAAATCTCACAATGTGGGCAGCTCTAAGCTACCACTTGCAATGTTGATTCTCCATTCTCTGGATTATTCTGCTGTCATTATTTATCTCTGTTGAGCTTTGGAAGCAAACTACTACTCTCGAATTTCGCCCTGATAAAAGTTATTCACAGTAACCGAAACGTCGACTAGTTGGAGTTTACCTGTTCACAATGCTGCATTATTGACACTTGACAATTTTCTCGTTCAGCAACTTGCTGTCCCGCTGTCCTGAACCATCACAGAGTAACTCGGTCGGGATTACACCGACCTCGAGCAGAGCTGCATGCTACTGAACGCGCTCCCAGGTCACGGATAGGGGCACAGACACTAAACCGGTGGTTATTTGTGAATAGGGCGGGCCTAGGTTCACTGAATAAGCGGCCGTGGACGAGCAGCGCAGTGCCTGAAGATGTGATGTTTCTTCGCTTGACTAGCGTTTTCCTTTCTAAAACACTGCATCAGTCTGTTGATTACACTGTGACATGGAGCATGCAGCCCGCCACCAAATGAGATCGTCGGCCCTGCTGCCTTGCAGGTTGCACTTGGATGTGCAACGATTAAATGTGCACTGTCGAACGATAAAGGCTTTACTGGGCTACCGAACATCACAAAAGTGCCGAATGGTGCTGGGGACACCGCTTTGTATAACTATCCCAAGCATATCCATGAGTCATTGTGAATTTAAGCGCTCTCATCATGCTACGGCGTTCTCGGCAAGCAACACAACTCGTGTCTCGGCGGTCGAGGTGACAAGACAGCGATCTGGAACCTTTAACCATAGAAAACAGACACACAGCCTGTTGGAAGATGAGGACGCTACTGGATGTAGGTAGCCAAAGTATTACAGTGTGAACATTACACGACTACCATGTAAGCATTTCCTATCTTTCGGAAGTTCGACTACCCTGCATTGACACTCGGTGTATTGAGGTGTCGGGTAGTAGATACAGTTTATTGGTTCTATCACAGTGGGTCTAAGGACGATTCGGGACACCATGACGTTGCATTCTCCCTGAGCAAAAAGACCGACAGCGCGCTAATTTCCTGGGAATCGATTTCTTCGAAGTTGGCCCGGGCACGCTTCAGGGGCTCTCCCCATAACCTGTCGGTGGTTGCTATCTACGCATCGACAGATGCAACTGAAAACATTAAAATAGGACTTCTTCGACAAATTACATGATCTAATCGATCGTGTTTCAAGAAGTGACATGTTCTTCGTCGCCGGTGAGTGGAACCCGCGAACAGACCCCTTGGGCGATTCCACTCGTTATATCCTAGGAAAGTTTGGATCGAGTCAACGCTGGGAGAATGAAAACCGCGTAGTGAATTTGGCCGATGCTAACAGACTAGTCATCTGCAACACGAGCTTGTAACACGCTAAATGACATTTGATAAACTGGTACTCAAACAATGGTCGTCTAACCCACCAAATTTGTCATATTCTGATGCGCTTACGTCGGGCTTTATCGTTAGAGGACTGCCGAGTGTACTGCAGCGCAGTGACGGGAAACACGAATAATACAGACCATGTCTTTTTACGTACGCACTTCAAAGTCCATCTGTTTGCTCAACGCCGAGCCGAATCAATACCGCAGTCCTGGAAATGCCAGGAAAGCACAATGCTCTCTTTGGAACGCTATCGCATCCCAACTGGCTGCTGTAATCAGTGTGCAAATGGATTGGTGCCCTGTGGAAGAACAATGGAAGGTGTTCAAGGAGGCTGCTTGGAAGGAGAAGGGAACTGGAAAACGCCTGAAAGACTAGATCTCAGCGACCACTTTTCGACTATCAGCCAAGGCACAGAAAGCCCCAGTAGTAAGAAACACCGAACGCCAAAGGCTATAGCGAGAGGCTTCGCACCCGGCTAGTCCGATCGTAAGAGGTACTGGCGACTTCGGCAAATTATTCCGACTCATTCGCAACGCTTCGAACGGATGATGCAAGCCTGAACCCTTCCTATGTGAGATAGCAGGCCAGATTATCTTTGAACAAAGAAGAAAATACGAGCCTTGGGCAGAGAATTTCGACCGGCTTCTCAATCGATCTTTTGATCACACGGCGAACCTTCCATCTTCTCAGAGTGTACAAATGTACGACGTCAGCTGTGAGTATGAAGAAAATCACCAGGGTCGTCAACCAGCTGGGAAACAAGATAGCATTCCACCAGAAGTGTATAGGACCAGTTTGTCACCGCTGGTAAATAGGCTCCATGTGGTGTTCCGATCTATATAGAAGGGAGAGGCATTTTCACCGAACTGGGTTGCGTCTGTTCATTTACCCATTCTCAAGAAAGGAGACAATAGTTTGCGAGAACTACCGCGGAATCAGTTCCAATCAGCTCCAAAATAATTTCACTTCCTTTTTATCTATTATACGACAATGTGCAACAATTCACAAAAGGGGCCGTGGCTAATACAAGACTGCCAAGTGGGAAAGTGACCGGTAGTGGCGGGAATCGAACCCGGATCGTTATTCTCCAAAATCCACGAGGATAACCGTTTGACCACTGCCGGCCGCTGCAAAGACTTTCTGTGTGCTGTCAATCGCTTCTCGGTTGTGAGAGACTCCCGCACTCGACCGAACCAAGGGGGTTTTCGCCGTGGCAGAGGCTGTGTGGATCAAATCCTCATATTGCGCCGAGTTCCAGCAGTCAACAATAGCGTGCTTCATCGATTTCTGGGCTGCCTTTGACTTGATGAATCGCGAATACCTATGAGGTATACTAGAATCTGGCGGTATTCCTGCCAAACCCTCAGGGACCCTGAGGGCTCACTATGCCTACACTAGCGCACGTGTTCGAATGTACGGCGATGAATCTTCTGCGTTCCCAATTAATTACAAAGTTAGACAGGGCTGCCCTCTTTTCCCGGTGCTGTTTAACTGTGCAGTCGACAATGAACAAAGCCTTGACTGATTGCCCCGGTATCAAGTTGGGTTCAGCGGTGCACACCTCGGACCCGGAGTTTCCGGACGATGTTGTCTTGCTAGAAGGTTTTCCCACCACACTTCAGCCAGTCCTGAACCGACTCGATCGTTTCTCGAAGACTGCTGGTCTCGAAGTGAATTCAGCGAAAATAAAGTGTTTTTCGACTTGCCCGGGGCTGTCAGCTCATCAGTTGTTCATCAATGGTCAGGTGATCGAGTATGTACCATCGCTCAGATATCGGGGGTCACCTCTTCTTTCAAATGGTCAGGCGAAAGACGAAGTACTATCAAGGATTAATAATGCACAGAGAGCGTCTGTTCCTCTCTGCCGTGTACTATGATCATAACCCAAAATCAACCTTTTAACGAAGGTTCGCGTCTTCTGTGCCACTATCTGACCCGTGCTCACATACGGGTGTGTAACCTGGCCACTACGAGCTGAAGATACCAGGAGGCTAGAGGTGTTCGACCACTGGTGTCTGCGCCGAATTCTCCGTACAGACTGGTAGGAAATGCTGTCAAACGACGATGCTGCAACATTGACTGACTCTGCGTCCTTTTCTAACGCCGCCGCCTGCAGTGGTTTGGCCACATACTCCGGCGACCCAACACAAGACTGTCCAAACAAACACTCTTCCGTGCACCGTGTACGGGATGACGCTGTCGCCGTAGTGGTCAACTGAAAACGTGGTTGGGCACAGTCGAGTTAGATATGGTGCTCCTCGGACAACCTACGGTCCATGGTCTGTGGTACTAGAAAAAAAATTAGAATACAATGTGCGCTGAGCTCGCAGCCAAGCGCCATACATGTTCGGCGATACCCATGGGGCTGACTTATCCTCTGACAAAAAATAGTTATGTAACGTTAAGTAACTCTGTGTGAGGCATTTCACTTTTACTGGCTGTTCGTGTTTACTCATCTCTCGTCTGATGGCTTCTGTTGTAAAATACCTCGTGGTTCACCATCGACTAGTGTGCGTTCTGACTCCCTGATCCGGGTGCACGGGATAATGGTTAGAGATGTTGATGGATGCGGCTCAGAAGTGAAGTCACTGGCATGATCGATCGAGTCCCTCTCACTATTCGTTTATCCAATTTCCGCAATTCAAATGTGTGAAACACGTGACCGATCCTTTGGATGCATAAGTACCCTGGTGATGCGAATGTTTGCCTGTCCCTTTTCATCCACGAATTCATCCTGTCGTTTGTGTGTGTGTGTGTGTGTGTGTGTGTGAGAGAGAGAGAGAGAGAGAGAGAGAGAGAGAGAGAGGGAGGGAGCGAGACAGAAAGGAGTGAGTGCGTAAGTGAGAGGGAGAGTTTTTATTGTTCTTTCACATCCGAAATGTTGACCAGATTCACTCTTGTGATTACTTTCTGAGCTATCGTTCAGAATCAGAGAATTTCCCTGTAATTCACCTTCTATCGATTGTTTTATCTTTTGCAAAAAAGGGATGCGAGCTGTTTTGCCAATGGGACCTGTCACTTTTAATGCGCTGATAAATGAACACATCGTTTCTTTCTCCCGGAACATATTAGGCCCTTATAGTTATGATGTCATTTACCTGTAGGCACGTTTACACAAGTAATAAGGAACTGTGACAGGTTCAACCTAGTTGTGATACACTCTAGTTCATTCATGTTTGCAGATCTTTTGGGTTATTGTGAAAAGAGGAATTTTTGAAATTGGTTAAATATGATTGACTAATTGCCCCATGCTTTTGTTTAGTAGTGTTGTATTTGTAGCAATACGCGAAATTCGGTGTTCTCCCGACCCTCACCCAACCAGACATGGCGAATTAAGTAATGTCGAGTTCACTGTTTGGTTATCCACAGCTCTACGCAACAGGCTTTATTACACACAATGGCTCCACTCATAAAGTGGGCCTTGTTGGTCTCTTAGGCGACGGTTTCATTTTGTACTATTAATTTATTCGTTGCTAGTTTCAAAAATTACGGGGTTACCATAAATGACTGATCGCTGAGCTTGACCGCTCAAACTGCGATCGAAGTTCCACGGTCAGGGATCAAGAGCTTATGAAAACCGCCAATCAGAGTGAGCTACCGAAACACCTTGTGTATTCAGAGTCATTGATATCCTTACGTTACTTTGTATTCACTACAAATGTCCACCCTGTATTTCTTGTCTAAGTAATGTTTGCGCAACGGTCGACGTCTGCCGCAGGATAGATCTTTGGAACTTCAAGTTAAGGCGGTACTGGCCCCATTGTGGTCATCCACATGACTCATTGACATTATTTCATCAAAACCAATACATATGTGAAACCTGTCATTTGCCCTGATTAGTTTGAAATTCTCGGTATCACATTCTCCTAACTCCCTGTTCGGTTCATTTCAGTTTAGTCAGCCGTTATCCTTGCTCCCCAATGCTCTGTTTTTTGGTACTACTCGGCACGAAAAAAGATGATATAGGGACAAGTAAATGGCAATGAAAGTTACCCGGTGAAAAGTACTAGTAAAAAGAGAGAGTATTAATTCCAGTACGTCACTGATTGCGTCGCCTAGCCATCCATATCACTGAATATCCCCGATTATCATGCAGGTAGATCACGTGAACCCCAACCCGGGAGCCGAAATCAGTTTATTTCGTCCAGCTCACTGGTTATGGTTTTTGTTCCTTTTTTAGCATGTTGATCATTGCTTTGACCACCCGCTTTGAACAGCAGTGCACACCCAAGAAAAGACGATTTGCAGATATACGTAATACGTATATCAACCACTGTAATCTTATTAGACAAATATTCGGTCCTGAGTAGTCTGTATCTAACCTCAGCTTTACTGATGCCGTATTCCCACCACATTTGAGATCTTCTGTGAAGGAATAGATGCTCAAATGTTGATACTTTTTGCTCACAGTCATATAAACCTAGTTTCTGAGCTATATGTAAAGGAACGACCGAGCAGCCGCTGTGCTCGCTAAACAGATGAATGTAATGTCGATGCAACAGGCGGCCGATGCTTTCAAAAATCCGAACGGTTGCAAAACTATAAGTGACGAAACTATATCCAATACCCGGCCCGCTAAGTGAGAAATTACGACCAAGATAACGTCACTTATCTACTTTTAGGAATCTGATTTGCTTACCAAGAAAAGGCTTAGCGTGTGACCGCCTTAACTCTGTGGCTGCATTTCTCACTTTGCAGGCTCGAAATGCATGCCGGACTATGTGGCCACGCAGTTGTTCGAACTGTAATGGATTGCTTTCGCTGTTTAGGCCCTTGCAGCGAAGTTGTCGATCACTGTACGGGCAATGAGTTCTACCCTTGCAGAAAGTTATTTACGAGTGTAGTGTATATTCAACCTACCGCTGAGGGCTTGCTCCGATAGCCTGATGGTTGCGTATTCGACTCGCAATCTTTCACGCCAAGTTTGAACCCCTGTTGGAGCTCGGTGGTTATGCACTATGTCAGTCTATTCGCATCCAAGTGGACGGTACTTCCCTGCCTCACGTAAGCGACAAAGACAGATCGCGAATTTCCAAAATCCGCTAGCACCAAAAACAACAACGAAAGAGCGAGCGTTAGGGATCGTATACGGGGTCACCTTGATTTTGTGAGTACATCATGCTGAAATCAAATTAGAGGCCCCAGCGAGTTAGAGCATCCATCCCTTTTTTAGGAGATAAATGGATGTGTGGTGTGCATACCCTAATGAGCCTGTAACCGGTTGACTAGAAGGGAATCTTTCATCCTTTTTTTAATGCTTTCTTCTAAAGAATTACCAGTATGAATTGATCAAATTGCTCATCCATGAGACTGCTTTGTTTTATGTTTTGTCATTCACTTCAAGTCACATCGTTCTTTGACTCTGTATTGGTTCGTCTTAATCGATTTTCATGGTGGATCCTAATTTTGTTTTTGTATTCATTGTGCTTTGTATTCGGTCTATCCATACCGTTCCAGACGCGTTCGACATCAGGTCCAGTGTGATAGCACCCCAAAACAGCATCCCCGATCGGTCTATTTCCTCTTTTCCACAAAACGTACTCCACCTCGAGCGAGTTGGTTTCCTCCCGGGTACTGATGAAGATCGTGAATGTTTAAACACGCACTCTTCGCTTTTCACACTTGGTGTTTTTGTCACTGAACTCCAAACTCGTCCAGTCACCAACAACTCACCACCTGGTAGCATTTTCTCATATGCTGTAACACCATGAGTTGAGGTGTATTCTATCTATCTATCTATCCATCTGTATTTTTATTTGTTTTAATCCTGACGCGGACAGAACCCCGCTTTTGATCGTCTTGTTTCAGACACCGTTGTAGCTATGTGTGATAATTTTCATCCTTGTAATCTTAATACAAGCGTAATCATGTGTATCAAGATCGAAAATTCGGTCTATCCGCTGCATTCGTCACTGACGTCAGAACGGGACGTCCCCGTGTGCCTCCATTATCGCAGATGGCAACACACAGGCAGTCGCTATGGGAGATACTCAGGAAGAGGAGTTATTTGTACACTTCCGTTCACATTGATGATAGACAGTGAATCGCTTCCGACCGGTTGGTTAACACGCCTGTTTTGTCGGAACATTACGTGGTTCTCCGTTTCAAGTCTCAGTATCACGGTTCCCGATCCTTTCTGGTGGTACAGTGGGCCTTTATAGTCACGTGACTTATGTTCCTTCTACTACATCCATAAGCAGGAATAGAATAGAAAATGTAGTATATGTATGTCCTAGCCGTATGGCGATGAGCCACGCATAATCAGCCAAACGTTTCCTCAGGATAAGGGAATAAGTATGATATACCTATCATTGAAGGATGTATACTTCAAACTGTCAGTCAATACGCTCGTTCATCGTCTATGGTAATTGGTAAAGAATTTACTCTGTTCCTCGCGGTTCATTTCTGAACCAAGAGTCGTCACTCATTTTGTGATTACCGTCTGACTGCCACAATATGGATTAGATGCGAATCCACATACTTGCTTTTGTTTCAAAATAGTTCTCCAAGTTCAGTTTAGTCTGAGTCAATAATAACCATGCACCGGTTGCGGTAATTATAGTTGCTCTGTCAGTTGAATCTTAATAGGTCGTTCGTCCAAATGCGATCCGTTCACTGCTATTTGTTGGTATCCAGGTCAAAATGCTTACCAAACTTTCCCCCGTAGGCATCTCCACTTTCTGGCTACTCTGAACCATCTTAGATCTACTGGGGATCATCCTTCTCATTCCATATAACCTTATCTAATACAGTGGTCTTTTTGACTTACTGTGTTCCGTCTCCTTCGCATTGTAAACACACAAAGAAATAACCCACAAAGACCATATCAGTGCTTACTACGTTGGCTCTATATCGGTGGGTTCTGGAACTGATTTCCTGCCCAGTGTTGATGCCTTTTTCTCTGTGGTCAACGTGCTTATGTGTCTGTTGCTCACCATAAATAACCGGAAACCACATCATGGTGTTGGGTCACTTTATTGGTTACATCTGAATGTGTTCATTACTGGTCACAGTTACCAGCTCTACTGTGTTACAATTCATTTCCAACTCTCTCGCTCTCCCCCCTCTTCCTTCCTGCGATTTTCTTTTTTCCATTTACACAGTTGTTCTCCTGGACCCACAACGAGATCGTCCTACTATAGACCGGCTTCTGTGGCCCCCGTAACCTCAACATTGCGATCAAGTCCGGCATCGAATGCAAACTCTCTGGTAGGTTATTTACTATCTTGGTACTCATCTTTGGGTCGCTATCTACAGATGCCAACAAGCACAGATGAGCAATCAACCTACCATGAATTTTTTGTTGCCAGGTTTTCATGCTGCATAGATCCCATTCTTATAGTTGATCTCATTCAACAAAATTGATCCCATATCTGTGATGTGATCAAGAGTACACAGGTAAATCAGACAAACAGTTACGCACTCGCCTGCGCAAGTATAGACGAAACCTACGACGTGCTGATCCACACTCAGAGATATAGAACCACTGCGCGCAAACTGGCCACGAAGCAAAGAGTGACAAAACTTTTGTAGCGGATCACACTAACCGGGAGAGGACGCACCTGATCCTCTGAGAACTCCACTCGACACATGGAAATCGATAAGCATTGCCTCATCTTTATAAGACTAACTATGAACAATAAATGAACGGTCAGATGGAAATCACACTAAGGCACACGGAACCGGTTATCCCATTCCATCGCTCAATCCCTCATGTTTGGATCAGTGTCACAATACATGAAACGGGTATAGCTCAGTTACAAAACACGATGCTGAGCAGAAAAAAATATTTGTTAGATTCGTCTTGGGTGCTTGGGGTTGTTGTATTATTCGATCACAGTCCTGAGTAAGACGATAATTGACGCGACCCCATCTGGTCATATTCTTTCAAGGTGCACCTCTTTAGTTTCAGTTTCAGTGTATTCAACCACGAAACTCGCACTTCTGTACTCTGGTTTCCGGTGCTACCTTCCAGCATCTTCCAGTAAATGACAAAAGGAACAGATGCATAAGGTGAAAGATCCATAAAAAAAATCAAAGTACCAAGCGGAAATCATGGGGACAAAGAAAGAGTCCGAATGCAACTACGCCGCTGACCTCGACACGTCGCGTGGAACCCAACCGGGAAGTCTGACACGTCCAACATGGTCAAGTCTACTGGTCAAGGTTTTCATACCTTTTCGCCTTGTCTCGGACTGATCACCTCGACCTACCTTCCAATCAGTACCGGTCTCAGAGAACACCGTACTCTGTGGAAGCCTATCAGTGGGCACGCGTGACCCATGTCCCAACCACCCTAACCTGTTTAGATTCAGTGCTTGACCCACAGACTGACCTCTGGTTCCCATCACCTTACACCTAACCTCAGCGTTGCTGATACGATGTTCCCACTATATTCGGGCAATACTACGGAGATATCGGTGCTCGAACACCGACAGTCTTCGCCTTTCTTCTACTCTTAATGATCATGTTTCTGAACCGTATGAAAGAACCGATCTGACCATCCCATTGTACACTCTACTCTTAACAGACAATCCGATGTCACGCCGTCGCCACAGACGACGGAGGCTGACGAAAGCCAAACGCGCCTTCTGTATGCGCAATGACACTTCATCTGATGTCTGTCCATTTTGTGAAATATAACTGCCCATGTACCAAAAGTTGTCTACTTCAGTTAGAGCTTCCCCTACTAAGACAAGATTTGGCGTTGAGCCAAACCAGTCGTGAAGCAGCATTTTACACTTCGAAGGTACAAAACGCATCCCAAACATTACTGCACGGTTGTTGAAGCTATCTAGGAGAGCTTGCAACTTACCTGGGTCTTCATTGTCAACTACAGTATCGTCTGCGTATTCCAAGTCAGACAGTTTACTGCCTGAGCAAAGATCAATACCACTATTTTCACACGGGGAACTAAGAACCAGTTCAACTACAAAATTGAAGAGGAAGGGTGAAAGAGGGAAACCCTGACGAACACCACTTTCCTTGGTGAACTCGGGTGAAAGACCGCCGTAAGCATGAACTCGGCTTCGGCTGTTTGTGTACAAGCATTGGAAAAGAGTAATAAACTTCTCTGGCACACAGGTCAATAAGAGGCAGCGCCAGATGACTGTGTGGTCGAATGAGTCGAACGCCACTCTCAGATCAAGAAGAGCAGAGGTTATGAGCCTACGGAAGATGTGTCTGTGCTCTAAGGTTTGCCGAAGAGTGAAGATATGGTCGACACAACCCCGACCAGGTCTGAAACCGGCTTGATTTTCACGCGAACACATTTCGCGCGCGCTGAATCATCAGTGGGGAATAAGACCGGTGAGCAATTTGGACGCAATACTTACCAGGCTAATTCCTCAGTGGTTTTTTTCGCAAGGGCACTTGTCATGTTCCTTGTAAATCGGTACAACCACCGATTTGCACCGTTCCCTGGGGATCCGCTCACTATCCCAGATTACCCGGAGGAGTTTTGTTAACTCCGAAGCCAAAGCTTCGCCTCTATCCTTGAAAAAAGATGAAGACGACCCATCCGGTCCAGGGGCTTTGTACCTTTTCAAGTAACCGATCTCCTGTATAATCTCCATCTCTGATGGAGGACTGATATCCACCTACATTGTTTCTCTTGCATGTGTATTTGAAAGGTCCAGTGTAGAAGCGGTTCAATTGAACTGTTCCTTAAAGTGCTCCGCCCAAAGGTCCAGACGATGTTTCTGGGAGTGAATCAGTGGGCTACCGGATTCCTTGGTTAGCCCACTTACACCGGGTTGTCGTGGGCCGGTGCCTCTAATCAAACGGAAAAGGTTGCGAGTATTGCCTTTGGACATAGTCTTTTCGACTTCGTTACATTTCGAAATCCACCACTGCTCACAGTCATTTCTCAGGCTCCTAGTCAGTTGGCGTCTCAGGGATTTAAGCACTTCATTGAACGTGGCATCCGGAGGGACGGATCTGTGAGCATCCAGCAGAGCAACTGATATCGAAGATATCCATCGTTTATGAGACCGACTTGAACCAGAGTCCTGTGTGGCATTCGAAGCGGCATACAAGGCTTTCTTGATCTGTTGCCAACGTTCATTTTGGTCCTGAACTTCTAACTGCATCGATAACCGTGTAGACAGCTCCACGTGGTAACTGTCACTGGTTATCGTCTAAGAGCAACTGCGTGGGACAAGTGGCATCTACTTTGGTGCGACCACGGACGAGACGTAAACGGAAGCGAGGACGTACCAAGGCGTGATCTGAGTTCACAGGCGTCGACCAAAATGAACGACAATGTTCAACTGATCCACGCCAGTGGTGACCAATCACAATATGGTCACTCTGAGTCCAACTTTGTGAAGACGTTGGAGGACTCCATGTTAGTTTATGTCGCTTCTTATGGCTGGAGTTTGTACTTGCAAGAAACAATCTGTGGTCGGAACACAGCTGGATTAGACGATCGCCGTTGTCAGTGCGATCGGCTGGGATAGTAAATGGGTCTGCGATTTTCCCTTCGGAATCTCTCAACCGGCCAACTTGGGCGTTGAGATCCCCAGCAATAACCACCACGTCCGTTGAACGTGCGCTTCGAAGCAGCTGAGGCAAATCCTGATAGAATTCGTCCTTAGTTTCAGAGAAACTGCAGTTAGTGGGCACATACACAGACATGATGAACAAGCATCGGCGCTTCAGTTTGTTGTTGACACAAACAGAACCGTCCAACCGAACTGCACACAAACGACTGCTGACTGGAATCCAGTCTAGCAGTGCACACTCAGCTTTCGTGCTCGAAGCAATCCCAACACTAGACACCGAATCCTCCGACACACGAATAGTGAAGTGAGAGACTGAGGTTGTATTCGGGGTGCAAAGCGTGGTCGCAGAAGTGGAGTCTTTCATGCGTGTTTCGGAGACACTGCATACATCTATTTTAAAAGTTTCCCAAGAGTTCTAGCGACAACAGCCTGTTGCCGCGTTTGGCAATGTGCGGACGTTAAAGGCAGCCAAGTTATGTGAACATTTAGGCTTAACGAGTGCATCTGATTTATACCCAACTCCTGAACCACTGCTTTCATCACAGCCGCAATTATCCGTGGCGTTTTGCATCAGTCTCAAATTGAAGGAAAAAAATTGGTAAGGCCCTTTACAGGAAAGATACTGGAGGTTTCTGGGCCAGTGGTACTTCGCGGCTGCCCACACCGCAGAAGGAGTTTTTCTCAGGGAACCCTAATCGGAGCCTTTGACTCAAAAGTGTCACCCACAAGGCAGTGGGACATTTTGTGTTGTCTTCGCTGGTGCTTTGTCATCGGTCCGCTTTTCGGATTCACTCCGTAGCTCCATGCACCCGATGGAGCAACCGTAACGCGGACGGGGAAGCATCTTTTGGGCTGGGAGCTGCCCAGCTTAGGCGGGCGATAGCTGCCCAATGAAGTGCGATCACTTCTTCCACGGTTGAGATAAATCCCAGGCACTCCACTCCTACGTCCATCTGGTGTAGGGTTTTAGACCGGTAAACTGTTTCTCTCCGTGTTTATTCTTTGGAGTGTCCTCTCCATAGAATAGAACTAGATGTTGCCCATGAACTGGTTCTGAGACTGGACTTCGTCTAGCCTCTACCCATTTACCTGTCAGGCATGATTGCATCTCCGGCTTAAGGGAGCTATTCTTCCTAGCTATTTGGGTCATGTAGGCACGCAAGCGATCACACCATGCTAAGGTGCAGTCTCGTCGTGAGGGTGTACCTCTGGCCTTCCCATAACTAAGTTCAGACGGTTCATGTATACTCCTCGTCGCACCGCAGGCATCGTATGCCATCAACTACTATATCTGATCGATCGTGTTGATCGACGCCTCACGATATCAACTTTGATGTTTATCAATAACAGTGTGTGTGCTCGACAGCCTCTGTTGCATCACATATATAATACGACAATACGCGGTATATGGGGTGGTCCTGTTTCTAAGCAGCTCAGGATATCACTAAATCACCCGAGTTGGATATCGCTGCGTGCCAGTCGTGTTCTTCTTCAGTGTACGCTCAATCTTTGATGTGGAAATGAATATCATGTTGACGCTGTAGTTGATTCAGATTAGTAAAAGCCTAGCTAGACTACCAAATGCGCGATGGTATCATCTGATATCCGATCACAAAGTGAAATCTTGCTGCATATGTGCGGAACTTATCAACATCGGTTAATGACTTTCCTCCTAATATATGGTTTGGAGTAAGGCTAACCTAGTCGTGTCTTCTACTCACTCCCAGTAGCCGATCTTCCTTGCCAGTTGGAATTTTACAAAATCATATGCCATATATGAAACGTTTTTCCGTATTATGTTTGTCTTCGATATGCCACCTACTATATTTTCTGCTTACTCCACATTTTTTCTGCTTTTATCCAGCTAAAATCCTCATCCAACCGTTCGGCATCGGTGACCCGGGGTAATTATCGTCGTTTTGGTTGTCATGTTATTTCAGTGTCTCCAAATAGGTGTGTGTGTGTGTGTGTGTGTGTGTGTGCACTTGCCAGTTTTTCAGTCACCGGTTTGCATTTACTGCATCATTATTTTCCATTTCGGTGTGCCCATCTGTTTAGCGGAAATGACGCAGTTTTGGATAAATATTCGAATGAAATTTCATTGCTTGGGAATGACAACTGCATGAGCAAATTCAGTGCGGGGAGGTTTTCATTTTCACGGAGGTCCCGTTAGCTTATTCACACCCGAGTGTCATTGTGGTTTTCCTCTGTCGCTTCGTTCTTTCACTGTATCGGTAAATGTTATTTGTCCAAAAAGGGTGGATTTCTGTCTCTATGTTATTTTTTTCTCGATCAATGTTTACACATCAGTTTTAGCTGAATTTAGCAACTCTCTAACTTATCATTCTTGGCATGTTGGAGTGTTTCATTTCTTGTGTTTTCATGTCAGACGAAAATGAATAAAGGTGAATACACTTCAAAGCAGGCGAAAAAATAATGAATATATCTAGTGTTAACAGTGTTTTGACCGCGAGATGAAAGGATCCGATTCTGTTTAAAATGGACTAGGAAAAAGTACGTGAAATCTTTTGCCATCATCGTACAACGAATGACAGTCTGGTAAACCACAATTGGCAATCGCCGCTTGTATACAAACAGACTAGGCCGAGAAATATTGCGGTTAAATGTTTTTATTCATTACATGTTTGCGCACGAAGGCCTACTGCACGATTAGGGATAACCGGCAACCAGACCCTGGGACTCGGAGTGGCAGAGAACCACATAAGGTCCGAGCCGGACAACAGTGGATTAGTGCTTACCGCCAAAGTGCCCAGTGATTGTGAAGATTCGAATCTCAAACCTTCGAGGTGGTAAGCAGACGCTCTAAACCATTCGACCACCACCGGTCGGTCGATTGGACGACAATGTCGTACGCGAATGCAAAATGAAATGAACTCAGGAATATTGATAAAACGCGAGGAAATTCCGGGTCCACTTGAAAACATGTGACGGCAAAAGATAGGTCGGTTGTTCAGTTCTTAGTTCACCTCAGGTTGGATGGGCTCGCTAGTATGCACCTGCCAGTCTGTTTTAGTGAGATTCATTCTTATCCATCAATTCCAGGACGTGTGTGTGTGTGTGTGCTGTACTCTATGGGAAAATGGAATCCATTGCTGTAATGACTGTGATTCACGGTCCCGTTTGGGTTAATTAAGCTTAGTGAGCGAATGAACATAAATATAAGAGAGGACCTTGCCGGTTGTAACAAGCAGGACTAATTCCACCAATCTGTATTTGTATGTAGGACTTATACAGGCAATATGCCTACCTTTCAAAATGTAAAACAAACAAACCTTTGCAAATGGCATAAATTAGGCCGGTATGAACAGGAATTCCTTTCTTGATTGGTGTATGTTTCAGTAAGTGAGAGACCAAGAGAAGACTAAGCTAATTATAAGATTTTGTAAGTGATTCAACTTTTATCCGCTCCTCAGGACCCCAACCGAATAAGGTATGAGGAAGTTTTTGTGCAGACTTATTCGAGGGATAAAGTGCCGGAATAGGGAGCGAGTGAATGAATAAACACGGCAAACGTATAATTCTATGTTTGGCTGACGATCCTTTGGATTCCATCTTTCACTCCAAGCGAATGGCTCCAACCAATCAGGTCTTCCCCACAGGATGGGGCCAACGTATCTCCATTTTCAACCTGCCGCTCAAAAGCTGGAGTCCAAAAGACAGCCAGCCAAACAAAGATTCATCAGTCCCACGCACTACTCGCAAATAGTTGCGTGATATGTACAATTCTATCAGTAAAAGATGAGTAGGTTCCTGGAGTATCTTGTGGGCTTGAGTTAAACAAAACTCATTATGCTGGTCAAAAGATCATTAGATATTGATGAAACACGAGTTATAATTACTAAGATAATGCAGAGCTTTAAAGTCCTATTTCGGAAGGCTCGGGGAAATTTCAGGTAAATAGTGAAGCCGGGTATAAAGAGCATACTGGAAGACGCACTTGGAAACAACCGGCTGAGGTGTCCGAAACTGTCTGAGTTTCCGTATTTGAAAGAAAAAATAACGTCACAGGTTTCGTATGCAGCAGTGAATGCGAGTTGTCTATTATAGATTTTTCTCAAAGTTAACGCCCAATTACTTAACAAAGCTCATTTCAGACAGTGATTTTGAATTGACGAATCTGTTGGGAAAAGAGTAACTGGAATTGCTGGAAACACATTCAAGACACTTGAAGGGGTTCTTGTGTACGAGTGAATAAGTATTTTTAATTTGACCGAGTAGAACAATTGGAAACGCATTTGATGGGATCGCAGCGAATTGGATGTGCGTTGTTGGCTACTATTTTCCCATGCAGTTCGTGGCAAACGTTGAAATGTTGTGTTTTTGTATACTGAGTCGAATGCTTGCACGGCACGCCGCTGTATCCAGGACTAGGCTGAAAATGGACCTGATGATGCCCCGGAAGTTATTGACAAGTTGACTGGGATAGATGACAGAGGATCTGTGGCGCCAGTGTCGTAGGATACAAATGTGTGTGGAACGTTTAATTAAACAAAGTGGTCCAGAGAAATTTTTAAGATGTAATACAGAAAAGCTTAGCTTCCTACAAAAACGGTGGAAATGTGGAAACACCATATCACACTTCATGTCAGTATTGTACCAAGGTACTTTACCGACGTGGCTCGGACAATATGATTTCCGTTAGTATGTACAGATGGAGTAGAATCTGAAATCTTGCTGTACTTATCACCTTTTAAAAGAGAGAAAAGTGATTCTGCACATTTGGAAGAGTTAACTGCCAGCTTGTAGTTCAAAGACCGCTCGGTCATGCTTGAGACAACTTGCTGTAGAATTCAAAAAGTGCAGTCATTGGGATAAGGTACACCGAATGTTACGTCGTCAGCATATTTACTGACTAAAAGTCATTGAAGGTGGTCATGGTAGATGAGTACGTAGAGAAGAAAAAGGGCGAATAATTGTTGTGGTTCCAGTATACAATAATCTTGGATACGTCGTATTTCAATGTGGAATACATGTTCATCTAAATTATACGTTTGTTTCTGTTTTCGCAAAAATCACACGATCTAAGTTAGGCAGGTAAGTGTTTTTGTGCACACTTACTAAAATGCTGTCCATCTTTTATTCTACGCATGAAGCATGAATTCACTGCTTTGCATGACATCTGTTTTCTCCCGCCAACGTCTTTCGTCAATCATTACTGACCCGTAGACAACAAGATGGCATCCTCGAAAAATCAATCCTCTGATTCTTCTTCAGTGTCCAGCGATCCTGTGTCCGAATCTGCCACATCTTCATCAATACGTTCTGCATACGGTCGTACGAAAATGAAAACCACCGAGCAACGACGAGACGCGTCAAAAACCCACATCGGTGCCACCACATTTGCTTCACGTCAACGGGCCCTGACCACGGATCCGCTGAGTTCTGCCCGATCCGCCATTTCCCGCACAAACAACACTGGAAGTCAACTGAAGAAAGCCTTGTCGAGCATCTCGGTAGAACAGACTGGATTGAACTCAAATACAGCCGAGACTTACACACAGTCCAGTGGATTTCAACGCGACCGTGACTCCCAACGCGCATTTCCAGATGACAGCTCATCGGATGTAGCCCACATCGGGTCGCTGCCCCTCGGTCGTACCATGAGTCATGTTATCCTTACTAGCCCAACTGTTACTCATCGCTCTCCGAGTACCCGAGCACGCTGGTTACCGGAATCATCTTCGTCACCGAAATACTCTGATAGTGTGGTTAATATGACAGACACCCTTGGTTCAGCAGCAAATACGTCCTTTGTAGGAGGAAAACCGCTGAGACATAGCCCCACCACCCCGGCTGTAATTCGGCCCAGTGAACTTCGTCTAACTCCGGCTTCACAGACGGGGAAAATAGTACCAGCACCGGCACAAAAGCAACATTGTTCACTCCCGACTAGTGGTATGGCGGATGCAAATGGTCCCGAACCGACAGTGAATGAATCGAGCTCCAGTGAGAAATCGGATCCAGAACCCACTGCGATCCAACACAAGCAACAACGACCCACACGATTGGTCATAGCAGACTCGGTAGGTTTTTTCATCAATCGTACAACATCATCCTATTTTTTCCCTTTGTCCTTTTTCACACACACGCACAGTTCCTATTAACTTGCAGTTGCAATCATCTGGGTTTCGGAAATGCAAAATTCACTCCAAAGTCATCGGTCGCACGCACCCCATCAGCCAGGAACCCTAGTGCATCTTACGGGGTCAATGGTTCCATGCGATCTTTCAGGGAAATTGTATAATAGATTCCCCGCCTGAAAACTGCGTGACTTCCAGTGACCGGTCTCGAGTAGCTAACAATCCACGCACGCTTAATCTCCTCCTCTACTTTGAATTATTCATCATGTAATATCAGCAGTCAGTTAGTCATTAAAAAGCCTTGGAAATACTCCACACAGTTGTTTTTTTATCGTCGTTATTCAGAATCAGTAATAGGGTATACATCAACGAGTCCCAACTATAATTCATACGCGGCAATCCAGATTGTACTTCTTGCGTGTTAACCGTGCAGTGCAGTTCGGACCGTTAGGCTATCCAGCTGAGCTTTTAACCGATTGTTTACTTCGCTTCAGTGCCCTAAGATGCAACGGTCATTCGACACTGGTTCCGTGGTCGAACAACTGGGCCACCTGCACGGCGATCGTCTCCCCCTGATGGGTGTGTTTTCCATGGGAAACTAAGTACCGCAAACAAATAAGTAGTCCGTGGAGCTTGGCTAATTAACCGGCGTTAGGCGATCTGGATCGTTTGTTGAATGGAGTTTCAACGCCCAAGTGCCAATTGAAAATCCCCGTGGCAATAGTGCCCTAGTTTGGACCCGGTGAATGTGCACCGCCTCTCATACAACAGATCTACAATACTTCCATGGATTTTCACTGATGAAAACCCATGTAAAATAGACTTTGGATCGCCCTAGCTTCCTTAATTCAAGTGCCCCGTCGTATTTGTGCCACACTGTAAGAAAAACGATGCTAAAGCAGTTATTTTCTCCGCGAGTTTTCTACCAACTGGAGCATATTTCTTTGAAATATCGTTAAGCCAGGTCTTTCGTATTCGACAGGATATTATTTCCTATTTTGATGAATTGTACGTTCTTTGCCTATTGTTAAGTGTTTTATATGCTTTGAAACGCGTAATTTAACTAATACAATCTGATGTTTGTAAAACAATTCTATATGATCTGGGTGGCGAACCGCAATGATAGCATAATCAGTGTGTTTTTCTTAGTACGTGGTGCTGTCTCGCATGGTACGATCACTCTGCAAGCGCAACGAGTTTGTCGAGTTTTGTTCTGTGAATGCTATTCGTTTTGATCCTTGTGGAGATGTAATATCTCTTCCATTCAATGCCGGTGATTTCCCAAAAGCTGACCGCACTGTCCGAGACTTTGACTGTGAAATGATGTGCAGTTTACCCATGTTTTCAATCGCTCGTCTGTGCCGCTAACACGCTTCTGTAGCAATCACTGAAGGTTCATATGACCCGTGGTGGTTGAATGAAATTAGTTCCAGTTTTTCTCAAGTTTCAGTTCAGAAATTCGTACTTCACCTTCACCAACGATCGTTTTCGGCGGTGGACAGCGCTTGGCTGTCGCTCGAATAGTTACTTCATCTGATCCAGTAGGGCCTTATCTGATCTGGTGTCCATTCCAAGCCTCAATCGTTGTCGGCTCTCTCTCTAATGGGGCATTTGACCTTCATGGTTCAGTCGTATACTCCACTGTTATCTTGCATACCACAGGAGGATGTGTTTCACTGGAATCATTCTATGCAATATTATTATGATCATACTGTTCTATCGAGTTGCTAAGCAATCATTTGGTTCATAATATGCATTCCTGCCACATAATGAGTTACTGATGGACGAGAGAGAGGAACATCCTTTGTGCTTCTCAGTTCTTCGTCATTAGCTCAAACATCTGATGCGTGCGAATAAAAAAGATCAATGAATTAGGCGAAATTGAATTGGTGAGATGATTTTCTGATGACTGAACCAATGAAAATCTGCACTTTTTCAGTCGGACAACTTTTTAGGCCACTCTTCTACATTGTCGTGAAATCATTTGGCTGGTCTTCATCCAATTATCACACACTTCAGCCCCCGATCGCCCGACGGAACTGGGAGGCACTACTCCGATCAGTTCAGCTGTAGTATTATGCTTTGCTAATCGGCTAAGCAGTAACAATAACAGAATATTATTAATGAAAAGCAGTCCGTGACCGCAACCTCATATCCTAATCCGTATATCATCCTCCGTTGATTCGATCATGAATATGTGATACACTCGTTTTCAGTTCCACGATGCTCGCGAAGCAGAATAAACGTTTTGTGAGCAATCAAAGCGCAATCCACACGCACAGAAAATGGTAATAGATTGGATGAGGCAAGTGTTTCGGTTGCTGTTATCAATCACCGACATAAAGCATGGCTGTTCATATACGCTGCACTAGAGGAAATGAAACAATGGAATAGGCTGGATTGAAGGCTCATGCAGTGCAGTCTTTGGGGATGGAAATAAGAAAGTCTCTGGAATTAGTGTTCATCTTGTGCTCAAAGCGTCGGCTGATGCACCATGACGAGCACAGCCTTGTTGAGCACCAGTGGCTGTTCTATCGGATTATGTAGTATCTTTTTGAAAGATTCTCGGTCAGATCAGCACTATGACCTACGGTTGTAAAGTTTTAAGGTTAGTCAGATAATTTGGAGATGTCGAATTCATTTGTACGACCTAAGTGGATCGGATCGTTGATTTTAACTGATAGGTAGCTGTCTGCTTCTGCTTCTGTTGTGCCAAACAGCGATCAGTTCAGCCAACGGAAATATCACCGCAGATGCGATTGAACTGATAGATAACCTGTCAAGCACGTCGGTCATCGGTTCACGGTTATAAGGACTAGTTGATTAGTTTTGGAAGCGAACTCTTGGGCCGTACGTAATATGTTCATTTGCTCTGCCATGTGCATGCGTCTTAGGTTTAACAAATGGTCGCTTTTGGGTGTTAAGGCCTGAAAAACGTACTTTCTATTGACTGGTGTTTGTGGACGAAGTTTTTAGGGTGTCCGACGATCAGAAGCGTTCTTTTACAAAACTCTGCTTCACATTACAGCCAATCTTTGGCGCCGATTTTCTCTGTCACCGGTGCTAAGCAAGAAAATTATGGCTTCCACTTCAGGCTGTTTCAGCATTGCATTTGGCAATCTATGTCTTGTTTGTGCTCTTTTGAACTGGACAACAGCAAACCCAGTTTTTCGAATAAGGGTTATCAAAAATGGCAATTAACCCAGAGAGTGGCACACACCCCTGCCACCTCCAATCGATCAACGGCATAGCTATAGAAATGTTCGTTCATTTTCTTTTACTGAAACCGGTGACGAATGCCGACAACGGACTGAGGGTCTAAGGGTTTTCAATCCGCCCAAATTATCCCACTCCTTGTTTTGCTTGACCGCCAAAGCGACAGATTCAGAATTTTTATTACGTGTTTGCACATGAGTGCAGTGGAATGGACATACTTGATACCCCCTAAAGCCCACTGCGCCATTGGGGTAGCTTGTAATCGCAACCCTGAGACTTAGATGAAAGAATCACAAACAGTCCAAATAGGTCCGGGTAATAACGAGCTACTATCAACCACCAAGTTTGAACAAGATTAGAATTCGGCATCTTGTAAGTTGCATTTCCAGTCACCGCAGGCCGCGGTGAACCACCACTGAGATGGTGCTGTTCACACACTGACGTGACGTAACACATCAAAACCTCAGGTAGTTATCGATACTAATTGTTGGAAATCCTGTTCATCCAGTTTCACCGCAGTTATTCGCAACATTTTTTCATCAAAGCGTGCGTTCGCCTTCCGGTTTTTGGTAAAGCTGAACTGAATTTCCCGTGCTACGTCTACGCCCAATTTTTATGAATCGCCCAACAGTACAGTTAAACCCAGCTCCTTTGTGGTATTTCTTTCGTTGGTAGGACCTTATACTAATTTGGGTATTTCAAAAAATATGACTTCATAGCAATATCTGGTACGCGTTTCGCCCACCGGAAGTGCACATTGCTGCTACAAGGCTGACTTTGTTCAACTCTCAAGTCGAGAGTAATAGAAGAGGGCGGTCAGTACATAATACGGAAGAAAAGTAATAAAAACATCTACCAGTTTGTTGAGCGATGTAGTGGAGCATGTTCGTCTACCCGAGTGGGTCAAAGAGATCCACCTACTCAGTGGTCATGGATGTTGGGATAGATGGTAATATGCTATAACTAGCGTTCTTGTACTCACACGCTTTCTTCATCCACCTAATTCAGTCATTTTTAGTTTTTTCTTCTCATCCTCTACCGTTAGTTCTCTTTTCCGGTCAGGTCTTTGTTTGCTAACAACCAACAACAGGAACCGCCACACTCAGTTCACAGCTAGGGGTTCTAAAACTTAAAGGGAACTTACCTCTCTTAGGCAAGTTACTGATGAAAACCACACCTACTGTTTAACACCTATCTGTTCTCTGTGCTTGAAATTGTTGTCTGCGTTTCTGCTCGCCCCTCCCTCCTCCCCCACGTCGCCTCGGTTTCGTACGATTCATTGTGAAAACCGCACACCAGTCTTCCAATTCCGCATTGGAAGAAAGCGATCAATTTCTCGCCACCCGGAGCGCATTGGAAGCTGTTCAGGAAGCACTAGCATTAGCCGTGCAGCGCTGTTCCGAATTCAAGAACACAGAGCTCGGTCGTGCTGATCATAATTTGAACGCATTACGCACTCTGGTCACGAATGAACTCGAATGGCGGTTTGCCCAGCTCCGTGCCATGCTTGATCTGTCTCCGATTTGTGTTGAACCGCCGGTGGCCAGGGTTCTTCTGGCCGATTTGGTCGAACGATTGATTCCTGAACTGCGTGCTCGCTCCACTGAGCTGGATCGTATGGATTGCGCAGCACCAGGGTCAGAAACGAAACCGGCCATCACACAGGATAAATCTCTGGACGAATGGATAGCGGACAGTACGACTGAGGCAACTGCCTTAAATTGTGCAGCGGAAGCGGACGATGAAGTTGTTCAGGATCAAGATCCTGCCCGTGAAGACTGCGCCTGTGACGATTTGCTCCAGCAAACCGCATATACCGATCGGGTGTCTTGGACTCTGGACACGCGTGCAGTCGTATCGGAAGAAACATGAACTCTGTTCACCAACACCTCCGCTCATTTCTCACCTACACCTACGCACTCACCCACTTACACACACACACACACACACACACACACACACACACACACACAGTGGCAGAGAAATCCGTGGTTAGCCATACCTCAATCTTTCAATTCCAACTCAACCCCACTCCTACTGGTCTTGTGCATTTATCCCTTAACGCAAGCTGGAGAACATGAATAATGCAATATAGCTTTTCCTTTATTTTGATCACTGATGCACAGAAGCACGCAAACCCATACAGACCCCATGTACTGACCTCATCCCCTAAGTTGAATGACAAGCTTGTGGTATTCGTTGCAACACATCTCGGTTGATCTGTGTTTTCCCTCTTCCTCACTCCTGCCGACTACGTGTTTCGATCCTCTTTTTTATTCCCCGTTTTAGGCCACCTGATCTCCGGTGGTACATTGCATTTGGTCTGCTCGAATACTGTACTCCATCCAGCCTACCCCAGTCCAGCGTTGCCGCGCAGCTCACCTCATTATGATCAACATCATCATCATCATCAACAACAACAAAAATCTTTCTGAATTCAAATTGTGACTTGTGTTGTTTTCCGTTGATTTTCTCTTTTGTTTTGTTTTCGCGGGTCTTTTCTGGTTCCGGAACCCTTTGATTAAACGTGTCCAACTCCATTCAAATCGTGTACTACGAATACGCGTTTTGTGGTTGTACATATTTGCTTACTGGTGCTGCATACATGGATGCATGCACACATACGCGCATACATACATACACAACACACGTATAGTATATAACATATGCTCTCCCAAACGTATCCTGATTCGTTTTTCCTGATTATTATTATTGCTATTGTTATCATTACTCCCCACGTTTGTAAGCGGGAACGGTTATGAGACTGCGTCGTATGGTGAACGGGTTCATAGTGAAGACAGTGGTGGTGGGGGAATGCATTGTTGGACGGGCCATTACAGACGACCGTGTGCACGTCCTGTTTATTACCAATGCAATCGTTTTCCGATACGCTCAAGGCAGACGCAAAGACGGACGTGTCTACATCTCATCGCGCCGCACACACAACCCTCGTCGAATGTGCTGTGACCGATATAAGTCTGCGGCGGCTCAATAAGGATAGGGGACGAAAATGAAGAATGTTAACAAGTGCTAGTACACTGAAGTACGGCTTAATCAGAATAGAACAATGTGACTCACAGTTCGTCCACAATGTTCAGCAAAGTGGTATCAAATCGGCCATGCGCAGTTACTCCCCAGGTTTGGTTCGATGCAGCTTTCGGCCAGGCGGTCGTCCACCATTCGAACGGGATCCTAATAACTTCGGTGCTGGCTGCCAAGTCGCTGTAGATGCGCTAAAAATGACATCTGGGATTGCATGAGTTTGGTTTTTATTGCCACAAGTCTTGGGACGCTCATAAGCAACGCAGAGAGCACGATCTACGGTAACCACTTGTGGGTGCGTTAAAAAAGTTTCGTCAATAGTCTGATAAGACAATAAATGCAATGAGAAGGTTATGGTAGAATACGCGAAATGTACGATATGCCACAAGTTCATAAACACATTTCCAGAATTACGGAACCACAATAGCCATCCGCCTAGCTTGAGCTTCTTTATTGGGAATGGACAGTTGGGCTTCTATTATTCTCTCGAGTTTTTTTGTTTCATTTCCCCTGCCGTACATCATTATTTCAGCCAGATGGACGAGTTCAATACTGAAGATGAAATCTGATCGGCCATGGCGACGGTCTATGCCTGCTAGTGCAATGGAATTCACTTCCGTCATTGTTCTTCTATTAGTGTTACTCTTCGGCGCCTAATCATCTACGTGTGTAAACTTCTTGTCACTGGAACAAACGTATACATCGTTGATAGAATGGTTTATCATAAGCAGTTTTGGTTTAAAAATGATGCCCAGTGTTTGTCAATCCGAACTGAGATTGCTTAATCCTGTAGCCGCGGCGTATGGAGTGAGAACAACCAAGACCACTGTACTATTCCGAAAACCATGGATTGTGCTAAACCAACGTCGTGAGTGTCTTCCATTTTACTATGTACACGATTAGTCGAGATTTGCAAGACCCTAGCTGTGTGCGGGATTTATCCATCCCATGCATGCGGACGCAGACACTGTTTGCCAGAGTTACCGATTTGTGAGCAGTTTATCCGAAGGTGTTTCGGACTGCCTCCTCTTTAACCAACGAACATCGCACGCCAGGTTCCTGAAGTGCTTCGTTACTTCGTAGACAGTTTCACAAGTTCGAGATGATAGGAACCTCAGATAAAAGGCCATATGTTGCACGCCATGCCCCATCTTACCGCACGTAACCGACTATCGACTGGGATAAAGACCAACAACGCAGCTCTAATTCTAGCGTTTGCGGCTATGCCAATGCTACGAGATATGCGCAGATAGAACATTTTTGACATATTTGAGAGGAATGTCGATGAGACTATGGAAATAGGGTCATAAACGTGAGTCCCGCGGACACAATACCAATCAACCGCAAAACTCACTTGAGTGCACATCAGATGGAGACTAGCTCATTGTTTTGGAAACTTTCTGGAGCGCCATTCTCCGGCATTATAGGGATTTTTGTTGTGCATTCCCTTGGCGCTCTTGAATCTGTTACTGTCATCAGTCGCTGTTGGTTTGATCTGTTCGAGTCAGTTCACCGCAATACATTTTACATCAGAGTTCAAAATAAACTTTTTAGTTTCGATAACGACCTGGCGTAGTCACGTGCAAGATCAAAACGAGTCTAATTAGGACCGAAAACGAACTAGGAACAAATATGCAGTCCACTTGTGGATACGAGAGAAAACACCGAAAGCGCAAACTTCAGTGGTTCCCGATCAATCTGACAAACAAAAGAGCTCTGTCAATCGTCCAATATTCGTTCAAGTTCAACCGGCGAGGAACCAAGAACGACTGGGGCAAACTGTGAATGGGAGGTCACACTGACGTGATAAAAGAAAGAATAAGTGATGTGTTCGGTATAATTGATAAGAACAGGCCCGTTTTGGGGATCAGTTGACGTTTAACAGTGAGATAAAACAAAGAGCAGATGGGAGTGGGAAATAGCACCAAGTGATGGATCTTCAGACACAGGTACAACTCGTTGAATTTTGGTCTGTCGAAAGAGGAAATGTGATTGGCTACTGGGGCAGTTGCGGTCTTTGGGACGCACGATGGGCATTGGTTGTGAAAGTTATAATGTTAATTACAGCTTTGTTGGTAGATGTGATTCATCAACGTTTCCGGTATCGTTGGTAACCTTTCTCAACGCATTGATGTTCAAATCTCGCCACTGCCGAACAACTTCCCATTCATGAGTGTAAGTGGACTCTTCTCATAGAAGAGTCAACTGACAAACCACAACTGTGATTCGCTGATAGATCTTTGGAGGTTATTAGCAGCTAACCCCAAGCACGACAACACTTTGATCGATAGTTGAATTATTGGTTGGATAGATTAACAAAAGGTCTCGGATGCACACGGCCGGTTTTCTGCTTACTGTCGCTCATCAGGTACCAGTGCGGTGTATCCGACGCCCCTTTAAGCCACTCATTCTCTTACGTGTGTATCCCGTATGTGTTTTCTCCAGAATAATCTAATTTGCGCTTACGAGATGCTTTATGCACTCGTCTACATATTATTCATTTAACTGACAGCATCTTTTACGGAAATATCAACGAATGCATTCAGGCGGTTTGTTAAATGGAGATTCACAGAATTTTTATGGTCTTCCTTACAATGCAGCACCAAGACCCAACTCACCATTTCCAACCTATGGTATTGTTGGCAGACGCGTCGTCTATAAACAGCCTAGTTCAGTTGGAAGACAGCATACCATCGCCTCTTCAGAATCGAAAGCAAGGTCGGAGCAGAGGGCACATCATCAGCTGTCCAGACCGGAAGACGAGTGGGACCAGCCAATTAGAATGATGGACCAATCAGTTGTCTAAACCGACTGGAGCCGAACCAACCGATCCGGGTGCAACCAGACCAACCAGCCAGAAGAGCCGTTTCTGAAATATCCAGGGAACCAATAAGTCTCCATGCAAGTGTTTGGTTATGATCACCACACTTTATATAAACTATCTGTTTTGTACCAAAAGACTGATATAGTTCGAAGGAAGAATTGTCTTCATACCAGAACTAGTGAATAGCCACAGAACAGTGAGTCCCCCACATGATCCATCAGGTTCTGTAATTGGGCTGGTTTTCAGCGGTCTGCTTTAAGTCAGTACTACAATACGCTGAAAGCAAAGGTTCCCAAGAATGACTTTGAAAACGAAAACTGTCTGAACAAGTCACGTGCAAAGCGATCTCGGTTACATCTCCACTCTTCTATAATGTTAAGATACATTTTTTATGAATGAGTAGGCAACTCTGTTGTTAAGTCAAATGGAATTACTTCAATGAACATGGAAAATTCACGGGGAAGCTGGGAAATCATTCTTACGGTGGAAAAACGCGGAGGTGGAGTAGGGGAAGGAGAAGAAGAAGAAGGAACAATATTAGAATTGAAATGTGTTGAAAATATAGGAAGCGGGAAACCCGTGGGTGTGGAACTACAAGAGAAGGTAGTCAAGCTGGATGTGATAAAAGTCACCATGCTAACGCCAGGCCAGCCAACATCTGATTTTAGATGCACGGCACCAAACTGCACATTAGAATTCCCACTGCTTTGGCAATGCACAAGGTTTTGTTCGACTTGGCGCGATAAACTACGATCAACACGTCGACCAGGTTAACCCATGTAGCCCACATCATTACATTCATTGAACTTGTCACCACCCCCCACCCCTCCACCCCACAGTCATTGATTCCTACGACGGACAGTGTTGAGAACCATCCCGAGGATGGCATAGTAAGTCTGACCCCCTCCCCTCCCCCCCCCGCATTCAGCTTGGGTTCGAGTCCGAGCTAAGGGTTTGGTGGATTTGTGTTGGATATGGTTATTCGTGAGGAGGACAGATCAAGGCTACGCAGTTAACATGGTTTTATTTGAGCAGCTGAGCATTTATGCTGCATGATAAAATATTTCCTAGAAATGTAACTAATATCGCTATTGTTATTGTATACTTTCATATATCAACCAGAAACGGAGCACCGTTGATTGCAAGAATCAATATGAGCTATGAACAGACACCGAGGTGGATGTGGAGTATTGTTCCTGTGAGACTCCTAGGTCATTTGACCGTGCTGTTGGGGAAAATAATCAAAGTCTAGCTTCATTCACTCCGTTTTACAAGGCGGTAGTTGAAGCGAGATAAACGATAAGTTAAAATCGCTAGCAGAACGACGAGAAACGTACCTTAAACGGAAGAAAATTCCTCTGTTTTTTTCTGCAGGCAAAGATGATAAACAAAGACAGCTTATGGTTTAAGTCAGTGATCACGTGCCTTTCACATGTACTACAAGCACCTCAGTCTCTTTTGGTGGAAACGTTTAACTCATCACCCAATTACTTCAAAAGTAGGAGCTGAAGAACTCGTTTGAATAGTCTGACTAACGTGTCTAACAGATTCGAAATATGATGTGATCAAACAATGTAGCTGTCGGTTCAGACGAAGTGTATCATCAGTCACTGTCTGGGAGAATACTGAACGACACCAGCGACAATGACCCGAAGGGATCTTTAGGTTGAAAGAGATTAGTTGACGAGGCATTGCTCGTTTTTGTTATAACTACTTTGATGCGCGTCTAATCATCTGTTACTATTTGGCCCCGTTGAATCAGCCCGGTGAGTCATCCCAGACCTAGTGGCGTGTACGAAGTATTCAAACCTGTAAATCTTACTGGATATGAAGCGTTGTTCGATGACTGTCCATGGCTCGGTGTCGGAGGCGTTGACAGCGAGACAGAGAGAGGGAATGAATGAGGGGGGGGGGGGTAATGAAGGGAGGAAATGACTGGCTGACTGACTGATTGGCTGACTGACTGATTGGCTGACTGACTGAATGAATGAATGACTGACTGAATGAATGAATGAATGAATGATCGGACGATAGACAGGCAAACAAGCAATCGATGAGGGTTTGATTGGTATGGTGTTCTGTAAGCTCTTGAGGCCCAAAATCAGTGTCTTCGTCCCCGAATCATTCTGAGATTCGATCTGTCCTCTCACTTCAATAAATCGTTTTCTGGTCATTTCTCACCATTAGCGTTTCTATAGACAGTCCACCTGGATGTTTTCAAATTCGGCAGCACGATTTAAAATTGTTCCAAGCAATTTTTTAGTCTCAAGTGGTGTATTTGTTTAACGTGAAGTTATACCCAAAAGGGTTATTTTCTAAGCTTCAGTAATTGAGTGGTGAAATACAAGTTTCTAACAGATATCACTGAGAACTGGGATAGCGATCTTCACCTGTGTTGAACGATTGAGGTAGACTCTAGAAGAGATTTTGAAATAGGATTTGTTCAATTGAGGTTCAAGTATGGAAAATCATCGACCGAAACGGGATTCGGACCCACGCACGGACATCATCCATTGTGCTAAAGCGTGGTCAGCGTTCATGTGTGGGTTCGAGTCCTGCAAGGGTCAACAATTCTTCACATTTGGACCAATTCAACCGGAGATAATGGTTTCCCAATTTGTGCTTAGGTCAAGCTGCGCTTTTCATTAACATAGCCAACGTTCCATCAATGTTGTGTGGTTCTGCTACTGATCAGACTACTGACTGCGTCATTGCAATACCGGCAAACTTATTGATCTGACGTTTGGTACTGGCTATCATCACACACGCATGCACACACTTACGTACATCATTGTGACTTCGCTCATACCATGGACTGCATGCTCTAGCCAATCAGGCTTCGGCACTGAGTCATACATGCTTGCTGATTCGTTGCTGCTGAGCCGACCTGAGCGACCGCGCTGGATTGCATGTAGTTGTTGCGCTTGTCTACAAATGATTCACCTGTTTGTTTGCTCACCTACTTACGTGTTTAATGATGCGCTAATAAATGGATTTACTGCGTACAGTGTTCTCCGTTTATTACGAACACAACCGTCAACAATGTTCGATTGATGACCCCCGTACTCTGCTGTATGCGTGGGAGTCATGCCTCCAGATCGAAACTTGATCATTTCCATGCTGTGGACAATCAGCTTTTCACCTATCACGCCTACTTCTGAATTCTGTGAATTTTTCTATTTTTCTGTCAATGTCCCGAGTTTTAGAAACTTGCCATTGTGGTTAAGTTCTATAGATTTATTGTCACCAATTTTTGGCTTTCATAGCTTCAGAAAAGAAAATCCAGAGTTAAAACATAGCACGATCTATGTCCGGGACGATTTCGCTGCATCTCAACATGGTGCATACTGCAGAACGATACTGTTTATATAATTTCATGTAAAGCCATAATGCTCGACAAATATAGGGGAAATTACAATAGTCAAGTTACGTCACCATGGTAAAGACACATTACCAAAGAGCTGTTTCTGCTGACACAGTATACGTTTCCATCGATGTATGGCAATGGCTTCAGCAAACCTCAACAGCCTGGTATTCTTTGCCACGTAAATGACCCGAAACGCAGTGCTTCGGTCAGCTGGATATTGCGTCATCAGAAGATGACGAGCGACGGCCGACGACGGGATCTTATGGTTTCGAAAGTTGTCATTATGCCTTTGATCTGACCCTGATAAGCGTTTTCGGTCAAGGCTTCTTTCAGCTGTCGTAGTTCGTTATCAATCATGTCGTCTGTGCAAATACGTCGTGCTCTCTGAAATAGTGTTCTGACCAGGCCACTTTTATATTCCAAAGGCACAAAGCTGTCAAAGTTCAAGTATTTGCCTGTCCAAGTTTCTTTCTTTCTTTCTGATTGAACATATTCCAAATTGGATGCAACGTTTTGTGATGCAATCAGGGTCAGATCAAAGGCATAATGACAACTTTCGAAACCATAAGATCCCGTCGTCGGCCGTCGCTCGTCATCTTCTGATGACGCAATATCCAGCTGACCGAAGCACTGCGTTTCGGGTTGAGGTTTGCTGAAGCCATTGCCATACATCGATGGAAACGTATACTGTGTCAGCAGAAACAGCTCTTTGGTAATGTGTCTTTACCATGGTGACGTAACTTGACTATTGTAATTTCCCCTATATTTGTCGAGCATTATGGCTTTACATGAAATTATATAAACAGTATCGTTCTGCAGTATGCACCATGTTGAGATGCAGCGAAATCGTCCCGGACATAGATCGTGCTATGTTGCAACTCAAGCTTTTCTTTTCAATATTATTTCGGGAAAAGCATGGCTCAATTTCTTGGCTTTAGACAAGTTCATGGTTTCATGGTTTTCCCTTTCATCCATTGATTCGGTCGATTTATTCATGTTTCATGAAGCCGCTTTCGCGCTTCAGCGCATTTTTTTTTACCGTAGGAAGTTGTTGATCTAATCATAAGAAATCTTAGGAATTTCAATGCCATCTGCGAGGTCAGATCTATGGGAGAAATTAGCTCATAATTAGGCGAGTGCGGTGACCGTCACCCGCTCTGCGGTTGGATCTCTACTGATGCTCGAGACTTAAACACTAAGATTGGCCATCGGTTGTTATTTGATTTCCAACCAACGATCTGCTTCGTTTAGTTCAACCATACCCTCTACTGTGGACGGGCAAAGACGTGTTTTTTGCAAACCGATTCAGGCCTTCTATAGATGAAGTGTCTGCCACTACCCTCACAGTCCTTCTTTCCTTCTTTGCAGCTGTTTCCTTTGACTTGTTAGGAATCATGAAGCATGGTGCATATGCACTTTGACTCAACAGCGGTCCAGCATACTGTGGTATGCAGGACAGCTGAGCTATTTTGACTGACTCACAACTGCTTGCTTCTTGTTGATGCCATGCGAAATGTATATGCCGACAGTGAGAAAAATCAGCCAATTACTACTTAAACACAACATACGGTTAGAAAGTTCAGATTTTATCTTTTATTATCACCATCATCTTTTGCATGACGGAAAAGCGCATCGTTATATATATATATATATATATATATATATATATATATATATATATATATATATATATATATATATATATATATATATATATAGTGAACAAAAAGCTAGGCACACTCTCCAAGGGTACGATCGATAACGTGACGAGTCAACCGATCAGTCAGAATTGATCAATCAGTAAATGGGACGAGCATGTAAAAACTGAAACTAAACTTGTGCTGACGTGCGTGTGCGTTTGTGCATTTAGGTCGACCAATATTCAATAGAGACGTCACGCGGTTTTTTGGTATTCGACAGTTTGGTGGCACCAGGCCATGGTTGTGTCGTAAAACGTTTATTCTTTAATTTTACGTGCTGGATTACCCTCACGTTCACCTCACTATAAGTCAATTCAAGTGAGAGAACTCTATTTTTGTACTCCCAGAAAAGGTGAACTTCAGTATGTAGATGATTTACGGAACAAACAAGATCCAGGCGAGCCACCTGGAATTCGGATAAGAATGGGAGGAAGGGAAATAGGACCTAAACGGACCTAAAAGTTTACTTTGGCTAAAGGAGGTAAATTTTAGACAGTTTATCGCCTTGTAGCAGTTCACAAGTAAGCAAACAAGACAAAGGGTTAGGCGTCGTCTAACTGTAAATGTACAGGAGGAACGGATGGAAGAGTTACATACGACTTTGAAGAAAAAGGAGTGAAATTAGTGACTAGTATCTCTGAATAGTATTAAAATGCTCGTGAGCAACGAAGTCGGTAAGGGTATCTGTGGAGGTGCTTCTGCAACAAAAAAGCATTTGCAGAGTTTTGGTAACAAGATCGAACTAACTTTCCTTTGAACCAAGGTAGATTTCGGGTGAACGTTAGGACCAGAGAGTGAGAAAACACTGCTCCAATATGGTCGATTCACAAAAGTTTGCTTGTCCAAATAAATCCAACGGAAGGAGCCGAAAAATCATTTGGAATGCATTCACTCTTTTCGACACGATCTTCCAACATTATTGAGTCTCCACAAAACTCTCATTGAAAGCGTGGGAGAAAATGTCCTGAACGACGACCAAATTGGAAATTCGTGCGAATGGCTGCGTTCCTCGCACCAGCATGAGACGAATCCGCGACTGTCTGAATACGTCATTTTCCACCCGATTGCCTGTTCGAGATTTTTGTTGATTGGTGTGAAGACTGGCAGATCAGTCACCTTTACAAATTGTTGCGTAGGTGGCCACGCGGAAGTGCGGATTCAGTCTAGAAAATCTGGTGTACAGCAGTGCTCAGCTGAGGGGACGTAAGAGCTTAAATGGTAAATGTGATCAAGTTCGGTCGTCGTCTTCGTTAAGTCATTTGTTGTTCCCATGGTAACTCCCCGATGGTTATTACATGGTTTGTGGGTAATTTCTATGACGATGCTATTTTCGTTTACATCTTGAGTTTTAATTAGTTCACTGGTGCTACATAAACGAGTGCGCATCGCAACCCCGTCATTCTGTGGCTGTGCGTTGTCTGGTCCGGTTGCTAAAGCGAACTGTTAACTGTGAACGGTTTAGCAGTTCTGGCTTTCGGTGCGAAACTTCGGTACGGATCTCTGAATTTCCTGGAAGACAAGCTATAACAACACTGAACTTTAGTAAGATGGACAAATTTCCGAAGCGCAGCATCTCACGAGGAAACCTACCGTTGCGTACACTTTATGGCTCAGGGACACCGGCGTCGGAACGCGTGAAAGAACCCAGGGCTCTTTTCAGGGCCACGCCATTCTGCTTAATATTTCCGTTATAATCTTATTTGTGATTAAAGATAGAGAGTTGCCACATGAGTCTTCTTTCATGAGCGCAATCCAAGGATGGTACTTTAGTACTCACGTAACAATGATATGGTTGACATACACTGATAGTAAAGAGCTGACACAAAATGCATGTTCATCAGCTACCAAGAATTTAGGTTCGTAACAGGAAATCACTTTACCCAGTCGCGATCGCAATTAATCCTATTTATTCAACGTTAGTTAGGGCTTTCGTAGTCAGCATTAGCACCTATTAGTTACATCGTAGAAATACATCAGCAACAACAGCCTAAGTCACATTGCATGTTTACTGACGGCTAGGACTTTATCCTTCTTATAACACAACAGGAATTTACTTGGCCACATTGGGATCGCAACTGATTCTAATAAACCCACATCCATTATCTAAAAATGTGTCCTGAAGTGACACATTCTATCGTTCAATTCGTGACTACCGAAGTAGCACTGCTTACCGCTTCCCCTGCTGGGATAGGTGTGAGCATGCCCTAGGCACTGAAAATATCACAGAAAATGGCTTCCTACCTTCCACTAATTAGCCCGACTCGTTAGGTCACTCAATCGGCCATTATAACATTCTAAAACCTTTCGAGCGTAACCCTTGAGTTAGCGATATTTGAAGCAAAACGTCCTGTTTTTCAAGAATGAAAATGGATTTTTTTATATAAAAAGTGCATTAAATGTGCACAAAAGATTTCGCCTTTCATTGTTGGTTATTCTTTAGGATTCGCCCAAGTTTAGACAGGACCTACTACCGCACAGTGTCTATATCTCTTGATAAATATATTAGAGTTATCAGCCGCAACCGTAAGCCATTCGTCTGGTTATCACTGTGAGAGAAAGTTCATGAGGAGATCGACTTCAAGGTACAAAAAAGCTACACTGGATATATAGTTCATCCTGAAGTACTACAGGAAATACTGTTCAACACAACACTTACTGCGGCTCTTCGGCTGGGTTTTCATACCATCACGAGACGGAAAGGAAAACAAAGTCACGGATTCTAACAGTGGGCCACCGTTATTCTGGTACGCAATCAGCCAGTGAATAAATCAGGAAATGCAGCATTACGGTATCATTTTGGTATTACAATTCATGAGCTGATAGGACGTAGAGCTGGATAAACACAGAGTTTTGCAGTCAGTAAATTATATCCGATGCCAGTCCATTTCGGTCGAACTTGTTCGAATTCCAGTGTTCACTACTGAATTCACTGCCAGTAGGCAAAATCCGTTTAGTCACCGTGGCTAAAGGGGAAAATCCGAAGGAGCGTGTCCGTGAATTGAGGGTGAACGACGCTGTAGAATAATGTCCTGCGGTCCAACCTCGACGTTCATCAGCCTGGTGCTATGCGTGAAAATCGAAGAAAATGGTTGACTGTGATAAAATGTTATATGCGGAAAGTAGGAATGATGTCTTCAGTTTTGCGGAGAATTTTCTTTTAATTTACAAATATTCATTGTGTAAAGAAATTTACCAAAGCCGTTTCCATCGACGGCAGTGACTGCTTCCGCAAACGGTGCTGCTGTGGCCTGTCGGCGGCTTGTAGGCTTTTCATGGGTTGGGACCTTCGTAACTGTCAGGAATTATGCTCGGAATGAGGGAAATGTATCGTTTAGCATGAAGGAATTTATAATGAACTCGTAAGAACTGAGCTAAATGGTAAAAGTGGCCGCAGTAATGTTCGTAATAATAAGCAACAACTAGGTAGTAGAAGCTTTTGGCGTGTCTTATCACCGGTGTGATTTTTTATACTTCCGAACCAGGTTTCAGGAACGGTAGCACAGTTTATGAAAAATAGATTCTGTTGGTGATGACAATACCAACAAATTATCTATGAGAGGAACGTTTTGTAGCATGCAGCAGACATTTAAACAGGTCATTATTAGCTTGTGGGAAAGCGTTATTCGAAATGACCACTGAGGTGTCTTGAAAGTAGGCTTCAGGCTATAAATTAATATATTTGTAGCTAGTATGCCTGTTATATACTGAAAAGCAACAAACTAGTAGCTGTTTTCTGTACACTAAAAAGATGTAGTTATTGAAGTGGTTTAAGGACCGCATCTATGAATGTGTACGAGATAACTATTGCATACGTAAAATATTGTTTACATTCAGAACACTTCAGCTTCACTTGCACCACTTGTCATCTAGCTGAACAATTCATCAACATGAACATCAGTCATCGCGCACACCGATAAATTGACATATTTCTAAATAGCACGCTGTTGGGCCGCAGAATGCTATCGACGGTGTTACTTACTTTTCTGATTGCTGCGAACGTCTTCCAAGAGAACAAACAAGCGTACCGTGAAGTCTATATGGTCTTCGTAGTTTGTGATTTTTTGTGCATTTTTATTCTACTTTAAATCAATTGATTACGAACTGCTTTGGTCTCGACTGCCATCTGATGGATCATCTGAAAACTTAGCAGATGATCCGCGATTAACTGATTTGCTTTTACGCCCATAAGGATACAAAAATCTGCTATTTTCGTCTTTATCCACTAATCTGTAATTTCCTTGATTTTACAACTTCGACTCTATAGTTTTATTCAACGGGACGTACGACCTTCCAGCCAAATAAATAAAATGGCGAGGATGAATGATGTGGAATGAGTGCAGTAAATTTCATCTTTAAGTTGTGCATTGTTCGAGAAAAAAGTAGCATTTTACTGGAAATACCACTTTGTCGTTCAGAGTGAACCTTATTTTCAAGCAACATAAGTATTCCTCCTGCTGTTTTTGATGTTGAATCAATTCTTCTTGGGTCTCCTATATGAGTAAAATGTGCGTTGATCAACAGTCGAAATGGGTATTTCAAAGTCTAACTGCAGAGATATTATTGTCCTTCTTCTAATGGAAAAATACCAAATACGGACGCAATTGAAACATCATTTAAGCAGAATGATGTGATGTATCCTAACCAGTTCAGTGTAACCATAGATTGCTAAATAACTCCGTTAAATCTGTTAGGTGCATACTTAATGGCTATTCTTAAACCTTGACCTTCATTCCAAGGATACATAAGCCTCATTCCGTCGGTTCCTTACTTAGTTTAGTGGCATGATATATGAACAATTTTTCGGGACCTGACGCAAATATTAGATTTGCCGGTAAGTCGTCCACATTCCTGATTACTAAACTTCGCGCTCTTCAAGTTGCTGTGCTTTCGTCCTTTTCATCACACGTACGTTAGCAACCTCTCATACGGCTCCTCCAGAACTATAATGTAGTATGCTAACATCGCAACTATTTGTCATGTCGTATTAAACGAAGAGGAATAAGTAACCTATCTGATAACAGTCAAAACATTGTGTGTTATTCTGAAAAAGTGGTCTTTTCCTTAGCCCGTCCTAGTCCTCTGAATGTACCTTCACCCCATCTCCTTCAGCTGCTGATCGTCTACGTGATTTGCATGGGAAGGGGCTTTTTATCCAGGACATAGAAGAAATATTTCGCATCTGAACGTGCATGGGGTGCATAAATGGCATGACAATACCGATTTCACCAACGTGGATACAGCTCAACCTGAGTATGCACATCACTTCGTGGTTGACGCGTCCGTCAGTTACAATCCCTAATCAGCCTCACTGCATTTCACTTTTGGTCCTAACTTGTGCCCACGTGCGCATGATCAAAGATGCGTCGACTCAGTTACCCAGCTTTCACTCAAAGCCTGTCTGCTCTATGGTCTTTTCGATTGCCAGACCTTGACGACCAGTGTTTCGATCAATCCTGTCAACTCTGGCGGGAAGACATTTTGCCTTCGTATCATCTCAGCTTATTGATAAAGTACAACGCATATACAGGTTTCTGGACCATGAGTCCAGCGATTGCACACAACGTATGGGTCTGACTGGTTTAGGTGACCAAGACGAGTGAATCAAACACCGGCAACGGGATACATCCGTCGTAATGTAGATTCAAGTAGTTGATCGGCTATCCTGCCGTTCGTGGTTCTGCTGTCTCAAGTCTTAAGCTCGTAACGGCTCAGGGGCTGACTGCTAACGTGACGTGGAACACGTGGTCCGTGCACTTCTGTCTCAGAATAACAGAAAAACGTGATGACATTCATTGCGTTCGGCCCACCACGGACATCGGCTTACGTCTAAGTGATAAGTCCGCGAAGCTATACGACAGCTTATTAAACTTTTACCGGTTCAGAATCGATTGTCTCGACTACGTCGCTTATGCGAGCTAGATTGTCGGGCGAGCGGAGTACGGTGATGACAAGACCGGAGCGAAATGTGCGGCAGTGACTCACTAACACTGAAGATGTCTTGGATTATTTATCATGGCCTAATGGGATGGCGATTTGAGAATTGCTTACTGCCCGTCTTAGGGTATAGGAATGAAAACAGCATCAGCCCAGGATAACGTCATCATATCCACTTGAATTTAGATTAGGTCATTGCTACATCAAATGAATCATATGTAATTCCAAATGAAGCCACCAAATGTTTCAGAAACAACAACGAGCAAATCACATCTTTTTGCTCAGTTAAAAAAACAGATGGGAATATAAACGCTTGATTTCATAAATACCTTGAACTAAAACTACAATCCCGCTTGGGTAAGATGGAAAACTTTGAGGGGAAGAAGCAGAATAATTTTCGTAAAACGCATTGAGAAACAAAGATAGAAACGTAGATTCACCGCAAAATCGATTGACCTGTCGAATTTGAAATATAAGAAAACGCTGTTCGCGCACGCAACTGACGAAAAAGGAAGATCAGTGGTAAACGATATTTCAAGGTATTAAGAAGATTGAACTCTGTCTGAATAAATGGTATGAAGAGTATACGCATCATTCAGGAAAGCCGAGTGAGACTGGGTGAAGATACATTCAGAGGACTAGGACGGGCTAAGGAAAAGACCACTTTTTCAGAATAACACACAATGTTTTGACTGTTATCAGATAGGTTACTTATTCCTCTTCGTTTAATACGACATGACAAATAGTTGCGATGTTAGCATACTACATTATAGTTCTGGAGGAGCCGTATGAGAGGTTGCTAACGTACGTGTGATGAAAAGGACGAAAGCACAGCAACTTGAAGAGCGCGAAGTTTAGTAATCAGGAATGTGGACGACTTACCGGCAAATCTAATATTTGCGTCAGGTCCCGAAAAATTGTTCATATATCATGCCACTAAACTAAGTAAGGAACCGACGGAATGAGGCTTATGTATCCTTGGAATGAAGGTCAAGGTTTAAGAATAGCCATTAAGTATGCACCTAACAGATTTAACGGAGTTATTTAGCAATCTATGGTTACACTGAACTGGTTAGGATACATCACATCATTCTGCTTAAATGATGTTTCAATTGCGTGTGTATGTGTAATTTTTTCATTCGAAAGAAAGAGTTGGTGCTTGGGCACTTCCACGTTAAAATACCTTGGGTAGTTATTCTTGAGACTACCTCGGTGAGAACAGGTTTAACGGCATTACCTGCTCAAGTTATAATTTGGTTCGATGTAAGGAATGGTTCACATAAAATGAAAATATTGGTTCCTATGAAAGGCGACAGTTCTATCCTCCTTTTTTCTCGCAGTGCAAATCAAAATGATGCATGGTTTCATTCACATTCCACATCATTCCTCCTCACAATGATATAGAAATGACTGAAATTGATTCATCTCATTGAGTAGCATCACGGGACCCAAGAGGAAATACTAAATGAAGCAAGAGGTTTGAAGAGAAGTACGACATTAGAAGAGTCTGTTTCAGTAGACCGTGAAACTGGAAGTTCAATAATTGTGGATGAGGTAATAATTTGTAATTTGACATGTCAGTTGACTTCGGTGTTCAGTGCATTGTATTCAAGTAGAAAACAAATTCACGGAAGTCATAAACCCTAAGAGGGGACGGAAATCTGGGCACATTTTTTCATCCGCTTGGAAGACTTTCGTGGCAGAAAAACGTAATATACTATGTTATCGTTGACCACCCTTTCACCAGTACGCTCCATTCAATTTTTCTTCCTATCCCCTGCGGTTACGTGATTTTTGGTCGCCGACTGTTTTCCAGTAGTGAAAACTGGAGTTCGATCAATACTAATTGTCATCAGACTTAGTATACAGACTGTACAAGGGTTCCGTAAAAGGGGCGTTGACTACTGAAGGGTGGCTTATCAACCTACATACGGTAATGTCTGAAGAGAAGTATCCAAAAGAAATATTTCGCATTGCAAGCTTTTTTTGTTAGCAACAGGACTTTTTCCTTCAAACACGATGAGGAACTTCGGAATGCTTCATCGATAAAAATCCTGCTTTTATTACTTTTATTTGCTGCTACTGCTGTAGTGTTCACTCACGTCTGCAATGACATTACGTAGATCAAACTCTGACTCGACTCACACGGTTACCGTTCTCCAAAATCAGAACACAGAAGCAAACAGCGGAATCAGTATTTTCACACGTACGAACGTTCTCGATAACCTACATCGGGGGTTTATATAGTCTGATCGTAACAGGGAGGGCACAGAAGAGCCAATAAGAACACAGGAATACGAGCAGTTGCTTCCACAATGTCTTTTCATTGGTCATTTCGCATCTCGTACTTCACAGCGTTGATTGTTGTGGAGCCTGTACAAAGGAAGAAGGGGAAAAGGGTAAAACATTTTTGATCGCACATATTTGTAGCCCGTATGTCATACCAATGAACCAGGTGAGTGACCGAAAGAATGAATCTGGTTTAGTCTTGGAAAGAAGGTAAAAGTTGACCAATAGTCATTAAATATGCACTTAACAGATTCAGCGAAATTAGTTAGCAATTCATTATTACACTGAACTGGTTGGGACGCATCACATTATTCTATTTGTGTGATGTTGCAGTTGCTTGCGTATGTGTTATTTTTTCATTCGAAGTAAAACGTTGATGCTGGGGCACTACCATGGTAAAATACCTCGGTCGTGTGTTGAATAATATATCATTCTCTCATTCGAGTTGTATCTTGAGCCCAAGTTGCGGTCTTTTCAGCGCATTCTAACGCTGTTCAGCACTGCCACCAAGTTGCGGGTCACTACTTTAAATAGTGTAAATTTCTTCACTTGTGAGTGTTGCTGTACCCATGGATCATGCCTCTGTGTAAGCTTCTCGAACCACTCGAGTAATGTACCAATATTATCATGTTATTATACCCCGGAATAATTGTTTTAATGTTAACAACAGCAGGAGTAGTGACTAGGTTGGCTGGAATAATGGTTCACATAGAACAGCAGTGTTGTTTTTCTAGCATAATGCCACTGTTCTGGTTTGCGTTTCTAGCACGATGCAAAAGGAATGATATAATCTGTCACTCTCATTCTAAGTCATTCATCCTTACCATGGTATATATTTGACTGGAAAGTCTTACTTTCTGTAGAGTGGACCAATGGGGTCGAATTAGAAAACACCAAATAAAGCTACAGATTATTGGACAAAGACAACAATAGCAGATTTTGGTGTCACAATCGGCAAAAGAGGAATCCAGATATTCGCGGATGATCTGCTGAGTTGCCATATTGTAACGAAGAAAGCAAGAGGGTTGAGGACACCTGTATTTGCGCAGACAAACGAGCCAAGTCCGAAGAACATGTACGTTCGTTTACATGGTCCGTTTCCAAACCGAGTTGCCGCAACATCGATTCTATGGGTGCCTGAGCATTTTGGCTGCCTTCTGGCCAGTTGTTAGTGCTCATAAGCTTGATTCTTTTGGGTACTATTTCCGTCTGGTTGGTCCGATTGCTCCAGTTGACGGCTTGATCGGTTGATCATCACCCGGGCAATCTTCTCGGTCGTTAAAGATCCTTCTTCGTCCTCTCTGCTAGTCCGGAAGCCTCTTTTTGTCTGTTGCGAGATACTTCCGACAGATTCTCCATCTGTTCTTTGGTCTGTGGCTCTCGACTGGTTGGCCCGATTGGTTTGATATTCACATCGTTCTGTTACTCTTGCGTTCCCTGCTACAATATGGCCCATCAGATGGCAGCCTAGGCCAGTGCTGTTCGTGACGTGTTGACTTAAAGTATAGTAAAAAAGCACAGAAGACCATAAGTCACGAAGACGGCATGGACGTATCGGCGCACCTGTTCATCCATATGGAAGACTTTCGCGACATTCAGAAATATAGGCAACAGCGTGATTGATCCCCCGTTCACGGACACTTTTCATCGGATTTTTCCCCTAACCCATAGTGACTGATTAAACTTTGGCTGCTGATAAGTTTCACAGTAGTGAAATCTGGAATTCGGCCGTCATCGAACCTAACTCACAAACAACAGTGATTTTCAAGTTGTGAAAAATTTGCAGATTTGTCTGTGCCCAAGTAAACTACATTCCTCCCCGGACCACTGTGATGTAGTTGATTCCTCAGAAGTCTAAAAGAAATTAATCTAGTCTAAAGGTGGTGAAGCCAGTTGTCTAGATTGCATTCCGACAGCCTGATTGAGTGGGGGTAAAAAGCTAGCGCTATCAATACCCATTCCATCTGAATAAATCCAGAAATTAAAAGGTTGGATCCATCACAGTAGTGACAAAATGAAAAATACGACCGTATAGTGCATATAAGATGTCTTGAGGGCATGTAGAATCTTGTTGCAAAAGACACCTGACGTGAACCATTATGAGTGTCACCATTCACACTGCAACTGAGATATTGTAGCCTCTCTAGTGGGTTTTTTTTCTACTATTCACCAAGAACCATAAATGCTTCATAATGTGTTCAATGATAAACTGAAGGATTCTGTTTTGTTAACAAGAAAAAATGCTACATACTCCAGTGGCAAGCTGTATCCCTCCTTCAACCAGAGACCATCTAACTAAATGTTTTACAAAACTTCGTTGTAGTCCTAACTGCTTGTTACCTCTTTCGCCCACAAAAACGTTCCAAAATAAACTATTCGGTCTCCCTATGTATGTTTCATTTGTGGATTATCCTTTGTCCGGATTAGTTCATCCTTCGTGTCTTGTTTACAAAACGGTTGTCTGAAATATCCAGCTGGAACGCTGATGACCACTTAATTCTGGGGGAAAGCAGTTCTTCATTACCAGCGTTTTTGGCACTTAAGACTACCTAAAATCTTGACGAAATTTGCAGTGATCCACATTGTCCAACAATTTGCCGCCAACCATGGGTTTCCCGCTTGGATTTACCCCTTACTAATCAACCGAATCAACACCTCCAATCCAACTACGGGTTAAGTGTGTCATTATTGCAACAATTACACTCAAAAGGCTTTATCAAACTATAAAATAGGAATAGATGGTAACAACTACACATGCGGTGGTTCTCTCTTCCAACCTCGTTAGAGTGACTGCGTTGAAAATAATAGAAAGTGGTATCCAGTAATAAGGACAGTCCGAATGTGTTGATCTTCAAAATGACCGGCTGATCGTTCTACAATTCTAAAAAGAACCAATGGCGGTATTAAGCAGTTGATATCGAGGGTTTTGAGCACTTTCAATAAATCACCTCAACATTCCGACATGTTTTGATCTTTTCTCCTAGAGTCCGAGCAGGGTCCCTCAGGTCGTCTTCATTCCGAGCACATTGAATAACAAATTATCCGTCTTCGTTAGACTTTCTATGGTTGAATCTTCTCAGTTCGTTTACTTCAACCATTTCAGTCGGGGTCTCTTTATTCATCTAGTCCTCCACAATAATCAGTTTGAAAAATGGTGAACAACCACGGTAGTTCCCAGTGACAAAGCTGTCCACGTTAGCAAGTAACAAACCACCAAATAAGAACGATAACGATACATTCAGCATTTAGCAAACTATATATGCGGCGATTCTCGCTTCCAGCTGCTTTAAAGTGAGTACTTTGAAGAATAATAGAAAAAGATAAGCAATAGGGCGTTGATTCACGTTTTGTTGGAGCGGTAGACTGTCAAAATGTTGGCACTTCTATAAAGCACACAATTGTTCAGTTGCAATTTTCTCCTGTTTTTCTCGTCTTTATGGCATGTTCCTAGTGCTTAGACAAATCGTTTCTTCTTAAGCTGTCTTAATCGGACGCAGTCAACTCGTCGGTCACGCTTTCCAGTTGTCGGATACATTCAGGGGGAGTTGGCACTGATAACCGCTGGCTTCATAACCTATTGCATGAAGTTTGTTTTTGTTTGGCGGTCACCTACACACACACACACACACACACACACACACACACACACACACTCCAAGGTGTTAGCAACTGCCCACACATTTTGACCTAAAAGAGCAGCGGTCTGGGTCTCACATGACCTATGTTGACGGGTGAGCTGAGTACGGCTGCCATGTCGGATAAATTACGCTGTTGTTCGTTCGCTTCTCTCAACATATGCACTGAGTTGACTGCGTAACTGAGGCACGATAAACTAGGGCCCGATTGAGAAGGTCAGTAGAGAGAAAAAGCTACTTGGATGCATTACGATAACCGCTATTCGTTGTAACCAACACTGAGTGGACACTTTGACTAAGGACTGAGAAAAATTAAAATAATGGTCTGTGGGTGATTCATCGTTTTTGGGAACTACCGATACGAACTGAGAAAGTGATAGTTCCGGCAGGTTATATTGCTAAGGCAATCCTGGTAGTAGGATTGGATCATACCTAGCTGGGGATGGTGGTATGCCGAAGACATACTCATTTAATTAGGGCGGTTGCGGTTACAAAACGGTAAACGAAGACATATAATGACAGATTGCTTTGACCTTTCTGTCTGTGTTTCTCCCTCTGCTGCTGAATTAATCAAGCGAGTTCGAACGACCACTCTTTCGGTCCTCAACCGAATCCGTTTCTTCAATCATTCCATCACCGGCTTTTACCCCGGATATTGTCGACTGAAAAGCTTTACGGATTCTCCGGCAATATGTTTATTCTCCGTAATCAGACAAATCTACGCTTGCTAACGCTGCAATCGAGGACCGCTGATATTCCCTGTCCCAAACACGCCTGTAATCAACAACCCGATCACGATTGATTACCAACCACACTGTATTTTGCTGTTATTCCTAGGATGTGCATAAGTGTGCACCTTTGCAAATGCGCTCACTCATTCATTTCGCTTTCAATCAAGACTTTTCTACTCTATGGACTTTGTGACCGTCAAGCCTTTCGACGACAAGCGGACTGAATTTCTATACCGGACGGAGCCAAGCACGTGGATCTTGGCTCGTCTTAGTCACCCACGCCTCTGTGTACCTCACACGCCATGTTAGCAACATGCGTGCGGCATGCATCATCCGTGAGTCACTAATGCGGCGGGCATAGTGATATTTACAGTGTTTTGCCTAATAAAAAGTATTGGTTGTGGATTTCGACCTATCCGGGTTGCATACAACTCTCTGGTGTTTACGTGTTCATGGACTAGAAACTGACATATTCAGTGAATATCGATCTGCAGTCATTTTTCTAAGACGGAAGTTCGGCAACGCTAAGAGCAGAGAGAAGTTCGGTCGATCAGAAAAGATTAGCAGCAAAACTGCATCACATCGGTTTCTGGAAAGTTTTTGAATCGGCACACAGGAAATAAGCTTATTTCATTTCATTATTTAGGGACTGTAATGATACGTTGAAATTCGTTTTGAATTTGAAATGAACTGTTTGAGTTTATCTGAAGTATGAATGCTTGCTCACAGGCAGGTGAACAGCAAGGTTTTCGTGGGAATAAACATGTATGTTTCTGTGCCATATTATCATTATCACTGTATTACCATTAGGTTAAATATTTAATATTACATTTGGAACTGTAAATACTAAATGAAATCGTGTGTTGTAAGTGTAGACTTTTTGAATGATTACTTATGTGTTTTCTTATCTAGTTCTTTTTCCTCATAAGACAGAAAACACGCTTGAGTAAATATTGGAAAAGTGGGCAGTTAGTCAACGTTTTGCTTACCACGGGTAACCTTTCTGAATGCTGGTTTGCAGGCTAGTTGTGACTTGTTGCAAATTTGCCCCATAAGGCGGATGGTAAATTTCTGATGACTGGTATGACGTTAATCATCTACGGTCCTCTAGAAGCCGGAGCAGTGTCTTGTCAGAATGACTGCAGATCGATACTCAGTGAATGAGGTAAACACCATGCGGCTGGTGCATCTGATCGACACGCGCGTACCATTCATTCCGTACGGTTAACCGGATTTGTGTATGACATTCGGTTCCACTGCAAGCGTGACTACGGTGACAAGGCCGCAACCTCAGGTCAATTGAGGCTTGCCGACTAGGCAGTTCCGAGGGGAACACGTTTGTTTTACTCGAAATGTGGGTAAACGTGCTCATAGCCTGACGGCCACGTCTCGACAGACTTGTACATTAACAGAAACGGCATGCCCCGAGCTATACCGGTAAAGTGCCTTGATGTAATTCTAACACGTAGTCTGATATGGTTCAACTACATTTAGGAAGCTAACATTTTATGTACTACGTCTTCAAATAATCTCCATACCACTCTGTTTAGTTTATTGTTTTGTATAAGACTGTATCCTACCATGTTGGCTTTACGGACTTTCTACCATCTTTACCTGATTAGGGAAGCTGGAGCCCGCCGGCAGGCTTCCTCGACATAGTCTTTTCTCTGAGGCAAGTATTGACTCGGTGGTAGGTCGAGGTAGTCAGTACACGACTTGAAAAAACGGTATAAAGACCTTGACCAGTAGATCTGGCCGAATGGTGCTTGTGAGAATCCTGGGATGGGATCCACGAGACCCGCCTACCAGATGGTAGAAGACAATACTGATATGGGTAGGTGGTGCGGCCAGTGACATAACTGCATTCGGGCTATTCCTCTGTTCACTTATTACTTTGTTTTCGACTCTATTTCATGTTTTGTTTTTATTCGTTTTATCCTTGACCCGGCAGTACTGTGAGGTAGCAAAGAAAGTCAGAGCAAAGAAGTTGAAAACCAATGATTGGAGGGACTGAAATTAACCTTGAAGCTTGCTTTTGACTGCGCATACCCCTCAAAATATTTCCTCGGCATGCTATTTTTCTAACTGGGATGGTAGCTGAAAAATCGGTGAGAGTGGCAAGTCCGTGACATGGAGAAAAGTATGAAAAGCCCGATCTGTGGACTTGGCCAAAATGAGCGTGTTTGGTTCCTTGGGTTCCGGATCATATAGATCCATCCACTTAGTGTTCAAATGTATCGGAGGAAATCACTTGGACTAATGACCGGTCACTTGCCTGAAGTCAAATTTACTCCACCCCTACTTAACAGGTTGGCATCGTTCAGTTTACAATTTTACACTGGTTTGATTTCCAAGTGGAGCTCTCTATTGAGAATAATTAAAACTTCCACCTCCAGCTGTGAAAACACCCCCAGGAGACAACATACTTGAAGTACAACCAATCAGTGCTCCAATTTACAAATTCCAGTAATCGGACTGCACTAGAGTCGGACGAGGTAATGTAAGCAATAAGTCGCGAAACTGAACCATTTTCCGCATTCCCTCGAAATAAGGTCAAAATTATTCGGAAATGCCACCCGATTGGCTGTCTGAGATCTCCTCCCGATCAGTCGGAAAACCGGCGTATCAATCACCCCCACACATTCCGCGTAGGTGGCCACACCGTCCACTCGTCGTCTGTGCATCACACCACAATTACGCACGTGGACTCGACCTTGTCATGACCAGATATAAGAAATTCAGTAACTATCATGTGACCGAACTAGGTGATCGAGATGCCATCATCAACAAGACCAGTGGACCGAGGCAAGCCTGTCAGTCGACTTTACGCATTCCAAGTGGGCGAAGTGAATAAAGCAAGTGAAATCACACTGCGGTCACAGACTGATTCCGAGGATAACAATGGGAAACGAGACTGTTGTGCGGATACAATGCAGCAATTGTACCCGAATTTCAATCCGCCTTCACCATTGCGGCTTGGTGATAAGAAATTATCGGAGCACACGAATGATAGACTGCAGTTAGACTCGGTCTTTGAGTGGCAGCAAGGCGACATTTCGAATGTCGAAATGTATAAACTTGCGTGTGCAAGAATTATGAGCGTTTTTCTGTGTTTTGTTACCAACATTCACAAAAGCCTTGGCTACTGGCCTTGTGACAGCGGCATTCCGTGATCTATTCAGATCGGTATGCGAACTGGCTTTGACGAACTGATTCAGGTGTGTGCTTAGTTACTTTCTGCACATTGGATGCTCGCCAGGGTCGTCATAAGTAGTGGGTTTGTCTACTGCATATTATTGGTCACAGACGAAATCCATTTGTAGAGCCGATAAATTGGCACATATAACCATTTTGAACGAGGTCCGAGGTCGTTTTTCTTTCGCAACCGCAGTAGTCCGTGTCTGACAGGCCTAGTCCGAACAGCTGTCCATTCAGGAAGCTGAGCATCGGTGAAGAATCTGTTTAATCGTCAATTTCCCTCCAGCTGAAAACGTCAGCAAATAGTGTATTGTTCATTTTACTTCAGATCAACTGTGCAGCTGTGAATTCGGGGAAGCGAGGTTCGTGCGCACGATATGCATTTGAGATACTTACGCGAGTCGTTGATGCATATAATGAGGGCGAGGACTGGCAAAACATTGCTGGATGTTGTGGAGTCAAATATAAAACGGCCCATTCTTGGGTAAGATTTGAATTATCAGTTGATTCCGAGGAACAAAGAGAAGGAAGCAGACTGCTTTCTGAATTTAAAGTAGATGAGATTTTGGAGTGGATATCTGAAGATGCAACGAGCACCCTGGATGAGGTAAGAATCCGGATGTATGCGATATATATATATATATATATATATATATATATATATATATATATATATATATATATATATATATATATATAATTTGTCGGTGTTTCCACCATCAGTCGATACCTAGATAGGAGGTTGATAATCGGTAAATCAGTGCTTCGGTATCTGTTGGGGCCAAAACTGATACCAACACAAAGGCGTGGAAATCTTGCGTAGAAAAAAATACTAAATTTCAAGACCAAAACCCGTTTCCTAGTCTGGATCAATGAAATGAATTTCAGTCTTTATTGTCGGAGAAATCGTGGGAGATTGTACCTGGGTGAACGTGCTATTACGAGGGTGACAAATTCGTGTGGATTGAACTTACGCGTCGTCATAGCCATGACTGAACGGGGTGTAGTGGATGTTGGAATCGAAAGTGGGTCGTACACAAGTGAAATTGCAAGCAATGGCTGTGCCATGTCTTGAATAAACTGAGAGAAACGAGTGGAATTGTAATCATGTGTTACCGCCCCCCTTGCCACTCGGAATGGAAATGTTTTTGTAGAACAGATCCATCCACGTGCTGAACTGCCTCGGCTAAGTCCGCATTTTATTATGTTGAATTCTATATAAAACACGTAGTGTTTTGAAGTCGAAAATAAAGAGTATTATGCTAACTGGATATACGAATACCCTTCCTGGAGAAAACTGCAACAGAGGCCGCTCATGAGTTCGGTGATTCTCTGTGCTCAAGCTTCGCCAGCCACACAAAGCCATACGACATGACAGCCCTTAATGAGACCGATTTGTTGTGGATTTATTTTGATTACAATAAATTTTGATTATGCTTCAAAATCCATCTTCACACTTGCAAAATGAAACAACCATAGTTTTATCGGAATTTTTACGGAAGAATATAATTCTGATCACAGATAAATTCTGTTTCAAGTCCGCGAAATTTTTATGCATGCGATGGGAAAAGTGATCAAATATGTCTCGATGAATGCCGTCACAATGAGAAACAGACCATAAGCATCAGTGCTATAAGTTCAAGTAAGGTTACAGGCCGAAGTAACTTCAAGATAAGGAATAAAAGATTCCAATAGGTGGAAAATCTCCATAGTCACTTAGGAAAGTAAGCTCAGGTGAACAATTGCTGTCGAAAATTTGTGATGACCTCGTTTTATTTTCTGTGATGGAAAACTCGACGAAATGGCTAGCAACATATTTATATAGTGCCTGTGATTTGAAATCAAGTGGTAGGGTAGTTAAGACCCGAGGTCATATGATCCCCCATTGAATTGCCGAATATTTAACTGTGGTGTGTTTCTGCGTGTGTCGATGTGAACGTACGCTGCAGGAAGTGGACGGCAAATCCGTCAATCCCGGCTGGAAGGAAGCATGAAGAACCAATGGACTCAAGTCTACTCATAGATCGCGAGATCTGATGGTGATGGATCAGAAGTTGCAGTGTGCTGCCGCTATGGGAAATCCCCTCAAGCTATTCTATGTTGTGGGAGTTGTCGGTAGGGAACCGTTCGATATGAGTGAAACGACCTGTGAAACTGACGTTACGCTAAATCAAAATCAGCAGCGTTGTCCCAAAGGTTGGATGGAGCACTTTAGGACGGTTTAGCTGGCTTGCAGTGTCAGTTCCACAAGGCTACTCCGGCATTCTTTCCATGATCTCCTTCAACTGACCCACTTACTGAGGCAGAGATACACAATTAAAACCGAGTCTAAGGACGTCACAAACTGCCGAGCTTTGAATCGTTTCCCCGGCCCTTTTCAAAGATAGTGGATTGAAGCTTGCTAGGTCGGGATTCTTACATTGTCTCCATGCTGAGCCACCTAGATGGCAACTACATTATGTTGTGTTAATTTTATGTAATTGTATTTACTGAGCTTCGGCAGTTGGTTGAGAGAATGTAAAATCAATGAAGCATTCCGTCCACAATGTTCTTCCTGTTATATTAAAAGCATAACAGTTCTGGTTCGTGAAAAAAATCCACATCCATACAACAAGTCTAACTAAATAGTCCCCAAGTTGAATAACAAGAGTGCGAGAGCTGCCAACGTAACGGTTTCACTTGTGAATGTATATGGTAGTTAGTCATTTAAATCCCCAAGACTATTACTTAGTTTATCTAGAGGCATACAGTCGTTGTAGGAGATTAGAATAGGTTCAACTGGTAGGCAAATGAATTACTGTAAAGCAATTATCAACATCTTTATCAGGAAACCAATGGATGTTTCCTCTTTAACAAATGCACGAGTACAGCACGGATTCATACACGTCGGCTTTTTTGAAAATTCAGGTAAAGAAGATCGGTCAAGAGAAATTTTATTCCACGAAACTAGCCGAAGTTGTGATGAACTTGGGTCCTCATAGGCTCACAGCAAACCAAACTGATGAAATTAGGATTTATTTCCACTACTTTGACCGTAACCCAGTTTCCGTAACCAAGCCCCAGTTCGCATACCGATCTGAATAGATCACGGAATGCCGCTGTCACAAGGCCAGTAGCCAAGGCTTTTGTGAATGTTGGTAACAAAACACAGAAAAACGCTCATAATTCTTGCACACGCAAGTTTATACATTTCGACATTCGAAATGTCGCCTTGCTGCCACTCAAAGACCGAGTCTAACTGCAGTCTATCATTCGTGTGCTCCGATAATTTCTTATCACCAAGCCGCAATGGTGAAGGCGGATTGAAATTCGGGTACAATTGCTGCATTGTATCCGCACAACAGTCTCGTTTCCCATTGTTATCCTCGGAATCAGTCTGTGACCGCAGTGTGATTTCACTTGCTTTATTCACTTCGCCCACTTGGAATGCGTAAAGTCGACTGACAGGCTTGCCTCGGTCCACTGGTCTTGTTGATGATGGCATCTCGATCACCTAGTTCGGTCACATGATAGTTACTGAATTTCTTATATCTGGTCATGACAAGGTCGAGTCCACGTGCGTAATTGTGGTGTGATGCACAGACGACGAGTGGACGGTGTGGCCACCTACGCGGAATGTGTGGGGGTGATTGATACGCCGGTTTTCCGACTGATCGGGAGGAGATCTCAGACAGCCAATCGGGTGGCATTTCCGAGTAAATTTGACCTAATTCCGAATAATTCGTACCTAATTCCGAATAATTTTGATCTCTTTCCGTATGATTTTAACTTAATTCCGAAACAATGCTGAGAATGGGATAAAAGCAATACCCGACAAAAAGTCTGTCTGTGATATCACTCACGCATGATAGGAACAACCGGTCAGTAGTTGATGCATTGGAACTTTTCAGGTGTGGGTGGTTGTGCATGAGGGATCTGAAAGGACAATCAGTCAGCAGTGGGAGCCGAAGTTTGTGGAGTTGTGTCCAATCTGAGCAGAGATGCACGCAGCTGGCTGTGTACGAGAAAATGGGAAACATTCATCTAGCTTACAACACTTGAAGTCACATGGACTTCAGAGCTGGAACACTTTTGATACCGGCTTTCGGGTCGCATCGTGGAAGCTTCTGTTCACGTCTTGTGGTTTCTCGCGAGTGTATAGTTTGTCTGCAGACCAGTTTTGCGTCTCAGTACATGTACTTTGGCATTCATTGATCAGCACAATTCTCTGCTGCAATTTCGACTGGGATGACTTCGTTTCCATTCAGTTCGAGATGAGGTGGTAAGGCTGACCATCTAAGGTCTTCTATAGCATTTCTTTTCTAACAAAGCTGAAACTTTTCGCATTCTGTCCTATTCTCGCAATACTCAGTCGTACTGATATCCTCCCTTACTCATGACTATACGTAAAATGGAAACCGAATTTGTCGTAGATCTCAAATTATACTACTTAAATCAAGTTAACCTGTACACATATTGCCCATCACTTTCCCCCTGTCTGTTGGCAAAAAAAATGATTTCAGCCTCACGATGCTTGATAACATCAAATATAGTATGAAACCTTTCGCAATGAATGTGACTTCTTCATGAAAGTGGAACCTTCAGCAACCAAAAAATTAAGAAATGTTGTTAGTTATTCCCACCGTGATTTATGTTTCTTGATGACGAACAAAATATCAGGGTCATATCCGGATTGAAAATCGAATTGGACCAAAACGCATGCCAAGCCGGTCCAGTACGTGAACACAAAGCTCAGCTGATCACAAGAAATAATGCGAGCCGGGCTAGTCGGGATTCAAAATTCGCGATCGATACCTATTGGTACAATTCCATTTGGAGCAGCTGCTGACACAATCCTTGCACGTGAGAACATTCCATCATTGGAGAACAATGAATCCTATGAGTCCAACATTGCGTACCGCGTTGGATGCGGTAAAGCGTGATGGGGAAGACATACGAAAAATACCACAGCCTATGGCTCGTCCAATGCTAGAAGTTATGGATGAGATGAAGTCGAAACTTCGATTGCTCGGTAGGTATACATTTATGCTTAGGTACAAAAGACGAAATAGCTAGGGGTTCTACTCTACACGTTCAATGTTGACTTTTGGCCGATCTTTGGTGCTTTCTTTCTTGAACGTAATTATTGTACTATGATGCCTAAATCTACGAACAGAGTGGATATTCGCTCTAATCGACGTCTACAGACTTCGGGATACCTTATTTCTCTCTCCTTGAGTCAGGGAAATGCAACTATTTGTTGGATTGATTAAATCGTAGCTTAGCTCATCGACATTTCTCTAAGGAAAATCACACTTGAGAAAACGGAGTTGGTATCTCCTTACGCTCCTAGATTTTAGCATGATTTTTAGTAAAAATAGCATTCACGGAATAACTCCAGAGGTATGGTGCTTTATTACAGAGAACCGACAACCATGACCTCGAAACTTGGAGTAAAAACTCACTTGGGATCCTAATTAGCCAGACATAGGGACGATCCGGGGATGGTGGATTAATGTCTGCCTCGGGGAATTCTCATCAGATGATGCTTATAGATTCGGTAGGTCTAAAAGCAAAACATCCTCGACCGCCACACCTGAGAGTTCTTCTGCGCTTCCCCGGTTTCTGACGTACTCAGTATGAATCAACTTTGGCTGAGGCGAGTAGTGGCTGGAAGATCATTGGGTGGCCAGTCCATGACTTGAAAAATGTCTAAAAACCCTAATTGTGATTTTGTCCAAATTGAGCTGATTAGGCTTCTTGGGCGATACCTGCAAAATCAACCCATTCCGTGACGTGTTACTCTAAGGGATGATGATAATTACTCTGGTCAATGCAGCATGTCACATTTGATAAACCGTGTTTCGTAATCGAGCCTGACCGTATATTCAGGTGATGTGCTTTGGTTGTTCCGCAGGGAAGTCCTGCTGTGGCAGTCGGATTACAGATTACTTCGCGGCGGTGGATGCCATGTGCTAATGTGATTTGACCGGATATACAACATGATCCATTTGCGAAAATTCGAAACCCTTTGACGTGATCTCGTAGATCAACTGGTAGATCAAACGCAGTACTAAGGCGTGGGTGGCACTCACGAGTGGGTTTGAATCTTGTCGGAATCAACGGCATTTGGATCATATCAAAAGGAAAATGAAGTCTTTCTCAAACAGACCCATGGTACTCCGGTTCCATTTCTCACAGAACTTCTATTTCTCTTCACTTATTCGTTCCTTTTAATTAAGGGATACAGGATTTTATCAAGAAAGTATCATAGTTCGCAACACCGGCTCTGGTTCTAAGTCAGGCCCTTCTAATCCATAGTATTTAACCAACAACAAATGTTTACACTCGAGTTCCAGTTGAAAAGTTCGAACGTATCAGACAACACCAGCGTCGACGTAAACATCTTACACCTATGCCCGATCGTAAATCGACCACTACACCGTTTCTTATAGCAACTCCTAGGTAGAACAAATAACCCACGAGGAAGTAGCTGGGTAGGCATAAAAATGACGTCCGATTCACCGTAGGTGGTTTAACGTGATTACCTGGGTTATCGGTCAGATACCACCTCGATGCTATGAACAGTGTAGGGTCACTAATCGCGGGCAACTTTTCGATGACACCAGTGATCGAATGTAGAAAGTGGCTTAGCGTTCACAGCGTAGTGCGGCGAAGTTTTGTCGTCATAAAGCGACGTAGCAGGCATTTTAAAATGACACAATCACCCCTTCTAATACAGTTGAATTTTGTAAGGACACCACAATTGACGTAGCTTGAAGAAAACCAAAATTGCTTCCGCCACTTACATGATATGATGACTACTGGATTGGAACTCCTGATGCACGAGTCCTCTAGTATGAAACTGTGATGCGTCCATTCTCAGAGTGGATGACAACGTTTAAAGGGCAGGTGGAAAACTCCAGAGGCAATCAAAAGTGAACTTCGCCTGAGTTCCTATCCGTAATCGATCGTGCTTTTGATCACTTGGATGATCGGCCGTAACACGTTCACTGCTCCCGGACAATCTTCCTCCAACACTCACACCAGCTGTGCTGCAGTTTCTGAATCTATCGACAATTCCTTACTGCTCGTCATAAAGGGTGATTAGTATCTCTGAGTCAATAAAAGGTCTTATGGAATGTAGGCTAATCTGAGGTGGAGCAGTTTAGACCTCTCTGCGAAACTCTAGTCACTGCGCTTTCGAAAGCGAGTGATGTGTGATATGAACAATATCACCTCACAAAGTGATGATACTTAAGTACTCGAAGCCAAAACACTGTTTCATATAAGGATTTCAGTTGCACCATTTGATCATTTAAACAAGGCACTCCCTTGTAGTGATCAGCATCTTTATCACTTTCTGATTGGAGAAATAGCCAATAAACAGGGGGCGTCAATTATATGGGTATTTGTCGCCCAGAAAGAGAAGCATAACGGGAATGAAAAATGGACCCAACATTAGCATCAACCTATTGATTAGTGAAAATAAGTTTTGACGTAATAATCATCATGAACATCAACGGAATTATTCACGTAGTTTAGTGGTTATTATCATCAACAAACCAATCCGAAACATCATCATCATCATCATCATCATCATCATCATCATCATCATCACCATCATTATTATTATCATCACCATGTGTCTGACTCTGCAAGAATTTTATTCGAAATACACAAGCCATGATAACTCTGTGATGCAGCTCAACGTTTATTTTTTGGTAATGTAGATAAACTGCTTTCCTGAACTGATTCATTTCGATAATTATCAGATGGAGAAACGAAATCATTCTATGAAAATTCCTACCGTTTTCTGCGAGAGGCCAAAAGTGAGGCACATCGACTAAGGGAACGGAACAACGAAATGCGTGCAAGGATAGTGGAATATGACCGAGTAGGTAGAGTTCGTACATGTAACTCGTTATTATTATTGGCATTGTTGTTGATGCAGTTGCTATGTGGTCATAATTGTTATTGCAGGCCTTACTACTTCTAAGTCAAAATTGAATAGCTTTTAAGCCTTTATTTATTGTTTGACTCTACGTACAAATAAACACAACTTCTGCTTAGTTAATGCATATTTTATTTAGTATAATTTCTTTCACTTGTTATTTTATTCTTGTTATTATTTTATTCTTATTATTGTTTTCTAGATTAAAGGATCCATCGTAGATCATACTTTTGTAATAAATCCGGATCAAAAAATTTTAAATACGGAATTTTCCAATCAGGTTGGTTTATGTTATTGTGTTTTCTAAAACCAGTAAAATAACTGAGTTTTAACTCAGGATCACACTAAAATTCAAATTTTTGTACGATCCAGATTATGCTTCAATTGTTTGATGAACAAGTGGCAAAGAAAATGAACAGCCTCAATCTACTAAAGCATCAGACGAAGTACGTGATGAAAAGCACCATTATTATTGCTATTATTATTAGTCTTAGTATTAGTATTAATACTTTTATTGTCGTTAGATCAGACCCCAGGCGCTCCTAATTGAGCACGCCTTGGGCCATATTGGGCTGATGTTGGGCTACAGCATTAGAAACATAGGGCAACCCTACCTGCGCCCCATTTGGAGCGCTTTGGACGAGCCCAAAGTCGGAAACAATCGCTGGAAATGAGTATTTTTTCTTTTACTCATCCATCTTAAGTGCTTGTTCCTTAGTCTGTTTTCCCGTTACCCACCCTTTTGATCGAAACTACTAACTTACCACTGATAAGAAGCTTTGTTTGCGGAAATCACTAAGTCTATTTTGAAAATGGTGTAATGAAAACTTGTAAAACTAAATACGCCGTTCTTGTAACGCAGATATACTTTATTGAATATTGCGGTGCGTTTACTATTATATTTCTTGTTAAACTTCACGAACTTCTATGCAGTCTTTTTAGCCCAACGTTCGCTGGACAGCTTAGGGTATTCTGTTGCCTGGGACTAATCGTCCGGAATTGGATCGGCTAGGCTGCTCGGCAGGACACGTTCACGTTGACTGGCGTCTTTGTTTCACGGAGGTTTTTTCTATGCTTTGTAACTGAGGATGAGAAAAAGCGGACGGAGCGGACATTTTCCATCACTACACAGAATTTCAATAATAATACGGCGTGGGTCTGCATACGGTTGCCCGTGCTTTTTGTTATTGGTTACTGTATCTATAGTTATCCTCAATCAGCTAAAATCGGGAGCTTTCAGATATCGAATGCTGGAATAATGCAAGGTCGCTTGATTAAGCGCCACAATATGGCATACTTGGATTCTGGAACTTTTTGTAAGCATAACTTTCTATCTACACCTTTCTTTATTCTATTCACTTGCTCGTTGCACTCGGAACTCTAACTCGGTTGTCCTGAGAGCGATCAACTTTGTTGTGTTTGGTTTATTCATCGTTACATGCTGTTGTGAGGCTTGTCTATACGCCACGGACATCCACTCCTGTTTCGTTTCTCTCCCGCCCTCCTTACACTCTCAAGTCCGATATCTGACTGCACCCTATTCTGCACTGAACAACTCCATCAATCACGAGACCTTCGTGTAGGACTGATATGAAATGATAGCTTTCGTTCATTCGAGACGTTCGTTTGCCTGCCCTTGCCGTGCATTAATTCGGAGGATACATTCGTCTACACAAGCATGCTTTCATTCTACTGAATTTGAGATACAACTAACTTAAATAAAAATATTATAGCAACAGAACCCAAGCTTTGATCAGAATCGCTCGATAAAAACTCTTCCCATTTTCTGTTATTTTCTATCTCTTAGCTCCATGCCGTTTGCTAGCTGCTGTAAATTAGTTCAAAGTAAAACACTGCCCACTATTTTCAATACTCTCGAAAGCTGGTGCTGATTTTAGCTCAAGTTGGTATTGTTCAGTGTCTTCTGATCGGTGAGCTTGGCGTTTGGGTCGCAGACATTTCACCAAGAACCAAGAGATAACCCCATGGACATATACAGATGAGCACGCGGATGCCACCTGTGCACTGATGATGTCACCTCGACTGGTGATGGAACTTTTGCGACCGAAGCGCAGAGCTCAGCCATCAGAAGTCATTGAACTGCCCACTATATGTTTTAATCATTCTGTGATACTACTTTTTATACACCATATGAGACGCGTTAACATATCATAATTTGTGTGATACATCGACGAACCAAAAATGGTTACTGGTAATAATTTCAGTAGGCAATATGTATCCAGAATCCTACTGGTTTTCGCTGGGACATCAGCGGTGTCAATTAAACTTACCATTCCATAGTTTCGGAGACTTAATAGCCAGACACCTTATACCGTCCCAATAACTCGACTGAGAACTGTGCTTTGCCCGTTAACTATTTGTGAAAAACAAAGAATCTATAGGTTGTCAGTTCATGTACCCATCCGTTGCACGCAGCGTGTTGGTCCGACTGGTGTGGGTAACCACTCCTTGAGGCTTCAATGCCGCTGGCAGGATTCGTCTCTCATTTATCGATTCATGCCATAGATGGGCTGTCCTGTCGTTCATGTTTTCCTACGGTACCAGGATGGTACTGATGCACTGTCTGCCAGTGGGACCAAACCGTCGATCGAACGATGTATCGGACCATACTGCCTCAGTTCTATCTCTTGTTTCGCCCTGCCTCGATCAGAACTTGCTCCGGGAATAGCTGGATACAGACGTATTCTCTGATAAAGTCGGAAGGATTCCGATCACGTTATTCGTCTGTCAGTAGACTAGTTTACGGGTATAGCGAGGAGCACTCAGAATGAGAAATAAATTTTCGAAAACCGTTGCCATTTGTGAATCATATAATTTGAACCACATTGCTATTTTTCGTCATTCTGTGTTCTCTACCACATTGGTAACACTTTTGTTCTTCGACCGTGTCTCGAATGGACTTTTCGGTACGGTGATAAAGTTCACCATCTTGTGCTGTGTGTTTTGTCAGTGTCGTGTATTTCACACCAGCTTCATTGGTAATGATCTATGTGGCCTTTGATTTCGCCAATAGTGTTCGAAAATAATCAGACTGACTGAGTTCATCTTTATTCTCAGAATGAAAAAGGAGCATCTGAAGGCATTGGAAACAGATCTGGCCACGCTGGAACTACAGAAAGAGCAGCAAGAGGAGACAAGTCAGGGGAACTGTGAAAGCATGCAAACAATTCGACTAACCGAGAACAAAATTGAGAAAGTTTTGCTAAAACAATCAGAGGCCACACATATCGGGCAAACGTATTCGGCCATCCATAGTAAACTAAAAGAGGCAAGTACCAAGTAACTTGTCTTGCTAACAGAGGGATCTGAAGATTGGGGGTTTATAGTCTGTAATAAACTATGGTTCGTTAACCGACTAATCATAATTAAATTCGAAGGATTATTGTACTTATTACCGTTAACATCAACAATATCGGAATCACCACCTGGCTTTTAGTGTTGTAGGATTTCACCTGAGTATTTCAAATTTATGAGACGATGTGACTGAAAATATGTCGATTGATGTGTTGTAGAAAGCCACATTCTTGATTTTTGCTTATTAGGAACAAAAAGAAGCCTCTGACAAGGTCAGTGAATTCTGATTTACGTATATTCGTGAATCGAAGGCACAGAGATAATTATCTTCGATTTAAGCCAGTTTTATCAACCTTAGGTTTTCTTTAATTATCTATTAGGTTTGAAAATGTAGGTTTGATTAGAAAATGTAGTGATACTATTGTGAAGTTCTCGCGTTCATCTGTGATGCACTTGGTATTATCCAGTATATTGGGGTCTTGAGGACCAGCCCCATTTCATCTTATAGTTGGGTGTTGGATTTGTCGGTCGTGGGTCACATTGGATGACTGGAAAACCTACCCGGATCTGACTGAATTTACGCAAAGACTGTCGATGTTTCACCGCAAGCTTTTTCGCAGTATTACTCTGACGGTGGATCAGCAATACTATGGCTTGGAGGAGGGTAAAGTATAGTACACCTCTTCCCATCGAGTTTTGGCCAAAACCCGCAATTCTTTAGCCGCGGCCCATCACTCTTTAGCCACGACCCATCATCCCTTAGCCTTGACGCACAACCTTTAATCACTGTCCGTTACCAGGATGGTTAGAGATATTCCGTGCTGCAGGTGACGAGTTAGCCATGTCCAAAAGGCGTGGCAACTACCCAAAAGTTTTGTCGAGGATGTGTGCGCGTGCGATTGTGTGTCCAGGCTTGTGCGTACGCAGATGTGCCGCACGGAGAATCTCTAATCATCCCGGTAGTGGACAATGTCTAAAGGTTGTGCGTCAAAGCTAAAGAATGATGGATCGTGGCTAAAGGATTGCGGGTCGTGGCTAGAGGATTGTGGGTCACGCCCAAAGAACTGCGGGTTTTGGCTAAAACTTGACGGGAAAAGATGTAGGAGCCGGTCACTAGATCAGACATTTAATATTGTATTCTGTAAAACGACTTTCAGGCGCAGCGGCTATCATTTCAGTCGAAAAATGTTGCACTCATCTCATTGGTTAATGCAGAGAAAGAGAGGGAAATTAGGTGTTCAAGTTGGAGATGACTGTACTTTTCTTTGGAAGTGTACATGATTAATAGGGTGCGTATTTATTGAATCTCCTGACACCGTGGCCGGTCGAAGTTTCAATTTGGTTGCTGGTGTCAATCGTAGTGACTAATTATTGGTCGCAAATGTTGTCAAGCAAAACGATGATGAACGACGCTGATGTTAGCAATTTATAACTTCAAAAGTACAAAGTTTTACTACAAATTGATTACATAGAGTGCTCGATACATTTCATCGGTCCTGTTAATGGTTCATCAACGAATACGAACTCGCTTATTCTCATTAAAATGGCTAATAAAGGGTTGGGACCCCCATATTTTCACTCTATCATAGTAAGTATTTGTATCTAGGCGGCTGGGTTTCACCCGGGGGTGGGTTGCCGGATGAAGTATCTAGGCATACACCGAAGGCTCGATTGGCATTTTCCAACGTGAGTTGTCTGTGGTGTAGACGGGACATCTGCTTGGTGTACTCCGCAGCAAATCAGGCTAGTTACGCTGTGTGGTTCCGAAACCTGGCCACTGCGGGTGGAGAATATACGAAGATTGTCGGTATTCGAACACCGATGTGTTCGTAGCATTCCTCGAATATGGCGCGAACACCGTATAGGCAATGCCATGGTTAGGCGCAGTGTTAGGCACACGAACCAAAGCCTCGGATGGAACTCTGAAGGCCACTAGACTGTGGTTGGATGGTTATTCTCGGCGCTCAGTATTCGCTGAGGCAGTTAACGGTTGGAAGATAAATGAGGGCGGTCAGGTCATGACACGGAACTAAGGAATGAAAAGTCTAACCAGTGGGCTTTGGCATGTACGGCGTATTGGGACTTCCTGTTAGGGTCCGAGAAGAGAACATGACTCGATGTTGCGATTGGTTTCAATCTTGTATTCACAAACTTTCTTTGTAGACTTGATAGTATTTATAGGTCTCTTCTTACACTTCTCATACTCTTTATTTCATTTCCGATTCATGCTGCCACTGAGAGATAGCAGCCACATCCACTGCACCAAATGCATGGATTAATCCCTGTCTGAATTGAACTATCATGACTGGTGCAGTTCTTGATCACAATTTTGTCATTAATTAGCAGCCAGCTATCCTAATCGTTAAACTGGAATTTCGAACCTTGAAGGATAGGATCAGATTTATTGAACACACAAAATAATTCGTGGGTAAAACGGTCATAAGTGTGATTGGGTAAATGGTGATAATGATAATAGCTGGATGTCAAATTGGTGAGTAAAGGGTTGCGCGTGGTCTGCGAAAATGTTTTTGATCATATTCATTGCAAACTTTGGATTAGAGTTTGCACAGATCAGTGAGAAAACAGTTTAAGGAGAATGACATCCTAAAATCCTCGGGTATTGCCTTGCGAAGTCTTTTGTATGAAGATCAGCAAAATCTGTTGTGGTAGGAATGAGTAAGTTAGGAAAACGCAGTGAGAAATGAGTAAAATGTTAGCGTTTGCGTCCCAAACTACCTTAGCTTGTTTCAGTTTACGGATGTATGACAGAATACGGCAGGGTCAATACGGGTTAGCGATAATGGGGTCCATTTTGAAGAGATGACTTTTTCTGATCACCGATGCGCCAGAATCGAAGGGAAATCATGAATGACTAAAAGTACATTTATGGGATTTGGATGGGCGTATAAATCACGGATGTGCGCAGAACGTGAATTTTGGTAACGTACGGCACCCTGACGAATGCGGGAATTTTTGTACCGATTGTTCGGATGTGTGCGTCATTCAGAGTAGACTGTGCACTTAACGAAAAATAATGCATCGGCTGCACAAGTAACCACAAAAGGCAGCCAAATATTTGAAGCCCAAGAAACAGTAGTGAAAGAGTAATGGAATGAAGGGTTAAACATTACTCTGGGAAAAAAAACATCAAAGTCGCTTCACTAATTCGTTCAAATACTTCCCAGTACATTGGTCAAGATCAGAAATCAGATCTAAAGCAAATCTGTTAGGCTTCAAAGCTAATTGCTGAGGTTCTTAGAAAGTATCGGTGGCTGAATGCAGTCGACCGAGGGGACAGAACGCACTATCAATTTACGAATGGATGACGTTGTGGCAATCAGACGAAAACGTGTGCACAGAAAATTTGAGTAAGCGAACTTAGACGCAAGGACAACGGGGAATAATTTCTACTAATCAGATAAATTTGTTCAAGAAAGTATTCAAAATGGATATTGTTGTATCATTAAAGGCGTAGAGACCATATCTTGAACCGTATAGGGAATTATAGCGGGAGCATAGTTTCTACCAACACAAAAGTTGAGAAGGTTTTAATCACAGTTTTACCAAGTACAGGTACTTACAGAATGGATGCAACTATTGGCATGGACGTTAGCTCCTTCTTTCTGTGATCCTAGTTTCTTTCCACACGATTTCTTCATGATATTCCATAGATATTGGCTGACCGTAGTTTTCGGGAGCTCTACGCCAATCGATGGAGCTTTCACACGTTTCATTTTGGCTTTCAGCAAACAACTAATTAAATGGGGGCTCTAACATTTTTAGGTTTACAAGAATGCTGTTTTACCGTCTCAGCACTCTCAGCAGTACAAAGATAATCAACCTGTAGCAAACAAATAAAGTCGGTTCAGTTCAACCATCAACCTCGCACTTCTGTGCTCTTATTTTGTTTGCTACCTCGTAGCATCATCAAGTTGGGGCCAAACTGAATAGGAGCATAAAATGTTTCATTCCCAAGTGAGCTCACTTTAAGCATATCCCTAAAAATTAAGAAAATCAGATAAGGATATTTTGCTGACAGAACGAAACGAAACGAAACGAAACTGAACTGTCTCTGGAATATCTGTCTGCGTACAGAAATCAGCTACCGTGACTATGGGATTTTGCGTGAGGAACCACACACGTTCTTAATTGGTCAAAATTAAAAACTTTGTGGATCCTAACGAGAGTGTCTAGCAACAGATTTCGCACCACTTTAACACCATACAACAAGAGACAGCTGCGTTGCTCACTGTTTGTATGACAGATGGATAAGTTCATTAGGTGCATGTTGTCAAGAATTATACACGTGGAATGGATAGTATAGTTTGAAGTGATAGAGAGTGACAAAAAGTTCACCCATGTTCACGGTTTTGTCACTGGTGATCAACTTTCGTAGGAGCTAACCAGGAGACAAATATATATATATATATATATATATATATATATATATATATATATATATATATATATATATATATATATATATATACTGCAGACGGTCTACTCTCGTGGGTATCCCAGATGTTGAGATTTTTCTAATCCTTTTTGATGATGATAAACTTGGCATCAGGGGCACTGACTCAGAGTAAAACAATTGCAATTTGCGGTTTCTTACACTTGCTTTTTTCTTTTTCGCCATTAATTTTCTTTCTGATCAGGAGAGTATCACCTACCTGACTACGGTGGATGCATTGAAAGTGGAAATTGAAAGATGCACCCGAAAGTTGAGCGAACTTCGTCCAATATATGAAGATGCGTTATTAATACGAGACAAGACGAAAACGGAATTGCAGCGTCACGAAGAGCTTTTTTACGCGCACAGAAAGAGGAGAGAATTAGAAATTGGAAGTATGCGACGTTTAGTGGAAGCGAAACGGGAAAAACCAGTTCCACAAAAGATGCCAATGGTAGGTGTAAAGCTAGTTAGCTACCGGCGTAACTGATGTCTGAACCTCTCTTTCTCTCTGTCTCCGTAACCGTAAAGTATGAAATTTCATTTTCATGGCTTGGGTTGTAAATCGTTGTTTTTCTCTATTATGGATAGGAAACAGACCAAATATTGGTTGGCTGATCGATGAATTTACTCTACAAATGGGTCACTATCAAAAGAAATACTGACCAAATTGTTTGAACCACATGTCACATATCAGTTGACAACTTATTTCTCATTTTGTTTCCCTCAATGTGAAAGAATTATTGGATTGAACAAATTCACGACAAGTTTTTAACATCCAGGAAACCATCGGAATTTGTGTGATATGAACACATTCCATTTCGGAAGAAAACACACTCGTTACGAAACGATTTGTCTTCCTGTTTGTCTTATCCGAAAATACGATACTATTTTCCATATATCCTCTCTCTCGCCCATAAGAATCTTTAGGAATTCTCCGTCTCCGTATTCGGCTCGCGCATTGACGAACAAAGAGAGAGAAAGAAGTAGCTGAGCTATGCACCAATCCCGGTGCTTAAACCTAAGCTTTTTCATTCTATTCTCATACATCCCGTGTAGTCCGAAGCTCACTACGTGCTTCACTATGGTTTTCACTTGTGATTCACCCAGAACCTAATATGGTGGTCTACAGCTTGCTATTATATTCCCAAGAAACCATTAGTGCTGTCGTTCCCTTTTTCACAATTTCTTGTTCTATTCGAGAGCCATCCAGTGTGCGGATAAATCAAACAAATCATTGGCGACGAAGCTCCGGTCCTTTGAGTGGTTAGTAAGTAACTTGGACAATTCCGTTGCGTCGATGTTCCCACGATGAACATCTTTGTAAAGAACGCGCAAAAACGACGACTGGTAATTAAAACTGTGCAGCTGTGAGGATCTGCTGCCCGGTGGTAAGAGAATAGAAGCGAGTTACGATAACGGGACCTTGGTAAAAGTGTTCTGATCTGTTTTCGATAACACCAAGTAGTTGAACGGCCAGACTGTTGATTTATTTGATATCAAGTTAAGTTTGCACACTTTTCTTCCAGTAATTTATTACTGTATATTATTCTGCCGCGTTCGCTGAGTGACAAGCATCAGAGTTATCAGGTGAATGAGAAGTTTCTTATGTACTCATTATTTGTGACTAGTTTATCCGTACTGATCAGCTGTTTTATCTACTTCATCATTATATAGTAGTATACAATACGTCAGGATGGTGGTCGCAGTCAACTAGGGGAGTGACTGGCGGCAGCGGCGCTGCGAAGATTCGCTCCCTGGACAGGAGCGTCCGACCACCACCGGTCAGGGTAAATAAAATCAATATGCAGTGGGGAAATTTTCGAGAAAAATGTCCAGAAGCAGTTAAAAACTGGCATTGTCTTCAGTTGTACGGTTCACCCGCCTGCTTCGGGGAACCTCATAGGGCGAATGGGGGCACGAAAAAGGGCTGTGACTACACTTAGTGACGGATCACCGATGTCGCCGAAGCATTGCTCGCGTCTCTTGGATATATCGAGTAAGCTGTAACGAAGTCCGCAATGTATAATTTGTCTCCAAGTTGATTTTTTATAACCAATTATTAGACCTGAAGATTTTCAACACAGGGGCTTTTTGGTAATGACTCAAACTGTAATGGCAATTATGCGTTTACGCTTGGAATACTTGTACCCATATGTTCGGGGCGGTAGTTGGCACCAAGATGGAGAGGAAACAATTTTCTTCCGGGTGAACAGAACCCCGCCCAAATCGCGACTGTGTTCTTTCTCTCACATTTTGTCTCGTTCTCTGTTTTTCCCCTGTGTTCCAACTTTCCTCGCGCAGTTTGAACAAGAACTTCGAAAACTTGATGTGAGTTTGGATTTCGCTGCCAACTGTATAATTGATACCTTCTGGTCTGAGAGACCAATTCGTCGTCCACTTTTCATAAACGAAACTTACTTCACAGTGCTTTTTAATTTGATTTTGGGTCTTTGTCTATAGTATCTAATTGGATATGAATCATTAGCAAATAATCTCTCCCCTCCCCCTTCTTTGGAGGTTCTTACTGGTGTCATGCAGTGTCTTCCTGTGTGTGTGTGTGTGTCTGTATCTGAATGCCGTCTCTGTTTGGCTATGGTTAAGATATAGAAGTTAATCCTACCCATTTCTCGTTGATGCCAATATCCAAATCGGTTAATTTGTAATTCCAATTCATTTTCATACTTTGATCACAGTTGACTCATACTATGGCAGAGCGCAAAGAGAAGGAGGCGAACTTACGAAATTCTCCACCACCCCTTCGGCGTACACACCGGTTTGAGTTTGTTGACCGCTATAATCACAATTGTTAATTTTAACCATATCTCCCCCGTACGCTTAGAAAAAACACTGCGTTCTATATTATTTACCGATGAACATGTGGGAATTGATAACCACATTTCTTGCGCTTAGCCGACCCAATTTGTACCGTTGGACTACTAGGCCTAGATCACAAGTGCAATTATTCGGTCGCAGGTGATCGATAATTGTACGACTTGGTGTTCCGACTGCATATCTCCGTAGTACAACAGTCAAACACTGTAGTTTAAGAGCCATACATTAGCCTGACTACCCCACACCTAGTACAAAACAGAATAGAACAGTGTCGGATACATTCGCTCACACATCCAATCAGAGGTTTTAGCGTATATCTGAATCTCAGAAAGTGATGCAAATAGAATTTTTCGATCAGTATCAAAATAATAGCACCTTAAAGCCTAAGAAGAATGCAAAGCCAAAGGTGCCGTCGCACGTTAAAAAACATTCAATCGCTGTGGCATTTATTTGTTTTAGTTCTATGCCGTGTCGGTCTCAAAATGATTTTACCTATCCAGGAAGTATGTGATCAAGGGGGCTTGATGTGCACAAAAGGATTAATTCAGCGAATCTGATTTCTGTATCACATCGAGTGGCTCACGAGGGCATGACAACTTACCATTGGTTTTGGGCGGCTCATGGTCGGCCGGCCAGATTTAACCCAACGTGATAGTGCGAGGGTGGTGTCATTTATAAAACAAACAGCGTAGAACGAAGATGTCCGCTGAGGCGGTGACCGAGGCGATGGAAATAATGAATTTGAACCCAGAAAAAGAAAATCCTATACAAAGAAGAAAACATATCAACACTAAAGATCGCAGACTCATTGCACAATATACCAGAAAGAGTGGTGATTTGAAGCTGATATCTTTACATTTCGGAATGAACAATAAAACATGGAGACCTCAGAAAAGGGAAATTTTCGGATGATATCGCTAAACTATGCAGCACTGTGGACGATAATCCTTGGACAACTCTCCTTCGGATTAAAACGTTATTTGAGTCTGTAGGTTCCGGGTTGATCATTAGCGCGACCCCTATTGATCGACCATGGTTATACCACGAAAACATTTACAATCCAGCCCACTGAGCGCAACAGGATTGATGCCAAAACAAAGTGCGCCCATTATGCAGATTAGCTGCAAGCGCAGGGAAGCTCTATGTTACGACCTTACGTGGACGAAACAAATCATAATGTTTGGTGCTCCCTATCGATCAGACGACCCGCTAAAGCATATCCATGTATGAATATTTTGCCCACAAACAAAGGTGTGAACCTGAATATCATTGCCCGCATTTCGACCCTTGGGATGCTACTTAGTGGATACCACGAAAAGCAATAAACAGCCATCTTTTTAATAAGTTTTTTCAAGCATACATGTAAACGCTGAACAGCCCAATACTTAGGCAGTGCTTATTTTTGACAAAGCTCCCGTGCAACAGCAGGCGTCCGATGTTTTTTTGGCTGGTAGACATTCCGCTTTTTCCTTCATATAGTTCATTTTGCAACCCTAGAGAGGAGGTATTTAACGGCCATAGAAGTTAGGTAAAAATTTAATTAGAAGAACGACCAATTCATGAGCGCCGGAAGGACAGTCTGCCAGGATGCATAGATTTTTTTCTATCACAGATTTTGTTACAAATCCATTCAAGGTATCCCAACGGCTACATGTGCTTCTTACGATGGGTACAATTTCATATTCACGCAACCACCGAAAGACTTTTTGGATTCTTGGTGATGTTTATTTGGAAAGATCAGTGGAAAAAGTTAAATGTTCACGTAGAATTCATACATTGGTAATGTAAAGCTTTTGAAATTTGGCTCAAGGCTGACAATTTAAGGTGCAGACTCTTAAACCACAGTGTAGGGCACTTAAACTACGGAAAAAAATAAAGATTCATTCGCGAAACGTACCCCACTTACGCGCCTATTCAGATGTACTTAGATGTGCGGGAATTGAGCCTGAAGGTCGAAAGTTATCCATCCCGTCATCTACGTTTTTCTTTCCGTCTACTGAAATGAATTTGAATGATCCATCCTTGGGTTTGTTTATGAAATGATTCATCATGCAACAACAACGCTCAACTCATCGCGGACGATCGACGGAGGCATTACAGTATAGCCACTTCCTCCTAGGTAAGAATCTCCACCGGATTCAAATTAGAACTCTAACCTAGCCCGCAAGCTTTTTGAATCACATTTGCTACCATTAGACATTCCGGGATGATTCTCAACAGCGTTCATGGCTGTGCGGGTGAGGTGTTGTCATCGTTTCATGCCAGTGGCGCAAGTTGACGCGGAACATACCGTTGACAGCCAGCCCGGATAGGTTGATGACTCGCAGTCATGCACCCCGAGATCCAGCCCTAGCTTGAGCTCTGTCAGTACATCCCTGGGACCGATGAAAGTTTTTAACAAGCGAAGGAAACAGTGAATAGAGCTTCCACGGTTTTCAATGATGAAACACAATAAACAACTAAGATATCCTGTCGTCCGGATCGTTACCACACCTGACCTATTGGGACCTTACGTGGTTCTTCGCCACTACGAGTCTCACGGTCTAATTGCCGGTTACCCCAATGGTGCGGCGGACCTTCGTGGCTATGGGGTATATACCCCTTCCACCACACTCCTTCACAAGCATGTAACAGAACGAGCTGGGCGACAGTGGATTACTGTCTACCATCGAAGTAACTAGTGATAGCGGGGATCAGAACTTCTGACCTCCGAAGTAGCAAGCAAAAACTTTGAACCACTCGATCACCACCGGTCCCAAGTATTGCCTTTGTTAGATGCCTCCCAGTTCCTCCAGCTGAAGCTTAGAGGATGAGGATGTCTCTGGTTAGAAATAATGAAGAATTGCGCTCAGATCAGAAACCGGGAGACGGCACGTGGTGCACAAGTCACTCAATGATTAGTCATTACCACTGCAATGGAATCAAAATCAAAATACTTCAAAGTGTGTACAGCGAAACAGGAAACGGGTAAGTGTTAGAAGATCTGATTTTTAGTGATGTTGTTTACCAATAAAAAAGCAATAGAAGCACTTTACATCTGTTTCTTCCCTATTATGAACCATCAACAGCTGTTACGGATTCCCGATCACTGAACTTGGCCTTTAGGCCATACCCGTTTAATCATCAGGAAGCAGACACTACCTCGATTAGTGATGAAATGGTAGCGATCAACACGCCGATTTGGAGCACGTAGAAAATGATTACCGGGAGCTGTGGGTAGCACTGACATACGAAACTATTGAGACTTATCAACAATACACTTACAACGAGACTCAGTTTGAGCTCGAACCCAGTATGCAAAATGGCCAGTTGCGAGAAGGGAAATGCTAAGTGCTTGTTGAGAAAAACGACCATCTGTAAAAGTCAATCGTTGCATTCGCGACTTTTTGTGCACATCCAAAACCAGTGAACAGTGGAACGCCATATCACGTGAAGCAATTGCAAAGCGAACTGTTGTGAACCATTTCCCGATAGCCTGGCGCTTATGTTTCGAGACACACGGAATACAACCGGATATCCCCACGCATCGAGTATGTAGCGAATACCCATATGGGCCAGGTAGCTTGTATTTGCTGTGTTCATAATGCAATGGACACCACCGTTTCTCCCAGCAAGCCAAGAATTAGCCACGGTGCACAACCACTGAATCTGGTGAAATTCCGATCCCTGACAAAAAGACTTTAATTACAATTGAAGGCAGATTCAACATTTTTATATTTTCTATCTCATCAGTCCAACTGCATACTGACAACGCCTAGTGAGTCACAAGACCATAGAACTGACAAATCGATTGGTTTGGATTGGACGTTACTGCCAAGAAAGACAGTATGAACATTAGACTGGAAATGTAGGAATCTGTGAACAGACATTCCATTGATCGATCAATGGCGCGTGTGTCTGTCTATAACTAGGACAGCGGATAAAACATCCACGTTTAACCATGGAAAATCGCTGTAAAGGCAAACTGGATAACGCTTCATCAGTACCATACGCCCTCTTTAGAAATTCTGGCTTCAAAACTGCCGATTAAAGTATGGCTGTTGATAACGCAATACTGTTATTAACCCTGTATATTGGCTCAGTCAGAGATTCGGGAGCGGTCCAAATAAGTTGAAATACACAGGAACAGTCAAACGTGTTCACATCAAGTTCCTAGGATTCTGAATTAAAAACATTTTAGTGAGATTGCGTACCTGAGCCGATTCAACCCCCTCCGCCCAAACATTTTTCACAGCAGCGCATAGTATGTACTCTTCATTTTTTGTGCTTATGTCAACCATTTTGAATAATCAGGGCCCCACTGCTCCTTCGTTACCTTTACGCTCCTAATCATTAAGAGTCTACTGTATGTGACTTGTCACCAAAGTTTTCCAGCCAGAGAATGTTCTCATTATGAATAACCCAATCCCATTATATGATTCAATTCTTATATTCCATCAACGAAGTATCGACGATAATCAATGAAGATTCGAATTCTGCGTGTTAAACCTCTAAACGATAGTTCACCAATTGGCAAATTGGTTTTCACACCACGCCGTAAGCTCGCATTCCCATGATACGAAACTTACAACAGTCTAACATAAAGAGACTCCTGTTCATTTCTGATCCCATTCCGAATCCAATTTTAGGTTGAAGTCATTGGCGAAGAAATCGAAGAGGAAACCGCTTCAGAACCACAAAATCGTCTGGACTATTATGCTCTGGTGCATGACCAACTGAAGACAGTGACAGGGATATCTGACCTTAAAGAAATAGTTGCACGTATTGAAGGACAACAAGAAACCTATGCACAGTTGGATGAAATTCGACAGCAAAACGATCATGAATTGAAACAGTTAAAGATGAAACGAAAGAAACTCGGGGAAGAATTGAGTAGGACCAGAACTAACTTTGAAGATAAGAAAGATGCGTGAGTGGGACTTGGAATAAACCAGGACTTAGATTTGCGTCTTTCAATCTGTTGTTTATTCAACGGTAATCGGGTGCTTGCCATAAACTTTACCTTATATTTGGTGCAACCACTTTGATACTACAAATGACACTGTATGGCATTGTTTTGTGGGCGTTTTGCCTATCCAAAGTGCAAAATATTGATGCAATACAATGGGGATTATATATATATATATATATATATATATATATATATATATATATATATATATATATATATATATATATATATATATATATATATATACAGACATTCAAGTCTACCGCCGCTATATGGCTCTCCACTCCAATAGTCAGGGTTAGGATTGCAGGTTCTTTTTCCATGGCACATTGGCTCTTCTTTAAACGAGTATGCTCATGCTGCGTTGCACACATGAAAATGTATGGCGGAAAAATAAAATCAAAAGTATGGAGATGACTGGGCAGAAAGGTATTTGATGGGCGGCAACAACCGCGAAATCAGTCGTGTGCTTCCGGGGAAATTCCGCTCCGTCATCCGGATACATCCATACCTAAAAATAAAATAGACTAAAATTTATACGTCACTGTTTGTTGTTTGGTAACACAGCCTTGTCGGAAAAGACGACAGCCAGTCGACGTTTCGGTTAGCGCGGTTAACCTTTGTGAAAACCTGTTCACAAGTTATACCGTCCGAAAACTCGGTGACTTTAGATAGAAAATGTATGCTGACGGTTGTGTTCCAATGTCAACGTATTTTGCTCAGATCTGGTGAGAACAGTGAGTCAATCATCCGCTGAGCTCAAGCAAAAGCTACTAGGTAGATTCGGCAGACTACCTGATCAAATATTGGTCAGTTATGATTTCCAACGATTTGAATATAAATTTCTTCACATAAGTTTTCTTAGTGTGCGTTGTTCATGTTGTTGTATGGAGAATAGCGTGCGCATAACCTGTACGGTCTTCTTAACCTTATATGGCTTTTCTTTCGGGGTCCACATAACATCTGGTAGACGGATAGGTGAAATATTCCCATATCGCAATTTGTGACCCACTGGTATCTCTTCTCAGTGTTTTACTGGAATTTAGTCTTCTCATTTTCGTACTATTGTGTATTCATCTCCAGAATTCTGTTCAAACAAATAGTTGAGGCTTGGGTATCATGTTAGTGTCTTTGTTTGCACATTGATAGAAAACTGGAACCCTCCCCTAATGTATCAGTTTGGTGTTCCGCTTCATTTAGTACCTGTCAGTAAAATTAGTGTGCACCAAAATCATATAATTGAATGAACTTATACAAAGGTACGCATTACCTTGCAATTTGATTCTTGCAAATCCTGGTAGGGAAAACCCAGCACATCTCTTGCTTCATGTTTAAACTTTGTTAACGGGTGAATAGCGCTTAGAACATGGAATTTACATCCTCGTTTTTTGTGTTCTCACTCCTATACGCGTCAACTTTCGCCGATACGCATCATCAATTTTCGCCAAACAACAACAACAACAAAATATATGCCAACCAGACAAGAGGAACTTCAAAAGGAACAAACCAAACTGTCGGACCAAATGCGAAACCGATTGTTCGGAACTCAATCCGAGCTGAAACGAGTACAGAGTCTTGAATCTCAAGTCCGAGTAACCATAGAACATTTGCATAATAAACTAATGATGGTACGGATTGCTTCCAAACGTGAACGAGCACAATCGGCCAGTGCAGTGAGAGATTTGGTAATGGGTTTGTCCACGCAAGAGCTGCTTGAGCGTTGTTTGGAACTGCACGCCCAACTGGAAACGGATTTGGAAGACTACGACTTGGCGGAAGAGAATTTCCGAATGACTGATGCCCTGGTAAGATTCGGTTGGACCTTGATTGAATTGTCCACTATACTGATTTGGAAACTAGCATGACTTGTTACTCTACTTATCTGCATTGGCATAATTATTGAGTGGTATGATACGTTGAACGGGCCTTCCGGGTACTACGAAGTTATCACCGGTTCTGGACTCGGTCAGCGCTCTCCGGCTGCGCGACTGAAGCTCACGGGACGAGGATTGTCGTTAGTTTGATGCAGACACGCCTAGCTCAAAGTTGAGGTCATTAGCACTTTAGCAAATACTGAATCTGTGGAATTTCTGTAGACAGTATAATGGGCACGAAAATATGTTAAAAAGCACTAATTCCTCGGCCTTGATTTCCGAATTTGATGCAACTTCTTCGCTGTGTGAACATCCCCATAGAGGACGTCAATTTGTTCCAAATTGTTGTTCATTTTTGCACTTCTGAAGTCAGACCCCCTAGGTAAGTGTCTACTTGTTTACTTGAGTTCAAACCAGTTACTTGAATTACTAACCTAAAATTTCAGTGTTCCACTGATTCACTCCGGCGTTATTGATATAAGTAAAAGTATAACCAATAACAATAAAACGCTAGGATAGCAGGCGAAAAAAGAAATCAAGTGTCATTCCCTTATTGATTGCTACACTTGGTCGTCCCACCCGGTATCACTATCCCTTCGGTATCCGGATTTGGTGGACTTCCACCTCGAGATGATGAAACGACCGTTAGAGCAGACCATAAACCTGGATGTCCCGATTTTTGATCGAGGTAGTTGCCTTACCGTGGCAACATGGTCTGCGCGCTACGATGACCCTGAGGACTGTGCCGATTGGAGTGCAAGGCGCTGCTTCAGGGTCGCCCATTAAGGACAGGCTGAGGACAAGTAGCCAGACAAAAGCAAACCGGCGTTGTGAGAGAACGTGGTAGGTTTCTAGCCTGGCAGCGACAGAAGCCCATGGACAGCAACGTGGAGTGCACGAATGTGGCCTACCACTAGATAAGGCCGCTGCCTCTTGTCTCTTCCTGTCATCCTGAGTGGGGTAAGATTCACCAGGACGCGCTCAACATCCTCGACTGACAGGCCGCCACTCAAAAGGTTGATGAACGGCACGTTCGGTCACCGGCTCCCAGCACAAAAATCCCTGTTGCCTGACCGTAGCACTTTGTTGTGTATGGGAAAGAGCTGCCACTTGAAACAAAAAGTTGAGCGACGCTTGAAGTGTCGTATCACAAATACATGATGAATAAATCAGGAAGTAGAACATCATCAAACCCATCGATCCACTGACTAAATCTTAGCCTATCGATGAAGCCCTACCTGAAGTAGGTAATTTAAGGTACCTGGGCAGTTATATTTGGTCAGATAGTTGGATGTCGGATGGAATTTTGTCACGAATACTAAGGATCTACTTAGCTTTTACCAATCCAAGCCACCCGTGACGTTAGTGTGACGTCCGATTGTCCATCAAGGGTCGAGTGTGTATGGCTTTAGCTGGATCATACTTTTATGCAGCTCGGAGACGCGGTCTTTACGGGCGGGAGACGCACGAAGACAATCGGTATTTGAGTGTCAGTGTCTGAGCAACATTACTCGAACATGGCGCAGCAGGCAATGGTAGATTTCCTCCTGGTGAAAGAGATAAATAAGGATTATATAGAAGGCAGTTTTTCATTTATCTTACCGATGTCAAGGACGACGGAAAGTCAACTGGTATATCATTCTTCAGAGAACCAACCAATTACCTCGAATACACAGCAAGTTCAACTAACAGCACTGACCTGCATTAGGTAACGATTGAGGTCAGACGATTGCCATAATGAACTGAAAACTTTGACATCCCGAATAAAAATCTCGCTGCCACCGATCAACCTTCTCTTTCGAAGTATGCAAACGGACTTTTCCCCCTCCCTGACATATTAACTTTGTTAGATGACATCTGACCGTCAATCAAGGGGCAGTATACACTACGGCAGTTAGATCGGTTTTATAATGCGGCTCATAAACATGGCCGTTAAGGGTTGAAGATAGGCGAAGACTGTCGGTATTCGAGCGCCCATGTTCCCGTAGCATAGCCCAAATATGGAGGGAACACCGTGTCAGCGATGCTCAGATTGGGCGGAGGGTGTTGGGAACCAATGGTTCCTCATTAGAATAAGTACCGAACCTAAGCAGGTAAAGGTGGTTGGGACGTGTTACACATGTCCTCTGACATACTCCGGCGAGGTACGCTACTCCCCGAGGCAGGCAGTGGTTGAAAGGTAGATCAAGGTGGTCATTTCATTGCACGACAGAAGGGTATGAAAATCTTCACCAATAGACTTGGCCAGGTAGGACGAGTGAGGCTCCTGGGTTAGGGTCCGGGCGACCCGCCTACAAGATGGTTGGAGACATTATTTGCATGACTAGGTGTCGCGACCAGTGGCGCAGTTGCAGTCGGACTCTATCCTTGACCTCTTGAATCCCGCCTATAACTACGACTTTTTTGGATCTTTTCAATCCATGCCTCTATTCTTTTTGCCCTTAACTCGACGATGCTGCAAGATAGCAAGATTATGCGCATATACATGTTCATTGAAATCTAATTTGAATCGTCTGGAGTGTGAATGGATAATTTTTATTGAAGAGCTCACAAATGAATCACAACTGTGATTTCTCATGGTTATTCGTGTCTGGGTCACTGCTAACCCAACGAACAACGAGGCTGCATGTGCAAGCGCTTACATTGATAGTGAGTAGTATGTCAACGGGAGCATATGACCGGTTTCGCGGTTGTTGCCGCTCATCAGGTATACGTACCCGGTACTCCTCTGGCCACTCGTCTTCATACTTGTACACTCCGATATCATATGTTCATTAGGATCTAAATTGGGCTCTTCAATGAACAGTATCCATTCATACTCCAGACGATTCAAGTAAGATCCCAGTGAACATATAATATCGGAGTGTACAGGTGTTATATTCCAGAAGGCGTGCCTTGGTCAATAGGTTGTTTATTGACATCAACGTGTTCGGACATTGACAAAACAACACAAACGTTACAAACATCCTCATTTGCCAAGTGGCTATCCTGTTCACTTGAAAACAGTCATCGTCCAACGGAGGAGCGGTCAGGTGGTTTGCAGATCGTCGCTTACCTTATTGCGCCTGGATTGCTGGACTTAGCTGCGTTCGTTCATCCACAATGGTCCATAGTTCTGTCTTCAGCAATCAACTACTTAATAAGTAGTATATACACTCACAACACTCCTCCCCCTGACAAAAAAAGATACTCCATATCCAGAGGACTGCCTTCAAGTCTTTCTCCATTCCGAGGTTCATACCTCCAACCCCGGTTCGTGGCGGTGTTGTCATCAACCCCACAACTCCTCCGGAGGTGTGCTTCTTCAGGTGAATAATCGGCATAGGATGAAACCTTGTGCTGAGGCGACTTCCACGATCAGTACCCACCTTTAGCGTGCCCCAGGCTGCTTGGCTGTCGTGGGAGATTACCACGAAATAGTGCAAAGCTGTTTCCTTTCCCAGTGGGACCGCGCGTTGTGTCATTTGAACGTGACCCAGAACCGAGTGTTTAACTGTCTTGATTTGAACGGCATCATATTCGGCTTCCTCCTTCGGCAGATTCTCTGGAGCACAAGCAACTTCTCTTGCAGTCTTCGGGCTAAACTCATTTTGGTCTTGAATTTCGACTTCAGTCTGAGTTTGCTCATAGCTTGCAGCTTCAGTGACTGCGATATTAGACGACATGTCTTCGGTTTCCTCGTCACAATGTTCATGTTCAAGGCAACCTGGGTAGCGATCTTCCGCATTTTCACAACGGATTTGGTTCAATTTTTCACAGTTCGCCAACTCATCGGTAATGTTTGAATTCTCGAGCAGTGATACTTCTGGTACAACTTTTTCGATGTTCTGCTGAAATTCAGGATATTCGTCCAAAACAGATTCCACATTTCCACAGCAGAAACACCCGGCTTCTTCCAACTGTCTGGCTTCCACTGTTTTGTCCTCCGTGTTCAAAATTTCTAGACCGTACGCCTTCTTCACACGGTCCTTGTTCCTCCATGAATCTCCAACACGGGCCGTATTGACCACAGGCACGTCAAGCATGACCAGTTCTCGAGCCACATCCGCGAGCGGGACCAAATTCAATGAACGGTCGACACGGGAGACGCGTACCATCCCACGCAGGGGCTCCGGCAGACTATCCACAAATCGGTCTGCCAACAGGTCTGCCCGTGACGCCTCATCCAGCGTCGGCAACGCACGTTCCAAGAGTGAGCGGAGCGCGACGGCGTGCACCAGCGGGTCCGTACCAAACCCCAGCTGGGCAGCCTTGAACCGGCGCATAGCGTCCTGACGGTCGGCCGGGGTGTCTAGTCCTGCAATCAGGGCTTCCTTTGCGGCGGCCCACTTCAGCTCCTTCGGGCCCCTTCGCGCCGCATCCAACACCGCCCGCGGCCTGCCCTTGAGAAGCGCTCGAAGGGCCGTCAACTTACCCCGGTCCGACTGGATCCCCGAGAGTTCCGCCAGATCCTCGAAATCCTCCAGGAATACCCGTATGTCGCCATCCTCAAACAGCTCCGGCCATGGTAGGTCCATCCTGGTCACGGCACCAAATGTTATAATCCAGAAGGCGTGCCTTGGTCAATAGGCTGTTTATTGACATCAACGTGTTCGGACATTGACAAAACAACACAAACGTTACAAACATCCTCATTTGCCAAGTGGCTATCCTGTTCACTTGAAAACAGTCATCGTCCAACGGAGGAGCGGTCAGGTGGTTTGCAGATCGTCGCTTACCTTATTGCGCCTGGATTGCTGGACTTAGCTGCGTTCGTTCATCCACAATGGTCCATAGTTCTGTCTTCAGCAATCAACTACTTAATAAGTAGTATATACACTCACAACACTCCTCCCCCTGACAAAAAAAGATACTCCATATCCAGAGGACTGCCTTCAAGTCTTTCTCCATTCCGAGGTTCATACCTCCAACCCCGGTTCGTGGCGGTGTTGTCATCAACCCCACAACTCCTCCGGAGGTGTGCTTCTTCAGGTGAATAATCGGCATAGGATGAAACCTTGTGCTGAGGCGACTTCCACGATCAGTACCCACCTTTAGCGTGCCCCAGGCTGCTTGGCTGTCGTGGGAGATTACCACGAAATAGTGCAAAGCTGTTTCCTTTCCCAGTGGGACCGCGCGTTGTGTCATTTGAACGTGACCCAGAACCGAGTGTTTAACTGTCTTGATTTGAACGGCATCATATTCGGCTTCCTCCTTCGGCAGATTCTCTGGAGCACAAGCAACTTCTCTTGCAGTCTTCGGGCTAAACTCATTTTGGTCTTGAATTTCGACTTCAGTCTGAGTTTGCTCATAGCTTGCAGCTTCAGTGACTGCGATATTAGACGACATGTCTTCGGTTTCCTCGTCACAATGTTCATGTTCAAGGCAACCTGGGTAGCGATCTTCCGCATTTTCACAACGGATTTGGTTCGATTTTTCACAGTTCGCCAACTCATCGGTAATGTTTGAATTCTCGAGCAGTGATACTTCTGGTACAACTTTTTCGATGTTCTGCTGAAATTCAGGATATTCGTCCAAAACAGATTCCACATTTCCACAGCAGAAACACCCGGCTTCTTCCAACTGTCTGGCTTCCACTGTTTTGTCCTCCGTGTTCAAAATTTCTAGACCGTACGCCTTCTTCACACGGTCCTTGTTCCTCCATGAATCTCCAACATGGGCCGTATTGACCACAGGCACGTCAAGCATGACCAGTTCTCGAGCCACATCCGCGAGCGGGACCAAATTCAATGAACGGTCGACACGGGAGACGCGTACCATCCCACGCAGGGGCTCCGGCAGACTATCCACAAATCGGTCTGCCAACAGGTCTGCCCGTGACGCCTCATCCAGCGTCGGCAACGCACGTTCCAAGAGTGAGCGGAGCGCGACGGCGTGCACCAGCGGGTCCGTACCAAACCCCAGCTGGGCAGCCTTGAACCGGCGCATAGCGTCCTGACGGTCGGCCGGGGTGTCTAGTCCTGCAATCAGGGCTTCCTTTGCGGCGGCCCACTTCAGCTCCTTCGGGCCCCTTCGCGCCGCATCCAACACCGCCCGCGGCCTGCCCTTGAGAAGCGCTCGAAGGGCCGTCAACTTACCCCGGTCCGACTGGATCCCCGAGAGTTCCGCCAGATCCTCGAAATCCTCCAGGAATACCCGTATGTCGCCATCCTCAAACAGCTCCGGCCATGGTAGGTCCATCCTGGTCACGGCACCAAATGTTATAATCCAGAAGGCGTGCCTTGGTCAATAGGCTGTTTATTGACATCAACGTGTTCGGACATTGACAAAACAACACAAACGTTACAAACATCCTCATTTGCCAAGTGGCTATCCTGTTCACTTGAAAACAGTCATCGTCCAACGGAGGAGCGGTCAGGTGGTTTGCAGATCGTCGCTTACCTTATTGCGCCTGGATTGCTGGACTTAGCTGCGTTCGTTCATCCACAATGGTCCATAGTTCTGTCTTCAGCAATCAACTACTTAATAAGTAGTATATACACTCACAACACTCCTCCCCCTGACAAAAAAAGATACTCCATATCCAGAGGACTGCCTTCAAGTCTTTCTCCATTCCGAGGTTCATACCTCCAACCCCGGTTCGTGGCGGTGTTGTCATCAACCCCACAACTCCTCCGGAGGTGTGCTTCTTCAGGTGAATAATCGGCATAGGATGAAACCTTGTGCTGAGGCGACTTCCACGATCAGTACCCACCTTTAGCGTGCCCCAGGCTGCTTGGCTGTCGTGGGAGATTACCACGAAATAGTGCAAAGCTGTTTCCTTTCCCAGTGGGACCGCGCGTTGTGTCATTTGAACGTGACCCAGAACCGAGTGTTTAACTGTCTTGATTTGAACGGCATCATATTCGGCTTCCTCCTTCGGCAGATTCTCTGGAGCACAAGCAACTTCTCTTGCAGTCTTCGGGCTAAACTCATTTTGGTCTTGAATTTCGACTTCAGTCTGAGTTTGCTCATAGCTTGCAGCTTCAGTGACTGCGATATTAGACGACATGTCTTCGGTTTCCTCGTCACAATGTTCATGTTCAAGGCAACCTGGGTAGCGATCTTCCGCATTTTCACAACGGATTTGGTTCGATTTTTCACAGTTCGCCAACTCATCGGTAATGTTTGAATTCTCGAGCAGTGATACTTCTGGTACAACTTTTTCGATGTTCTGCTGAAATTCAGGATATTCGTCCAAAACAGATTCCACATTTCCACAGCAGAAACACCCGGCTTCTTCCAACTGTCTGGCTTCCACTGTTTTGTCCTCCGTGTTCAAAATTTCTAGACCGTACGCCTTCTTCACACGGTCCTTGTTCCTCCATGAATCTCCAACACGGGCCGTATTGACCACAGGCACGTCAAGCATGACCAGTTCTCGAGCCACATCCGCGAGCGGGACCAAATTCAATGAACGGTCGACACGGGAGACGCGTACCATCCCACGCAGGGGCTCCGGCAGACTATCCACAAATCGGTCTGCCAACAGGTCTGCCCGTGACGCCTCATCCAGCGTCGGCAACGCACGTTCCAAGAGTGAGCGGAGCGCGACGGCGTGCACCAGCGGGTCCGTACCAAACCCCAGCTGGGCAGCCTTGAACCGGCGCATAGCGTCCTGACGGTCGGCCGGGGTGTCTAGTCCTGCAATCAGGGCTTCCTTTGCGGCGGCCCACTTCAGCTCCTTCGGGCCCCTTCGCGCCGCATCCAACACCGCCCGCGGCCTGCCCTTGAGAAGCGCTCGAAGGGCCGTCAACTTACCCCGGTCCGACTGGATCCCCGAGAGTTCCGCCAGATCCTCGAAATCCTCCAGGAATACCCGTATGTCGCCATCCTCAAACAGCTCCGGCCATGGTAGGTCCATCCTGGTCACGGCACCAAATGTTATAATCCAGAAGGCGTGCCTTGGTCAATAGGCTGTTTATTGACATCAACGTGTTCGGACATTGACAAAACAACACAAACGTTACAAACATCCTCATTTGCCAAGTGGCTATCCTGTTCACTTGAAAACAGTCATCGTCCAACGGAGGAGCGGTCAGGTGGTTTGCAGATCGTCGCTTACCTTATTGCGCCTGGATTGCTGGACTTAGCTGCGTTCGTTCATCCACAATGGTCCATAGTTCTGTCTTCAGCAATCAACTACTTAATAAGTAGTATATACACTCACAACACAGGTATATATATATATATATATATATATATATATATATATATATATATATATATATATATATATATATATATATATATATATATATATATATATATATATATATATATATAATCTTTACCCGCTTTATTTCAGGCCATGACAAACAAAACATGGTACAATCGGGGAGGAAGGGGTAGATAAAGTCCGACTCCATGAGTTGTTTGCGAGCGCGCTACTGCCAGGTTGCCCACGCCAATGCAGATGGTTTTCTCAGGGATCTACAACGGAAGCCCTTACATATCCAAAGCTCAACTCGAAAGGCAGCGGGATGAAAGGTGGGGTCCATAACCCACGGGGGTCGCTGACTGACTGCTCAGTTCATACGCCATTCGGAAGAGATTAAACATCCCGCGAGCCCAGTACACGCCTACACCACATATGCCGATGAGCATAGCGCTTCCTACGCCGTCCGTGGTTGCTTTGGAATCAGAGTTTGGCCGTCTCCTCTAGAATGACTATTCGTCAGCCAACCCGGAGAGCGCCGGGCGTTCGTCTTCATCCTTACATTTTGGTGAAAACACATCCAGTTCAGTTCAGTTTCAGTTTATTCAACCATTAACCTCGCGCTTCTGTACTCTGGCTTCGGTTACTACCTTCCAGCATCGTCCAGTAAAGGGCAAAAAGAATAGAAGCATAGTGATAAATATCCAAAAAGTCGAAGTACCAAGGGGAAATCAAGACGACAAGGAAAGAATCCGAATGCAACTACGCAACTGGCCGCGACACCTAGCCATATCACTTATTGTCCTCAACCATTTAGAAGGCGGATCACGTGGACCCCAACCTGCGAGTCTAACACGTCCTACGTGGCCAAGTCCACTGGTCAAGATTTTTATGCTCTTCTGCCGTGCAATGACCTGGCCACCTTGATCTACCTTTCAAACACTTCCTGCCTCGGGGAACAGCGTAGCTCGCGGAATTACATCCGTGAGCATGCGTAACACATGTCCCTACCAGCTTGACCTGTTGAGATTCAACAGTTGGTCCAGAGACTGACCTCTGGTTCCCGACACATTACGCCGAACCTCGGCATTGCTGATATGGTGTTCCCGCCATACTCGGGCAATGCTACGGAGACATCGGTGCTCCAACGCCAACAGTCTTCGCCTATCTTCTACCCTCAACGGCCATGTTTCGCAACCGTATAAAAGAACGGACCTAACCACCGCAGTGTACACTCTACCGTTAACAGACAATCGGATGTCACGCTGGCGCCACAGATGACGGAAGTTGACGAAAGACAAACGCGCCTTCTGTATACGCGATGATACTTCATCTGATGTCTGTCCATTTTGTGAAATGTAACTGCCCAGGTATTGAAAGTTATCTACTACGGCTAGATCTTCTCCTACAAAGACAAAATCTGGCGTTGAGCCAACCCAGTCGTGAAGCAGCATCTTACACTTTGAAGGTACAAAACGCATCCCAAACATTACTACGCTGTTGTGGAGGCTATCTAAAAGAGCGCGCAGCTTACGTGGATCTTCATTGTCAACTACAATATCGTCTGCGTATTCCAAGTCAGACAGTTTACTGCCTGAGCAAATATCAATGCCACTATTTTCACACGGGGAACCAAGAACCAGTTCAACTACAAAATTGAATAGGAAGGGTGAAAGAGGGCAACCCTGACGAACACCACTTTCCGTGGTGAACTCGGGTGAAAGACCGCCGTGAGCGTGAACTCGGCTTCGGCTGTTTGTGTACAAGCATTGGAAAAGAGTAATAAACTTCTCTGGCACACCGGTCAACAAGAGGCAGCGCCAGATGACTGTGTGGTCGAATGAGTCGGACGCCGCTCTCAGATCAAGAAGAGCAGAGATTATGGGCCTACGAAAGATGTGTCTGTGCTCTAAGGTTTGCCGAAGAGTGAAGATATGGTCGACACAACCCGACCAGGTCTGAAACCGGCTTGATTTTCACGCGAACACATTTCGCGCGCGCTGAATAATCAGTGGGGAATAAGACCGGTGAGCAATTTGGACGCGATACCTACCAAGCTAATTCCTCAGTGGTTTTTTTCGCAAGGGCACTTTACATGTTTCTTGTAAATCGGTACAACCACCGATTTGCACCGTTCCCTGGGGATCCGCTCACTATCCCAGATTACGCGGAAGAGTTTTGTTAACTCCGAAGCCAAAGCTTCGTCTCTATCCTTGAAAAAAGATGAAGACGACCCATCCGGTCCAGGGGCTTTGTACCTTTTCAAGTAGCCGATCTCCTGTATAGCCTCCATCTCTGATGGAGGACTGATATCCACCTACATTGTTTCTCTTGCATGTGTATTTGAAAGGTCCAGTGTAGAAGCGGTTCAATTGAACTGTTCCTTAAAGTGCTCCGCCCAAGGGTCCAGACGATGTTTTTGAGTAAATCAGTGGGCTACCGGATTCCTTGGTTAGCCCACTTACACCGGGTTTCCGTGGGCCGGTGCCTCTAATCAAACGGAAAAGGTTGCGAGTAGTGCCATAGGACGTAGTCTTTTCGACTTCGTTACATTTCGAAATCCACCACTGCTCACAGTCATTTCTCAGGCTCCTAGTCAGTTGGCGTCTCAGGGATTTAAGCACTTCATTGAACGTGGCATCCGGAGGGACGGATCAGTGAGCATCCAGCAGAGCAACTGATATCGAAGATATCCATCGTTTATGAGACCGACTTGAACCAGAGTCCTGTGTGGCATTCGAAGCGGCATACAAGGCTTCCTTGATCTGTTGCCAACGTTCATCTTGGTCCTGAACTTCTAACTGCATCGATAACTGTGTAGACAGCTCTACGTGGTAACTGTCGCTGGTTATCGTCTAAAAGCAACTGCGTGGGACAAGTGGCATCTACTTTGGTGCGACCACGGACGAGACGTAAACGGAAGAGAGCACGTACCAAGGCGTGATCTGAGTTCACAGGCGTCGATCAAAATGAACGACAATGTTCAACTGATCCACGCCAGTGGTGACCAATCACAATATGGTCACTCTGAGTCCAACTTTGTGAAGACGTAGGAGGACGCCATGTTAATTTATGTCGCTTTTTATGGCTGGTGTTTGTACTTGCCAGAAACAATCCATCGTCAGAACACAGCTGAATGAGATGATCGCTATTATCGGTACGATCTGATGGGAGAACAAATGGGCCTCTAATGTGTCTTTCGGGATCACCCAAACGGACAACTTGGGAGCTTAAACCCCCAGCAACGACCACGACGTCCGTTGAACGTGCACTTCGAAGCATCTGAGACAATCATCATCATCATCATCATCATCATACAGCGTTCAATAGTATGGCAGGCCCTACTGACCACTGCCTTTCTCACTGTCTTGCACGTTGAATCAGAAAGTATGAATGCACAAGATGGATAGGGAGTGGGCCTACACGGGTCGGAAATGAAAGGAATGCCCTAGGAGCCAACACAAGGAATACACAGTCCAACTGCACAAACAAACATCGATCAGTCATTCTGATTCGATAGAAAGTAACAACACGATCGCCACTGTTCGCTGTCATATCCTTCAGTGTCTCCAGCCAACTGATTAGGGGATCTTTTGGACCCCAACCACAAAGACGTGAAGCAACTACTTTTCCTACGTTTGCTGTACATTTTCCCACTCCTCGCTGCCATTTCATCAGTTCACCTCCATGTGGTCTCTTCCACTCTTTAGGAGGAACGGAGAATAGGACACGGTATGGTAGACGTGTCTTTGCCATACGTAACACGTGTCCCAACCAACGAAGTCTACTAAGCTGGATACGCTGTGACAGAACGTTCTCCGAATTAATACCCAATACTCGCTTTCCGATCTCAACATTGGTCACTCGGTTATTCTTAGCGATACCACACAAGCATCGGTGGTCAAAAACCTCAACATGACGAATATCTTCGGGACAAAGACTCCAAGTCTCGCAACCATACAACAAAACTGAATGCACTGCGGCACAGTATACACGACCTTTCAACTTCAGTGAAATATCAGGTCGGCGCCACACGTGCTTCAGTCCAGCGTACACCACTCGAGCTTTGGATATCCACGTGCTCACCTCCACTACTGTGCTCCCCATCCGTCATCACGCTGCTTCCGAGGTAGGTGAAGTGGTCGACAACTGCCAGCACCTCCCCATCGAGCATCAAGCTCGGAATCGTTGACGTCCAGTCTTGTAACATCATTTTACACGTTGAAGGTGCAAAGCGCATGCCCAATGGAGCTACAACTCTTGAGAGTCTATCTAGTGCATGTTGAGCATGTTCCGCGCGTAATCTAGGTCACATAGCTTTCCACTATTTCCTAGTTCGACGCTTACATCCTGAAGATTTTGCAGCGCACTGTCCATTATTTCGTCAATGACGAAGTTGAACAGGAATGGAGGCACGGGACATCCCTGTCGAACACCGCCGGTCGTTTCGAACCCACCGGATAGTTCACCGTAAACTCTAACGTGGCCAGAAGTATCGGAATACAATGATCTCAGTCGGTTCACGAACTTCTGGGGCATACCTTTCCCATGAAGAGTACTGAAAAGCGCTGTTCGATCAATTGAATCGAAAGCGCCTTTCAAGTCTAAGAAAACCATTATTGTCGGTCGGCGGTGCGTGTGACGCGTTTCAAGTAGTCGGCGAAGAGTAAGAATCTGGTCGATGCATCCTCGACCTGAGCTGAATCCATCTTGCTGTTCGCCGGCATTCCTCTCGCGAGCGGGTGTAAGACGGTGCAGCAGAATAGAGGCTAATACTTTGGTAACTAACGGAATTAGGCTAATCCCACGACGGTTGCTGCAGTCATTGCGTATTCCCTTTTTGCAGATGGGAACAATCAATGATTCGTTCCATATTACCGTAATTCGCTCCTCGTTCCAAATGAGGAGCGTATCTGAGACAAATCCTGATAGAATTTATCTTTGGCCTCAGAGGAACTGCAGTCAGTCGGCTCATACACAGACATGACGAAAAAACATCGACGCTTCAGTTTGTTGTTGTTGACATAGACAGAACCATCCAACCGAACTGCACACAAACGACTGCTGACTGGAATCCAGTCCAGCGGTGCATGCTCAGCTCTCATGCTCAAAGCAATCCCAACGCCAGCCTGACCTCGAGCTCTAGACACCGAATCCCTCGACACACGAATAGTGAAGTGAGAGACTGAGGTTGTATTCGGGGTGCGAAGCGTGGTCTTTTATGCTTGTTTCGGAGACACTGCATACATCTATTTTAAAAGTTTCACAAGAATTCTAGCGACAGCAGCTTGTTGCCGCGTTTGGCAATGTGCGGACGTAAAAGGCAGCCAACTGGAGCGAACACTTGGGCTTAAGAAGTGCATCTGATTTATACCCAACTCCTGAACTACTGCTTCCATCAGAGCCGCAATTACCTGTGGCGTTTTGCATCGGTCTCAAATTAAAAGATGGAAACTGGTAAGGCCCTTCACAGGAAAGATACTGGAGTTTTCTGGGCAGATGGTACTTCGCGGCTTTTCTTCGGGAACCCTAGTTGGAGCCTTTGACTCAAACATCTCATCCACAAGGCAGTGGGGCGTTAACCCAGCATGGGAACGACAACGAAACACCCGTGAAGGAACTTGTTCTAGTCTGTCACGAGATCTGATTACTGCATGCGTTTTTTCTTGTCTTCGCTGGTGCTTTGAAACGATCCGCCTTTCGGATTTGATCCTCAGCCCCATGCATCCAGTGGAGCAAGCGGAACGTGGACGGGGAAGCATCTTTTGGGCTGGGAGCTGCCCAGCTTAGGCGGGCGATAGCTGCCCAATGAAGTGCGATCACTTCTTCCACGGTTGAGATAAATCCCAGGCACTCCACTCCTACGTCCATCTGGTGGAGGGTTTTAGACCGGTAAACTGTTTCTCTCCGTAATTATTCTTTGGAGTGTCCTCTCCAGGGGCATAGTGAATAGAACTAGATGTTGCCCATGAACTGGTTCGAGTCTGGACTTCGTCTGGCCTCTACCTGTTGGCCTGTCAGGTATGATTGCATCTCCGGCTTAAGGAAGCTATCCTGCATAACTCTTTGGGTCATGTAGGCACGCAAGCCATCATACCATGCCAAGATGCAGTTTCGTCGTGAAGGCAGTGTGCAGGACTTCCTCAGAAGAGGCTGCTTGAGACGCGTGGCCATTCGGGAGCATCTCGAAAGGCGTTCAGGGCGAGTAGCCATCACGGAGCAGGAGACCCTCCCCGACCATACTGAGGCATAAAAAGATGAGGTGGAAAGACGACCATAATCATCATCGAAACGCAGCAATTGGTCGATAAGAACCGGATCACAGATGAAGCTTAATAAGCTCATATGACTAAACGTAGGCGAACAGACAACCCTGCCTGTTCAGACTTACCCGGCTTTATTCATAAATACGAAATCAGACGACAGGAAAAATCAATATTCATGTGATCTACTCCAATGAATTACACGCTAATTGTAACATAAACGTCTTTTTCTTCTTCAGAGTGAGTGTCTTCGAACTCGAGAAGAAGTAAGCTAATATACTGTTTGACTAAATCAAAACGACTATAGTATCGTCCGACTGTAGAACGAAGGTTACCAAGTTACGCCGCGCGGATCGGTGGTGCTACGAAAGAACCCCCAGCAGCAGGTGAGCTAAGCCTCTTCTAAAATTCGTCTGACATCCACTGTTCATAAGATTATTATTATTATTACTTATCAGTTTTACTAGTACTGCTCGCACGATGACAACGATTTTGATGATTTCGAATGTCAATTTACGATTGCAGAAGACAATGAAAATAGCGAAAATGAGGTACCAACTCGTGAGGCTTTAAAACAACGTTCCAAGCTAATCGTGGAACATGCGAAACGGAAAGTGTTACGCGGAGGTCGGCGCAGATCATAGACTTCTGAAATCCAAACTTTGCAATGGTGATTTTGTGATATATCTGATCAAATAATCATTGTTTGTCTAAAATGGTCGTTTTCTCTTCCCCGAGATTGACTGAATTCAACTGATGGAGGTATATATATATATATATATATATATATATATATATATATATATATATATATATATATATATATATATATATATAGGTAGAATCCGATTCCGTGAGTTGTTTGTGGGCGAGATACTGCCAGGTAGCCCAAGCCAAAGCAGTTGGTTTTCTTAGGGATCCACAGCCAGAGGCTTCAGCTTTCCAAAGCTTAACTCGCAAGGCAGCGGGATGAAAGGTGGGGTCCATAACCCACTTGGGGCCGGTGACTGACTGCTCACTTCATCCGCCCTTCGGATAAGGCCAAACATCCTGGGTGCCTAGTGCACCTCTGAGCCACAGATGCCGGTGAGCATACTGTTGTACGCTTCACACGCCATCCATGATTGGTTCGGAATCAGGGTTTGGCCACCTCCCCCAGACTGACTATCAGTTAGTCAACCTGGTGGAGAGCGCCGGGCATTCGCTTTCGTCATCTCACTTTAGTGGGAACACCTTCGCCAAGAGAAAGCAGTAAGTAAAACTCCCTCAGCAGAGGCTGTGTTAAACACGGTCACTTGGGAGCATTTTGAGAGGCGCTCAGGACGAGTAGCCATCTCGGAGCCTGAGACATCACCCACGACCATTGATGGAAGTAGTGCATTTTGATCGTGTGTTGTCATATCATATGCTCTGTTGTAAACCCGTTTCCAAATTGCACGTTGCGCATGTTTCAGACATCCAAACAAGGTCGTCGGCGTGATCCAGGTCGAATAGCTTTCCACTATTTCCCAGTTCAACGCCCACATTCTGAGCGTCTCGCAAGACATTCTCCATTATCTCGTCGATGACGAAGTTAAAAAGAACTGGCGGGACGCGCCTTTCTTGAGAAAAGCCAGGCCCCGAGGCGTGAAGCATGGATCAACATGAGGTCCCAATACGTCAGGTGTGGTGAACACCCGGACGACAGTAGATTGTCTACCATCAACGTAACCGGTGGTGGCGGGATTCAAATCTCTGACCTCCACGGTGACTTAGCAAACGCTACAAAACCCTAGACCACCACCGGCTGTTTTGGCTGTCTTTTTCAAACCAGTCCAACGGACAGGGAAACCTCATCAACAGCACGGTCAAATATTTCACTGGAACGAACCGGTGACCCAAGGACCTGGCTCAGTAAACCTCACGGGGCCCTAAGTTGGTCAGGCGTGGTAACGAGTCGGTTGATAGCGGAAATTTCACCCACGGACGAATCTGAAGTGGATCGATCCAATAGGCTTACTGATATTTAATGGCAGCGCTTCGGAGAGCAACGTCGATTCGGTCAGACTGACTACGATCCGACTCAAATAATATTAAACCAAAATGTTAGGAGGCCACGCGTAATCGCAGCCCATTTATCCACCGTCACCAACGCAAAGACGGATGTAACTCCAATAGAACATTGGGCAAGGATCGATTCGGTGGTTAGCTGAGCATTTTTGAAAGAGTTAGGGGGAACTGAAAGATGTTTAAAGACAATATCCCTGATGTGATCAGTGTTCCTACCTCACCGTAGTAATCGTGTTTGCATGCTGCGATGACCCAGAGGGCAGTGTCGATTGGAGCGAAAAGCAATCCTTCAGGCCAATCATCATCATCATCATCGTACAGCGTTAAACAGTAGGGCAAGCCCCACTGACCACTGCCTTTCTCGCCATGTTGCACGTTGAATTAAAAAGTATGAATATACAAGATGGACAGGGAGTGGACCTATATGGGTGGGAAAAGAAAAGAATGCCCTAGTAGCCAACACACGGAATACACAGTCTAACTGTACAAACGTACACCGATCAAACATTCTGATTCGATAGAAAGTGACAACACGATCTCCACTGTTCGCGGTTCGCAGCCATATCCTTCAGTGTATCCAGCCAACTGGTGGACGGATCTTTTGGACCCCAACCACGAAGACGTGAAGCACCTACTTTTCCTAAGTCTGCTGTACATTTTCTCATAGCTGTACATTTTCTCAGGCCAAGGACAAGTAGTTTAAGAAAGACGAGGCAGCATTGTTAGAGGGCTTGCCGGATTTTTCGCCTGGCAGCGAAGCCTCTACATGAAAGCCGTAGAAGCCAATAGACAGCAACGTGGAGTGCACGAATGTGGCCTACCACTAGATAAGGCCGCTGCCCCTTGTCTCTTCCTGTCATCCTGAGTGGGGTAAGATTCACCAGGACGCGCTCAACATCCTCGACTGACAGGCCGCCACTCAAAAGGTTTATGAACGGCTCGTTCGGTCACCGGCTCCCAGCACAGAAATCCCTGTTGCCTGACCGTAGTACTTGGTTGTGCACGTGCTAGAGTTGCTACCTCGAACAAAAAGCCGTGGCACCTTACCTTTTCACGAACAGTTCCTCTACTCACGCCTTATATGGGCAGGTGTCATTCGGGGTGTCCATGAATCCAGATCATCCTGTCGCAAGAGCTACCCACATAAAAGTGTATCCCTGAAGGCAAACTTCAACTGCCATCCGAAACACACGAAGTCGGGTTATCAGAAAGTAGCGAACGCCGTAGACTATAACGAGGCCTCATATTTCGCCAGCGCCAGTCGTGAGCAGTATTGGACAAAATTGGCTGATAAATGGAGATCACGTCGGGGACTGGTAAGGTCGGTAGACAAATCCGCCTGATTCGCAGCGCCCTGGACAAGAGCAGCAAGCGTCCGTCCCGCCCGACGTAGCTGGTCAGCTTATTACTGAGCAGAAGAGAAAAACGGGACGACTTATAGAGCACTTCTGTATTGCTAGAGACCGCCGCACCCGACCGAATCAATGGGGTTTCCTTAGTGGTAGAGGCTGCATAGACTAAATCTCAATACTGCATCGAACACAGGAACACTGTTCAAGTTCCAGCAGTCAACCACAGCCTGCCTCGACTTACCGTTCGACTAAGTGGAAGTCTCTTTAAGTGATAATGGAGTCTGACAGGATGCCTGATAAACTCGCAAGGCATCTGAAACGATACTAGTCGTCCACTGAGGCGCAGTCTACATGTGTGGCAAAGAATCTACGAAATTTGCACACTGCTGGAGTCAGACAGGGCTGTTCTCTTTCATCGGCCGTTCAACTACGTCGTCGACTGAACAGTGAGCCAGACACCGCAAAACTACCCCGGCATACATCTGAGTCTGATGTACATCTCAGACCTACAGTTCGCGGATGGCATCGTTGTGCCAAAAGACTCATCGCCACGTTTCAACCAGGCCTTGATCTAATTGACTTCTTCGCGAAGTCAATCGCGCATTGCGGACAGGTGGTCAAATCAACCTTCGAACTAATTTCCGTCCCCGCCGTGCTGCTACACGCCGCGTACTCAGCTACGGCTGCGAAACCAGCCTTCGGACCAAATTACGGTTCTACCGTGCCGCTGAACACACTGAACTCAGCCACGGCTGCAAAACCTGGGCACCGACAGCAAAGGATACCAGAAGGTTGAAAGTATTTGACCATTGGTGCCTGTGGCGTATCCAAAAATTAAATTAACAGGACAAAGTATCCAATGACGAAGTAAGACGATGCCTGGAAGTCGACACACTCTTCACCCTCCCCCAACATTGTCGACCGCGGGTTGCTGAGACATTCTACGGTGACCTCAGACGAAACTAGACAAACAAACACTCCGCTCCTAACCCTGCCTTGAATGGTGCTGTCGCCTTGGTGGCCAGCTCAAAACTGTTGTGGACAGAGAACGCTTAGGCTCACGGTCGGTGCACACCGCATAACGCTGGAAGAGAAATTGGGTCGCGATCTGCACCAAACTCACTTCCAATCACCGCACATGATGAGCTATGATCCGCAATATCCATGGAGCTGACTCATCTTCTAAGAGTCGCTTAAAAGTAAAAGTAATACAGACACGGCAGTTGTTATAGGCGATTAGCAGCAAACCATTTGATGCTTCAACGAGTTAAAACATTGGTGACACTTGTACGATAAGAATCCAGACATCAGTGGGACTTCACGCGAGGACATTGACGGTGAAAGCAGAGCTTCGATGCTTTCGAAAATTGGTGTTGGTTGCAGCTCAGGTTGGTGGTTTTCAACGACTTCTGGCCGTTGAGATTGGCGTTTGTGTCGCAAATGTTTCATCACCAGCCGAGAAGGCATCGTCCGTGCACACAAACGATGTAACCTCGGCTGGTGATGAAACGTTTGCGACCCAAACGCCAAGGCCGGTAATCAGAAGTCGTTGAAAAAGCAGAACCTGCATACGTAATGTCAAGATAAGGAACGAGTGATTTCTAGCTTCTCAGTGTTTGCAACCCTAGTCTTTTCAATCCTGTGGTGAAGAGTCAGAATAGAAAACGAGGTAGATTAACAGCGACAACGGCCCATCGTACGCTACTAGGGAACGCAGGACAAATCTTGGAATGGCCCACCACAAAAGGTTCTAATGGACTGTTTGGCAGCAGAACTGTTTATCACTAAAGTAGACCGACGGCGATGGAGTCCTAACCCTCGTGGTTTTAACCTAATTTGACAAGGTTGGGTAGGCTTCATCCGTCAAGATAAAACAACCGAACATATCTTCGTGAGACGGTTTGCATGCTAATTTAGGCAATACTTGATGTTGGCTGCATAGATTCCATATTATCTATCAATATGCCTGAAGCAATCAGGAACTGACAAATGACCAATCTTAATCAAGTGCTTAGTTAGGACTAGACTTATTCATAATGAGAAAAAAACCAAGCAGATCGCATACGAAACTCGTGTATTATGAAAAGTTAACCGTAGGCATGAAATCTTCCGAAGAAAAAGAAAAATGATATACACTAGGATAATGATAAAACGAAGACTAGTTTTGACCGTGGGAGGGGAGTAACCAGTAACCACGATGAATTCAGTCTCCTGCAAACACGGAGTAAAACAACCTAACGGAGAAGGAACTTTACGAACTCTGACTTTGGCATAGACTTGGAACAAGAACAAATGCGTCCACAAGGAAATTGGCGGGAGAGGGAAAACACAGCATGGGATGAGGGATGCGTGAAAACAAGAAAGTGCGAGGACGGGTAATTCATCACGCTGATTATGTCTGACCAGATCTCATAAGCCCAACGACCAAGATGCTCACGAGAAATTGATTGCTTTCCCGAAGAAAGCAGCCAGGTTGGCTTCACGTAATGCCTCCGAAACAGTCTGTGGTAACGAGATGGGGTTGCAAATAAGCGACAGCATGCGATAAAGATAAACAATGACAGCGCATGTAGACCTTCATTCGAATTAGAATACAAGTCTGCGTTACCACACGGTTTTCAGTTTGTGGTCACATATGAAGGTGTCAGAACCACTTATGGATTGGTGGCGGAAGATTTCGCGCCGGCGGCGTGAAACAGAGCGAAAAATGCTGCTGAACATGAGATCTAAATGAATGACTTTGCTGTTAAACAAAAATGAATGTCCTGACCGTGAAAATGTGATACAAGAGAATAATGCAAGTTACATTCATACCGTGAGACTGTTCATCTTCACGACCTTAGTTCCTACATGATGGCAAATTAGACATTGGTCTGGCAACTAACTAGGCGAACAACCTAAAAACCATCTAAAAGCACTCGTACTAAGCACTGAGAAAGCAATTTGTCACAAGACTGAGAGACAAAGTTATTGTTGGTAGATACTGTTACTGAGAACGAGTTAAACTGAGGAGAGAACCAGAGGCAAAGTGTAACAGATCCTTGACTCCACTGCGTAACGAAAGATTTTCACAATCAGCAAACTGGTTAACACATCAGATTCTCGAGAAATTTTCAACGCATTCTTTGTTACCTGCTGTTATGTGCTACCAATTTCGAGAACGCAGTTTCATCGTGATAACCGTTAGGCGGATATTGAGTGCGACCCCTTTTTGTGCCTTGACTATAAACTAAATGATTAGGGAATTACAAACAGTAACGCAGAATATAACTGAAAATATAGCATGAATGCACTAATCTCACTGGTTGCAACATTTCAACATAGCAAGTGATGTTTCTACTCAACTTATGGGCTGAATCTGGAGACCAACAACTCCAAATGTTAAGGTCTCCGTGTTCTTCTTCCCGCCACATCATCGGCTACCCACTCCTACAAATCTTCCAACCACTACTTGTATCAGTCTACGAAACAAACCGAAGTACGTCCGAGGGCATGCGTAAATCCGAATAGCCCCTTCAGGTTGAGTGTCTGGTGGTAGAGTCGACGGTCTCCGGCTGATGCTATCGAGTAGGGGCATTCGGATTATAACGACAACGGTGGGCAGAGTCACCCGCGGTTGACCGATTGGAACTTTACATGATTTACCATACCGAGCTTTAGGATTAAGAATGCCGGCTGTTTTCAACAGCATCACAAGTCCCTTCGACTATGGGATTGGTTTATTCTGCTGCAACCATGAAAAAAAGTACGAAACGAAAAAGTACCACTCAACAACAAGCAGATATCATGTTGCAACCAGACTCGAGAAATAGCTTGAAAATACCGACGTTCAAGTACTGAAAATCATTGGTAGAGCCGATAATTTGGAATCATAATAATAAGATCAACTGCTACAGCGAGGATATGGCCACCGATAAACAAACAAGCGTCGCACAGACGCTGTATATGACTGAGGTTCGAAACAGTCAAACGCGACGACCGCCGGAAGGAACCCGGATACACAGGTGGTAAAACCCAATTGCTCAAGCTTATTTTTCCAGCTGGGATAAAGTTTGGTGTACGACCAACTCAGCCGTAGAGCAACATTTCACATTTTGAAAGAACTAAATGGACTCGAACCCTTGGTATATATATATACTTCATACGTAAACGTCCGAAAAGTCCCACAAAACACACTGAGAACAAAACAGCGTGGCGAACAAACTCGTTTTCAGTTGGACGGTCCTGTGCGTGTTACCAGCGAGACTGAAGCGTCGATGCTTGTTCATCGAGTCCGTGTATGCGTCCCTGACTGCAGTTCCTTTGATAAGAAGGATGAGTTCTACCAGTTTGTCTCAACTGCTTCGAAGCGTGCGTTCAACGAACGTAGTGATAATTGCTAGGGATTTCCACGGCCAAGTAGACTGTTTAGGGAGATTCCGAAAGACACATGGGAGGCCTACTCGTTATCTCAACCGATCGAACTTTCAAAGGCGATTGTCTCATCCAGCTGTGTTCTGACTGTTTCTGATGAATACGAACTTCTGCCACAAAAAGCGGTACAGACTTACACGGCATCTTCCTGCGACATAACGGTTGACTGGGAATGATCACTGGTAAACCGTTGACGTGGATCAATCGAAGATTGTCATCTATTGAAGTTCAAGCCCGTGGAATTAGGTCACGCCTTGATACGTGCTCGCTCCTGTTTACATTTCGTCAGTGGTCGCACCGACGCCAAAGCCACCCACCCCGCATAGTTGTTTTTAGGTGACAATTGACGATCCGCTTACCAAGAAGAGCTGTATACATGGTTACTGTACAGCCGGATGTTCAGGGCCCAAATGAGCATGGGGAACAGATCGAGGCGTTTTATGCTGCTTCCAGGTTCACACTACTTTGGTTCAAGCAGATCTCACAGATGATAGACATCTTCGACATCAGTTGTTCAATAAGAGGTTAATGGTTGAATAAAATGCTCACAGGTCCGTAACCCCGGGAGGTCACATTAAATGAATTGCGGGAAACCTTGAGGCATTAACTGACTAAAAGTTCCAGAAACGATCGTGAGCAATGGTGGATTACGAAATGTTGGGAAACGGGAAAGGCTGTGGCTATGGGTAATATTTACTTACTAATTTTTCAACTTTATGCAACTATTTCCTGCGAGAGGATGTCGGCTTCTTAGATATCTTTGATGGTAGCCATCCACGCGTTCCGGTCTACGGTAGGGTCTGCTTAACGTAAAATCCAGTTGCTGCGCCAGTCGCGAACTCAGAAGACCGACTAAGGGCCTAAGCGATCCAGGTCGCCTTAATAGTACTAACCCAAGTCTTGATCAGTTTGCCAAGGCGACATTTTCAGTCTGAGCGGGGTGATGGCAGTAGGCTCCTCGTCTTGTGTTCCGATTTGGGTCGCCGTAGGACATCCTGAAAGTATTGCAGGCGACGTCGTTGAAGAAACGAAGTTTGTGACGCGATCATACCCCGTGATTTTGGCCATGTAGCGGAGGCACCAGTGGTCAAAGCTTTCCAGCCTTTTCGTGTCGCCTATTCTCAACAACGAAGTTTCACACGCGTACATAAGAACTAGGAGGACGGCAGCTCGGTATATGCGCAGCTTCTGTGGAGGTTTATTTCGCTGCGAGACCACAATGATTTGCGAAGTTGTAGGAACGCTCTCCCTGTGCAGTCCACACGAAGTTTGACCTCGTCCCTGATCTGGCTGTTTAGCTGGATAGTGGAACCTAGGTATTTGAAGTGGCGCACTTGTTCCGGAGTTCTACCACTGACGAGTATCAAACGTGTCAGGCCTTGCGAAGTCGGGGAATTCTTTGCTTTTGTAGTGTTTATCTCCAGACCAACAACTTTGGCTTCACATATAATACAATTGAGAACCGGGTGCAGAGTTCCGGGATCCTCTCCTAGAATCACCATGTCGTCGGCGAATTCGAGGTCTGTAATCCAAGAAACGTGACCAGGTTGTAATTCTCGAAATTTGTTGAGGGCGCGATGCATTATCCAGTCTATAGCGTAGTTAAATAAGACTGGTGATACAGGGCATCCTTGGTGGACGCCGGAGTCGACTGGGAACTGTGAAGACTTTTCGCCGTAGGCACGGACGCGCGTCTGTGCTGCCGAGTAGTACGACCCTACCATTCTGATGTACTTTTTGAGCATCCCGTTATTCTGCAGTACGCTCCGAAGTGACGGCCTGTCAACAGAGTCGAATGCTGCCCGAAAGTCAATGAAGCACGCTGTGGCGGGTTGTTGGAATTTATAGCGATGCTCCAGGTTTCGCCGTAAAGTAAAGATCTGATCAGCATAGCCTCTTCGTCGACGAGAATCACATTGGTTGGAGCGTGTTCGCGCGTCACGAACAGCAACAAAGCGATTTAGCAGAATGGTCGCAGCTATATCGATGATGCCGATACACCTGTAGTTCGTGCAGACAGTCTTGTCGCCGTTTTTCGTACACGAAGTAAGATGGAGGTTGACCAGTCTTTGGAAAAAACTTCGGTGTCTCGGATGCGACGGAAGAGCGTGCTTGGTGAGACCAACAGAACTAGCAAACAAGACTTGAAGATCAGGTGGGATGCCGTCCTCCATCCGTGATTTCTTGCTTTTCATTATCTGAGCGGCGACGATGGTTCCCGATTCGTTGGAAAAGCTCGAGGTCCATTGCATATTGTTTCACATCGCCTGGTGCCGTTACATAAACGTACTGGATTGGAGGGTCGTTGAGCAGCTGACTGAAGTGTTCTATCCATCTTTCAAGCTTCTGGTCGCAGTTCGATATGAGGTGGCCGCTATCGTCACGTAGCGTGGAAGGACACCGCGCCTCCCCGGAAGACGAGCGGATGAGTCGAGAAAGCCTCCTAAAGTCTCCAGCAGCGGCTGCTGTTTCCATTCAACCCTCAGTTTCAGACCAATATCGTTTACGGTCGATCCTCGCTGAGCGTGTAGCTTTGTGGCGAAGGTTGTGGTAATCTGGTGAACTGTGGAGTCTCGCGTCCCTAGCCTTAGTGCGGCGCTTGGGGCTTTCTGTAGAGATCCAATCTTTCCTGTGCCCCTTTGTTTTGTCTAGCCGTTCAAGGGAGGCGCTGGTGATTGATACTTTTAGCCCTGACCATTGCTCATCTACGCTACCATCATCTTCGATCAAAATTGGTCTAGACGAAATCGCATTTGATAGGGCTTCAACGTTGTCCGGGATTGTTAGCTTATAGGTATTTACTCTGCACTGAGAACGAGAATTTTGCCGTACAGAAAGGGGAAGCCTGAGACAAACGTGTACTAGTGGGTGGTCCGTGTCATTGGCGTTTCCCGTTACGCCGCCCCGGTGTGCCCGACAGCTCTCGACCGATGATGCCCAATGAGAGCGCACCAAGATGTGGTCGGTTTGTGTGCTGTTCCACCATTGTTGGAACACCAAGTAAGCAGGTGCCTTTTTGGATACTGGAATCCGGTATTGGTGACGACTAATCGATTGAGGTCTGCAAACGTGACCAGGCGGTCGCCATTTTCGCATCGTTTGCCGGGGCCGAATTTCCTCAGTTCATGTTGGGTGTACTTGTCTGATGACCCCGTGCGGCCGTTTCTACCTCCTGCAACCAGTGGGATATCGCGCCTGGGAACTCGGTTGATTGAATTCTGAAGTTCAATACAAGAAACTTTCAGTGATTGGTTCAGCACGTAGCGCTAGGGGGTAGACTGCAATCATGGTCACGTTAAACGGAGTGCTCCTGAACAGTGCCACTGCAATTCTTAGAAAAACTGCAATCTATACCGTTTGATTAGAAGCACCGGATCACGGAAGCTCGGCGTGGGTAAGGTAATTAAGCAATCCGAAGCCTCTCAGATTCATTCTCGTCCGGATCGTTACCACTCCTAACCTATAAAGACCTTATGTGGTTCTCTGCCACTTCAAGTCTCAGGTTCTGATTGCCGGTTAGCCCTAGAAGTGCAGTGGACCTTTGCGGCTATGGGGTGTATACCCCTTCCACTGCATTCATGCGCAAGCATGTAATAAAAAAGGAATGTTGGGCAGCAGCGTAGTTGATTTATTTCCATATTTGCAAGAGAAACAATGCAGATAGCTACCACTGCTGTCACAAAGTTATTAAGAAGGTTGTTTGAAAAGGTATAAAGCAGCTGAGCACTGGCTTGTAGCAAAAAAACAAAAAAAAAACATTTTTGTTTTTTAAAGCGATTCGTCGAATTTTTTTGACTTTTCCTAACGGCAGGTTTTGCACGTTCCCTCCTAATTTCGCCGAAATCTACCAATCGGTTCATTCTTTCGGAACACCCAAATAGCTTTCGCAACAAACTTTTTGCATTTACGTTTATACGGCTAGCTGCTGTGAGAGCCGGTTTTACACATGTCCGAATGGCACTTACCTATCAGCGACGGTCGTAGGCGAAACCTGAGCATAGGGAAATCCAGTTTTGCTTCTAGTTGTGAACGACGTAGGCAGATTGGAACCCTTATCACTGAAAGCCCGACTTGACAGTACCGATCTATATTTTCAACTGTCCACCAAGGCGACAGTGCCATCCTAGATATAGAACAGGGGAGCGGCACTGTTTTGAGACATCGGAGCTTGGACATCGTACGACATGTCCACTCCACCGCAACCGTCGGCGTTGAAAGAATAGTGACAGCTTTTCGATACTGAAACCGCGTATTCTTATTACATCGTCTGAAAGCACGTCGTGTCAAGCCACTTTGAGTCCGTCGCCGACATCAATGGTCAAACACCCCTCACTTCCGGGTGTCTCCGATGCGCAGTTGCCTCGTTTAGCAGCTGTACGTCAGTACTGGATGGATAGCTGCCTGGAAGACGCAGACTTTGGTCCAGAGACTGATTTCGTTGCACGCAGAGTGCGTTGCGAAGCTGAAGAAAAGCAATCCTGGCGTTGCCAATGCGCAACTTGATTTCGGTTCGGGCGTGATCGTTTGGTATGATTGTGGAGCCCAGATACTTGAAGTGGGACACTTTCGACTTGTGCGCTGCTGACGAATACCGGCTGTATGGACTGTAAAGCGCAGGTCGAAAACATCATAGTCTTCGACGTAATGATCTCTAGTCCTACGGCTTGTGCGAAATATTCTATGCAATTCACAATCAGCTGTAGGGTGTTTGGGCTGTCTCCAAGGATGACGTTGTCCGCAAATTCCAAACCGATGATAAAAGCAAAGGTGTCCAAGATAATCGATGGGTGTCTGACGCTTTATCCAATCGATGATGTAGTTGAACAGCGCTGGTGACAAAATACAGTCTTGTCTAACATTAAAATTGAGTTGAGAACCGTTGGATTCTCCTCCACAGATGCGTATTCTCACAAGCGTATTTGACGAATAAGGTCTCATGAGACTGACAGGCTTCTAAGGCATTCCATTAGATTGTAATATAACCCACCGCGATTCTCTGCCGCTTGAGTCTAATGCGGACCGAAAATCAGTAAAACAGGCCGCAGTCGGTTGCCGAAACTTGGCGCCGATATTCGAATACTCTGCGGAGGGTGAATACCCGATTCATGCTTTCTCTGACACGGCGGAAACCTCCCTGATTGTTACGTGTGTGCGCGTCCGGTGCCGGGGAACAACAAAAGCACGGAGAATATTCCGGGTATCATACAGATCATACTGATACCACGGTAGTTTACGAGCAAAAACCTGTAGCCTTACTTTGAGGAAGAAAGCAATGGGAATTCTTCTCTTCCCGCGGATTGGGCAAAACAGGGTGTGCGATGGTTCGAGCAGTGTTGAAAGAATGCGCTTATATATCTCAGATGCGACGTTGTCCACTCCAGGGGATTCCCAGTGTTTCAGCGTGTATAGTACATCGGCCATATCTTATCGGCATGGTAGGTTGTCACCCAGGCATCTACCAAGAATCGCAAAAATAGGCGAATCACGGTAGCTGAAGAAATGAAAGTGGCATCTGCTTCAGGTAAAAGTCAAAGACTGTTCAAACTTATTCGCGACACCGGTGGACGGCGAACCCCGGTCAGAGAAACGATATGCGATAAAAATGGAGAGCTCGTCCATGGCAAACGACAAAGGCTTGATCGTTGAGCCGAATACTTCAAGGAGCGGTTTAGCTGGCCGGGCGCTAAGGTATTTACTCCGCCGTCAACAACCACGATTTCTAGGGGAGTAGTATCACCTAAGCCCCTATCGGAAGTGGAAGTGGAGTCATGTATTCAATTACTAAAGCGTGGGAAAGCGGCCGGTCCCAATGAACTTCCTTCAGTTCTTTTCAATGTGGGAGGTGATTCGTTGATAAAATCATTTACCACCTTGCTCCGAAACATTTGAAACGAAAAGCGTATTCCGTTATAATGGGGCGAGTCATCAATTGTACTTATCTTCAAGAAGGGAATACGCAATGACTGGAATAACAATCATGTGATCAGTTTAGTTCCGATAGTCACCAAGATACTGGCCTCGATTTTCCAACGCCGTCTGGCACCGGCTCGCGAGAGGAATACCCGCGGACAACAAGCCGGATTCCGCCTAGGTCGAGGATGCATCGACCAGGTGTTTACACCTCGCTAGTTACTTGAAACGCGCCACACACACACACCCACACCCACACACACACACACACACACACACACACACACGCACACACACACACACACGCACGCACGCACGCACGCAGACAGACACCGTTGAGCGATAATAATGGTTTTTCTTCGCTTGAAAGGCGCCTTCGATTCAGTTGATCTAACGGCGCTATTCAGTGTCTTCACCGAAAATGCATGCCACAAAAGTTTGTGAGTCTACTGAGATGATTGTACTCTCATACTTCTGGTCGCGTGAGGGTTCACGGTGGACTATCCAGTTGATTTGGAATTACACGCAGTGTTCAGTAAGGATGTCCCATGTCTCCATTCCCGTTTAACTTTGTCGTCGACAAGATAATGAAGAATGCCTTTCAAAATCTTCAGAATGTAGGCGTCTAACTGACAAATGGTAAAAAGCTGTGACCTGGATAACGCCGAAGGCCTTGTTTGCTTGTTCGGATACACGGAACATGCGCGACGGGCACTAGGTAGACTCGCAAAAGCTGTAGCTCCATTCGGCATGCGCTTTGCACCTTCAAAGTTTAAAGTGATGTTACAAGACTGAACGCCAGCGGTTCCAAACTTGATGCTCGATGGGGTGGTACTGACAAGTGTTGACCGCCTCACGTACCTCGGCAGCAAAGTTACGACGGATGGAAGCACGGTAGTAGAGGTGAGCACGTACATCTTAGGCTCTAGCGGTGTGCGCTGGACCGAAGCACTTGTGGCGCTGACCTGATATTTCGCTGAAGTTGAAAGGTCGTGTGTACTGTGCCGCGCAACTCCCATTTCTGCTGCATGGTTCCAGGACGGAGTCTACATACGGGAAATGTTCGTCGCCTTGAAGTTTTCGACCATCGGTGTTGGCGTAGCATCACTAAAACTGGGTGGAATGACCGGGTGAGCAATCGAGTATTGGGTATTGTGAGGGCATGGTCTGACACATCGTTCGACGGACGGTTCAGTCTCACTGGCAGACAGTGCGTCAGCACCGGCCCCTACCGAGCCCACGAAACCACGAATGTCAGGACAGACGGTCGATGGCGTGAATCGATACACGAGACGAATTCTGCCAGCGGCATTCAAGCCTCAACTTGTTGTCGCCCACATCGGTCTGACCAGTGCATTGTATGCAATGAGTGGGCGCATGTGACGGCAACCTATATATTCTTTGTTTGTCAATAATAAAACTGAATGGTTCGAAGGCAGAATAGTTTTCTCACTAGAACCAGTGAGACGGAACAAAACAGGTATCAGTTCAGGGAGTTTTCTATCACAGCGTATCCAGCTTAGTAGACTTCGTTGGTTGGGACACATGTTACGTATGGCAAACACACGCCTACCATACCGTGCCCTATTCTCCGTTCCTCCTAGGGAGTGGGAGAAATCACGTGGAGGTCAACAGATAATGTAACAGCCGGGAATGAGAGAATGTACGACGAATCTAGGAAAAGCAGGTGCCTCACATCTTTGTGGTTGGGGTCCAAAAGATCCCTCAATCAGTTGGCTGGAGACACTGAAGGATATGACAGCAAACCGTGAATAGTGGCGATTCGTGTTGTCACTTTCTTTCGAATCAGAATGATTAATCAATGTGCGTTTGCACAGTTAGGCTGTGTATTCCGTGTGTTGGCTACTGAGGCGTTCTTTCCTTTTCCCTCCCGTATAGGTGCACCCCCTGTCCACTTGGTATATTCCTTTTTTCTATTGGTACGTGCAACATGGTGTGATTAAAATGGTCGCGAGAGATCTTGACAGCCGATGAATTGAAAGACAAATGAAAGCAGTTGGAAGTAGTGCTATCGGTCTGACTAGGACAGTAAGTGGTTTATAGGTCTTTTATGAAAATCACAAGCAGAATAGAGCAGCATAAAACTTTGGAGGGGGAAGGCATTAGCAATCATCTGGTGCACGTTTGAGAAAGCCCTGTTGACTCGGATCGCAATGAAGGATAGAATGAGGAAGCTTTATGTTCAGGAATTGAGTTCAACCAAGAATCCGAATCCAAAGTTTTCATCTTCGCGCTGCATGTGACCCAAGGCTTTGACGATGTGCAACGACACCGGATGCAGTTGTAATTTTTGACCGTAGAGATGCGAGACATACCAAGAAATCATCGGTGAATCTGTGGTTGCGAATCCCGTAGTGATGATCACTGGTGAGTTCATGTCATTACAGTTGCGATAGAAGTTGCTTCATGCTTGTGGTTTCCAGGACTTTTGATAAAACTCGTGTAAGGTTAATCGATCGGTATCTGTTTGGGTGGGAAAGATCATTTGGAGACTGGAAAAACTTCCAATCTTCCCAGATGAGGATAGCCCATTCTTTGTAGGGACAGTGTAAATAAGGAACGAGTTCGGTACCACGCGATACCTAATGGGACCTTATGTGGTTCGCCATCACTCCGAGTCTCAGAATCACATTGTCGATTATCCCTTATTGGTACAGTGGGCCTTTGGGGCTGTGGGGCGTACCCCTTTCGCTGCACTTATGCGTGAGCAACAGAATAGGTAGGATGCCACCAGGATTAGTGGGTTTTTAGGCTTCAAGTAAAATCAAGACTTGATGGATGTTGCGTTTAATGATATAGGCTTGAAAATATAATTAAAAAGCGTAACTAAGACCTTCCTGATAGAGTGGAATTGAAAACAAATATCACAAGAACCAGCTTTACAATCGGTATTTTGCCAAGATATCGTTGTCAGAATCACCGCACAGAGTGCATGGATAATGATGTCTGTACACTGTTCTCCGACTGGAGAAAATTAAGTTGGTCAATTCGTGCTATACTAAGATAGAAAAACCCTGACCAGTGTGCTTGATCTTGCAGGACCCACTTGTCTTCCTGGTTCGGATCAACGATATCGGTTCTCCGGGTGGCTGAAGATTTTCTATTACATGCTTGCGCATGTGTAGTGGAAGGTCCACTGTGCTGTTATGAATAACCGGCAACCTAACCCTTTCGACTCGGAATAAAGAACCACAAGATATAACGAGTCGGACGACAATGGATTATTGCCTATCACCAAGCGTGGCCAAATACCACGTTTTTGCAGCCGAGCTCCGATTTTCACTGGTATCTTCCTCAGCTGTACTTTCTTTGTTCACAATGAGACTGCACCTTGACGTGGTGTGACAGCTTGCGCGCCTCACCGACCCAGCGAACAATACAGGATGGCTTACTTCAAGCCGAAGATTGTCACACCCAGAAAGTCAATGAGTAGAGGACTAACGAAGCAGTCTCCTGGTCCTCGGGTTGAGGATCGATTTGAGTTGACAACTCAGTCGGTAAAATCAGTGGAAGAATAATTGATTAAAGCAGGCGGGCTTTCACTCATCCACCTCCCGTTGCCTCGCTAACAAGTCCTTGCTAGAACTGAAGGCTTTGGCTGAGATCCATTATCGTTCTCCGGCTTATAGGCTGGACTTCCTAGCAGTACCCGTCCAACATCTCCCATGAACTGCATGAATAGAAAGAATTCCATACTGCATCGGTCGTCGCGCAGGCTAATCAGGACTGCGCTGCCCATTTCATCGAGCGGGATGGTTAGTGATAAGTGAGCTACTGCTCTAAGTTTCTTCTCCTTTATTCTACCATTGTCTTATGTTCTCAACCACCTCTGCTCCTTCTGCCTACCCGTAATGTTTCCACTGATAACACGCCCGTTATTCACAACGGTTTGCTGTCAGCTAGTGTCATAAATAATCCTTTACCTGGTAACTCATCTTCTCAGTCCTCGTCAGCCTCTGAATCTCGGCTCCTTCAACGTGCGTACACTCATACAGGCGTGCTTAACGCTCACAGTGGACTCTGGCGGTTAATTTCTGCTACGTCTATGAAACGTTTATCCAGGATTTGAGCAGTGTGACTCAACTGACTTCTGGTATCCCATCAAGCTGGAGCTACGGGTCAAAGTGATGTGGAAATAGTCTTGACCAACAAGTCTGAAGCTTCCCCTCTAGACTGGATACCAGTTACTATTTATTTATGTGCACTAAGACTCCAGGTATCAGTTGGCGTTTGAAAAGATAACCGTGTTAAGCGCAGCTTGTTTGTGATCTCGGAGTACTCTTTTTCATTATTTCCTCCCGAGGTTGCCGCAAGGGGATAACAGCCAGAGCCACCGCAGCTAGCGCATTTTTAATAGTTGTTTAAACTGAATCGTGGCATGCACTCCAACGAACTGCAGCTCTGAAACAGAACGACGAGTTCTTTGATAAACTCACCACTTACGTTGGTAGGAGCAAAGACTGTGATATTGTAGAGCTAGCTGGTAATTTCAATGCACAAGCTCACAAATTTAGTAGGTTAAAAGCACGTTTAGGTGGGCGTTGTGTCTTACCTGCTCATCGTACAGATAACGGAGACAGGCTTCTGCTGTTTTGTGCAATGGGTTATTCCTGTCCAGTACGAATTTACGATAATTTGCGTCGTGCAGTGGCACGGCGCTCTTACTCTACAGGTATCCTGAATCTGATTGATCATATCGCACAAAGCTACCGGTAGCGCAGTTCTGTCCAAAACTGTAGACTCAAGTGGTCCACGAATGTGAAGTCGAACCACGCATTAGTTTTATTGTGGTTAACACTCCATTTCTGTGGTCGTCGACGCGAACCCGGTTAGCCGTGCAACGTTTCTCTGACCCAGAAGTTCCCACCAGTTACGAACACAAACTATCACATGAGCCAGGAAGTACGACGAAAAATAGTTTAGACGAGCACGGCCAATAACGAACGTGCATTGCGCGTAGCAGCAGGTTACACCTGCGGTCCTAGGTCCGATGTTCATCAGAGACACTGGATTTTCCAAGAGTCGTTGAGTCTAATGAAACGAAAATGTCAGCTCTCGAACTGTAACATGTGTAAGATATGAAGATATCTACCAATACAGTTCACGAAATACCGTAAGAAGAACCGCAAAAATAGGCGAATCACGGTAGCTGAAGAAATGAAAGTGGCATCTGCTTCAGGTAAAAGTCAAAGACTGTTCAAACTTATTCGCGACACCGGTGGACGGCGAACCCCGGTCAGAGAAACGATATGCGATAAAAATGGAGAGCTCGTCCATGGCAAACGACAAAGGCTTGATCGTTGAGCCGAATACTTCAAGGAGCGGTTTAGCTGGCCGGGCGCTAAGGTATTTACTCCGCCGTCAACAACCACGATTTCTAGGGGAGTAGTATCACCTAAGCCCCTATCGGAAGTGGAAGTGGAGTCATGTATTCAATTACTAAAGCGTGGGAAAGCGGCCGGTCCCAATGAACTTCCTTCAGTTCTTTTCAATGTGGGAGGTGATTCGTTGATAAAATCATTTACCACCTTGCTCCGAAACATTTGAAACGAAAAGCGTATTCCGTTATAATGGGGCGAGTCATCAATTGTACTTATCTTCAAGAAGGGAATACGCAATGACTGGAATAACAATCATGTGATCAGTTTAGTTCCGATAGTCACCAAGATACTGGCCTCGATTTTCCAACGCCGTCTGGCACCGGCTCGCGAGAGGAATACCCGCGGACAACAAGCCGGATTCCGCCTAGGTCGAGGATGCATCGACCAGGTGTTTACACCTCGCTAGTTACTTGAAACGCGCCACACACACGCACACACACACACACGCACACACACACACGCACGCACACACACACACACGCACACACACACACACACACACACACGCACGCACGCACGCACGCACGCAGACAGACACCGTTGACCGATAATAATGGTTTTTCTTCGCTTGAAAGGCGCCTTCGATTCAGTTGATCTAACGGCGCTATTCAGTGTCTTCACCGAAAATGCATGCCACAAAAGTTTGTGAGTCTACTGAGATGATTGTACTCTCATACTTCTGGTCGCGTGAGGGTTCACGGTGGACTATCCAGTTGATTTGGAATTACACGCAGTGTTCAGTAAGGATGTCCCATGTCTCCATTCCCGTTTAACTTTGTCGTCGACAAGATAATGAAGAATGCCTTTCAAAATCTTCAGAATGTAGGCGTCTAACTGACAAATGGTAAAAAGCTGTGACCTGGATAACGCCGAAGGCCTTGTTTGCTTGTTCGGATACACGGAACATGCGCGACGGGCACTAGGTAGACTCGCAAAAGCTGTAGCTCCATTCGGCATGCGCTTTGCACCTTCAAAGTTTAAAGTGATGTTACAAGACTGAACGCCAGCGGTTCCAAACTTGATGCTCGATGGGGTGGTACTGACAAGTGTTGACCGCCTCACGTACCTCGGCAGCAAAGTTACGACGGATGGAAGCACGGTAGTAGAGGTGAGCACGTACATCTTAGGCTCTAGCGGTGTGCGCTGGACCGAAGCACTTGTGGCGCTGACCTGATATTTCGCTGAAGTTGAAAGGTCGTGTGTACTGTGCCGCGCAACTCCCATTTCTGCTGCATGGTTCCAGGACGGAGTCTACATACGGGAAATGTTCGTCGCCTTGAAGTTTTCGACCATCGGTGTTGGCGTAGCATCACTAAAACTGGGTGGAATGACCGGGTGAGCAATCGAGTATTGGGTATTGTGAGGGCATGGTCTGACACATCGTTCGACGGACGGTTCAGTCTCACTGGCAGACAGTGCGTCAGCACCGGCCCCTACCGAGCCCACGAAACCACGAATGTCAGGACAGACGGTCGATGGCGTGAATCGATACACGAGACGAATTCTGCCAGCGGCATTCAAGCCTCAACTTGTTGTCGCCCACATCGGTCTGACCAGTGCATTGTATGCAATGAGTGGGCGCATGTGACGGCAACCTATATATTCTTTGTTTGTCAATAATAAAACTGAATGGTTCGAAGGCAGAATAGTTTTCTCACTAGAACCAGTGAGACGGAACAAAACAGGTATCAGTTCAGGGAGTTTTCTATCACAGCGTATCCAGCTTAGTAGACTTCGTTGGTTGGGACACATGTTACGTATGGCAAACACACGCCTACCATACCGTGCCCTATTCTCCGTTCCTCCTAGGGAGTGGGAGAAATCACGTGGAGGTCAACAGATAATGTAACAGCCGGGAATGAGAGAATGTACGACGAATCTAGGAAAAGCAGGTGCCTCACATCTTTGTGGTTGGGGTCCAAAAGATCCCTCAATCAGTTGGCTGGAGACACTGAAGGATATGACAGCAAACCGTGAATAGTGGCGATTCGTGTTGTCACTTTCTTTCGAATCAGAATGATTAATCAATGTGCGTTTGCACAGTTAGGCTATGTATTCCGTGTGTTGGCTACTGAGGCGTTCTTTCCTTTTCCCTCCCGTATAGGTGCACCCACTGTCCACTTGGTATATTCCTTTTTTCTATTGGTACGTGCAACATGGTGTGATTAAAATGGTCGCGAGAGATCTTGACAGCCGATGAATTGAAAGACAAATGAAAGCAGTTGGAAGTAGTGCTATCGGTCTGACTAGGACAGTAAGTGGTTTATAGGTCTTTTATGAAAATCACAAGCAGAATAGAGCAGCATAAAACTTTGGAGGGGGAAGGCACTAGCAATCATCTGGTGCACGTTTGAGAAAGCCCTGTTGACTCGGATCGCAATGAAGGATAGAATGAGGAAGCTTTATGTTCAGGAATTGAGTTCAACCAAGAATCCGAATCCAAAGTTTTCATCTTCGCGCTGCATGTGACCCAAGGCTTTGACGATGTGCAACGACACCGGATGCAGTTGTAATTTTTGACCGTAGAGATGCGAGACATACCAAGAAATCATCGGTGAATCTGTGGTTGCGAATCCCGTAGTGATGATCACTGGTGAGTTCATGTCATTACAGTTGCGATAGAAGTTGCTTCATGCTTGTGGTTTCCAGGACTTTTGATAAAACTCGTGTAAGGTTAATCGATCGGTATCTGTTTGGGTGGGAAAGATCATTTGGAGACTGGAAAAACTTCCAATCTTCCCAGATGAGGATAGCCCATTCTTTGTAGGGACAGTGTAAATAAGGAACGAGTTCGGTACCACGCGATACCTAATGGGACCTTATGTGGTTCGCCATCACTCCGAGTCTCAGAATCACATTGTCGATTATCCCTTATTGGTACAGTGGGCCTTTGGGGCTGTGGGGCGTACCCCTTTCGCTGCACTTATGCGTGAGCAACAGAATAGGTAGGATGCCACCAGGATTAGTGGGTTTTTAGGCTTCAAGTAAAATCAAGACTTGATGGATGTTGCGTTTAATGATATAGGCTTGAAAATATAATTAAAAAGCGTAACTAAGACCTTCCTGATAGAGTGGAATTGAAAACAAATATCACAAGAACCAGCTTTACAATCGGTATTTTGCCAAGATATCGTTGTCAGAATCACCGCACAGAGTGCATGGATAATGATGTCTGTACACTGTTCTCCGACTGGAGAAAATTAAGTTGGTCAATTCGTGCTATACTAAGATAGAAAAACCCTGACCAGTGTGCTTGATCTTGCAGGACCCACTTGTCTTCCTGGTTCGGATCAACGATATCGGTTCTCCGGGTGGCTGAAGATTTTCTATTACATGCTTGCGCATGTGTAGTGGAAGGTCCACTGTGCTGTTATGAATAACCGGCAACCTAACCCTTTCGACTCGGAATAAAGAACCACAAGATATAACGAGTCGGACGACAATGGATTATTGCCTATCACCAAGCGTGGCCAAATACCACGTTTTTGCAGCCGAGCTCCGATTTTCACTGGTATCTTCCTCAGCTGTACTTTCTTTGTTCACAATGAGACTGCACCTTGACGTGGTGTGACAGCTTGCGCGCCTCACCGACCCAGCGAACAATACAGGATGGCTTACTTCAAGCCGAAGATTGTCACACCCAGAAAGTCAATGAGTAGAGGACTAACGAAGCAGTCTCCTGGTCCTCGGGTTGAGGATCGATTTGAGTTGACAACTCAGTCGGTAAAATCAGTGGAAGAATAATTGATTAAAGCAGGCGGGCTTTCACTCATCCACCTCCCGTTGCCTCGCTAACAAGTCCTTGCTAGAACTGAAGGCTTTGGCTGAGATCCATTATCGTTCTCCGGCTTATAGGCTGGACTTCCTAGCAGTACCCGTCCAACATCTCCCATGAACTGCATGAATAGAAAGAATTCCATACTGCATCGGTCGTCGCGCAGGCTAATCAGGACTGCGCTGCCCATTTCATCGAGCGGGATGGTTAGTGATAAGTGAGCTACTGCTCTAAGTTTCTTCTCCTTTATTCTACCATTGTCTTATGTTCTCAACCACCTCTGCTCCTTCTGCCTACCCGTAATGTTTCCACTGATAACACGCCCGTTATTCACAACGGTTTGCTGTCAGCTAGTGTCATAAATAATCCTTTACCTGGTAACTCATCTTCTCAGTCCTCGTCAGCCTCTGAATCTCGGCTCCTTCAACGTGCGTACACTCATACAGGCGTGCTTAACGCTCACAGTGGACTCTGGCGGTTAATTTCTGCTACGTCTATGAAACGTTTATCCAGGATTTGAGCAGTGTGACTCAACTGACTTCTGGTATCCCATCAAGCTGGAGCTACGGGTCAAAGTGATGTGGAAATAGTCTTGACCAACAAGTCTGAAGCTTCCCCTCTAGACTGGATACCAGTTACTATTTATTTATGTGCACTAAGACTCCAGGTATCAGTTGGCGTTTGAAAAGATAACCGTGTTAAGCGCAGCTTGTTTGTGATCTCGGAGTACTCTTTTTCATTATTTCCTCCCGAGGTTGCCGCAAGGGGATAACAGCCAGAGCCACCGCAGCTAGCGCATTTTTAATAGTTGTTTAAACTGAATCGTGGCATGCACTCCAACGAACTGCAGCTCTGAAACAGAACGACGAGTTCTTTGATAAACTCACCACTTACGTTGGTAGGAGCAAAGACTGTGATATTGTAGAGCTAGCTGGTAATTTCAATGCACAAGCTCACAAATTTAGTAGGTTAAAAGCACGTTTAGGTGGGCGTTGTGTCTTACCTGCTCATCGTACAGATAACGGAGACAGGCTTCTGCTGTTTTGTGCAATGGGTTATTCCTGTCCAGTACGAATTTACGATAATTTGCGTCGTGCAGTGGCACGGCGCTCTTACTCTACAGGTATCCTGAATCTGATTGATCATATCGCACAAAGCTACCGGTAGCGCAGTTCTGTCCAAAACTGTAGACTCAAGTGGTCCACGAATGTGAAGTCGAACCACGCATTAGTTTTATTGTGGTTAACACTCCATTTCTGTGGTCGTCGACGCGAACCCGGTTAGCCGTGCAACGTTTCTCTGACCCAGAAGTTCCCACCAGTTACGAACACAAACTATCACATGAGCCAGGAAGTACGACGAAAAATAGTTTAGACGAGCACGGCCAATAACGAACGTGCATTGCGCGTAGCAGCAGGTTACACCTGCGGTCCTAGGTCCGATGTTCATCAGAGACACTGGATTTTCCAAGAGTCGTTGAGTCTAATGAAACGAAAATGTCAGCTCTCGAACTGTAACATGTGTAAGATATGAAGATATCTACCAATACAGTTCACGAAATACCGTAAGAAGAACCGCAAAAATAGGCGAATCACGGTAGCTGAAGAAATGAAAGTGGCATCTGCTTCAGGTAAAAGTCAAAGACTGTTCAAACTTATTCGCGACACCGGTGGACGGCGAACCCCGGTCAGAGAAACGATATGCGATAAAAATGGAGAGCTCGTCCATGGCAAACGACAAAGGCTTGATCGTTGAGCCGAATACTTCAAGGAGCGGTTTAGCTGGCCGGGCGCTAAGGTATTTACTCCGCCGTCAACAACCACGATTTCTAGGGGAGTAGTATCACCTAAGCCCCTATCGGAAGTGGAAGTGGAGTCATGTATTCAATTACTAAAGCGTGGGAAAGCGGCCGGTCCCAATGAACTTCCTTCAGTTCTTTTCAATGTGGGAGGTGATTCGTTGATAAAATCATTTACCACCTTGCTCCGAAACATTTGAAACGAAAAGCGTATTCCGTTATAATGGGGCGAGTCATCAATTGTACTTATCTTCAAGAAGGGAATACGCAATGACTGGAATAACAATCATGTGATCAGTTTAGTTCCGATAGTCACCAAGATACTGGCCTCGATTTTCCAACGCCGTCTGGCACCGGCTCGCGAGAGGAATACCCGCGGACAACAAGCCGGATTCCGCCTAGGTCGAGGATGCATCGACCAGGTGTTTACACCTCGCTAGTTACTTGAAACGCGCCACACACACACACACACACGCACGCACACACACACACACGCACGCACACACACACACACACACACACACACGCACGCACGCACGCACGCACGCACGCAGACAGACACCGTTGACCGATAATAATGGTTTTTCTTCGCTTGAAAGGCGCCTTCGATTCAGTTGATCTAACGGCGCTATTCAGTGTCTTCACCGAAAATGCATGCCACAAAAGTTTGTGAGTCTACTGAGATGATTGTACTCTCATACTTCTGGTCGCGTGAGGGTTCACGGTGGACTATCCAGTTGATTTGGAATTACACGCAGTGTTCAGTAAGGATGTCCCATGTCTCCATTCCCGTTTAACTTTGTCGTCGACAAGATAATGAAGAATGCCTTTCAAAATCTTCAGAATGTAGGCGTCTAACTGACAAATGGTAAAAAGCTGTGACCTGGATAACGCCGAAGGCCTTGTTTGCTTGTTCGGATACACGGAACATGCGCGACGGGCACTAGGTAGACTCGCAAAAGCTGTAGCTCCATTCGGCATGCGCTTTGCACCTTCAAAGTTTAAAGTGATGTTACAAGACTGAACGCCAGCGGTTCCAAACTTGATGCTCGATGGGGTGGTACTGACAAGTGTTGACCGCCTCACGTACCTCGGCAGCAAAGTTACGACGGATGGAAGCACGGTAGTAGAGGTGAGCACGTACATCTTAGGCTCTAGCGGTGTGCGCTGGACCGAAGCACTTGTGGCGCTGACCTGATATTTCGCTGAAGTTGAAAGGTCGTGTGTACTGTGCCGCGCAACTCCCATTTCTGCTGCATGGTTCCAGGACGGAGTCTACATACGGGAAATGTTCGTCGCCTTGAAGTTTTCGACCATCGGTGTTGGCGTAGCATCACTAAAACTGGGTGGAATGACCGGGTGAGCAATCGAGTGTTGGGTATTGTGAGGGCATGGTCTGACACATCGTTCGACGGACGGTTCAGTCTCACTGGCAGACAGTGCGTCAGCACCGGCCCCTACCGAGCCCACGAAACCACGAATGTCAGGACAGACGGTCGATGGCGTGAATCGATACACGAGACGAATTCTGCCAGCGGCATTCAAGCCTCAACTTGTTGTCGCCCACATCGGTCTGACCAGTGCATTGTATGCAATGAGTGGGCGCATGTGACGGCAACCTATATATTCTTTGTTTGTCAATAATAAAACTGAATGGTTCGAAGGCAGAATAGTTTTCTCACTAGAACCAGTGAGACGGAACAAAACAGGTATCAGTTCAGGGAGTTTTCTATCACAGCGTATCCAGCTTAGTAGACTTCGTTGGTTGGGACACATGTTACGTATGGCAAACACACGCCTACCATACCGTGCCCTATTCTCCGTTCCTCCTAGGGAGTGGGAGAAATCACGTGGAGGTCAACAGATAATGTAACAGCCGGGAATGAGAGAATGTACGACGAATCTAGGAAAAGCAGGTGCCTCACATCTTTGTGGTTGGGGTCCAAAAGATCCCTCAATCAGTTGGCTGGAGACACTGAAGGATATGACAGCAAACCGTGAATAGTGGCGATTCGTGTTGTCACTTTCTTTCGAATCAGAATGATTAATCAATGTGCGTTTGCACAGTTAGGCTATGTATTCCGTGTGTTGGCTACTGAGGCGTTCTTTCCTTTTCCCTCCCGTATAGGTGCACCCACTGTCCACTTGGTATATTCCTTTTTTCTATTGGTACGTGCAACATGGTGTGATTAAAATGGTCGCGAGAGATCTTGACAGCCGATGAATTGAAAGACAAATGAAAGCAGTTGGAAGTAGTGCTATCGGTCTGACTAGGACAGTAAGTGGTTTATAGGTCTTTTATGAAAATCACAAGCAGAATAGAGCAGCATAAAACTTTGGAGGGGGAAGGCACTAGCAATCATCTGGTGCACGTTTGAGAAAGCCCTGTTGACTCGGATCGCAATGAAGGATAGAATGAGGAAGCTTTATGTTCAGGAATTGAGTTCAACCAAGAATCCGAATCCAAAGTTTTCATCTTCGCGCTGCATGTGACCCAAGGCTTTGACGATGTGCAACGACACCGGATGCAGTTGTAATTTTTGACCGTAGAGATGCGAGACATACCAAGAAATCATCGGTGAATCTGTGGTTGCGAATCCCGTAGTGATGATCACTGGTGAGTTCATGTCATTACAGTTGCGATAGAAGTTGCTTCATGCTTGTGGTTTCCAGGACTTTTGATAAAACTCGTGTAAGGTTAATCGATCGGTATCTGTTTGGGTGGGAAAGATCATTTGGAGACTGGAAAAACTTCCAATCTTCCCAGATGAGGATAGCCCATTCTTTGTAGGGACAGTGTAAATAAGGAACGAGTTCGGTACCACGCGATACCTAATGGGACCTTATGTGGTTCGCCATCACTCCGAGTCTCAGAATCACATTGTCGATTATCCCTTATTGGTACAGTGGGCCTTTGGGGCTGTGGGGCGTACCCCTTTCGCTGCACTTATGCGTGAGCAACAGAATAGGTAGGATGCCACCAGGATTAGTGGGTTTTTAGGCTTCAAGTAAAATCAAGACTTGATGGATGTTGCGTTTAATGATATAGGCTTGAAAATATAATTAAAAAGCGTAACTAAGACCTTCCTGATAGAGTGGAATTGAAAACAAATATCACAAGAACCAGCTTTACAATCGGTATTTTGCCAAGATATCGTTGTCAGAATCACCGCACAGAGTGCATGGATAATGATGTCTGTACACTGTTCTCCGACTGGAGAAAATTAAGTTGGTCAATTCGTGCTATACTAAGATAGAAAAACCCTGACCAGTGTGCTTGATCTTGCAGGACCCACTTGTCTTCCTGGTTCGGATCAACGATATCGGTTCTCCGGGTGGCTGAAGATTTTCTATTACATGCTTGCGCATGTGTAGTGGAAGGTCCACTGTGCTGTTATGAATAACCGGCAACCTAACCCTTTCGACTCGGAATAAAGAACCACAAGATATAACGAGTCGGACGACAATGGATTATTGCCTATCACCAAGCGTGGCCAAATACCACGTTTTTGCAGCCGAGCTCCGATTTTCACTGGTATCTTCCTCAGCTGTACTTTCTTTGTTCACAATGAGACTGCACCTTGACGTGGTGTGACAGCTTGCGCGCCTCACCGACCCAGCGAACAATACAGGATGGCTTACTTCAAGCCGAAGATTGTCACACCCAGAAAGTCAATGAGTAGAGGACTAACGAAGCAGTCTCCTGGTCCTCGGGTTGAGGATCGATTTGAGTTGACAACTCAGTCGGTAAAATCAGTGGAAGAATAATTGATTAAAGCAGGCGGGCTTTCACTCATCCACCTCCCGTTGCCTCGCTAACAAGTCCTTGCTAGAACTGAAGGCTTTGGCTGAGATCCATTATCGTTCTCCGGCTTATAGGCTGGACTTCCTAGCAGTACCCGTCCAACATCTCCCATGAACTGCATGAATAGAAAGAATTCCATACTGCATCGGTCGTCGCGCAGGCTAATCAGGACTGCGCTGCCCATTTCATCGAGCGGGATGGTTAGTGATAAGTGAGCTACTGCTCTAAGTTTCTTCTCCTTTATTCTACCATTGTCTTATGTTCTCAACCACCTCTGCTCCTTCTGCCTACCCGTAATGTTTCCACTGATAACACGCCCGTTATTCACAACGGTTTGCTGTCAGCTAGTGTCATAAATAATCCTTTACCTGGTAACTCATCTTCTCAGTCCTCGTCAGCCTCTGAATCTCGGCTCCTTCAACGTGCGTACACTCATACAGGCGTGCTTAACGCTCACAGTGGACTCTGGCGGTTAATTTCTGCTACGTCTATGAAACGTTTATCCAGGATTTGAGCAGTGTGACTCAACTGACTTCTGGTATCCCATCAAGCTGGAGCTACGGGTCAAAGTGATGTGGAAATAGTCTTGACCAACAAGTCTGAAGCTTCCCCTCTAGACTGGATACCAGTTACTATTTATTTATGTGCACTAAGACTCCAGGTATCAGTTGGCGTTTGAAAAGATAACCGTGTTAAGCGCAGCTTGTTTGTGATCTCGGAGTACTCTTTTTCATTATTTCCTCCCGAGGTTGCCGCAAGGGGATAACAGCCAGAGCCACCGCAGCTAGCGCATTTTTAATAGTTGTTTAAACTGAATCGTGGCATGCACTCCAACGAACTGCAGCTCTGAAACAGAACGACGAGTTCTTTGATAAACTCACCACTTACGTTGGTAGGAGCAAAGACTGTGATATTGTAGAGCTAGCTGGTAATTTCAATGCACAAGCTCACAAATTTAGTAGGTTAAAAGCACGTTTAGGTGGGCGTTGTGTCTTACCTGCTCATCGTACAGATAACGGAGACAGGCTTCTGCTGTTTTGTGCAATGGGTTATTCCTGTCCAGTACGAATTTACGATAATTTGCGTCGTGCAGTGGCACGGCGCTCTTACTCTACAGGTATCCTGAATCTGATTGATCATATCGCACAAAGCTACCGGTAGCGCAGTTCTGTCCAAAACTGTAGACTCAAGTGGTCCACGAATGTGAAGTCGAACCACGCATTAGTTTTATTGTGGTTAACACTCCATTTCTGTGGTCGTCGACGCGAACCCGGTTAGCCGTGCAACGTTTCTCTGACCCAGAAGTTCCCACCAGTTACGAACACAAACTATCACATGAGCCAGGAAGTACGACGAAAAATAGTTTAGACGAGCACGGCCAATAACGAACGTGCATTGCGCGTAGCAGCAGGTTACACCTGCGGTCCTAGGTCCGATGTTCATCAGAGACACTGGATTTTCCAAGAGTCGTTGAGTCTAATGAAACGAAAATGTCAGCTCTCGAACTGTAACATGTGTAAGATATGAAGATATCTACCAATACAGTTCACGAAATACCGTAAGAAGAACCGCAAAAATAGGCGAATCACGGTAGCTGAAGAAATGAAAGTGGCATCTGCTTCAGGTAAAAGTCAAAGACTGTTCAAACTTATTCGCGACACCGGTGGACGGCGAACCCCGGTCAGAGAAACGATATGCGATAAAAATGGAGAGCTCGTCCATGGCAAACGACAAAGGCTTGATCGTTGAGCCGAATACTTCAAGGAGCGGTTTAGCTGGCCGGGCGCTAAGGTATTTACTCCGCCGTCAACAACCACGATTTCTAGGGGAGTAGTATCACCTAAGCCCCTATCGGAAGTGGAAGTGGAGTCATGTATTCAATTACTAAAGCGTGGGAAAGCGGCCGGTCCCAATGAACTTCCTTCAGTTCTTTTCAATGTGGGAGGTGATTCGTTGATAAAATCATTTACCACCTTGCTCCGAAACATTTGAAACGAAAAGCGTATTCCGTTATAATGGGGCGAGTCATCAATTGTACTTATCTTCAAGAAGGGAATACGCAATGACTGGAATAACAATCATGTGATCAGTTTAGTTCCGATAGTCACCAAGATACTGGCCTCGATTTTCCAACGCCGTCTGGCACCGGCTCGCGAGAGGAATACCCGCGGACAACAAGCCGGATTCCGCCTAGGTCGAGGATGCATCGACCAGGTGTTTACACCTCGCTAGTTACTTGAAACGCGCCACACACACACACACACACGCACGCACACACACACACACGCACGCACACACACACACACACACACACGCACGCACGCACGCACGCACGCAGACAGACACCGTTGACCGATAATAATGGTTTTTCTTCGCTTGAAAGGCGCCTTCGATTCAGTTGATCTAACGGCGCTATTCAGTGTCTTCACCGAAAATGCATGCCACAAAAGTTTGTGAGTCTACTGAGATGATTGTACTCTCATACTTCTGGTCGCGTGAGGGTTCACGGTGGACTATCCAGTTGATTTGGAATTACACGCAGTGTTCAGTAAGGATGTCCCATGTCTCCATTCCCGTTTAACTTTGTCGTCGACAAGATAATGAAGAATGCCTTTCAAAATCTTCAGAATGTAGGCGTCTAACTGACAAATGGTAAAAAGCTGTGACCTGGATAACGCCGAAGGCCTTGTTTGCTTGTTCGGATACACGGAACATGCGCGACGGGCACTAGGTAGACTCGCAAAAGCTGTAGCTCCATTCGGCATGCGCTTTGCACCTTCAAAGTTTAAAGTGATGTTACAAGACTGAACGCCAGCGGTTCCAAACTTGATGCTCGATGGGGTGGTACTGACAAGTGTTGACCGCCTCACGTACCTCGGCAGCAAAGTTACGACGGATGGAAGCACGGTAGTAGAGGTGAGCACGTACATCTTAGGCTCTAGCGGTGTGCGCTGGACCGAAGCACTTGTGGCGCTGACCTGATATTTCGCTGAAGTTGAAAGGTCGTGTGTACTGTGCCGCGCAACTCCCATTTCTGCTGCATGGTTCCAGGACGGAGTCTACATACGGGAAATGTTCGTCGCCTTGAAGTTTTCGACCATCGGTGTTGGCGAAGCATCACTAAAACTGGGTGGAATGACCGGGTGAGCAATCGAGTATTGGGTATTGTGAGGGCATGGTCTGACACATCGTTCGACGGACGGTTCAGTCTCACTGGCAGACAGTGCGTCAGCACCGGCCCCTACCGAGCCCACGAAACCACGAATGTCAGGACAGACGGTCGATGGCGTGAATCGATACACGAGACGAATTCTGCCAGCGGCATTCAAGCCTCAACTTGTTGTCGCCCACATCGGTCTGACCAGTGCATTGTATGCAATGAGTGGGCGCATGTGACGGCAACCTATATATTCTTTGTTTGTCAATAATAAAACTGAATGGTTCGAAGGCAGAATAGTTTTCTCACTAGAACCAGTGAGACGGAACAAAACAGGTATCAGTTCAGGGAGTTTTCTATCACAGCGTATCCAGCTTAGTAGACTTCGTTGGTTGGGACACATGTTACGTATGGCAAACACACGCCTACCATACCGTGCCCTATTCTCCGTTCCTCCTAGGGAGTGGGAGAAATCACGTGGAGGTCAACAGATAATGTAACAGCCGGGAATGAGAGAATGTACGACGAATCTAGGAAAAGCAGGTGCCTCACATCTTTGTGGTTGGGGTCCAAAAGATCCCTCAATCAGTTGGCTGGAGACACTGAAGGATATGACAGCAAACCGTGAATAGTGGCGATTCGTGTTGTCACTTTCTTTCGAATCAGAATGATTAATCAATGTGCGTTTGCACAGTTAGGCTATGTATTCCGTGTGTTGGCTACTGAGGCGTTCTTTCCTTTTCCCTCCCGTATAGGTGCACCCCCTGTCCACTTGGTATATTCCTTTTTTCTATTGGTACGTGCAACATGGTGTGAAAAGAAGTGGCCAGTGGGGCTCGCTGTGCTGTTTATCACTACGATGCTGAGGATGTATTCTCATTCACATCATTTCCGACTGTTTAGAATTTTGGCATGAGAATCAAAACAGCACCTGTGTTCTAAGGTAATATTTGAATAAACTGGCTAAGTCGTAAGAGTACAGTCAAGTACACAACAGACACAGTGTCTCAGTTTGCATTTTGTCGTCCGGTTCGTTCATCTTTGGGCCAAGATTCGTTGGAGTATATAACATTCTTATCCAAATCTCGTCTATTAAACTTAAATGGGAACTCCCATATAATGCTTTATAAGTGGTACACTGGCGTAATGGTGGTTTCAAGCCAGTTTTTCAGTGCATGCTTGAGCGTGAATAATGTGGAAGGGGTATGTTTCCATATCCTCAAAGGCACACTGCACAGTTAGGGATAACCGGCAACTAAACCCTGATACTTGGAGTGGAAAACCACATAAAGTCCCCTTGAAGACTCACTAATAAATCATGTTTTAAAGTTTGTCATAGAGGTGCGATCACTTCAACTATTAGGAGCCCACAAGTTAACTCATTAGCACACAAAATTACCTATGATTCTGATGACAGACCGATACAGTTGTGGTAAACCCTAAACAAATGCGTATCAATTAGGGCGATAATTGTTGTTGTCATTGTCTTTTCGTGGCATTTGATTCGTTGTTCCTGTCTATAATTTGGCGTGCAACATGGTGTGAAAAGAAGTGGCCAGTGGGGCTCGCTGTGGTGTTGAACGCTGTACGATGATGGTGATAATGACAAGTGATATGGGTTAGGGTTGTCCTCTACCGTCCCTTATTTTCCACTTCGTAACTGGAGTGGTTCTTGACATAGTTCGATCGTCGAGTGAGAATGGTGACACCGATCTTCGATCAAAAGGCAAACTGTGATTCAAAATACAGGGACGATGGCATTCTTCAGTGAACCTGCGATTCTTTCTAAATAGCCTGAACAACAGTGTAGTGTATGGGATGCGTTTTGCACCTTCAAGGTGCGAAGACTGTCGGCGTTTGAGGATCGATGCCCTTGTACTGTTGTTCGAATATGGTGACAACACCGCATTAACAATGCTGAGGTTAGGCGTAGGGTGTTGAGAATGAGGTCACTGAAAAATATTGAACCGAAACAGGTTAAGATGAATGTGACGTGTTATGCGTATCCGCGGATGGACTTCCTTGGCATACGCTTTTTTCCGAGGTAGGAAGGGGCTAGGATGAAGGTCGATGAGGTTAGTCCACAGAATGGCAAAAAGTATGAAAACCTTAACTAATAGACTCATTGAAGCAGGACTTGTTAGGCTTCCGGGTTGGGGTCTACGAGACCCGTACACTGGATGGTGGGAGACATCACGTGATATGGCTGGGTGCCGGGGTCACCGGTTGCGTTCGTGCTCCTTAGTGGCTAAAGCCAGACCACAGATGGGCGAGGTTAATCACCGAAAGAACTGAACTGAACTGAATTTCAATGTGTACATCATTAGCCTTGCCTTTCTGTGTTTTGACATTTTTTGTTACCTCGCATCATCATCATCATCATCGTACAGCGTTAAACAGCAGGGCAAGCCCCACTGACCACTGCCTTTCTCAGCATGTTGCACGCTGAATTAGAAAACTGAACGCACTGCAGCACAGCATACACGGCCTTTCAACTTCTGTGAAATATCAGGTCGGCGCCACAAGTGCTTCAGTCCAGCGTACGCCGCTCGAGCCTTGGATATCCACGTGCTCACTTCTACTACTGTGCTCCCATCCGTCGTCACGCAGCTACCGAGGTAGGTGAAGTGGTCGACAACTGACAGCACCTCCCCATCGAGTATCAAGCTCGGAATTGTTGACGTCCAGTCTTGTAACATCACCTTGCACTTTGAAGGTGCAAAGCGCATCATCAAATAGGAAGTGAAAACAGTCGAAGCATAAAAGGCAATGAATAGAAATTTAGTGAGAGTCACATGGATGCCTATATAACTACTGGAAACAGATATGGAGACACACTGGACCAATGGGTAGAAAGCGCACTTCTGAAGAGTGATGCCGATATTGTAAACCCAATGACTATCATAAAAAGACGTTTAAGACCCGAACGATGTTCGCACACAACTGTTTTGAGTGGGGGAACGTACCGGATGTGCGTGGCATACACGAGCCACATCCTCAGCTGAAGCGCCGTACTCCATGGCAAGGGTTGCTTCGTTGATTAATTCGCCCGCGACTGGCCCGAGCAAATGCACCCCGAGGATGCGATCAGTCTCTTTGTGGGCAATAACTTTAAACATGCCATCAGTTTCGTCATTGGTTTTTGCGCGAGAATTCGCAGACATCGGGAATTTCCCAATCCTGCAAGTGGAAGAGAATCATAAGGTAAAGCTATCTCAAAACCACAGAAACAAACACAAATTAAAAAAACAGCAATATTTAAAATCATTGGAAACACCTGACCAAGAAATCAATGCCCGGCTGGTGATATTCACAAAAAAGCGTACCCATGACGAGTGAACAATCTGGCAGATAGACTACAGAGTTCACAGCAAAAATAAATATGGAGTGGAAATCTATCATTAATCACCATCACGACTGCAGGCAGCAACATAAAAATACAGCAGGAGAGCCTTATATGAAGTCACTGTGACATGCTGCTTAAATTGATTCTCAAAAGTCTCGGCAGAGAAGCAAACAAAACATGCCGCCTTCTGTTGATTTGTCACATTACGCTTTCATTGATTAAATAATTTTGTCGAGCCTGTACAACTTCAATACTTGTTTTCTGACCCTGAGTACTATTGAACAACACTTTCGCATTCCCCATAACTGTCATTATATTCGTTCTATTTTCAACTCTCATGTGCCAATTGTTTATTGAATAAAGCATACTGAACGGCTCTCATTCTGCTTCTGCTTCACACTACTGATGTTTGATTACATGACACACCGTCTATGCTTATGGGTCACAAGAAATAGAATATATATGCATGCGGTGTGTAGGTAAAATCGAACTGTATCAGAGGGCACAAATGACTGTGCAGAAACGCGATCGCTTCAATGAAGAAATCGTATTTTTAAAGTACTGTTTGTTACTGTATTAGTTTGATCGCCGGAAACTCTAGATTGAACTGAGCCTAACAATTTGATATATATTTCCTGAACAGAAAGTGCTAAGCGAACAGGGAAAATTAAATATTCTATCACACCCCTTGACGGAATGAATCGATGAAGCACAAACACAAAGGTTGCATAGGTATAAATGCATACGTACTTAAACGAACTGGAGTCAACTAAACAAAAATGGTTCGAAAAATCCAAAGCACTGATAGCTTCAGACCAAAGCTGTCTCATGGAGATGATAAAAAGGATATCAATGAGTCCCCGCTTCACCGACTAATCGGACAGGTCGAAGAGATAAAAGCATAACAGTCGGACAAAAACCATTTGGTCACATTTAATTATTGAGAATGATCGCTACGCAATTGGTTTTACAACAATTGAAGAATTACATCCAGGGGATAAAATACTGGTTCATATCTATTTTGATTTCTCGCACGCTTGTATCTAGGGTGCTGTTTTCCTTTTGGGCTAGTTGTTCTGTTAATTTCAAGCAGTTTTCGGGAGGAACGTGGGCGGAATGATCGAGCGGGATAACGGGACGGACAAAGGTGGAATAAAGACATTTTCACAAGCGGTACCTTGAGCACAGTAAGAGTCAGGAACGTTATCATCCAACACGGCAAAACATCCATCACCGTCATGTAGTAAACACACTTCGTGTTCCGTAAACCCTAGAGTGAATTTAAGAATACTTATTAACTTAGAAACCAACAGGCACTATAATAAGGCTGCCATGAAACCTACTGCCTTGATCTTTAGGTGCTACTGCGTTTATGCACTGACACATATGGCACCGAATGACGTTTCTAGTTAATAAGAAGTTTCGCGTCTTTCGATCACAATCATCAGATATAAATCGAAAGTAATCGATAATCTACGTTACAAAACCAGACATGCAGGATTCGTAGCATGTAATTTGCACCACTGTGACTACAATGCACACACTCGATAATCTTGCACACGATGAAAAAGAATTACTAATGTAAGGTGAATGACACTCACTTGTATGGCAAATTTTCCTGTTTACAGAGTTCCTCTGATCGGCCGACCCAGGCGCACTCGGGGTGAGTGTAGATGACACTGGGCACGCAATTGTAGTCAATATGCGTTGCCCCACCAAGCATACCTTCCACGCACAGAATGCCTTCGTCCTCAGCTTTGTGAGCAAGCATGGGTCCAGGAATGCAATCACCGATGGCGTAAATACTAAGGGATAAAGGCAAATCAAATATTGTTAAATGAATATATATATATATATATATATATATATATATATATATATATATATGTTTACTAGGATCTAATTTGAATCGTCTAGTGTTAATGGATGCTTTTCACTGAAGAGTCCACAAATGAATCACAAATGTAATTTCTGTTAGTTATTCTTGTCTGCGTCATTGCTAACCCAAAGAACAAGGAGACTGCATGCGCAAGCGCCCACATTGATAGTAAGTAGTGTGTAAGCGTGTAGATGAAATTTCCGATGACGAGCGGCAACAACCGCGAAATCGGTCGTGTGTTTATATCGTTATCACGATAGTCATGAAAAAAGCACTAAAGCCGAATTTTTTCGGCATCTCCGTAACGGGGATTGAAGTAGAATTAAAAAGGCCAATCAGTTTGTTTTTTGTAACATATTTTTCTGTGTTTTAACGCAAATAGGAGCACCAATTAACGTACAAATCACAGAGAAAACTACCAAAAACACAAATCCCTGAGGCAGAAGACCTAGCAAATCGAATGGGACGATATTATGTGCGCCACGGTCAAAAACCGAGGGAAATCTCTGTCCTTAATCCAGCGCCAGAATATTCCCAGGCGCTCTCACTCCTCGTTAAGTATAAGTTAGCGGAAAATTTTCAATGCCGCTAGTATCGCGGGATACGAAGGCTGTATTGCAAGCCCAACAAAGGAGGGCAACTACTGATTACATTAGGAGAATCAAATTACTATCAATTTGACGATGGGTTTGTTTCTCATTTCAGGGCTCAGTATATGGTGAGCTGTGGAAGGTTCAGAAAAAGGTCATTTGGCGTAGGAATTTCTCCCGAGAATTCATCTCGTCGGATGCCGATATATCACACAAACCAACATTATTAATTTGGATCGCAATAAAATGTTCAAATTTGCCGGTGTACTTCAACTAGAGGCGCCCTGAGTGGTGGGGAAGTCTTTACCGTTTAGACTGAAAATGTTCCCGAATTCAAAGAAAGGAAATCATCTGGATGGAGAACAGTTTTTTAGGATAACGCTTTATGCTATGTTTCACGAGAGGTTTGTCAATGAAGTCATGCAAAACGATTTGTCTGTTTATTATTCACTGTAAGACCTGTGAAAGCGTGTGCAACTTCATGATCCGGCCCATACGATTACTCTTTATTAGTGCAGATTTAAAAGTAATCGTAATAATGTTCTGAAGGGAGAAGTCCAAGGACTGCCCACACACTGCCTATTGGAATCAAAAGTGCAACAAGTGATGGAGCATAAGATGGAAAGTTGCCACCAACATGGTGGACTCTATGTCGATGAGACTGTGAAAAAATCCTGAATAACGAAGGCAGACCAAATGAACTTTGTTTTTAATGATGTCTGGGTCAATTCAACGTAGGAAAAGTCTGGTTCTGTTTCCCCTCAGAGGTCCATATTCTATCATGATTGCGGTTGACCGGTATTGACGAAAATGTGGTTTCGTCTGCATTTTGAACAGTTATTCACCACATGCAAGCAGACCATGAGGGTTATTATCCTAAAACATCGTCATTACTTGCTAGTCATGTAGCTCTGCGTTAACGTCGTCGAGTACGAGCACAAAACGTGCTCATCGGACACATGTATGCATCAGTTTCGAAAATATATATACATATATAAACTGTAAAAGTACGATTGAACGCTGTAGCCCATAAGAGTACCCAAGGCAGCTGACTGAGTTGCCCGGGTGTTCTTAAAGGTCTCCATTCAATGTATGGGGTTTGTATCAACCAGGAAGAAGCTTCAAATTACTGGTTTTCTTTCCCCCAATACGAGATGACAATTGCGGCAGAATTTAATTCACTTGATGATCGTTTGTAATATGTGATAATGTTATCGATAGGGGAAACGGAGAAAATGCGAAATATAACCACTGACAAGTGACCGATAGAATTTGGAAGGGCGGGTTATGAACAGATTCGATAAAGGGAATCGTAAAGAGGCAACTAAGTTAAATGCTAAGGTCTGTGGAAATGAGGCCGAATAAAAAGGTTGGCATTTTTGAATAACCATGCCATTTGGTAGTGACCGGTAGACTAACAAACTGGCGTAGTCCACTTCGTCGCCGAAAGCGCCTAGTCAACAATACATCTCGGAGGTTTTGTTTCGTATCTTGGGCTGAAGCATGAGAATGAGTTTCAACGCACACAATTTTTGTCAACTCATCCAGCTCGTACAATTCCAAAATTCCGGATTTTCATTGAAACGGACTCCGTGTCAAAGTGATAGGATAATGGGTGAGAAATTTAGGTGCTCAATTGTCATAATCAATGTAACTGGGTGTTGACACCCAATACGCTATGCTCCTTAAACTAAGTCTAAGGATAGAGAAAGTTGGTTATATTAAACAGTAGGGGTCCTTGCAGATATGGGTTGACCCCATTCAGTGTATTCGTGCACAAGCATAATACCGACAGAGGCATTTGGAGATAGTACACAACAAAAAAGGAAAGACTCGCGTTCATTTGACCACTTTTGTTGCTCATGTGTTCAAGAATGGCGACTTCGGTCACACCTACTCGACCAACATCGGAGAAGTTTTTCAGTCTTTTTGGCACTGCTGTCTTTCAATTCGTTCAATGTAGATTGCACTACACACACTACTAGGTGAGTATATAACCACATTGAGAGACTTGCTAAGTAGCCGTCAGATTATAAATAACAAACAAGCTGAGATAAACCGTTTCTTCCACAACACATTGTCTTGAATTATAAAATGGTAGACTCACTAACTTCATTGGGGACCCCGTGAATAGGCCCATATTAGATAGCTCATTACATCCAGAGTCCGGATATCCACTTTATTTTATCGCGCTTTTAGTCTTTCTCAGCCCATTCTGTGACTAAATATTCCCAGCAGATAACGTCAAACACTGGAGCACATTTTTTTCTTCGCAGATTCGGAACTGTCACTGCTGTGATCATAATGAAGTAAACAACTAGACTAGAGTGTTTACCTGGGTACTGAAGTTCGAAAAGCTTCGTTTACTGGGATACGTCCTTTTTCGTCCAACTTGATTCCGACACCCTCCAAGTTCAGCCCTTCGGTATAGGGACGGCGACCGATGCAAACCAATAGTGTGTCACATTCAAGCTAGTACCAAAAAGTGAAAACATCAGAATTTTAACCTTGCGGTAAGCGATATCGACCAAACCTATTTTCAGTAAAGCATCGTCAAACTGAGTAAACATTATATTGCTATCTGACAGGAGAAAGCGATGATCGGAAGGAAAATGCTAACTAACGTAACCTGACGACGTGATGCGTGAAGCATGAACAACAACATAGAATGGTTTTCATCAATTAAGATGAGTGGCGCTCTGTACCACACGAATTATTGACCCGGTAAAACTTATGTTCCGTGAAGCGGTGACGTTCAGTGATCCACCGTATGCGTGTATTCCCTATATTGAATGTCGTGGAATAGACACATAGATTCATAGTTAACTCAGTCAACGTTAAAAGACCTGATATCATGACATGCGTTAACAAAGTGGTGCTTACACTAAACAACTGTTCAACATCAGAAAACGGGAGAGCAGAAATGAGTACTGACCAATTGAAATGGTAACGCAAACAGACTGCAAAATGAAAGGTTACTTTCCGGTGATTGCTATGCTCTTTTGTTGATATCATACGAATCTAGGAACGTGCCCGATGCACAGTGATGAACGGGCTCAAGTTGCCAGATGTTCAACACTCTCAAATTTAATTAGCATATCATGTCGATCAAATAAAATCATCAGGCATTTGTTTAATTTATCGACTTAAAAGAAGGCAGTTTAAACATAATTGAACAATTTCCGCATTCCACCGCTGTCTGCAAACCAAAGGAACGTCATTGAGGGAGAAACGATGAATGCCTAAAGATGGCATATAACTGAGCAGAAATCAACTTGAAAACAGAAAGTCCACGATTCGCCGTTTTACACGGGAACTGTGACCAAACCAAGCTAATAGTTGCTGTCGCAAAAGAAACATACCGTTTCCTTTTTATTGTCTTTTGCGCCCTCTACATTCACGGTGATTTTGTTGCCAGATTTTGTGGCGCCAGTGACTTTAGAGTTAAGCATGAACTTCAATCCCTGTTTCGATAAAATGCGCTGAAGTGACTTGCTGATTTCCATGTCGATCCCCATGCCCCCAACATGACCCAGGAACTCGACGCACGTGACCTGCAGAACAAAAGATTTTTACGCCAAATTATAGACAGGAACAACGAATCAAATGCCACGAAAAGACAATGACAACAACAATTATCGCCCTAATTGATACGCATTTGTTTAGGGTTTACCACAACTGTATCGGTCTGTCATCAGAATCATAGGTAATTTTGTGTGCTAATGAGTTAACTTGTGGGCTCCTAATAGTTGAAGTGATCGCACCTCTATGACAAACTTTAAAACATGATTTATTAGTGAGTCTTCAAGGGGACTTTATGTGGTTTTCCACTCCAAGTATCAGGGTTTAGTTGCCGGTTATCCCTAACTGTGCAGTGTGCCTTTGAGGATATGGAAACATACCCCTTCCACATTATTCACGCTCAAGCATGCACTGAAAAACTGGCTTGAAACCACCATTACGCCAGTGTACCACTTATAAAGCATTATATGGGAGTTCCCATTTAAGTTTAATAGACGAGATTTGGATAAGAATGTTATATACTCCAACGAATCTTGGCCCAAAGATGAACGAACCGGACGACAAAATGCAAACTGAGACACTGTGTCTGTTGTGTACTTGACTGTACGCTTACGACTTAGCCAGTTTATTCAAATATTACCTTAGAACACAGGTGCTGTTTTGATTCTCATGCCAAAATTCTAAACAGTCGGAAATGATGTGAATGAGAATACATCCTCAGCATCGTAGTGATAAACAGCACAGCGAGCCCCACTGGCCACTTCTTTTCACACCATGTTGCACGTACCAATAGAAAAAAGGAATATACCAAGTGGACAGGGGGTGCACCTATACGGGAGGGAAAAGGAAAGAACGCCTCAGTAGCCAACACACGGAATACACAGCCTAACTGTGCAAACGCACATTGATTAATCATTCTGATTCGAAAGAAAGTGACAACACGAATCGCCACTATTCACGGTTTGCTGTCATATCCTTCAGTGTCTCCAGCCAACTGATTGAGGGATCTTTTGGACCCCAACCACAAAGATGTGAGGCACCTGCTTTTCCTAGATTCGTCGTACATTCTCTCATTCCCGGCTGTTACATTATCTGTTGACCTCCACGTGATTTCTCCCACTCCCTAGGAGGAACGGAGAATAGGGCACGGTATGGTAGGCGTGTGTTTGCCATACGTAACATGTGTCCCAACCAACGAAGTCTACTAAGCTGGATACGCTGTGATAGAAAACTCCCTGAACTGATACCTGTTTTGTTCCGTCTCACTGGTTCTAGTGAGAAAACTATTCTGCCTTCGAACCATTCAGTTTTATTATTGACAAACAAAGAATATATAGGTTGCCGTCACATGCGCCCACTCATTGCATACAATGCACTGGTCAGACCGATGTGGGCGACAACAAGTTGAGGCTTGAATGCCGCTGGCAGAATTCGTCTCGTGTATCGATTCACGCCATCGACCGTCTGTCCTGACATTCGTGCTTTCGTGGGCTCGGTAGGGGCCGGTGCTGACGCACTGTCTGCCAGTGAGACTGAACCGTCCGTCGAACGATGTGTCAGACCATGCCCTCACAATACCCAATACTCGATTGCTCACCCGGTCATTCCACCCAGTTTTAGTGATGCTACGCCAACACCGATGGTCGAAAACTTCAAGGCGACGAACATTTCCCGTATGTAGACTCCGTCCTGGAACCATGCAGCAGAAATGGGAGTTGCGCGGCACAGTACACACGACCTTTCAACTTCAGCGAAATATCAGGTCAGCGCCACAAGTGCTTCGGTCCAGCGCACACCGCTAGAGCCTAAGATGTACGTGCTCACCTCTACTACCGTGCTTCCATCCGTCGTAACTTTGCTGCCGAGGTACGTGAGGCGGTCAACACTTGTCAGTACCACCCCATCGAGCATCAAGTTTGGAACCGCTGGCGTTCAGTTTTGTAACATCACTTTAAACTTTGAAGGTGCAAAGCGCATGCCGAATGGAGCTACAGCTTTTGCGAGTCTACCTAGTGCCCGTCGCGCATGTTCCGTGTATCCGAACAAGCAAACAAGGCCTTCGGCGTTATCCAGGTCACAGCTTTTTACCATTTGTCAGTTAGACGCCTACATTCTGAAGATTTTGAAAGGCATTCTTCATTATCTTGTCGACGACAAAGTTAAACGGGAATGGAGACATGGGACATCCTTACTGAACACTGCGTGTAATTCCAAATCAACTGGATAGTCCACCGTGAACCCTCACGCGACCAGAAGTATGAGAGTACAATCATCTCAGTAGACTCACAAACTTTTGTGGCATGCATTTTCGGTGAAGACACTGAATAGCGCCGTTAGATCAACTGAATCGAAGGCGCCTTTCAAGCGAAGAAAAACCATTATTATCGGTCAACGGTGTCTGTCTGCGTGTGTGTGTGTGTGTGGGTGTGTGTGTGTGGCGCGTTTCAAGTAACTAGCGAGGTGTAAACACCTGGTCGATGCATCCTCGACCTAGGCGGAATCCGGCTTGTTGTCCGCGGGTATTCCTCTCGCGAGCCGGTGCCAGACGGCGTTGGAAAATCGAGGCCAGTATCTTGGTGACTATCGGAACTAAACTGATCACATGATTGTTATTCCAGTCATTGCGTATTCCCTTCTTGAAGATAAGTACAATTGATGACTCGCCCCATTATAACGGAATACGCTTTTCGTTTCAAATGTTTCGGAGCAAGGTGGTAAATGATTTTATCAACGAATCACCTCCCACATTGAAAAGAACTGAAGGAAGTTCATTGGGACCGGCCGCTTTCCCACGCTTTAGTAATTGAATACATGACTCCACTTCCACTTCCGATAGGGGCTTAGGTGATACTACTCCCCTAGAAATCGTGGTTGTTGACGGCGGAGTAAATACCTTAGCGCCCGGCCAGCTAAACCGCTCCTTGAAGTATTCGGCTCAACGATCAAGCCTTTGTCGTTTGCCATGGACGAGCTCTCCATTTTTATCGCATATCGTTTCTCTGACCGGGGTTCGCCGTCCACCGGTGTCGCGAATAAGTTTGAACAGTCTTTGACTTTTACCTGAAGCAGATGCCACTTTCATTTCTTCAGCTACCGTGATTCGCCTATTTTTGCGGTTCTTCTTACGGTATTTCGTGAACTGTATTGGTAGATATCTTCATATCTTACACATGTTACAGTTCGAGAGCTGACATTTTCGTTTCATTAGACTCAACGACTCTTGGAAAATCCAGTGTCTCTGATGAACATCGGACCTAGGACCGCAGGTGTAACCTGCTGCTACGCGCAATGCACGTTCGTTATTGGCCGTGCTCGTCTAAACTATTTTTCGTCGTACTTCCTGGCTCATGTGATAGTTTGTGTTCGTAACTGGTGGGAACTTCTGGGTCAGAGAAACGTTGCACGGCTAACCGGGTTCGCGTCGACGACCACAGAAATGGAGTGTTAACCACAATAAAACTAATGCGTGGTTCGACTTCACATTCGTGGACCACTTGAGTCTACAGTTTTGGACAGAACTGCGCTACCGGTAGCTTTGTGCGATATGATCAATCAGATTCAGGATACCTGTAGAGTAAGAGCGCCGTGCCACTGCACGACGCAAATTATCGTAAATTCGTACTGGACAGGAATAACCCATTGCACAAAACAGCAGAAGCCTGTCTCCGTTATCTGTACGATGAGCAGGTAAGACACAACGCCCACCTAAACGTGCTTTTAACCTACTAAATTTGTGAGCTTGTGCATTGAAATTACCAGCTAGCTCTACAATATCACAGTCTTTGCTCCTACCAACGTAAGTGGTGAGTTTATCAAAGAACTCGTCGTTCTGTTTCAGAGCTGCAGTTCGTTGGAGTGCATGCCACGATTCAGTTTAAACAACTATTAAAAATGCGCTAGCTGCGGTGGCTCTGGCTGTTATCCCCTTGCGGCAACCTCGGGAGGAAATAATGAAAAAGAGTACTCCGAGATCACAAACAAGCTGCGCTTAACACGGTTATCTTTTCAAACGCCAACTGATACCTGGAGTCTTAGTGCACATAAATAAATAGTAACTGGTATCCAGTCTAGAGGGGAAGCTTCAGACTTGTTGGTCAAGACTATTTCCACATCACTTTGACCCGTAGCTCCAGCTTGATGGGATACCAGAAGTCAGTTGAGTCACACTGCTCAAATCCTGGATAAACGTTTCATAGACGTAGCAGAAATTAACCGCCAGAGAGTCCACTGTGAGCGTTAAGCACGCCTGTATGAGTGTACGCACGTTGAAGGAGCCGAGATTCAGAGGCTGACGAGGACTGAGAAGATGAGTTACCAGGTAAAGGATTATTTATGACACTAGCTGACAGCAAACCGTTGTGAATAACGGGCGTGTTATCAGTGGAAACATTACGGGTAGGCAGAAGGAGCAGAGGTGGTTGAGAACATAAGACAATGGTAGAATAAAGGAGAAGAAACTTAGAGCAGTAGCTCACTTATCACTAACCATCCCGCTCGATGAAATGGGCAGCGCAGTCCTGATTAGCCTGCGCGACGACCGATGCAGTATGGAATTCTTTCTATTCATGCAGTTCATGGGAGATGTTGGACGGGTACTGCTAGGAAGTCCAGCCTATAAGCCGGAGAACGATAATGGATCTCAGCCAAAGCCTTCAGTTCTAGCAAGGACTTGTTAGCGAGGCAACGGGAGGTGGATGAGTGAAAGCCCGCCTGCTTTAATCAATTATTCTTCCACTGATTTTACCGACTGAGTTGTCAACTCAAATCGATCCTCAACCCGAGGACCAGGAGACTGCTTCGTTAGTCCTCTACTCATTGACTTTCTGGGTGTGACAATCTTCGGCTTGAAGTAAGCCATCCTGTATTGTTCGCTGGGTCGGTGAGGCGCGCAAGCTGTCACACCACGTCAAGGTGCAGTCTCATTGTGAACAAAGAAAGTACAGCTGAGGAAGATACCAGTGAAAATCGGAGCTCGGCTGCAAAAACGTGGTATTTGGCCACGCTTGGTGATAGGCAATAATCCATTGTCGTCCGACTCGTTATATCTTGTGGTTCTTTATTCCGAGTCGAAAGGGTTAGGTTGCCGGTTATTCATAACAGCACAGTGGACCTTCCACTACACATGCGCAAGCATGTAATAGAAAATCTTCAGCCACCCGGAGAACCGATATCGTTGATCCGAACCAGGAAGACAAGTGGGTCCTGCAAGATCAAGCACACTGGTCAGGGTTTTTCTATCTTAGTATAGCACGAATTGACCAACTTAATTTTCTCCAGTCGGAGAACAGTGTACAGACATCATTATCCATGCACTCTGTGCGGTGATTCTGACAACGATATCTTGGCAAAATACCGATTGTAAAGCTGGTTCTTGTGATATTTGTTTTCAATTCCACTCTATCAGGAAGGTCTTAGTTACGCTTTTTAATTATATTTTCAAGCCTATATCATTAAACGCAACATCCATCAAGTCTTGATTTTACTTGAAGCCTAAAAACCCACTAATCCTGGTGGCATCCTACCTATTCTGTTGCTCACGCATAAGTGCAGCGAAAGGGGTACGCCCCACAGCCCCAAAGGCCCACTGTACCAATAAGGGATAATCGACAATGTGATTCTGAGACTCGGAGTGATGGCGAACCACATAAGGTCCCATTAGGTATCGCGCGGTACCGAACTCGTTCCTTATTTACACTGTCCCTACAAAGAATGGGCTATCCTCATCTGGGAAGATTGGAAGTTTTTCCAGTCTCCAAATGATCTTTCCCACCCAAACAGATACCGATCGATTAACCTTACACGAGTTTTATCAAAAGTCCTGGAAACCACAAGCATGAAGCAACTTCTATCGCAACTGTAATGACATGAACTCACCAGTGATCATCACTACGGGATTCGCAACCACAGATTCACCGATGATTTCTTGGTATGTCTCGCATCTCTACGGTCAAAAATTACAACTGCATCCGGTGTCGTTGCACATCGTCAAAGCCTTGGGTCACATGCAGCGCGAAGATGAAAACTTTGGATTCGGATTCTTGGTTGAACTCAATTCCTGAACATAAAGCTTCCTCATTCTATCCTTCATTGCGATCCGAGTCAACAGGGCTTTCTCAAACGTGCACCAGATGATTGCTAGTGCCTTCCCCCTCCAAAGTTTTATGCTGCTCTATTCTGCTTGTGATTTTCATAAAAGACCAATAAACCACTTACTGTCCTAGTCAGACCGATAGCACTACTTCCAACTGCTTTCATTTGTCTTTCAATTCATCGGCTGTCAAGATCTCTCGCGACCATTTCAATCACTGTGCCGATGAGTTTTGGATCTCATCAGATGGTTATCAGCGGTACAGACAATCGTGTTCCCCAATGTCGCAAGAACCGCTGGGTTGTCTTTTTAAGGGTTTTGATTATCAATGTTGTTCGTAGCTCAGGTTCATTATTTGCATAAGTTCCCGACCACTGAACCTGACGTTTGGACTGTAAGTTTCATCACCAGCCGACGCGACATTATAAGTGCGCACTGGTAGTGATGCCACATCTGCAACCCAAGCGCCGGGCTGATCCATAAGAAACATGAAAATGCTAGCGTGGTTTCTTAGCATAGACCTTTACTGACCAGAACTCACTTTCGATTTCACAGAACATTACTCGTGCCTCGAGAACATCTCATGGTAGACGTTTTACTTTGCAGCCACTCACGTACTTCGCTAGACTAAACTCCGTCCCACTCTTAATTACCGCGGACATGTTTGAGGCCTCGCCTTGTTTATTATTCTTCCCCAACCGCTTTCAACGCATTACCATCTATTTAATTTGTTACAAGCTGACCTCTACATTGCAGTAACCGGCTTTTTTCGGAGATATGCTCTCGTTTCTCTATGTTGGATACTACTCCACAACCGGTGCTAGGGTTCGTATGTACGGTGAAGAGTCCCGCGAGTTCACACTCACTACCGGAGTTAGACAGGGCTGTCCCCTCTCACCGGTGCTGTTCAACTACGCCATCGATTGGACAATGCGACAGGCATTACACAACTACCCTGGCGTTCAGCTTAGCCAGGAAGTATACATCTCGGACCTGGAGTTCGCGGATGATATTGTCGTGCTTGGAGACTCCCCCGTTACGCTACAACCAATCCTCGACCGAATCAATTCCTTCGCGAGGTCCATCGGACTTGAAGTAAACTCGACCAAAACAAAGGCTTTCACAACCCATCTGGGCCCGACAATTCAACAACTGTCGATGAATGACCAACCAGTCGAATACGTCCCTTCATTCAAATACCTAGGCTCAACTCTGCTTCCGAACGGCCAGGCAGAAGATGAAGTGGTACTACGGATCGACAGCGCCAGGAGCCTTTCTTCAGCTAAGACGAACGCTGTGGACTCGCAGTGAAATCAGCTTAAGAACCAAAGCTCGTGTTTACCGTGCTGCCATCCGGCCCGTACTCATCTATGGCTGCGAAACCTGGCCACTACGAGCTGAGGATACCAGAAGGCTGGAGGTTTTCGACCACTGGTGCCTGCGGCAAATCCTCAAAGTCAAGTGGCGCGACAGAGTGTCCAACGACGAGGTAAGGAGACGATGCTGCGATATCGATGCTCTCCCCGTCCTCCTCCAACGTCGACGACTTCAGTGGTTCGACCATACGCTTCGGCGACCCGAGTCAGAGCTAACCAAGCAAACACTCTGCCCCACTCCCTGCCCTGGTTGGCGTTGTCGCCTTGGTGGGCAGCTCAAAACGTGGACCAGTACAATCGAGAAAGACGTAGAGATTCTAGGCCTTCGGTCAGTCTATGGAGCCCGGCGATGGAAAAAGGACTGGATGAGGATCTGTACGGAGCTCGCCTCCGACCGCCGCGCGTGGTCAGCAATGGTTCGTGATATCCATGGAGCCGACTTATCCTCTAGCAGGAGATAGTCGCGTAAAAGTAAAAAGTAAGTAAGTTGAATTATTCTCAGGAGCTTACTTCTGAGATCCGAATTTTTCGTTTTCAATCGTATCTCAGGCACAGGAAGCAAACCATCTACGTTAGGTATCTATCCCAAAATGTTGCACTCATGGTTAAAGCTTGTCTTTCTTTCAGAATTGAAAACCTGTTGAACACTGCCTTCTCCGCTCTATTGCCTTTAATTTCACACATTCAGACATTCAACATGCATGGTTTTCTTGGCCTACTCCACTAAATTTCATTGTCTTTAGACTGAGATTTATTTCCGGTACTGTAACTCACATTTATAAGATAAACAAAGTTGCGGCCAATTATTATCTATCAACGTCGAGGCTTAAATGTATTTAGATTTGTGAAGGGCAGCTAGTTGACAGCATGTGGGGTAGTTTCATTTGAGATGATATAAATATTTACTGTTACTGAAAGAATCTTCAACATGGGAATTTAAAATTCCTCCTAATCAGCGATAAGCAGCATTCAGGCGATCCTGTTCAGTACTATTTTTGGCGTCCGAAATAATCCACGGAAAAGGCTTTACACGATCCTGAACCCCTTTAACATTCTATGCATTCCCGTGATTGAATGATGTTAAAATACCGGGGAATCAACATTAGTAAGCAAATATAAGCTTGATTAAGAAATTGCTTAATTAACCGAGGTAGTGAAAAGTTTGGCGGTGTAAACAATGTCAAATAATGAATAAAACGAAACGCAACTCACCAATATAACTTAGTCACTCTCTTTTAATGCACTCCTCGTCTGTACCAACATAAACCACTACTATATATTACTAAAGTGTAAAATGGCGTACAAAACCAATGCACTACAACATAAGAGCCAGAGTACTACCTGTCATATTTACTTAGTTTCATTTGATCCATCTGGATCAAGCAGTATGGAGGTTGAACGACGCGTCGATTGCTCGCGAATGTCAGATCAACGTAGAGGAGTATGGAGTGTAAAAGGTACTACCATTGCCACAAAAACCCAAAAACCTGTTTGGTCCAGTTTAATTTAATCAACCACTACTATGCACTGGGGGCGACGGTTCTGGTTGATATTACTGAGCAAGAAGCTTAGTCAAAAATATGAGGAGATAAACAGTCTCACCGGTGAGCGGGGAAACTGACTAAGCTTCATTCATTGTTTTCCAGAATTAGACCGACGGAATCAACGTCAATGCCACGATTTTTCATTTCATTCCAGCGGACCAAATGGCACGGAGTCATCATCATCATCATCATCGTACAGCGTTAAACAGTAGGGCAAGCCCCACTGACCACTGCCTTTCTCACCATGTTGCACGTTGAATTAGAAAGTATGAATATACAAGATGGAGAGGGAGTGGACCTACACGGGTAGCAAAAGTAAAGAATGCCCTAGTAGCCAACACAAGGAATACACAGTCTAACTGTACAAACGCACATCGATCAATCTTTCTGATTCGATAGAAAGTGACAACACGATCGCCACTGTTCGCGGTTCGCTGCCATATCCTTCAGTGTCTCCAGCCAACTGGTTGACGGATCTTTTGGACCCCAACCACGAAGACGTGAAGCACCTACTTTTCCTAAATCTGCTGTACATTTTCTCATTCCTCACTGCCACGTCATCTGTTGACCTCCATGTGGTTTCTTCCACTCCCTAGGAGGGGCGGAGAATAGGACACGATACGGTAGACGTGTGTTTGCCATACGTAACACGTGCCCCAACCAACGTAGTCTACTAAGCTGGATACGCTGTGACAGAACGTTCTCCGCATTAGTACCAAATACTCGCTTTCTGACCTCGTCGTTGCTTACTCGGCTATTCCACCCAATCCTAGCGATACTACGTAAACATCGAAGGTCGAAAACCTCGAGACGACGAATATCTTCAGCACGCAGACTCCAAGTTTCACAACCATACAACAAAACTGAACGCACTGCAGCACAGTATACACGGCACGGAGTGAAAACTAAAAATCGGGCGACGACGAAGCTACCCGCCACGAAAGAGAAAAATGCTTGTCTATTTTGTAGTCATTGATTTATGTGAGTGCACATTATGGTAAAAACGCCTGACGTGAACAAACGAAATAACGGGTCACAGTAAGCTCAAGAACGACATCCACTTAAATAGGTTGACAACTGGCCGAAGTGTTCGTACAAGATAGGCCGGATTGCGTCTCTGCACTAGTGCCACCTATTGTTAAGAATATTCCAAGTTATCCGTTCCTAGTTTATTATTAAACTATGGGCCACCAAGTAGCCACCGTTATAGATTACTGGGCGGCAAAAATAAGCAGAAAGTCAGATAAGACTACCGAAACACTACGAAGCGTTCATTATAAACGAGCGACAGTTTTAATCACGATGCATCGAAATAAACAAGCTCACTAACCTTCGCACCAAGTCTGTTCCACACGGATCCCAACTCGACTCCAATAACTCCAGCACCAATTACCACCAAATGTTCCGGCACTTTCGACAGGGACAATGCGCCAGTACTCGAAACAATCGACTGCTCATCTATTTCAATTCCGGGAAAAGGAGTAACTTCACTGCCTGTGGCAATCAGAATTCGTTCTGTACTGATCTTCTCTTCGCCGCCCTCCGTTTTCTTCACCAGTACTTCATTAGGACCAGTAATCGAACCAAATCCTTTGACTTGCTCCACCTTAATTAAAGAATCCAAAGAGATCATCAGATTTCATAAATAAAAGGCAAGGTACTCGGGGGGAAAAACCGGCTAGTGCGGACCACACCCTCGAAACAAAACCGCTCCGAAACCGATCGGTTTTCGAGCGTTTATTACTATTAAGCCGGCCGGTTTGTTTACTAGTCATTTTACACGGATCAACAATGAATTGATACGACGGAAGTCGACGATCGGAGTAATGTGCAATGGTTAGTTGGCGTTTTATTTAAATATATTGGTTAAGTTCATCGAAATGCCCTGAAATTCCTCGGTATAGATCGCTCTATTTCAGCCCCTCGAAATGGGTAAAATAAGGACAGTTAATAGGAAAATCATAAACTGAGATAGAAATAAGCATCGTGAAACATAATTTTGGGAAGAGTGACAGAAATCACCGAAGTATATCACGTATTTCAAACGGTTGGCACAAATCCCTCAGAAACCGTTTAGAAACCGCTCGAAAACCGATCGCAGTAACAGTAAACACCGCTCGAAAACCGGCCCAAAACCGTCCAGTTTCGGAGCGGTTTTTGGCCGGTTTCTGGACGGTTTCCGAAAGGTATGTGTCAACCGTTTGAAATACGTGATATACTTCGGTGATTTCTGTCACTCTTCCCAAAATCACGTTTTACGATGCTTATTTCTATCTCAGTTTATGATTTTCCGACTTATTGTTCTTATTTTACCCATGTCGAGGGGCTGGTTTCCCACGGATTCAGATGTCCACCGCGATAAGAACGAAGCTTGGGCGTTTATTCGTGACGGTATCTTGTACCTTATGAATACCTACTCCCCCTCAACCGACGTAGACCTCGGGTGAAGGGCTCGCCGTGGTTTGATCTGGAACTCAGACGCCCGCTCAAACGACGAAATCGGGCCTTGCAGCGGTTCCGATCTACAGGTGAGGGTTATGATCTCTATCGCAGGATTCGTAACCCATGTACCGAACAAAAACGGATAAAGCGGATGGCGTTCGAGGAGGCTCTTGCGGTTGATGCAGTGCGAGCACCCAAGCGCCTGTTTGCATACTTAAAGCGCCGCACCAGAGCGAAGGTAGGTATCCCGGCGCTGATGGACAACGACGAAATGGTTGCAACAGATGATGGAGAGGCTGAGACATTAGCCAAGCATTATCTGTCAGTTTATTCTGTGGAGGAAGGTGCGCCAATCCCGATAGTGGATGGCTCGCCGCTGTTCATTATGCATGATTTTGGGGAGCCCGAAGTGAATAACATGCTCAAATCCATCAAAACCCATAAGTCACCGGGACCGGACGACGTGTATCCGTTGATGTCGAAGGAGTTGGCGGACCAACTAACTACACCACTGACTCGGTTGTTCAATTTATCGTTGGCCACTGGCAGTCTACCTCGAGAGTGGAAAAAAGCAGTGGTTGTTCCGTTGTACAAGGGTGGGACAGAACCCACCTCGGCCAACTACCGCCCAGTTAGCCTCACTTTTGTAGCTGGAAAGGTCATGGAAAGGCTGATGGCGGCTCGCATACGTGAACATCTGGAGCGCTGTCAACTGCTATGCGCAGAGCAGCACGGTTTTCGTAGAAACAGGTCATGTCTGCCAAACCTGTTGACTGCTCGTGAAAGTTGGTCGAACGCCAAGGCTGAGGGATATTTCACGGACGTCATCTTTGTGGACTTTAGTAAGGCGTTTGATAAAGTTCCTCACAATGGACTGTTGCTGAAACTCCGGGTGATCGGTATCTCCGGGCCCATGCTTCACTGAATTGAGGATTTCTTGGTCCAGAGAACCTTTTCCGTGAGTGTTGCACAGTCCTAGTCCGCGTGGTATCCAGTTAGCAGTGGCGTATCGCAAGGCTCCGTGCTAGGACCCCTATTGTTTCTAGTGTTTCTGAACGACCTACCACAGACCATTCGATCACAATGCCTTATCTACGCCGACGACCTAAAGATCTGGCGCACCATTCGATCGGCAGAGGATCGTCAGATACTACAGGAGGATGTCCAGACTCTAGTCAATTGGTCGACCACCTGGGGTCTACCGATAAACGTGGACAAATGCGCGAGTATGAGGATTGGTGGCCCCAATGGAACTTCTGGCTACTGCCTTGGGAGTATCGTGCTCCGTCACACGCAGGAGGAAAAGGACCTCAGAGTTGCTGTCATCAACAATCTGAAGACAAGAGCACACACTGAGAGAGCGTGCGCCTCAGCGTGGAGGATACTTGGTTCCATTCGCCGTTCGTTTGGGCCTCTACCCCTGGACACTTTCCGACTGCTGCATGTCTCACATTTAGATCCTTGTTTGGAATATGGCGGTCCGGCTGCCTACCCGTGCACGGCGGTGGAAGTAGCCAAACTGGAACGAGTGCAACGCGCTGCCACACGCCTAGTGGCCGGACTGCGTGGGTTCAGCTATGAGGAACGCCTGGAAGTCACCGAGTTGTTTCCCATTACCTATCGACGTCTTTGAAGCGACCTCATCTATGCCAGGCGAATAATCTGTGGGGAGTTGGGCCGGGAACTACAGTCGGAATTCCCGCTCAGGAATAATGATCGTACCAGGGGACACACCCTGACGCTTCTTAAGGCGCATTTCACCGGCTTACCGGTCATCTATCGATTGTCAAGGAGAATGACCAATCTCTGGAACACTCTACCCACCGAAGTAGTGGAAGAGGGAACCGAGACGCTGTTTGAGAGGAAATTGGACCAGACCCTGAAGGATTATTGGCGGAACAGCGACATCTAGCCGAGTCAACAGAGTACGACGCGATGGGACTCATACGGGATGACTTCCCACTGCCATTTACCCGAAGACTGAAGGGCATTTCGATGAACTAAACCAATATATTTAAATAAAACGCCAACTAACCATTGCACATTACTTCGGTCGTCGACTTCCTTCGTATCAGTTCATTGTTGATCCGTGTGAAATGGCTAGTAAACAAACCAACCGAAAACCGATGTTGCGAACGGGCTGTGTGCTACAAGGGGTTCTACTGATATAACGGCTTACCTTATTTTGTTTGAAAAGATAAACAATCCCACCGGTAAGCGAAGAAACTGATTTAGCTTTGGCTTTCATCATGTTCTCTAAATTCAGACTGACGGAACCGACATCGATACCACGGTTTTTCATTTCATCCGAGTGGGCCAAGTGGTAAATATGCGAATTGTTGAGGAGCGACTTGCTCGGGATGCAACCGACATTGAGGCATGTACCGCCGAGAGTATCATTCTTTTCAATACAGACAGTCTAAAGACATAAGAAACGAAATCAGCACAGACCTTCATTCCTAGCTGAGCCGCCTTAATAGCGGCCACATAGCCACCAGGTCCAGACCCGATAACAACAAGATCGACCTTCCCTAAAGAGGAATATGAAAGTTTTATTGAACCATTCGCAAACCAGAAGACGACAGCATTCTGGGAAGCATCGACATAAGCGGCCTTGAAGCCTGACACACACGCGAAACCGACAGCATACAAGCCATCACGAACGAGTGCGGAAAATTCGATGAGCGCGCCGACCAGTTCAGTTCAGTTCAGTTGTCTTGAAGTCTTGAAGTACTACACGGGTTCGAGGCTTTGAGCCCAATTGTCCCGGTTCTTGAGGAAATCTTTGATCTTCTGTCGGATTCACCGAGTTGAAACGAGAGTAAAAAGAAGCGGCGGAAGGGGGGGGGGCGGGGTGGCAGCGAAAACAAGATACACATAACCTCATGCAGTGTCACTCTGTGGACAGTGCCTTAAGCTGAGTGGGGGTGCGGCATTCATGAACATATATGCGATAAAAGACATCTATTTTGCTAGTTTTTTGACAAAGGGAATTATTGGGAGAGACCCAGGTAGAGGTCTAGCTTTTTCTTGAAGATAGTTTTGTTCTGCGAGGAACAATATCTTCTGGAAGTGCATTCCACATAGTAATAACCCTATAGCCAAAAAAGTTAATCCTTAGTGAAGTGCGTGGCCTCGGTTTGAAAACTTTTCTGCTGTGACCACGGAGAGAGGAGGCTGGACAGACGGAGAAGAAGCAATCGCTTTGACCTGTTTCAAAAAGGTGGAACATCAAAAACAGGTCACCCCTTACGCGTCTTACGTCAAGGGGATAGAGGTTGAGGAGTGAGAGGCGGACGGGATAAGGTAGATGGGATAGACCACTTACTGCCTTGGTGGAGGCCCGCTGAACCCTTTCTAGGATCTCACGGTCTCGGACAAGACCAGAGTGCACTATCTGACTACCGTACTCCAGCAGAGGTCGGTTCAGTTCAGTTCAGTTCAGTTCAGTTCAGTTCGGTTCAGCTCAGTTCAGTTCAGTTTGCACAGGACTTGGTGTGGCTAGAGCCAATCGTATGTTCAGGTAGTTGTGTTGTCTCCGCGTTTCCGTAGCTCCCAACACTGCGCGATTTTCTTTTTCTGAAAGGCAGAAATTTTGTGAGAAAGATGGAAACAATGGGTAGATTTTGCCTGACCCTAAAAACTGCTTAATATAATTCGGGATAGTCTGCCACCCAACACAGACCTACGGCTTTCGTAAAAGCTTCCACGGTTGTGGTATTTATGACCTCTTCAGGGAGCTTATTCCATTAGGACGCCACTCTGTTCGAGAAGTAATTAGCCCCAATTTGGAGCCTGCAGTGCTTTCTTTATAATCTAAGGCTACGCCGCCTTTGCCTCTCTCTGCGGTCGGAGAGGAAAGGTCTTCTCGATCTATACCCAGCCGTCCCTTCATTACCTTGAAAGCTTCCATCAAGTCTCCACGACCGCGCCGCTTCCTCATCGAGAACAAATCCAGGGCACGGAGAGGCCGTGTGTAGCTGAACCCCCTTGTCCAGTCACCATTCTAGTGGTTAGCCCCTGAACTTTCTCCAGACAGTCTATATCCTTCTGGTATTACGGTGCCAAGGCTTGCGAGCAGTACTCCATGTGTGGCCTAACAATGGCTTGGTATATCAGAACGAAAATCTCCGGCTCTATGCACGACATGGTGGATCTAATTCGAAAGAGTTTCCTCCTGGCAATTTTGGCTACGGTGGCGCACTGCTTCCATGGCTTGAAGCTGTTGTCCAATTTATCACCTAAGTCTTTGACCTGAGGGACCACTTGCAACGAACCTACGCCATTCCCACTAGCCACTTTACTTGTGATCAAGCACTGGCACCTGGTGAGGATTAGTGGAATGTTCCACTTGTGTGACCGGTTTTGTGCCGCCAACACGTCAGGTTCTATATCGACTCCAGCTATCTTGACGTCATCGGCAAACATAAGGGTGGGGTTTGTAAGCTCATGTGCTAGGTCGTTGATGAAGGTGAGGAAGAGCACGGGGCCGAGCACCGAGCCCTATGGCACCCCACTTGTTGCGTCTTCTGGTTTCGAGAGATGACTAACCACCTTAACACCAAAAGTTCGCCCTCCTAAAAAGCCACGTATCCATTACCCACAGACTGCAGTTTGACGTCCGGAAATCTGTGGTTCACAGAATCAAACGCCTTGCTGAAGTCCACATAACAGACAGCAGTCGACTCTGCCTCGTCCAGGCGCTTGGTTACCTCATCAAGGGACAGCAGGAGATTCGTCAGACAGGATCGTCCTGCCACAAACCCATGCTGAGCATTTGACTCGAGGTTATGTTGTACCAAATGCACTTGCACAGTACTGAAGTTAAGCTAACCGGCCGGTAATTCAGTTCGGTTTCTGGACTTGACGGCGGGATGCCTGAATATCCAGATTCTTGCACTGATGAACTTCTTGGATCTCTCGGTGCTTCCACAATCGGAAGAGACCACTCTTCTTCAATACCTGGCTATGATCAATGGGGTTCAGGTTAAATATACAACCACGTTTCTCTTCAACAACTTTTCGGATGCAGCCTCTAGTCACACACAGCTCACAGTGAATCTCACCGGTAAGAAGAACAGTATAATAACGAGCGGTAGGTACCAGATAAGGGTTTCTCTAGGGTTGAAGTGAATGGACTAGTCAGTAGCCTAAAAATAGCGATGGTAGACTCCTGGTCATGTCTCCAAACACAGTCGTCTACACCTTATCTAACCTTCTTTTGAACTGAGACACTGTGCTGGCACTTATGACACACCCTGGCAGCCTATTCTGGCCATTAGTTACCCTAACCGAACTTTAAGACTAGTGGTGAGTACTGCGCCGTTGGGATTCACAGTGTGCTTGCCTTTAAATTGGGTTTTTGAATAGTTTTGTGAATTAACCCACTTTGCCGGGCGTATCAGAGTTGCATTTAAGATGCTTTTTATTCGGAGAATATTTTTTTATTTCCCTTGTAGCATTGTCGAACAGAGTTCGGTGTTTTTGAGAAGCGATATTTTCTCGTCTACAGTTTTTCTTTTTGTTCTTTTTTATTAAAGGGCTGTACCTGCAAGTGTCAGAGTGGTTATTTTGTGTTTGGGTAGACAGCATTTGAGCTGATTTCCCCATTGTTTTGGGGTTTTCGGTATGCCATGCTTTTCTGATCCGTGCCTCGCACTAAGTGGGGAAAACGTGTGGTAAAAACTATAGATTGCGAGGTGTGCGAGAGGTGGAATCACCCAAGGTGTTCAGCAATAGCGAAGGACATTTATGTCCTTAATAATCAGAACCCATGTGCTGAGTGGGTCTGCGCTCCTCGCAGGGCGGCGGCTAGTCTGACCTTTAAACTGCAAACCCATCAAGTAGTACCGCAGGCATAAGCCCTAAACCATCGCAGTCGGGTCGCAGGAAGTCGTTTGCGGAAGTAGTAGGCACGCCTGAGAGGGCAGTCGTTAGGGCGAGTGGGCCAGTTCCAACAGCTTGCCATGCGGTCGTTGCTCATCTCCCTTGAAGCAGACCGACGAGGGCCAATGGACTGAGCAGAATCTCAGAAGGGCAAAGCGGCCCACAAAGAAGACTGCTTGCAATAAAGCAAAGGATGGGCCATCTGGGGTGGACTACCTGCGCTCCTGGTGTTGAAAAACAAGGCAGAGAATCTGAAAAGGCAGATCTTGTCGATGGGCAGGGTCTCAAGCCACAGGCTCCTGATCCTAAACCAGGAAGAACCCTTTATAAGGGAATCGAAAGCCAGACGGGACACAGACAAAAGGAGTGTCTACGACATACTGCGAAATGCAGGCCTTCCGTGCCCTACTACTCTAAGGAGGGTGCACGGATTGGGGGCACGAAAGTCACCGCTTGGGAACAGAGGCGAACAACGTGCAAGACCAATACAGGTGGAGTTCGCTGATGAGGCTGCCCGGGATAGACTGCCGGCGAGAGCAGCAGTAGTGGCTCACACCACAAAGAGTAGCTACCAAGTTGTGCCAAACCAGCATGGGGTAAGGCCTGGTGGTTTAGCACCGCGGAGTAACCTGGCTCGACCAGCCAGGGCGCAGCTGAGAAACCAACAAGTTCAGCAGAATGCCGTACTCGGTTCTCGGGCCCCGGCCCTGACAGTAGCAAAGAGACCGCGTACGGGGTGGGAAATGGTTGCAATCGAAGAAGTGCTGGAAGATGAAGATTGGCAGCACTGTCCGAAGGTGGAGGACAGCGCGACCCTTGTCAAACTGGATGTTATGGCAAAACCTATAGAGATGGACTGGGAGTCGTCGGAAGTTCTGCATCGTCAGCCGGCCTCAGGCGCACCAGTAGGGATGACCTATGCAAAATCTTGCCATCATCTCAGGTGCTGTAACGACCGGTCGTGGGAAAATCCCCCCAAAACCGTTGCAGTTCCGTTTTTCTTAACATCACTGACTTGGTTACACCATTGACGAGTCTATAAGAACTGTTTGTTTTTATGGACCAATTGTTATTTGTTCGCGCCCAGAGCGCTACTTTGTCATATCCTTATTCTGGGTCTGCGTGACGCGCGTGCTCCTTGCTCGCACGTCACAATTCAGTTCTCGTTTTTTGAGTCCTTGTGATTGCATAATTGAGGTTTGTATCCGTTTCGTGTCGTTGTTCATCTAACAATCTAGTATCGTATAATTTCGCGGATAATCGCCTTCTGATTTCGGGATACGTTGTGAATTTGGCTACGCATTGCTCAAACGTGTGTGTTACAGTACTCAATAGATCAATTTGGAACGAGAAAAACACGCAAAATGCCAAGAAACGGATCAAAGACATTGGAACCTGTACAGGAAGTAATACGGCAAGTCACTGGGGAGGTCTTGTGTACCTATGATTCTTTAGTTAATGTTAGATCGCCTAGTCCTGTCAGTGCTAGTTCATGTGTTATTGAGGGCAACATGGATTGTCAGGATGTCGATCTATTTAGGCTGAGGATATTAGACCTACAACAACAACTGTTATCGGCTAGGCATCAGGCCCACGAAGCAGAACATAAGTGTAGACAGAAAGAGCGTGAGCATGAGACCAACAACTACGACACTTCCGATAGATCAGGGCACAATAAAATAGGAAACTTCACGCCGGTCGCCGACCATAAAGCACCAACGATCGATTGGCCAAGAGTAGAACTGACGGTTTTCGACGGGCGATCTGAACACTACTGCAAGTTCGTCAAGCAGTTCGAAACCTTCGTCGGAAATAAGGTAACCGATCCCGGGCAAAGGCTTCTCCATCCGACTCACTACTGTCGAGGCCGAGCAAGGGAAGCTATCGACGGGTGTACCATGCTCGACCCGGAACAAGGCTACACCCAAGCAAGGAAGCTTCTAAGGGACCTGTTTGGTCAACCTTTCGAAGTAGCCCGTAACCTAATAGAGGGCGTGATGGTAGAGGCAAAGAGAACCAAGGGCGACGTCTATACAATGGCCGACCTGATGATCAAGATGCAGAACTGCTCAATAGCCCTCGACCATTAAGGTGACAGGGCTGACCTCGATGCAATGCACACTTTGGAAGGCATAGTCCGTCACCTCTCTCCCGAACTGCAGGGCCGGTGGGCGGAACGCAAGTAATGACTGCCGGCCGGTTGAGGTTGCAACTCATCTCTTTGGACACTAACGAGCAAATCGAACCAACGGAAGCATTCACGTTAGCTGATCACCCCACGCGAGCACCAAGGTTGGTCAACGCAATCTCGACTAGGTGGCCCCACCTGCAGGATGTAACCGTCGTAAACTGAGAAGACGACGAAGTGGATCTCCCCATCGGCTGCGACGTACCAGAGGCACATTGGGTACTTGACCAGAGAGTGGGCGACCGCCAGGAACCTCATGCCGCACGCACGGCTCTGGGATGGATGTTATACGGTCCAGTAGGGGTACGTGGCTCCCTGAATTACGTATCAGCCGAAATGCACCGCACAGAGTATCGATAGCAGTGGCTGTATGAAAAGGAGTTTCAGACATCGGATACTAGAGACTATCGTGGCCTGAATCTTTTCTCTTTGGAAAATAGTTGACGTCGAGGGATCTTATAAAATCGGTCGAGGTAATGAAGGGCTTTTCTGGCCTGGGACCAGATAGTCTAAACTCCTTCGCTTCTATACATGACAATTGTAAAGTCCAGCCACCGGAACGTTCGAGCGACGCGTAGCAACCAATTTCGACACAATTCAAAACAAAGTCGATTCCAAATAGCTACGGTACTATATACAACAAATTAATTAATTTTACAATAATCAAACCTCAATAGTGTTCCTTCTGGGCTCTTTCGCTCCAAATTGGAAAACAAATCAACAACTGCAGCTGGGTTACAGCCAAAGGTTAGATACAGAAGATAAGATTACCAAATACAGTCACAACGAAGTTCAAACTGAGCGACTCTCGCTCGAGGCAACGGTAGGAGTCCGGTTTGTAACAAAGGCTTAGAGAAATAAAACAAACAATCGGAATTCCAGCAAATATAGTTCATACGAATGATTAATGTCGTTTGTAACATGGATGCTAATGCATGGAATGGGGTTTCCTGAACTCCTTTACACCGGCCCCCAAAATCCGACCCGGATTTTTTCCCGTGCACCGCTAGGTGTGGTCGGCCTCATGCATCGGCTCGCCCTACGGTTCCCCAATACCTAAAACTGGTCACCGTCAATAGCAGCTCCCAGTCGGACAAGTGGATCAACTCTCAGTGGTCCCTCCCGGTTCGGCAGATCCGAAGACCCGCCTCCCACTTGAGGAAAGTTGGCCTCTGAACTTACACCACCAGTGTCCGGTTCGCCCTCAATAAGACAAATCTTTCTAATGTCACGGAGCACTAATCCTTCATTAGTTCGCACTGTTGCCGTTCGTACCAAGCCATCGTCCGAAACTGAGATGTTTTCGATTACTCCTATCGGCCACCGGCCACGCGGCAAAACCTCCGAAACTAGGAGCACTACATCACCCGATCTAAAATTGCGTTCTCGAGTTATCCACTTCTGCCGCTGTTGTAATAGTGGAAGATATTCCCTGATCCATTTCTTCCAAAACACAGACGCTAGGTAGTTTGCCTGCCTCCATTGACGAACCATTCTATCGCGCAACGAATCCGTCGGAATATCTCGTGGGTTCGCCCTCAGGATAAGCAGGTCATTGGGCGTGAGTACTGGCAGATCACGACAGTCCGAGGTCAAAGGCACTAGCGGTCGTCCGTTTACTATCCGCTCACTTTCCGTGAGGAATGTCAACAGTATTTCGTCAGTCATCGGCTGCTCGTCACAAACTGAAAGAAGTACTCTTCTAACCGAGCGCACCATGATCTCCCATATGCCACCACGGTGACTAGCATGTGGAGGATTGAAGTGCCACTGCACGCCCCGTTGCAACAATCTATCGGCAATCTTATCACTAGACCAGTTTTCCATTAGGTTCTTCAATTCCCTTTGAGCCCCAACAAAGTTTGTACCGTTATCACTAAAAATCTCGGACGGTGCTCCTCTCCTCGACATGAAACGCAGTAATGTCATGATGAATGAATCCGTGCTTAGAGAATAAGAAACTTCAATATGTACCGCACGCATCTGGAGACAGGTGAAGATGCATCCATATCGTTTCTCCATGCTGCGCCCATGTTTAACCGCAAATGGGCCGAAGTAATCTATTCCGACGTACTTGAACGGAAACCAACCTTGTTGGACTCTAATGGCTGGTAGAGGAGCCATCATCTGTTTACCCACAACCGCCAAATGCTTCCGGCATTTCCAACATCCTCCAAGTACTCGCTTGACGGCAGCTCCCCCCTGTACAATCCAAAATTTTTTGCGAAGTTTCGCGAGTAACTGAGAAGGTCCTGCGTGTCCTTCCATCGCGTGGTACCATCGGATTATCGAGTCTGTAATCGGGTGAGTCTTGGGTAGTATCACCGGATGTTTCACACCCCGAAGCTGACTGGAGTAGTTCAGTCGTCCTCCAACACAAATAATTCCATTTAATAAAATTGGATCGAGTTTTAATAGAGTCCTGTTCATCGGAGATTTGTTAGTGCATAGGTTATTGCTCCTGTCTCGTAGCCATTTTAACTCTTCGCCATAGACCTTAGCTTGTACAATCATAATAACACTTTCCTCCGCTTTAGCAATGTCGTGTAACTTCAACGGCCCAGTTGTCAATCCTAGATCCGTGCGCCCGCCTCTCATGACTGCAACGTACATTTTAAAACGGGTTAACCACGCTACCGACTTCAGCAAGTGAAACCAACTGGAGTGCCTAGCTAGAAGTGCGTCCGACCATGTATCCCGCAACACTGTGAGAACTGTACTCGAAAGCTGCTTCAACTCAACGTTTGGTGGTGCTGCATCAAACGTAGGCCAGGTCGGCTATGAGGTTTCATCGCCCATCAGGAATTTAGGACCTTCGAACCAGCAGCTGATATCACTCGGTGATGTTGTGCCTCTTGATGCCAAGTCTGCGGGGTTAGCCTCCGATCTGACATGCCGCCACTGCCAGGGTTCCGACCACTGATGGATTTCAGCCAAACGGTTCGCAACGTACGTACTAAATCTCGTTTTAGTGTTGTTTATGTAATGCAAAACTATAGCAGAGTCCGTCCAGTAGTAGGCCTTACCAAACTTGATTCCAGTTTCTTCCATGAGCATCCCAGAAACTCTAACGGCCAGTCTTGCTGCGGCTAACTCCAAGCGCGGGATCGTTATGGTCTTCAGAGGAGCTACCCTTGACTTAGAGAACAATAGGGCACAGTAGGGGGCTATGTCCCTTGAAACCATTCTGAAATACGCCACCACCCCATAGCCAACTTCAGAAGCGTCACAAAATACATGAAGCTGCACACCTTCGTTCAGCGAGTTACCTCTAATAATGGGACGCTGAATTTTGAATGCGCAAAGTTGTTCCATACTTCTTAACCACTCATTCCAGCATCGTAGGGGTCCTTCTCCAATTGGATCGTCCCAACCAAGCTTCAAGCGACACAGTGATTGCAATAACACCTTGCCTGGCAGAATGAAAGGTGAAACCAACCCTAGCGGGTCGAACACGGATGATACTATAGACAACAAGCCACGCCTTGTTTGAGGTTTTTCGCGTGTTGAGAATGAAAACTGGAACGTGTCTTCTATTGCGTTCCATTCTAACCCCAACGTCCTCTCCGGCACAGGCGCGCAATCATCTATTTCCAAAGTGGGATGGGCGAGCTCAGATTTTGGTAAAATATCCAGCACCTCCTTACGATTACACACCCACTTATGAAGCCGGAATCCGCCTCGTGATAGTGACTCACTCATCTGGATAGCGAAAACTCTCGCATTCTCCGGTGTGGGCAAAGAAACAAGACAGTCGTCTACATAGAAGTTGTTATACACTGCCGTGGAGACGTAATCCTCATACTGTCCTCCCCAATCGTTTGCCGTGCGACGTAACGCGAAATTTGCACAAAATGGGGAGGAAGTGGCACCAAAAGGGTGGGCATTCATCTGATATTCAACAGGATTACCACCTAGTCGACCATTTTCCCACCACAGGAACCTCAGTGCTCCTTTGTCTCTCGTTGGCACTCGAACCTGCATGAACATTTCTTCAATATCCGCAGCCAACGCGACAGATTCCTTTCGGAAACGAAGCAACACTCCAACTAAGCTTGCTGTCGTATCCGGTCCCTGTAGCAAGTAATCATTCAAGGAGCGTCCCTGGAATGCAGCCGCGCAGTCAAACACCACCCTGAACTTGCTAGGCTTTTTAGGGTTTGTAACTGCGTGATGTGGTAAGTACCACTTTGGCTCAAACCCCATTTTTAGCTGTACATCGGGAACTAACTGGGCGTGGCCCTTGCGCACATAACCCTCTATTATTGTAGAGTATTTTTCAAAGAATTCAGGGTCACGCGCAAACCTTTTCCTCAGACCGTTCAATCTCTCTTTGGCCACAATATAGTTATTTGGAAGTCTCACTTCGGGATTCCTCCACGGGAGTGCAACTTCATAGTGTCCGTTCAACCAGGTTATGGCATTGGAAACCATATCGACGGCCTGTTTGTCCTCTAATGAAGGAGAGTTTTCTGACGCACACCCATCGCAGAATTCGGCGTTGTATAGTCGATCGATCTGTTCTGCTGAGGGATCGATTCCCCTCTCAATGTAGTTTACTGTTCTCGCAAAGTGTGGTTCCTGGTTTATCGGACCAAGAACAATCCATCCTAAAATCGTCCGCACAGCATAGGGTTGTTTTCTTTTGCCGCATCTTTGCTCTAATGCCCAATGTGCTTCTGGGACGTCGGCACCTATCAGGATTCGCACTCTCGAATCTTCCAGATTCCGTCTTTGGACGCAATGTAGGTGAGGCCAGGATAAAATGTCCGCATCTGTGCAGTACTGCACTGCTTGGATTGGTAACCTATCAACACAAAATGCTCTCTCTACATTCACGAAATCATTCTCTGACAATGAGTTCAGTCGCAGCTCCGTTATTCCCGAATTCCAAGTGGTAGTCCCATTTACGGTCGAAATCGAAAGTGAGGTCGGGGATGCCTTCAGGCCCACCAGCTCCATAATGTCCTTTTGTATTAGAGTCACATCAGACCCGCTGTCCAGCAGAGCGTAGGTCTCCACGGAGCCCCCCGGTCCGTCTACTCGCACTGGTAGCACACCTAAACTGACCCGACATTCTGGCCTAAGAGTAGCCGCACAATTATTGGTCCACTGCCCATGCCCTTTCGCACTGTCCGTACCCAGCTTATCCAGCTGCGGCCCTTGTGTTGTATCTTGCGTGACTTGATCGGCACCTTGCTTCTGTGCAACATGCAGTAGAGGGTGGTGCCGTTTCAAACAACCTGATGTTGAACATGGTTTTGAAACAGAACAGTTGCTGGACAGATGTCCACACTTGAGACACGAAAAACAAGCCTTGATTTCTTTGATCAATGCCCAACGACCGGGTATATCACGAGACAGGAATCGCTGACATTCCTCAAGTGTGTGTATTCCATTACATACCGAGCACCTGTTAGCTGCGACCAACAAAGTACTACCCTGATTTGGCGTGAACCGTGTCGCTTCTGGACGCGGGTTTTGTGCATAATTCCTCCAACTGGATGACCGCGAATACCCCTGAGCCTTGCTATTGGCGGCAAGTTTGCCAAACCTACTTCGAGCAATCCGTGCCTCACGGGACACTAGGTGCTGCAGATCTTGGAACCTCGGTTCGACTCCTCTTCCCAAAATATCATCAACGGTCCTAGCCCACAAATCCTGGAGACGCGTTGGTAGCACTCGAGTGATACGTTCCATAGTCTGCAATGAGTTGAGGTCTGACATGCAATTCATCTGCGTGAGGGCAACTTCGCAGTTCAGCATTTTTAACGACAATTTGGTCAGGGCATCCGAATCTTCTGCCAGAGGCTTTAAACCTTGCAGCAAGCCGTCAATCAGTGAACGAGCCACTACATGATCTTGTCCATACAGATCCTTTAGGATTTCCCTAGCCCTATTGTATGCCAGTGTTGGAGGCAACATAACACATTCGGCAATCGCATCCCTTGCTTGTCCCTTGCAGTAATGCATCAAATAAAGTAGGCGCTGTCCATCGTCTCGAACTCTACCTTCGACGTAATATTCGAACTGTTTCACGAACCTCCAGTACGTTGACGAGCAGCCCGCGAATGACTCCAGTTCCACCCTAGGCAAGTCCAAACGATAATCCGCTGCAGGTTTCACCATTGGAGCCAAGCTTGTTTTTTGTGGTGCGTCGTTCTGCACGTAACAATCACCTAAGTAACGAGAAAGATGTTCACTGACCATTACTCCACCCTTGACTTCATCTCCGTTGACTAGATTTTCTTCTTCCTCAGCGAGTGCCAAACGCAGTTTCGCCATTTCCGTCTCATTCCTCACCTGGAGCAGCTTACGTTGCTTATCTAACTCTAACTGTTCTACAACCTGCTTCTCCTTCAACTCGGCTAACAACAGATCAGCTCTAGCTCTATGGGAAACCGAGCTAACCCTAGAACAACCTGATATACTAGAGCCTGAGCAAGAAACATGACCAACACCTACGGGCAAAAGGGTTTGGTTCACCTGCGGGGTATTGTCCTTTGATTCGGAACGGTTTGCCGATTTGCTGCGTAATTTCACGTCTCAGCAATTGCCAAGGATATTGAGTACTGTAAAGTCCAGCCACCGGAACGTTCGAGCGACGCGTAGCAACCAATTTCGACACAATTCAAAACAAAGTCGATTCCAAATAGCTACGGTACTATATACAACAAATTAATTAATTTTACAATAATCAAACCTCAATAGTGTTCCTTCTGGGCTCTTTCGCTCCAAATTGGAAAACAAATCAACAACTGCAGCTGGGTTACAGCCAAAGGTTAGATACAGAAGATAAGATTACCAAATACAGTCACAACGAAGTTCAAACTGAGCGACTCTCGCTCGAGGCAACGGTAGGAGTCCGGTTTGTAACAAAGGCTTAGAGAAATAAAACAAACAATCGGAATTCCAGCAAATATAGTTCATACGAATGATTAATGTCGTTTGTAACATGGATGCTAATGCATGGAATGGGGTTTCCTGAACTCCTTTACAACAATCCTGACGTTGAGTCCATTTATTGATGTTTGCCACCTCGGTTGTGCTAGCCACCAACAACCGCCGATGACTTTTCCTACTCCACACCATGACGATACAGTTGCACTTACCTTGCTCCTCATTAACGCTCGCTCATTACTGAATAAAACCCATACTCTCCATAATATAGTACTTTCCTTCGACTTTGACATCATTGTCATAACCGAAACCTGGCTAAATGATTCTGTCCCATTGGACCAAATTGCTATTGCTGGTTATCAGACCTTCATGAAAAATCGTCGTCGTCGTGAAGGAGGCTGTCTAATCCACGTTAAAAACAGCTTGCCTACCATTCCTCTCTCTGATCCAGTACTGAACTCTATTCAGGACTCAATATGGGTAACGGTTCTTCTGGCCAACTCTCCACTCCATATTGGTTGCGTTTATCGACCACCCAATTCAAACATCACGGACCTCGCCCACGTAGTCAAAGCCTTTGACCACTTTGCACTATTACCCTCTTCGTCAAAACTCATTGCTGGCGACTTCAATGCACCTAATATCCGCTGGGACACCATGTCATCACCCCAATACTTCACGAGCTTCGTTTCGACCATACGCGCAGGGCGCTGGGTCCAGCACGTAATGACTCCAACCAGAGGTAACAGCATACTTGACCTGATATTTACCATTGGCTTATCGCATGTGGTGACTACCACCCTCAACCTTTTCCCAGGCAGTGACCATAGAATGGTATCTTGCAGATTCACAGCCAGACCCATAGACCCTATATGTAGTTCATCCCAACAGCCCCTGCATAAGATCAACTGGATGAACCTCAAGCCTATGCTTCGATCCCTCAACTGGGATGACTACTTCCTACAGCACAACACTCAGCTTGCTAGTGACGTACTCTACCATAAGCTGCATAGCTGCTTGTCAGCAATCACCACCATCGGGACCAACCGCTCTCAAACCCACAGTTCCTATCAAACAAGGCTGCAAAATAAACATGCAAAACTGCAGAAGATCTACAATAAAACCAAGGACTTCTCCATACTATTGCAACTCCACTCTCTCTCTGTAACCATCAGTCTTCGGACTAATGAACTCCAGAAAAAGCAGGAGCTTTCGGCCTTGAAGTCCTTTGACAGATCGTACCGATTGTCCAGACTGCTAAAGAGCAGAAATCAGAGAGAGCCTACAGGGATACCCTATTTAATTTTGGGGAATAACACGCAAATTAAATCTGCAGCTGAAATCGCTTAGGCCCTCAATACCTTCTTTTCAGAATCCATGACCACTGACGCCACTTCAAATCCACCACCCGTACCCCTCATAACCGAGCAAATTCTCCCTGACATTGAATTCAGTTTGAGCGACGTGGCCCTCCTACTGATGCGTGTTAGACCCTCCTCCCGCCCTGGCTATGACGGCATCCCCCCAGCACTCTTTCATCTTGGTGGAACTGACGCCGCGGCTATCTTTATGAATCTCTATAACTTATCCCTTAAAAATTGCACTTTTCCATCCCAGTGGAAAACTTCAACCATTATTCCTATCCACAAAAAGGGTCCAGTGCATGACCCTTCAAATTATCGTCCTATTAACCATACCCCTTTAGCTGCCAGGATAATGGAGCGTTTAATTAAGCAGCGGATGTCCGATTATCTCATTTCGCATAACCTTATTCACAGCGGTCAACATGGCTTCCTAAAGTCACGTTCTTGTACCACATGCCAGTTTGATTTCTTCAATCTACTGACCACGGCAGCCGACGACGGAAAATCTATGATTATCATCTACCTCGATATGACCAAGGCATTTGACCGAGTTCCTCACTCCCGGTTGTTAACAAAACTCCGGGCCTACGGTATCCATGACCCGCTTTTATCATGGATCACTTCCTACCTGTCGGATCGAACCCAGGTTGTATATGCTAATGGTCATCTATCGCAACCGACGCCTGTCACTAGTGGAGTCATACAAGGAAGTGTACTTGGTCCGCTATTTTTCTTACTCTATATTAACGACATTTTCTCGATTGTGCAACACGGCACACCTTTCCTGTTCGCCGACGACATCAAAATCGTTTATGAGTTCCGCCATCAAGATTTGAGTACAGCGCTGTCTGAAATAGGTAATGATCTTGAGAAACTTGATCGATGGTGCACTTCATGGCAGATGTGCTTCTCGACATCCAAAAGTTTCTACACAACCTACAGATGTCAAGTCCCCCTCGGAACTCTGTCACTGAACCAAGTACCCATCGCCCCAAGCTCATCAGTAAAGGATCTTGGGCTTCGATACACTAACAATCTACAATTCTCGGAACATGTCTCATTTCAGACGGCCAGGGCCAGACAGATAATAGGACTAGTCCTCAGCTCATTCAAAATGAAACATAGTATTCTTCTTACATACCAATCCCATGCTAGACCCCACCTCGAATATTGCCCTATAATCTTCTCCGGAATATCTAAATCTGATAGAATACGCCTGGAGAAAGTTCAGCGCACCTTCACCAAGAAGCTCATAGGATACTCTTCTCCACTGAGCTATAAAGAGCGATGCACTCTATTAAAACTTGACCCCGTATGGCTTAGACATGTCAGGCTTAATTTGTGTTTTCTATATAGACTTATTCATCGCTCTGCGTTCACTTCTACCAACTCTGCACAATTTTCACTACCCTCATCTTATCCTCTGCGCCACAGAGACTTCAGTCTGACCATCCCACAGTCCAGGCTGGCAATAAGATCCAACTTCTTTCTCATTAAATATTCAAAGCTTTGGAATAAGCTACCCCTGACCATTCGCAAATGTACGTCAATAACCCAGTTTAGCCATGCCCTTAAATCACAACTTACCGTTAGTCATATGATATCTTTGACTAACGCCAGCATATCTGAGGATCGAGCCTATGAAGAAGGCATCGAACTTTAGAACCCTAGCTTCAGCCTCTCCTCCCGCTTTCTGCTATCCGTCGAGCTGGCCTTCAAAAACGGGTTCCACTAATAGGATCATGGCACCATACCTCAAGCCTACCATTTTCTGTCTAACGACAGACGCCAGACGTAACATTCATTATCATTTTTTACGTACAACCTACATTACAGAAGGATACAGTTTTGTCGTTTACAACTATAGGTAGCTAGATGCCTGCCGGTTCTCGCTACTCACCCACGTTCACCTACTATCACCTGACCCCTTTACAACCCTGCCTCATCTAATTCAGTAGCCGGTCTTCACAACTTTGTCTAAACGATTACTGCCTATTTCGCTATATAGCACTAGGGCTGCCATGTAAAACAACTTTCCTCTAACCGAAGGTTTTTAGTCATTGATGTTTTCCCCTAGCACCAAATTGTTCAGTGGTGCTGGGTCCTAAGATATTAAGCCCCACCACCCAATACTTCGCTCCTTGATCCTTCGACTCTTCTCTTATTTATTCTGGCTTCCGCTCCTCTCAGCTTCCTTGCCTGGCCGTAATTCGCATGTAGATATTATTTTATATATAAACATATATGTAAGAACGTAGAGAAAAGCGCCCGTATTCTTCGCCCAAGTATGTTTTCCCCCCTTTTCGTAAGAAAGCGGCATTCCTCTTGTCCTAGAATCCGGCCTACTCTCCAGTTTACAGCCTTAACGAACAGCAACCTGCAGCATTAGACCTGTAGATACCCCACGATAGGACTTGTCATACATCTTCCGGATCTATCATATAAGCTAGCCATTCGGGTTCTGGTGTGTCCTAGCTGCTTCTTTGTGACCTGTAAAACACCACTGTGGGATTCGTCATATATCCCCTAGACCTATTATGTAAACTTTCCATTCGAGGTTCTTCGTTTTGCCCAGCAGCTTTCTCACGTAGCCCTCAGACCCTAGTCCAAATGCACTTCCACGACTTTATTAACTCATAAAGATAAGACTTCCCGGTGAACGGCCGATTCGGTAACCAATAACTTTGCCTAGTAGTATAATACCAGTTAGCCCTCACGAACACCGGACCACAATACCAACGACCCCACATTTAACTAAGACCATTGTGCCTCATTTCCAACATCCGTACTCTCGTTATTTTGCTCACGCTAACCCTCAGCTGGAACATCTCCCAGACTGCGATCCTCCCTTTTTCAATTTCAGAACCACCCGGCCATCACGTTGCCTGGCTGTAATATATCGTGCAGACAGCTTGTCTTTTTCTCTGCCCGTCTACAACCACACCAAAGGCTGGCTACCGCGAATACGATCTAGCAACGGGGTTCACCCAAAACAAGTCCTGGTATCACTGCATACGTTACTCTGAGGCTTACTGAAGAATTCTCACTACAAGACCCTCCCGATGTCGAAGCTGCCGTGCGAGGACTTCTAATTATACTGTGATCGGTCCAGATTCGGCGATGCCCGCCTCTTTTCCATGGGAAAGCGAACAAAACCGCAGTCAACCCTTGCCCAAAAAGCCCAACATGAACACAGAAAACCCACAGGAAACTCAACAAAATGATGTATTTGCTTATTTACCAGCATAACCTGCCTATTGCAAAGGTCTTTACTCTTGTCTTGCCTTATTTTGTTCCGCATGGACACGACATTCCGATTGTTGTTTATTCCTTCCTGGAACTCCATCCATCCTCCACCAGCGGCGAACTGCTGACAGCAGATGACACACATCACCTCTCACGAAAATTGTCTCACCTTTTCAAGGGGTACTATTCCTTTTCACATCCGCAAGTCTATGAAAATTAGTATTCCTCTGCGAACCTTCGTGAAATTCTTCCCTGCCTCCTTTGTCTCAACGTCAATTACCTTTTTAAGTGAACATAAATATGCAGTGCCGACCATTTCTTCGCATTATTCTTGTAAATATCGTATTTCCTGCGTCCTAAGCCAATGTCCGTCTGAACCTTCCTATATCCGGCTGATTCACTACTATTGCCGCCGTTGACTTGAAATCAATTAGTGTTCGCCGTGTGTTCTTTGCTCGTTTTGATTCATTAAAACTCTCGGCAGCCTTATTCCATTGTTACCGTGAGTTGCTAATCTCTCCTTCAATTTTGTGAAATTTTCCATTTCATTCAGTGATATTGTAAACTCTGATCATGCTTACATGCGTGCTTCTTGACCACGGTCTAGAAATATACCATTATTATTATATCCTTATTCTGGGTCTGCGTGACGCGCGTGCTCCTTGCTCGCACGTCACAATTCAGTTCTCGTTTTTTGAGTCCTTGTGATTGCATAATTGAGGTTTGTATCCGTTTCGTGTCGTTGTTCATCTAACAATCTAGTATCGTATAATTTCGCGGATAATCGCCTTCTGATTTCGGGATACGTTGTGAATTTGGCTACGCATTGCTCAAACGTGTGTGTTACAGTACTCAATAGATCAATTTGGAACGAGAAAAACACGCAAAATGCCAAGAAACGGATCAAAGACATTGGAACCTGTACAGGAAGTAATACGGCAAGTCACTGGGGAGGTCTTGTGTACCTATGATTCTTTAGTTAATGTTAGATCGCCTAGTCCTGTCAGTGCTAGTTCATGTGTTATTGAGGGCAACATGGATTGTCAGGATGTCGATCTATTTAGGCTGAGGATATTAGACCTACAACAACAACTGTTATCGGCTAGGCAACAGGCCCACGAAGCAGAACATAAGTGTAGACAGAAAGAGCGTGAGCATGAGACCAACAACTACGACACTTCCGATAGATCAGGGCACAATAAAATAGGAAACTTCACGCCGGTCGCCGACCATAAAGCACCAACGATCGATTGGCCAAGAGTAGAACTGACGGTTTTCGACGGGCGATCTGAACACTACTGCAAGTTCGTCAAGCAGTTCGAAACCTTCGTCGGAAATAAGGTAACCGATCCCGGGCAAAGGCTTCTCCATCCGACTCACTACTGTCGAGGCCGAGCAAGGGAAGCTATCGACGGGTGTACCATGCTCGACCCGGAACAAGGCTACACCCAAGCAAGGAAGCTTCTAAGGGACCTGTTTGGTCAACCTTTCGAAGTAGCCCGTAACCTAATAGAGGGCGTGATGGTAGAGGCAAAGAGAACCAAGGGCGACGTCTATACAATGGCCGACCTGATGATCAAGATGCAGAACTGCTCAATAGCCCTCGACCATTAAGGTGACAGGGCTGACCTCGATGCAATGCACACTTTGGAAGGCATAGTCCGTCACCTCTCTCCCGAACTGCAGGGCCGGTGGGCGGAACACAAGTAATGACTGCCGGCCGGTTGAGGTTGCAACTCATCTCTTTGGACACTAACGAGCAAATCGAACCAACGGAAGCATTCACGTTAGCTGATCACCCCACGCGAGCACCAAGGTTGGTCAACGCAATCTTGACTAGGTGGCCCCACCTGCAGGATGTAACCGTCGTAAACTGAGAAGACGACGAAGTGGATCTCCCCATCGGCTGCGACGTACCAGAGGCACATTGGGTACTTGACCAGAGAGTGGGCGACCGCCAGGAACCTCATGCCGCACGCACGGCTCTGGGATGGATGTTATACGGCCCAGTAGGGGTACGTGGCTCCCTGAATTACGTATCAGCCGAAATGCACCGCACAGAGTATCGATAGCAGTGGCTGTATGAAAAGGAGTTTCAGACATCGGATACTAGAGACTATCGTTGTCTCAAGAGGATCACTTCGCTTTACAAACGGTGCGGCAAGGCACAAGATGCCTTAAAAAACAGCTCGAGGTTTCCCTCCCATGGCGCAAATCTGCTGACCTGTGGACTGATAACAGAAACTGTGTTCTCCAACGACTACTACGACTGAAAGAACGCTTCATTCGAGACCAGGATCTGTGGGAACGATACGCATAATTAATGAAGCGAAATGAGGCTCCCGGCTACGTTGAAAACGTGCCTGCCAACACCGACGGCCGAAAGGGTATCTGGTATCTACCTCACCACCCGGTTATCAACCCCAAGAAACCCGAAAAACTGCGGGTGGTTTTCGACTGTGCGGCCAAGTTCCAGGGCAAGTCGTCAAACGATCGCCTACTACAGGGACCTGACTGGACCAAGCCACTCATCGAAGTTTTGTGCCGCTTCAGAGTGAGCAGAGTGGCCTTGTCCGCCGATATCCGGGAAATGTTTCACCAGGTGAAAATACCGGTAGGAGAACGAGATGCGTTGCGTTTCCTGTGATGGAAAGAGAACGACCGGGACAAAGCAGTGATAAATTATGGGATGACCGTCCACCATTTCGGAGCCACATCGTCACCGTTCTGTGCGAACTACGCCCTTCGGGAAGCTGCGAACAAACACGAAGATCTGGTCCGTCGGTTGGTGGCAGATAGCGTCAGCAGAAACTTCTACGTGGATGAATATCCTGGGTCATTCGATGATGCAGACTCAGCCCTAGCGCAGTTCAGGGGCTTAACAAGATTGCTGGGAGGAGACGGCTTCCATCTGACGAAATGGATGTCGAACGCTTCAGAAGTGCTCAAAGTCATTCCGTACCACGAGAGGGCTGAAAGGGCTAGAGATTTGGGCGGCTCTCCACTCCCTGCCGAACGCACTCTAGGGATACAACGGAACGCGGAAACGGACGACTTTGTCTTCAAGGTAAACGTTCCCGAGTTGCCAGTAACCCGTCGTGGTATGCTTTCTGTCGTCCGTAGTTTGTTCGATCCGCTCGGTTTCGTCTCCCCCTGGCCGTTGCCCGGAAAGATCCTGCTGCAGCGGCTGTGCCGTAAAAAAGTTGATTGGGACCAGTCACTGAACCGAGACGACCGGCTGGACTGGGAAGAGTTTCTGAACACCTTAAACAAACTAGGTGACACATGGATTCCATGAAGTTTGCCCCTGGTCGTGCAGCAGGGACAGGGGAATTGCACGCCTTTTCTGACGCATCTGAGGTCGGTTACGGAGCCGTGGTATACGGACGATGGTGCACGGGGGATGGCCAGTGTGCTACAAGGATCCCGTTTGCCAAATTCGCGTTGCTCCACTGAAGACGGTTTCGATCCCGCGCCTTGAACTTAGCGCAGCCGTGTTAGCGGTCAGGGCTGTACAAGGAGTGAAGAGACGCTTCGACTTCTACATTTGGTCGGCTAGTTTCTGGACGGACTCGACGACGGTACTGTACTACATTACTAACGTCAGGGGCCGTTTTAGTTCTTTCGTGGCTAACCGGCTCACGATCATCCACGACGAATCGGCTGTGAACCAGTGGAAGCATGTCAGGTCTGGCGATAACCCAGCGGATCTGTGCTCCCGGGGTGTGACCAACTTTCGGCATCTCGACACGTGGACTGGAGGACCGAAGTTCCTGCAAATGCCTGAACAGGACTGGCCCGTGTTCGAATTAAAACCCCCTACGGAAGTAAAACTGGAGATCAAAGGCGTAGTGATAGCGGCCAACTTCGTCAAAGCGACATCCATTCTATCACAATTGGTCAGGTTTTCTTCCTGGATGAAGACACTTCGTTCATTATTTTGGTTGTCATGGTTCAAAGAGCATTTTCCGGTCATGAAAAGAGTCCGCCTTTCAGGCCGGGTAAGAGTGGGCCCGATAGGTCCCGATGAACTATGAGCCGCAGAACATGATATATTCGAGATGATACAACAGGAGGCTTTCACCCTGAAAGTCGAGAGGGCGGAAGAAGGGGGACCAATCGACAAAGGAATATCATCTCCAAGAGGCGAATTGAAGCATTTAAACCACAGTCTCATTAACGGACTACTACGGGTAGACCGCAGGCCGACCAAATCTCACCTGAGCTTTGACACGAAATACTACATATTACTACCGGGCTCAACAACCCGCGATAGAGCTAATGATCCAACAGGTCCACGCAGTGGAGGGACATGCCGGGGAAAGTCACGTGACAAGCGTCATTCGAAGGCGCATTTGGTTGCTGAGAGGAAAAGCGACTGTAAAACGCGTAATCCGACGTTGTGTGCAATGTAGGAGACGCAATGCCACGGCGGGCAAACAACAAATGGCCCGCAACCAGAATGCAGGATGACCGCGGGCTGGTGGCCGTTCAGTGACACCGGATTGGACTATTTCGGGCCCTTGTGGATCAAGTGCGGGAAGAGATTAGAAAAGCGATATGGATGTATCATGACGTGCATGAAGTCACGCTCGGTACATCTAGAGGTCGCGCATTCGATGACGACCGATTCCCTCCTACGGGCTTTGCAGTGGTTTATCGACCGAATAGGCGTGCCAGCCGTTATATACTCAGATAATGGGTCGAACTTTGTGGGAGCCCACTTGGAATTGCAGCGTTGGCACAAGAACATAAACAGAGACGAACTGCAGGATCGAATCGTGGTCTACGGAATACGACGGCATTTCAACGCCCCGCAAGCCAGCCACCGCGGCGGCGTATGGGAACGCATAGTCCGGTTCGCCAGACGGGTATTGCTGTCGATCATGGAGCAACAGCCGTCCGACGACGAGACGCTGAACACCGTCATGACTGAGTTAGAGAGAAGTCTGAATAACCGCCCACTGGTTCCAGTAATGAACGGCTACCCCACCCACTTGTCGCTCACTCGGAACGACTTATTGACGTTGAAGTCGAACGAGGGTTTCCAGGGGCTGGTAAACCTTCGTGGGAGCTACCTCCACGGATGGAAGCAGACCAACTGTCTTGCCAAGGTTTTCTGGAGGCGCTGGCTGCGGGAGTGCCTACCGTCTCCGCAGGCTCGACAGAAGTGGCTGATCAAAACGAGACCATTCAAAGATGGGGATGTGGTGATGATCACAGACAAACGCGCACATTTCAGCACCTGGTCCTTGGGGGTAGTTTTGGAAACTATCGAAAGCACTGACGGAATGATAATAAAGGTGAAGGTGAAGACAGCTAACGGCGCGATAATTCGTGACATACGCAGTATTAACCCACTCGAGAGTGAAGGCGGAGAAGCTGATGACGCTAAGGCCCAGTAGACTACTTCGCATTCGTCTTTGAGGTGGGTAAAGAAACCCCATACATGGAAGCAATCACGTCACACTGACGTATCGAACCATCATACACCCCGGCTCGCACTCATCTACGTTGTACTCGTTATACCACCTGGTCTCCGTCAAACACGTTACAGTGCTCACAATCTTTCGTTGACGTTACAGAAGGTTTTTTCCGATATGTGGTGATAAATGCGATTCCACTGCACATCCAGACACATACGCAAAACCCGATGCACGCTATGTCCCGCAACCCCTATCAAACATGTGGCGGTGTTCGCAATTTGCTTTTGTTGACGTTACTGAAATGTCTTTTGCATATGTGGAAGTAGCGGCGATTGCATCATACACACACACACTCACGCAAGCACATACAGCCAGTGCATGGCGGCTCTTCCAAGGACAGCTTCCATGTTTCCCCTTCATGCCCGCAATCGGTCAGTTGTTCTCGTGGAAGATGTAGAATAGCCCCGCGTCTATGTGGCCAACGGATTAGGTGCGACCATGAGTAGAACGTTGACGACAAGTATTAAGCACGCGCACTGACAGCAGGGCCTAGGTAGGTGGGAATAATCAGTATATTTATACCAAACACTTGACTCTGCTAAGGAGTCGGGAGGATTTTGGTGGGCGTTGTAACGACCGGTCGTGGGAAAATCCCCCCAAAACCGTTGCAGTTCCGTTTTTCTTAACATCACTCACTTGGTTACACCATTGACGTGTCTTTACGAACTGTTTGTTTTTATGGACCAATTGTTATTTGTTCGCGCCCAGAGCGCTACTTTGTCATATCCTTATTCTGGATCTGCGTGACGCACGTGCTCCTTGCTCGCACGTCACAATTCAGTTCTCGTTTTTTGAGTCCTTGTGATTGCATAATTGAGGTTTGTATCCGTTTCGTGTCGTTGTTCATCTAACAATCTAGTATCGTATAATTTCGCGGATAATCGCCTTCTGATTTCGGGATACGTTGTGAATTTGGCTACGCATTGCTCAAACGTGTGTTACAGGTGTTGCCCCCGAGAGCCAGGCAGGGGTAAATAATAAGAGACACCTAGGCGACGGAGCAAACGCGGTGGTGTTGTTTACTAACGCGTGTAGTGTAAGAAACAGATGGATGGAACTCGCCAAAACCTCTGGGGAGCACAAAGCGTCAGTAGATGTCGTAACGGAAACGTGGCTTTCTAAGGAATATTAAGTGCCAGGTCTAATAGGCAATTTTTTTACAGTCTGCAGGCAGGATAGAGAATAAGCTCGCCTTGGTGGAAGGGTAGCCGTCCTCACTAGGCCAGGTACAAACCACCTTGAGCCTCAGACCAAGATGTGCACTCACAGTGTCCAGTTGTGCACCGTTACGATCATCCTTCCAGGCAGAAGGGTTAACGTTGTCTGTATCTACAGGGCACCAAGCACTAAACGCGAAGAGGACGTTTGCTTACTGCTGACTTTGACTGAACTAGTTAAGGGCGCACAAAGGACCCTCATAGTGGGTGACTTCAGTCTTCCGCACATCGACTGGGTGGCAGCGGTCTGCATGCCGGGATCGAAGGAACAAACCTACTTAGAATAGCTGCTTACCAATGCCTTGAACCAGCATATCAGGAAAATACCAGATATAGGGCTGGATGAGTTCCATCCTTCCCGGACCCAGCAATGACGAAACTCCCCAACGATGTGTCTGGACTGCCTTATTGTGCACCTCTGGGCAAGAGTGACCACGTGTGTGTCAAAATTACCCTGCTCATGCGACAACCCAAGGTGCCCTCAAGGCTGGTCGGACTCTTCGGTAGTATAGACGTAGATAGGCTTCGTGATAGGGCGATGGGTTTGACCTGGGGCATGATAGATGGGGCTACTGTTGGGGAGGACTGGCGGGTCATGAAGGGATTCCCGTTTGTCCTACAGGAAGAGTTCCCACCCTTGGAAAAAAGGCATGGCGAGGGAAAACCCATGTGGTGGAAGGCTACAATAGCCAAGGTGAGTCAAAAGTAGAAACCGCAGCTGGAACCAGTACAAAGCTTCCGGCAGTCGGCTAGCCTGGAACCAATATACAAAGCTGAGAAGCGAGACTGTGAGCCTTCTGAGAACTTCCAGGAGGGAATTTGAGCTCAGATTGACCCAGTGCGCAGGGCGACAGCGGAAAAATTCTACAGCTATGCGCAGTCGAAGAGCTCAACAAAGAATGCCGTAAGTCCACCATCCACTATGGACCATGGTATTGTCACTGTTGATCAGGGCAAAGTAGATGCCTTGGGGGAATACTTTCGTAGAGTATATAGGGCAGATGGTGGGGTACGAGCCGATCTGGTTCTGGTGCATCCTGCTCCTCAGTTAAACGAGCTGGACCTCTCAGAGGAAAGTGTGCGTAAGTGCCTACAGGAATTAACCAGTCACAAGTCAGCGGCCCCTGCTATCACCAAGCCATTGGTGGATATCGTAGCTCCATCGGTACGCAGGTTGTGCAGGTTCTCGTTGGATCAGAGTAAGCTGCCTCAGGACTGGAAAGTCGCGACCATCGTGGCAACGCGTGAGGATGGATCTAAGTCGGCTATGCAGAAATGCAGGTCGGTTAGCCTAACTAGCATCCTATGTAAAGTCCTTGAGAAGATCATCCGTGCCCTAATCTGCCAGTACTTACTGGAGCACTCCAAGCTAAGTCCGGCCCAGCATCGACTCCCGAAAAGTAGCTCTCCTCTGGCCAATCTCTTGTGCTTCTTAAATGAAGTAACTGGACGACTGGGTGAAGGTAAGCAACTTGGGGTACGCTATCTCGACTTTAGAAAGGCATTCGACTCCGTTAATCGTCGCCTTTTGCTATGCAAGACGGAGACGTTCGGTGTAGGTTGGCCAGTACATAGATGGCTAGCGGACTTCCTCCCCGTAGGACATTTTACGTCAAGTTAGGGTACAGGTGCTCCAGTTCGGTGAATGTCACCAGTGGTGTACGTCGAGGATCCGTCCTAGGCTCGGTTCTATTCTTGTTGTTTGTTGACGAGCTGGCACTCGCTCTTCAATCGCTCAGCTTTATTTTTGCGGATGATGTGAAGATTTTTGGATCTGAAGGCGAAGTCAACTTGGGCAGTGATAAAGGTACTGTCCTAAACTTGGCATACAAATGGGACCCACCCCTTAAAGCCGAAAAAGCCTTTTGTTGTCAAGAGCAACAGAAAACCTAACTGTCGCCCATGACCAGAGGCTGTTCACCATGGAAGCACTCAGTAGGGTTAAAGACCCTGGGGTCATCATAAGCTCTGAATTTAAATCTTCGGAGTAGTGCAACGCTGCTGCACAAAAGGCTCGTGATGAGCTCTTCAGGCTGCTATCAGCATTGTCCTACCGGCAGCCAGAAATATTCGTGCCTATTCACATGGCTACAGTACAACCTCACTTAAAAAGTAGCTTGCAGGCTTGGTCACCCTTCCGCAAAAAGGACACCGCCTGCCTAGAGAAAGTTCAACCTCTTGCCACACGAATGATTGAAGGGCAGAGGGGTAAGACGCATGAGCGGAGACTCTGTGATCGGAATCTTTTCTCGTTGGAAAGGAGGAGACTTCGAGGGGATCTGATAGAAACGTCTAAAGTAATGAAGGGCATTTCTGGCCCTAGACCGGATAGTCTATTCCAAGTGGCTTTAGATTCCAGAACAAGGGGACCGAAAAAAAGCTGACAAGCGTCCGAGCTAGGATAATGACTAGATCTCACTTCTTCGGCAACAGGGTAGTGAAAAATGCGTCAGAACCGAGATCGGTTCGGGGTGTACCGAAAAATCGATGCGCCGTGTGAAATGTTACGGTAGAATTTTATCGTTTACTAACACAGCCTAGTCGAAATCGTTGGCAGGTTGACGGGTCATAACAGCCTGTTGATCTCAAATAACCCAACTATCACGGACACTAAATATGGACGGAGATCTGACCCCACCCTTACATTGAACACCAAAATACACAGACCAATGCACGAACACACTGTGACTATTACTCAACTGCTCTAAGCTATCTTTCCAGTTTCATTCGGTTGCAAACCAGTCCCGAGAAAGGTTACCCGTGGTGACCGAAACGTCGACAACCTACGAACGATTTTGACTACGTTGTGTTAGTAAGCAATAAAATTCTACCGTAGGGTTGTGAAAAGTTTTAACCGTCTGCCTGGTGGAATGATAAATCTGCAGACCGTCCAGTCCTTTGAAGGTGCCTTAGATCGCAAGGGGTACGAGATATTTCCTTGTAGCGAGCTTTGAGTATGTTTACTAGATGGATGACGGGGAGTACTGTGGTCCTTCTGGAGTATTTTTTAATCGGTCTTCGCCTAATGCATACAGTCTCAGTGAATATCGACCATGAACAACGTCTCTCGTAGTTGGTGTGCGATGAGGTTTTCCGTTTTCCTATCATTTTTGGCGGGGATTCGACGAAATACACTCGGCAGTGGTGGGTGCATAACTGGTGTGCACACCATCGAAGGAGTTCTGGACGCTGGATTGGACGTGGCCATTACCGGTCCTGTGCAAACTGTACTGAGCTGATCTAACTGCAGAAGACTGACCTCTGGTAAGAGTCAAAGTTCCCCCTTTCTTGATTGTCGGTACGTGCCCCCTTATGTAGCCACTCCCTAGCAGCCTAAATAAAGCCCCTCTGTGAACACGTGATTCCGTAAATCCGTTTAGTATTTTGAAGGCCACTATGAGGCCACCTCGTTTTCTTCTTTCTAGAGAGCAACTCTAGTTTATCCAACCTCTGTTCGCGGCACAAATGTATGTATTCTCCTAACCGCTGCATGAATCGCCGTTATAGCTGATCGAGAGCCTTGATATCACTCACCAAACAAAGCCTTCACGCTTCGACACAGTTTTCTAGATGAGACCTCATAAAAGGCTTGTACAGGGATAGTAAGACCCATGGTTTCCTAGAACTGACCGCCCTCCTCAACTGATGCGGGGCTGCACGTGCTTTCTGCAATGCTTCCCGGCACTGGCAACTTGGCTTAGGGTCAGCGCTTACCATCGCCTCCAGGTCCCGGGATTCTATGGTCTGAGCTGGTGCCTCCTGATTGTTCGATGGCCCCATATGTCGTGCTTGCCTTGATCCTTCCTCCCTGATGACTTGTTGGCGTTTGCCCAGATTGAAGGGAAGATCCCACGCCACTGACCACTGTTACACCCTGTCTAGATCACGCTGAACCGCCGCATCAGCTGGCGCTTCTGCCACCTTGAAGTCATCTACGAATGAGAGGCATGAGTCTTAAAACCCGTCCGCCAGATCGCTGATGAACGTCAGGAACAGCAGGGGTTCTAGGACTTAACCTTACAGAAGGCCACAATGCAGCCTCCCGTTGTCCGACAAATTGCCTCCCACTCTCCCCCGGAGAACTCTCTCTTTTAAGCTTTGCACAATCCACTTCTGTATTTTGGCCGGAAGTTGAAACGATTCCACCTCTGCCTCAAGCAGCTTGTGGTTAACCGAATCAAATGCCTTTTGGAAATCCAGGTGACAGTGTTCCACCCGTTTTCCTCGATCCAATCGACTGGTTACCTCATCCGAGAAACTTACTAGGTTGGAGAGAGGGGGCGCCTGTGCCTGAGCCCGCGCTGGTTGCAGTCACCTGCCTGTTCCTTTCTACATGACTCACCATTTTACCTCGTGGTATTCTTTAGGGAATTCAGGGCACTACTGGCCTTAGGTTAATCGGCCGGTAATTAGTACACGTGTCTCTGTATCTACCTTTATAAAGGGTATGATCGTCGATACAAACCAGTCTTCAGGTAGTACACTCCTGTCTAGTGACGTGTTGAACAGCCTAGCTAGGGGATCTGCCAGGATGGACGCTAGTTACTTCAGTCGCGTTGGTTGAATGTTATCCGGCCCCGCTGCCTTGGATACATCTAGCCGTTTCAGGCCGTTCAACACTCCCCCTGAGTTGATTTCTCTGTAATTCACTTCCGAGACTTCAAAAACCCTGGTCTCGGGTAGCCCCTAAGTACCCTGGTCCTGTCCATATACCTGATGAAAGAATTCCAACAGGGTCACTGCTTTTTCATACCTGCTTATTGCCCACACTCCGTGCGGGTTTCTGACCCCGACTACGGCTTTACGTAGCGCTGTCTCAGATTGAACGCAGTTAAAGTGTGCTTTCGGGTTGCCCTTGGCATTCTGCGCGATACTTTCCTCATAGTTGTTCCTGCAGTTTTTATGTATCTGAGATAGTCTAGTTCTCGTTGGTTTGAACTGTAGGAAGGCCCGGTAGCCGCTGGTACTTCCGCAAGTTTTGAATACTACTTGCTTCTGTTTTAAAGCCATTCTCACTCTGCTCACACGTAAGACACTTTTGAACTATGCGTAGCCAAATTAGCAACGGGCTCCAAAATCAGAAGGCGGTTATCCGCGAAATTCTACGATACTAGATTGCTAGATAAACAACGACACGAAACGGATACAAACCTCAATTATGCAATCACAAGGACTCAAAAAACGAGAACTGAATTGTGACGTGCGAGCAAGGAGCACGTGCGTCCAGAATAAGGATATGACAAAGTAGCGCGCTGGGCGCAAGCGAACAAGTGTTGGTCCGTTGAAACAAGCGGTACATGAAACAAGTCAGTAATGTAGTTAATTGAGTGATGTTAAGGAAACACGGAACCGCAAAGATTTTAGGGGGATTTTCCCACGACCGGTCGTTACAACGCCCATCAAAATTCTCCCGAATGTTAGAAGAACCAGAGGTTTGGAATAGGGGTACTGATCCTTCCTGTCTACCCAGACTCCGCTGTCAGTGCGCGTACTTAGAACCTTTTCGTCAACTTTCTACCCAAGATCGCACTCGAGCCGGTGGCCACACCGACGCGAGGTCACTCTACGTCTTCCATGGAAACGGCTGGTCGATGACTGGCATGGAGGCGAAACATAGGTGCTGTCCTCGGGTGAGCAGGTGCACCTCGACCGCGAGTTTTTTGTTTGTTCTGTTTGCGTGCGTGTGTAGGTGTCATGGGTGAGGTTGCGCTCCGGCACATGGGAAAATAGTAGCGACCGGGGATATCTTCCATAATGTCAGTGATAAATGAGGAACAATCAGCTCTGCAGCATGTTTTGATGGGGGTCATGAAGTGTAAATGTGTATTATGTAAGTGTGATTGGTGTGTGCCTGGGTATATGACAGAACCACAACTGCTACCACGTATGGGAAAAGCCTAGTGTAACGTGAACGAAAAACGGTGAACAATGCAACGTGTTTGACGGAGGTCATGAGGTATAAAACGTGCGTTATGTAAGTGTGTATGTTTCGGGGTGAATGATAGTCCAACAACTTAGTATGTTGTAAATGCCCCCACACATGGGGGTTCTTTTTGCCCACCTCCAAGATGCATGGGGGAAAGTCTGCTGGGTTTCCTTGTCATCGGCTTCTCCGTCTTCACTCCCGGGGAGACTGGTACTGCGTACGTCGTGGATTAGCGTTCCATCGGTGGCTTTCACCCTGCCAGTTCTTATCGTTTCGTCGGATCTTTCGATGGTTTCCATAACCACTCCCTAAGACCAGGTGCTGAAATGCGCGTGTTCATCTGCAATCATCGCTACATCCCCAACCTTGAATGGCCTTGTTTTGACTAGCCACTTCTGTCGAACTTGCAGAGCCGGTAGGTACACCCGAAGCCATCGCCTCAAAAAAACCTTGGCAAGATAGTTGGCCTGATTCCATCCATGGAGGTAGCTCCTAGGAAGGTTCATCGGTCCTTGGAAGCCCTCGTTCGATCTTAACATCAACAATTCGTTCGGGGTGAGCTTCAGATGGGTGGGGTCGCCTTTGGTTATTGGGACCAGTGGGCAGTCTTTCAGAATTCTCTCGACCTCAGTTATGACGGTGTTCAGCGTCTCGTCGTCGGGCTGCTGCTGCTCAACGATCGACAGCAATATTCACCAGGTGGAACGGATCAGGCTTTCCCATACGTCGCGGCGATTACTGGCTTGTGGAGGATTGAAGTTCCGTCGTATGTCATAGGCCAAGGTTCGCTTCTGCAGTTCGTCCCTGTTCAAAACCCGTAGGAAAGAGTGGGCTGTCATCGAATGCGCGACCTCTAGGTGTACCGAGCGTGACTTCATGCACGTCATGATACATCCATATCGCTTTTCTAATCTCTTCCCGCACTTGATCCACAAGGGCCCGAAAAGTCCAATCCGGTGTCACTGAACGGCCACCAGCCCGCGGTCATCCTGCATTCTGGTTGCGGGCCATTTGTTGTTTGCCCGCCGTGGCATTGCGTCTCCTACATTGCACACAACGTCGGATTACGCGTTTTACAGTCGCTTTTCCTCTCAGCAACCAAATGCGCCTTCGAATGACGCTTGTCACGTGACTTTCCCCGGCATGTCCCTCCACTGCGTGGACCTGTTGGATCATTAGCTCTATCGCGGGTTGTTGAGCCCGGTAGTAATATGTAGTATTTCGTGTCAAAGCTCGGGTGAGATTTGGTCGGCCTGCGGTCTACCCGTAGTAGTCCGTTAATGAGACTGTGGTTTAAATGCTTCAATTCGCCTCTTGGAGATGATATTCCTTTGTCGATTGGTCCCCCTTCTTCCGCCCTCTCGACTTTCAGGGTGAAAGCCTCCTGTTGTATCATCTCGAATATATCATGTTCTGCGGCTCATAGTTCATCGGGACCTATCGGGCCCACTCTTACCCGGCCTGAAAGGCGGACTCTTTTCATGACCGGAAAATGCTCTTTGAACCATGACAACCAAAATAATGAACGAAGTGTCTTCATCCAGGAAGAAAACCTGACCAATTGTGATAGAATGGATGTCGCTTTGACGAAGTTGGCCGCTATCACTACGCCTTTGATCTCCAGTTTTACTTCCGTAGGGGGTTTTAATTCGAACACGGGCCAGTCCTGTTCAGGCATTTGCAGGAACTTCGGTCCTCCAGTCCACGTGTCGAGATGCCGAAAGTTGGTCACACCCCGGGAGCACAGATCCGCTGGGTTATCGCCAGACCTGACATGCTTCCACTGGTTCACAGCCGATTCGTCGTGGATGATCGTGAGCCGGTTAGCCACGAAAGAACTAAAACGGCCCCTGACGTTAGTAATGTAGTACAGTACCGTCGTCGAGTCCGTCCAGAAACTAGCCGACCAAATGTAGAAGTCGAAGCGTCTCTTCACTCCTTGTACAGCCCTGACCGCTAACACGGCTGCGCTAAGTTCAAGGCGCGGGATCGAAACCGTCTTCAGTGGAGCAACGCGAATTTGGCAAACGGGATCCTTGTAGCACACTGGCCATCCCCCGTGCACCATCGTCCGTATACCACGGCTCCGTAACCGACCTCAGATGCGTCAGAAAAGGCGTGCAATTCCCCTGTCCCTGCTGCACGACCAGGGGCAAACTTCATGGAATCCATGTGTCACCTAGTTTGTTTAAGGTGTTCAGAAACTCTTCCCAGTCCAGCCGGTCGTCTCGGTTCAGTGACTGGTCCCAATCAACTTTTTTACGGCACAGCCGCTGCAGCAGGATCTTTCCGGGCAACGGCCAGGGGGAGACGAAACCGAGCGGATCGAACAAACTACGGACGACAGAAAGCATACCACGACGGGTTACTGGCAAGTCGGGAACGTTTACCTTGAAGACAAAGTCGTCCGTTTCCGCGTTCCGTTGTATCCCTAGAGTGCGTTCGGCAGGGAGTGGAGAGCCGCCCAAATCTCTAGCCCTTTCAGCCCTCTCGTGGTACGGAATGACTTTGAGCACTTCTGAAGCGTTCGACATCCATTTCGTCAGATGGAAGCCGTCTCCTCCCAGCAATCTTGTTAAGCCCCTGAACTGCGCTAGGGCTGAGTCTGCATCATCGAATGACCCAGGATATTCATCCACGTAGAAGTTTCTGCTGACGCTATCTGCCACCAACCGACGGACCAGATCTTCGTGTTTGTTCGCAGCTTCCCGAAGGGCGTAGTTCGCACAGAACGGTGACGATGTGGCTCCGAAATGGTGGACGGTCATCCCATAATTTATCACTGCTTTGTCCCGGTCGTTCTCTTTCCATCACAGGAAACGCAACGCATCTCGTTCTCCTACCGGTATTTTCACCTGGTGAAACATTTCCCGGATATCGGCGGACAAGGCCACTCTGCTCACTCTGAAGCGGCACAAAACTTCGATGAGTGGCTTGGTCCAGTCAGGTCCCTGTAGTAGGCGATCGTTTGACGACTTGCCCTGGAACTTGGCCGCACAGTCGAAAACCACCCGCAGTTTTTCGGGTTTCTTGGGGTTGATAACCGGGTGGTGAGGTAGATACCAGATACCCTTTCGGCCGTCGGTGTTGGCAGGCACGTTTTCAACGTAGCCGGGAGCCTCATTTCGCTTCATTAATTATGCGTATCGTTCCCACAGATCCTGGTCTCGAATGAAGCGTTCTTTCAGTCGTAGTAGTCGTTGGAGAACACAGTTTCTGTTATCAGTCCACAGGTCAGCAGATTTGCGCCATGGGAGGGAAACCTCGAGCTGTTTTTTAAGGCATCTTGTGCCTTGCCGCACCGTTTGTAAAGCGAAGTGATCCTCTTGAGACAACGATAGTCTCTAGTATCCGATGTCTGAAACTCCTTTTCATACAGCCACTGCTATCGATACTCTGTGCGGTGCATTTCGGCTGATACGTAATTCAGGGAGCCACGTACCCCTACTGGGCCGTATAACATCCATCCCAGAGCCGTGCGTGCGGCATGAGGTTCCTGGCGGTCGCCCACTCTCTGGTCAAGTACCCAATGTGCCTCTGGTACGTCGCAGCCGATGGGGAGATCCACTTCGTCGTCTTCTCAGTTTACGACGGTTACATCCTGCAGGTGGGGCCACCTAGTCGAGATTGCGTTGACCAACCTTGGTGCTCGCGTGGGGTGATCAGCTAACGTGAATGCTTCCGTTGGTTCGATTTGCTCGTTAGTGTCCAAAGAGATGAGTTGCAACCTCAACCGGCCGGCAGTCATTACTTGTGTTCCGCCCACCGGCCCTGCAGTTCGAGAGAGAGGTGACGGACTATGCCTTCCAAAGTGTGCATTGCATCGAGGTCAGCCCTGTCACCTTAATGGTCGAGGGCTATTGAGCAGTTCTGCATCTTGATCATCAGGTCGGCCATTGTATAGACGTCGCCCTTGGTTCTCTTTGCCTCTACCATCACGCCCTCTATTAGGTTACGGGCTACTTCGAAAGGTTGACCAAACAGGTCCCTTAGAAGCTTCCTTGCTTGGGTGTAGCCTTGTTCCGGGTCGAGCATGGTACACCCGTCGATAGCTTCCCTTGCTCGGCCTCGACAGTAGTGAGTCGGATGGAGAAGCCTTTGCCCGGGATCGGTTACCTTATTTCCGACGAAGGTTTCGAACTGCTTGACGAACTTGCAGTAGTGTTCAGATCGCCCGTCGAAAACCGTCAGTTCTACTCTTGGCCAATCGATCGTTGGTGCTTTATGGTCGGCGACCGGCGTGAAGTTTCCTATTTTATTGTGCCCTGATCTATCGGAAGTGTCGTAGTTGTTGGTCTCATGCTCACGCTCTTTCTGTCTACACTTATGTTCTGCTTCGTGGGCCTGTTGCCTAGCCGATAACAGTTGTTGTTGTAGGTCTAATATCCTCAGCCTAAATAGATCGACATCCTGACAATCCATGTTGCCCTCAATAACACATGAACTAGCACTGACAGGACTAGGCGATCTAACATTAACTAAAGAATCATAGGTACACAAGACCTCCCCAGTGACTTGCCGTATTACTTCCTGTACAGGTTCCAATGTCTTTGATCCGTTTCTTGGCATTTTGCGTGTTTTTCTCGTTCCAAATTGATCTATTGAGTACTGTAACACACACGTTTGAGCAATGCGTAGCCAAATTCACAACGTATCCCGAAATCAGAAGGCGATTATCCGCGAAATTATACGATACTAGATTGTTAGATGAACAACGACACGAAACGGATACAAACCTCAATTATGCAATCACAAGGACTCAAAAAACGAGAACTGAATTGTGACGTGCGAGCAAGGAGCACGTGCTTCACGCAGATCCAGAATAAGGATATGACAAAGTAGCGCGCTAGGCGCAAGCGAACAAGTGTTGGTCCGTTGAAACAAGCAGCACATGAAACAAGTCAGTAATGTAATTAATTGACTGATGTTAAGGAAACATGGAGCTGCAGTGGTTTTTTGGGTTTTCCACGACCGGTCTTTACATCATTTGCCACGACCACAATCCTTATTGTTTGACTCTTTTAAGTGGCTCGACAGCCTCTGTTATTTTCTGCAGTCTGCTCTTGACCCAACCCCATCGAAGTTCTACGTTGTGGTCATCGCTCACCATATCCCAATCTATCCGAAGACCCAGTTCTACCAAGCTTCTCTGGTCTATACTTGAGATGTTTTTCCTTAATTTATCGGGCACACTTATCCCCTGAAAGTTAATTCTAAGCTGGAGTATGCCACGATCACTCTTTCCTATGGTTCTTCCGACTTCTAGTTGTTCTAGGTCACTTGGGGCCCTGGTCATTACCTGGTGAAAGACTGATGGTGACTGACCGAACCTCCACATTGTCACTTGATTAACATGTTGGGCAAGAACTTTCCTATGGGTGGGTGGAGTAACCTCGCCGGTTTACGAGATCCAAGTTACATCGGGCGCGTTAAAATCACCCATTATAAGTAAATTCCGTCTGACATTAGCAACCGTAGTGAGGAAATCAAGCAGATTACTGTCCGTAGCGCCTTCCGCTCCTGGGCTTCGACAAGTGCAAACAAACGAGGCTGTCGATACTCCCGTAGCTATTACAACCTCTACCGCTTGTACTTTCGGCGTAACAAGTCGATTGCTCTCAAAGCCGTGATGACGCTCCTAAAGGAGGACGATTATACCACCTCCGGCCCGACCATCTGGCCTATCCACCCTGAAGCCTGGGTGGAAGTTTGGGATAAGCCCACTGTCGCTTTCGCCTGGTCGTAGCCACGGTTCAGTGACTGCTATTACATCTGCTTCCTGTACCCTAGCTTCGAACTGTGGCCACTTGTTGCCCATACTAGCTGAATTGCTGTAGACCACGAGCATCAAAACACCCTCCTCTATTTTCCTGCATTTTCTGGAAGGGCGGCAGGTGCTTGGGTCCTAAACCCGAGCATCCGTACCGTTTTTTGTATCACGGTTGGATTACTAGAGCTACTGTCGATCATCACCCTGCCCACCTCCTGGGTTGCTTTGCACATCACCTTCCTGGGAGTCCCAGTGAAGGTCCGTTGTCTTAATTCTCTCCTCTCGAAGTTGCAACAGTCCATTCCTTTAGTAGCTGGGCTGGGCAAAGCTTTCTCCACGCCGACCGTGAGCTCCGTGCAGCTAAGCACCTTTATCTTGCTTGCATTCATTCTCAGAGACCTGAGGAAGGCCTTGTTAAAACCCAGGGTTTCGGTTTCTCCACTCTTATCTGATCGAATACAGCTGCTTTATCACCGGGCACCACATCTATCTCTCCCTTTGAGATTTGCTCAATGTGTCCGGCTTCAGCCAAAAAAGCGTCCCTGTGACAGGGTTGGCAAACTTAAAAAGCACAGGTGTTAGTTCGCACTCTTTGGGGTCAGTCTGCTTTTTCCACCGCCCCAGTCTGCTAACTCTTCCCACCGCCACATGCCCACAGCTCGGAGCAAGTTGTCTCGGTGTTATCTCATTGCCCCTTCCCCCCGCTTTTCAACTTTCATGAAAGGTTCCGGAATTCCGTGAACTACAGCATTTCGGTTCCTTCTCAATGCGATCCCTCTTTTTTTCCTCAATGTAGTCAGAATCTTAGTGATGTTGGCCGTATCCTGCCCCAGCCTAATTACCCGCTCATCCAGGATTCCTAATCCCTCTGCTGTGTCTCGATTAGGCATCGCCGAAGCTGCTTGCTGTCCTGGCTTTGCTCGGTGTTCTTTTGGGTGTACGGGCAACGCCTCATCTCTATTGCTGTCTATAATTTGAGCCAACCGTCCTTCTAAAGGTTAACATGTTTCCGTTTTTTCCTGTCGACCTCTGCCTCCCTGGTGGCTTCATTGTCTGACCTAATTATCCTCTTGCACCTCGGGCATATCCAGCTAGTCTATCGTACCCACTGTGTAGCTGGCAGTACTTCGTGCGGAACCTTGCTTGACAGGTGTCACGCTGAATTGCTGCGGTGCCCGCCGACACAGTCCCCTCAGGACACCGAGACCTACCACACTATTCATCTGCCCTGTCCGTTCGGTCCGGAGTTCTACGGGTTATGGATTTGCATCCGCCAGTTTCACAAAGTTTCCAGTATAACTGAAAAAGGGGCAATATGAGTAGTCTGTCTAAGCTGAAGGTTATCTAGTAAAACTGATTCCATGTTCAGATTGACCAACAACGAGGAGAATGGCTGACTGGCATGTCACGACAAGCCGACTCACCCTGTCTTGTATTTGCCGCTGGACACATTCGCTTATTGCTAACTACTCTTTTCTTTAGTAACTTGGTATTACTTCTTTCTACCTGGTGGTTCGATTTTCCGTTTCTTTCCAGTCAGTAAGCCACTTCCTTCTCCCAGTTTTCCTCGCAGCCCAAGGTATCGGTTCAACTCAGCTCTATTCAGCTTCCACAGGATGTAAGTCGCCGACATCAATCTTGTGTCCAAATCGTTTTGTAGTGGGCAAATTTCTTTGGCTCTCAACACTGCGAGCTGGATTTTTTTCTTGACGGCAGAATATGCAAAGTAGTATCAGATTCACAGACTTAGATCCATTGACGAAAGCACTATGGGCTCACTAACTAACCCACGTTCACACGGCTGGTTCCGACAGCACTGCATTCTAGCGTGAATCTAGGATCTTCTTGAAAGTTGGTACATCGCTGCATCCAATAGCATCCTCTAATCCGCAAAGGCACAACCCCTTTCATGAAAAATTCAGCCCGTATTCCGGCCCTGAGTGTGCCCTCTGTACCGTTAGACTGCGTTTCCTGGTGCCGCCCTCAGGAGAAGAAACAAACAAATCACGCGGATCTATGCCGGACGGAGACTTAATGGACTTGAACACTTCTATTAGATCACCCCTTCTCGACGGCTCTCCAAAGAGAAGAGATTAGGATTGTCTGGATGCTTGGAGTAAGGATTTCTCCTCAGAACGGTGATCATTCTAGTAACAAGTCGCTGCACCCATTCCGAATACTCTCCATCTTTGTGATAATAGGGAGCCCGCGCCTGCACACAATACTCCAGAAGAGGTTGCACCAAAACCTTGTAAAACGGGAGGAGGACTTCTTGATTTGCTTGTGATAGCGTTGCATACCCTGGCAATTACCCCTCTGGCCATATCGGCAGCTCTCTGGCACTGACCTGAAGCTTGAAGTCCTGTGTATCTACTGCTTCTAGGTTTTTACCTTCGACACTGTTTTAAACGGAATACTGCCTGCTTCGTCTATGTAGTGGCATCTGTCGAGATCCAGTGGTAAATCTCCAAAGTTCCGCCCCTCTGAGAATGCCACTTACATCATGCGCTAAATAGATAGGTCGCACGTAGGACTCCGGAGTAGCTTTTCTCCAACGGCTGTTCTACCACCAAAGGGGTAACCTAAAATCGATGCCTAGAATAGATGAACGTTGCCCATCGCGGAAGCCTATTGCTTCTCTTACGTGTTATATGAGGGCGTGGTTGAGGAGTCACACCACCAGAGCACTTCCGGTGGTTCCCTCTGGAGTACATTCGTCATTCCAGTTTATTTCTGGGAGGTCCATGTCTCCCAATACGATACAGCGCTGTAACTTGATCAACACCCTCTGTAGCAGCTGGAATAGTTCAGAATCTTCGTCCCATCTTCCTGCCGTGCTCCAAAGACACAGACTATCACTACCGGCTACCGGCCCAGGCGGAAGCTATATGTAGTTGCTTGTATGTCTTATGTTACTTGTGTAAACGGGACCTCCCATTGATTATAGTCAACTCTTACGAGAAGGTGTACCCCCCACCCGTCCTACCGCCTATTCTACCCTGTCTGTTGGTGGCGTATCCACGAGGTTTTGTGGCGCTCTGATCCCTCCTCAGCCATGTCTCCGTGATAGCTATATTCACTGATCCACTGGTTCTAGCCAGTAATCCCTCCACCCACCTTCTAAGCTACAGGCTTTTTGTGCACCACATGGCGACACCTACTGCCAGGCCATGTGCCTCGATTATACCATCTTGGGCCGTTGTACCCCAGGGTGCGATTTTCGAAGCGACACCTCGTTTTTGCATTAGCAGTCACTTGGCCCGTATTTTTTTGAATCTTCAAGTTAACGCTTTGCAAAATAATTGTAGTGCTGCCAGAGGAAACACCTTAGGCTTCCTTTGCCTATTACTTGGCTTTCTTGTGCCCCTCGACGGCGTCAGGGGCTTACTCCTGTTCAACTGTGTGGGTTTTCGTGGAACTACTCGTGCCTGAATTTCGCTTTTATTAATGAACTGGATTGGCGTAGTTGTCACTTCCTTTTCCATTTCTACCACCCCCTATTGAGGGCAAGCAGTCGCTGAGCGTCCACCTGCTTAACACCATCTGTGTGTACCTTTCTACCTACTGTCCCACCCACCTCGCTTCCCTCAGCTTTAAGGCTAAGCGTTTGCTCTTTAGCTTGGCTACTGGTGGTGACTGCGGCTCCGGGTGTGGGTTTGACGATAGGTGTGTCATCACCCTCGCTATCATTAAAACCGGTAGCTTGAGTTTCGGTTTTAGCAGACGCTGCAGATTCTGCACCAATAGTCTTTAGACTCAAGGGGGGGGGGTCCGGTGTCATCTTTATGCTCTCTGTTGCCTCGTGCTCAATCCTTGATGCCCAGCCTAGCAATAAGTCCCTGCTGTATGTGCTGGCGAAGATGATAAGCGGGGGCTTTGATTTAGCGCGTCGTTTGCCTTCCAAAGCTTCACTCTACGGCTCCTTGCACACTTCAGCATAATGGGCAGCCCCTCCATCCTTAGGACATTTACCAAGTGCCCGTGTTTGGCTTCCTTTCTGATTCGCACCTTTTCTGATCACCGGTTCCTTACAATTACGCAGGAGAAGACACTTGCTCCTCCCTCATATTTTAAGCCCATCTTTAAGTCTCCCGACCTTCTGCTTAAGCGCTTCCAATCCTCACTCCCCCCTGAGGTACTTTATGCCGTGTTACTACGTGGTTTGCCCTTGTTTTCCCGCCGCAGTGCCTCATTCTGGTTTGACCCTAGGATCAAGCTGTGAGTCATCAACTCTGCTTGATCAAACCCCTCGGGGAAAAGGACTGAGGACAGAAAAAAGTAGGGCGGGGGGGGGGGGGGGGAGGAGGCTGAAGGGTGACATGGAGGATTCTAATCGCTCCTCTTACCAAACAAACCCCCCAAGGCCTTATTCAGTCGATCTTTTAAAGGTATCCACTGAGGTTGCTTTAATTATCCCTCCTTTAGACTATTCCACCTGTTGACAGACCTAGCAGACGACGGCTGGCTCCCAACCTCTTTTTCAACACGGTCTTTCGCGAGGTGGGCCCTGTGCCCTGGCAGTTTGTCATCCCCGGAGGTCTAAAGAGATGCTCCCCAGGTCCCATACCTCCACTTCGTACCATGTTATTCTACGTTTTCCCCCCGAGAATAGGCTTTCCTCGCCTAACATTCTTTCGCAGACCAGTCCTACTCAAAATCCAGGCCATTTACCGAGTCTAGGCTCTTCTGAATCTAAATTCTTTTATCCCACACTAGAGATAGACTTCAAGTCTAAACGTGGTGTTCCACTAGAGGTCTAACAATGACCCTGCATACCGGTAACATGACCTCCGGTCTCCTCGAACTCGCTGAGCTCTTCAGTTGGTAAAGTACGCGTGAGACCTTTTCTGCTGCTCCCTCTTATTTCCTACCTGGCTTAAAGTCCCCTCTAATTGCCACTTCCAGATCCCTCACCTCCGCTGTTTGAGCAGTAGCCGTCTGGTTCGCCTGTTGACCCTGTATGGAGACCGGGCCGCGGGCCTATCTAATTAATGATGTGCCGGTGTCTGTTTACCTTGAGACGTAGGTCCCACTCCACCGATCACTCGTGCACTCTGTCTAGGTTTCTGTGAGGTGCCATCTGCAATCGTTCCAAGCACCTTGACGTCATCCAAAAACTTGTGACAGCTAACCTCCAGTTCCTCTGCCAGGTCTTTTATAAGCAAGACGAACAGCAAGGGCCCCGGGACGGATCCTCGAGGTGCACCGGTATGTAATTCTCTCGCACTGGAAAAACCTTTTTCTACCCCCACCTGAAACTGCCTCCTGGTGAGTCCTTTGATGACTCTCCCTCTACCAAGGGACTGAACTTGAATACTCTTTGCTCATCTGCCGGCAGCCTGTGGTTAACGGAGTCAAAAGCCTTCCGGAAATCCAAACAGAAAGCACCGACTCTCTCTTCTTGTCTGGTTTCCTGGCCAATTCGTCTAAGTAGTGCTTGAGATTAGACAAACATGACTTCTGTGGAATAAAACCTTGTTAATGGAAAGGTATCAGTCGGCGGCTTTCTAAGCGCTTCATTATGTGGTCCCGGACCAGCCTTTTCATGACCTTCAGCAGCACCGACTTGAGGTTTATCACTCGATAGTTCACACTCGCCTCCCTATCACCCCTTATATGGATGGGAGTGGCGGTGGACTTAAGCCCGTCCCGTGGCACCTCACCCTCTTCCAACGATGCGTTAAACAGAGGGATTTGCGGCTTGGCCGATAGATCAGCTACCGGCTTCGTCACCGCTGGGTGGATTTCATCAGGTCCCACCCCCCTGCACCATGATAGGAGCCTCAGATCGTTGTGGACCTCTTTCTCAAGGACTTCGGCGCCTGCCACCTTCAGGATGTGCGTATTTTGTCTAACTGGTCCTCCGGGCGCTCCTTGATCTGGTCTGCTTGTCCCCCAAAAGAATCGCGGCAGATTCCTGGCACTTTTCTGCTACACGCACGCCCTCGTCCAGTTTTCATCCTTAAATCCCTCTACGGATTTTCGAGAGATGGTCATGCATTGCACTTAACTGCGCTACACCTTGGGATTCACTTTGATTTTTGCGTCAATACGGTGTTAAAAACCTCACCAGCATTCCAGTTGGATTCTCACAACCCCCCTGACCCCCCTGTATTGCAGAAAGACTTGGTCTTCTTCAGCGCGGGAGTACCTCTGCCAGGCTTCCTGCCTCTGCTCGATAGCACTTTTTACACCGCTTTTCCTCCATGGCAGGGTAACCTTCCCGCTTACTTTTCTCATTGGCGATTTCTGACAGTTTGACCCTGTCGTGCTGCCTCTGTACCTCCACATAGTCTTCCCTGTTGGTGCTAGACACCCGACCTGCAGTGCTGGTCCCCACGGACTCACCCTGTTTATTCCGGGGAAATCCTCACGCATTTATCCGGCAACCTCACTCTTTCGCGATTTACTGTCATTCTCAACATACCGTGGTTGCTCTAGCCAACGGAGTCCTCTACTTCATGTACTTGCAGAACTTTAGGAGCCCTTGTACTCACCATGTCAGTGACGGTGCCGGAACATATCGCTAACTAGATGCCCGCCCTGTCAGCCGAAACAGAGTCTTTCGTTCACAGGGCAGGAAACGGACTCTGCCAATCGAGAGTCCAGATTTCTTTTGGAAGTATGCGGAGTAGCTTGTCACCCGACACTGGGCGACGTACCTCGTCAAATCTCCTCTGAAAATGGTGGGGAAACATAGAACTTCACCCCTGTTCATCCGCCAGGGACACTATTCGTCGTGGGCTTTTACGGAGTTATTATGTAACAGATGGAAGCCTTTAGTGGTGAGAAGTACCTGACGGACCCTGGTGTTCACCTCTGACCATCTAGTGACAGGCTCGAAACTCACTGTCAGAAATGATCTCGTTTCGTTTGCTATCTAAGGTTCCCTTGCGTGCCTAGACGATCCTCGGTTCTATAGCTTTTTCTGGCAGTCTGGTCCAGTAGTTAGCCAACCTGTTACTGAAAAAGTGAGATCTAAACATCAAACTAGATTAGACTTTCGCCAGATTCTTCTCGTGACCTCTTTTTCGAGGGTCTGGAGCCATATTGAATAGACTCTCCCGTCTAACCCTAGCAAAGCTCTTTAGTAAGCTTTCGTCCATCTTTTAGCTCAGGTTTCAGTCTTCAGGATCGGAGGCAGAGGAAAACCCCCATGCAAACCTCATCACCACAGCTCTTTGGTGTGTCATCAGAAAAGAGAATCACACAGCTTATCAGTCAGAAACTCGTCTAGTTTTAAATTGAAGGCTGAATCGCACACCCCTTCCTCCACGTCCGCTGGGAGAGAGTGCTAGAGGTTGGCTACTCTTCGGGACAGGCCGCTTACCTGCGGCAAACCAGCAGATTCCAGCTTCAGGGGTATCAGCGAGTGCCCCCGCGCACGACAGCGCCCACTTAGTAGAAAGACGGTTGTTAGTTCTGGTCCTAGGTCACCTCGTATAATGTAGCGAAGACAAGTATGGTCGCCTCGCGCCCCCCGGTAGGTTTCTGGGAACGGTCTAGTTGCCTGTGGGCGGCCCTCTTAGCCAGTCCCGCTTAGACCCGCAGTGAGGTGAGTGGTAACTCTCCGAACTGTTTCACTCCTAGCTTATTAGGCAGCGACGTACGGTTATGAGGCCGCCGCGCCACACTCCATCCGAGGTCTAACACTTGCAGTGTACAGCAGCTGGAGGATATTATAGGGGGGTTTTCCGAAGGAACGACTAACCACCCCAAGGCTACTTCATGCAGAGGCGCATGCCCTATATGTGTGACCTATAGTTTATTAGTTGTTCGACAGCATCACTCCAGGATCACGCTCGCAGGCCGTCATTCTCAGAAGAGTGTCAGAGGGTGCGTAGCCTCACATTGACCGTATTCGACCCATGCGCATGTGTGCAGACTTTCCCAAGTTTATCGGAAAGGCCAACCTATCGGACTAATGAGTCAGCCCTTGAAGGTCCTCCTGCGGGGGTTGTCCGTGAGCTTCAGAACGAAGATCTCGTCACACCTTCGCATCGCCAAAATAGAGTAGGCCCGGCTGGTTCAGGAAAGATGGGAAGACCATTGATGTGGGTCATAAACAACGGTGGACCGAACCTAGGGGACCACAACTGGCGACCAGCAACCTTTTGGATGGGGTCCCAGAAACTTTGACCGCGAATTTCCGCCCTCTCAAGAAGATCTCAATCCGATTTAGCAGTGGGTTCACTACCTCAAATTGTTTTTGCTTCCGGAAGGGTCGATTGTGTGATGCTATCTCAAAGGATTTACTGAAGTAGACGAAAACTACATCTGTTGGACATTCTTAAGCCTTTGTTGCATTCCAGCCTTCTTGAGCCAACGACGGCTGGAGATGCGTGAGCGTGACTTGCGAAGGTTTGAGTAGGTAGTGACTATCAAGATGTTCTTTGACGCGCTTGGCTATAAGCCTCTCCATCGCCTTGCCGATGAGGCATTTGGGGCCTACCGACTTACAGTTGACAGCAGCCGCCTTGTGTCCGCCCTGAAACATCGGTAAAGCAATTGCTTGTTTTCAGTCGTCCGGGAGGCTCCCAGCTGCTAGTGAGGTGTTGAATGATTTGACGACAGGGCCCGCGGGGATCTCGGCCACGGCCTGTAGCACCAGTTAGTAGATGCTCTCTGGACCAAATGATTTATGTGGTCTAAGGGACCTCAGAATTTTCATAACTTCGTCCACTTCAGTATCATCGAAAACGACTGGGGCTTGGGACACCGATGAGAGGTGACCAAGTTTCATCATGTGTAAACGCCGATGCATAGTGGCAACCCAGTGCACCCACTCAGCTACATCTGAGTCAGCCATTGTCCCGTCTATCATAAGTGCTGATATGCCTGGTTTTGCTGTCGTTCACCTTTTCTGGTATGCGAATAGTCGTTTTGGTGCGTGCGTATATCCAGCTGCTGGCCTGTCTCTGAATTCGCATCGTTTAGCCATCTTCATGGACGAGCATTGAGTTCGTAGCCGTTTGCACGCGTTGCAACCCACCGCTTTGCTTGATACTGTCTTCAGCTAGGCTTCTTCTGCGGAGCCGGCATGGGAACTCCTCGTCAAACTATGAGGGGCCCTGGGCATGGGACCGTCGACGGCTTGGAGCGGTAAACCCTCGTATCGTTTGGTGGACTCCATCTTGGATAGGACACCAATTTGGGTTCTCGCCGTTTGAATCCCCGTTCTCCCACCTCATGTTTCTAGCATCTGGTCTCGTATCGGTCGGGGGTATGCGCAAGGCATTCGGTTCACAGTGAGGTACCCGTGAGATTTGAGTTCGGCCATTCATATGTACTTTAAGCAAGGCATGGCTGTCGGCCCTAAGAGGGAGTGGCACTTCTACACAGATAACACCTGAAGCCCGAAGAGTTAAAACCAAGCCCCAGAAGGTTTTCTGTTTGTTCAAAATGTTAGCAGGTCGATGCGCGCCTTGGGGAGGAGTCAGAGCAACGTTGTCGTGTTTTTGTACTGGGAAAAGCTATCCGCTGTTGTAGCGTAGCTGTTAGCCTCCCAACCAACCTAAAGCGCTTTGAAGTCCCCCGGGTCCAGATTGTCCTTATGTGGCCCAGCGCTGCATGAAAAGCGATACATTTACCTGCTTAGCCGCCGGCCCCCTACAGAACAAGCCTGGGGCTAAGTATCCGCAACTGGTCGGTTTCGTCCTATGCCATAGCTCTCCGCTAGGCCCTTAGGGGTCCGCAAATATGTCAAGAATGTGGTGAAGCCCCATCTCTGATGTACAGTAGTACGCCTTCTCTTTCTCCGGACTAGATTCCGTCCGAACGGAAGGGACAGTAGCCCTGCAGAGAGACCTCCGCCTCCGATACCCCCTCAGTCAACCAGGTATCAGTGACAGCTATGACCAAAGATACTCTAGCCGACGGCAATGGGTCCAGTTCGTCGTGTTTGTTGGGTAGCCCGCGAACTTTAATAAGAACTACCACGTGCAGACACCGTTCCACCCCACCATGTATTTTACATCTCTGGTCCCCACCCTCAGTCCTGTCCCTAGTTCCGAGCTTGTATTTGTGGTCAGATCATGTAACAGGATATGGAGGCTTGGGCCACATTCACATCCATTTGCCTGCACCCGAGCCCACAGAGGTCCTCACGTGCTGCAATAAAGAAAGAGGCATAGCATTCGTTTCGATGGTCACTACGATGCCGCGTGTTTCTGGTTGTCCTGCCATCCACTTCCCCTGTCTCAAAACAAAGGACTCCCGGAAGAAGTGGAACCAACAGAAGGCCACACTGAACAATTAGACGAGCCAGCGCAACAATCAGCCTGCCTCGAGGGTAGGACTTCCACGCTTACTCTGTTTGGCCTTGTCTCTGGACTGCCTTGGTGGTGCTTGCTTGGATTACACTGAAAACTTCCCACCTTTCCACTGCATTTACAGGAGTGATTGGATGGGGTATGGTAGGGAATTTGAAGGGTGGAAAACAGGTGGGAAAACAAGTGGAAATACAGGAAAAGGGGGACGGGAATCTTAGCAATTTAGAAACTAGCTAGAGGAAGCTAAAAGATAGATTCAATAGAGGTGAAAATGTACTAACTTAAGACGTCGGGTATGAGACACTTTACCCTTCTAGAACTCCACCCGAAACTCAGCACAAACCAATTCGGTTCTAAAACGGATTGAGAACCAATCCTGCTTTGGGTGGTTGTGGCTAATGTGCTGTGGCGTGTTTCGTGAAGCCTAGAAGGCATGTCCCCGCATTCCTTCGCCCAGGAGCTCACCTTAATTTTCTCACCTTCTGCTTCTTTATTTTGTGCTTCATTTTAAGGTCCCAAGCTTATCCACTGTCCTCCAGGGCGGTGTTAAACCACGTAACTTTTGTCAGCCCAGGAACATGCCTCGCCATTTTGCGAGCTTCCACTGTCGGAGCTCGATGACTCTACTTATCACACCACTCTCTCACCGACGCTGGCTAAAACAGGCACCAACAGGAGCGTACGGTACATCACACGATTCTTTCTGCGTTGTAGGAATTTCGCGCAAGGCCAAGAATCACTGCTCTAGCAGAGTGACACATTTTAGGGAGAATAATAGTGAAGTTTAGATACCTTCTGTTTCCATTTATGCCGGTCTGTTCCTGTACGGTCGTGTCCTACTTGTCACAGCCATTGGACTGTGTGCCGTACCATGGGCAATTTAGTCCGTAATGGCCCAAGTGAGATTGTGGAAAGAGGATGCAAAATTAGATAGACTGGATTTTGCTCGGACTGCCTAATAAACCGGGTCTCAGTTTGATTTTGTGAGGTGGGGAAAGAAGATGGAATTCAGCACCATCCACTCTCTGGCTCTGCTGCATGGCGTAGCTCCCCTATTCACTGGCGAAGCCCTTTCTACCGTAGTTTTATACACTAAATGTCCGGTTACTCAGAAGGCAATGAGGTGTTCCGCCGTTCCACTCTGGGTCATCAAACAAGATGTTTCCCTTGAAATCAGCGGCCGTCCAGGCCTCCATCCCCGAGGAAGGAAGCTTTCATTGTTAGCGATGTGACAAAATTGCAAGGACTAACAAATTTTTTTCTCTGGATAATTACCGAGCTAGATGGTGCCACTTGCTCCGACTGTGCACTCTACCGGCATGCGGTGGAGTTCCTCTAGTACTCGCGTTATCGCTCCCAATCATTACCAGTTTTGATCCTTTTCACTCTGCCGAGTATATTCATTATAGCTTCGCAAAATGAAGACCAGGGGACAAGGGCTCAATAAGGAGCAGGTCTTGGCTTGACTTAAGAGAAGCCTAAACTTATGAGCTCGAACAACAAACTGATTCCACCCGGGGCCCTCGTATGTCCTTGAATCACATTCACTCGTTTATCTATACATTTCCACCATACACACTGTACGTCCCCACCTCCTTTACAGTACCCTTGTTTCAGTTTTTACACATCAGTAATAAAATTATCGTTTTATGGTTACTCTTTTCACCTAATATATCCTTCTATACCAGATATGACACTGCACTTATGGCTAGCAAAGACCGCAAGCCTGACCTGTGGCAGCCCTTTCTGACAGTCTCCCCGGGAGTGCCTGATTATTTTATCGATGATCCTCATCTTCGGCTTCGAGTGTTAGAGAAGGTTTGAGGCGCTTGGGATAGCAAGAGTGCGTACTCGTTATTCGTGGACTATTGGCTGTCTTCCCCTTGAAATCACTGCTCAGACACACGACGTAATATTCAGTGACTGTTCTCACAAAACCACAAAAGTATAGGTTATCTCTAATTCTTTGTTGTCTGAATCATTAAGACCGAAATGACTAATCAAAAGTATTGATTTGGGTAGTAAGAAGCCCTCTGCATTGCTGAGAGAAATGCAGCAGTTAGTAGGGCTTTTTGGAGTAAAAAGTCTTTAAAGGTTCGCGGGTACAGTGATTGCCAAATATTCAAGCAATACTTGAGATTTCTAGTCGTTTTAGTCTCACAGAGGAGGCAAAGCTAGCGGGCTTTTTATGGAACGGTGTAATCTACAAACTATTGCCGTTCAAACGGCAGTAGCCCTCAGATCACCGTTCCCACCGTAGAAACACACTCTTAGAACACCCTGGTAGTTGCTTTCGAGCAAGCCTCCAGAACATTTCCCACTCCTATAGGTGCGCACCGTAGAGACCAGAAATATTATCACAACTCCGGCCGGTATGAAAGCCCAAGAAGCACTCCCCTTGATCGCCCCCCAGTACATCTTGACCGGGGTACTGAATTTATCACAAAAGGCCCAGGGAGGAGGCTGGGAGCTGCCATTCCGGTAGCACCTTCATGGATGCCAAGCAGGTTACCTAATATCCCGAAGCCTTCCGACAGCTAACACGGTTGGAAGCCGTAAAGAAGTCGTTTGGTACATATCCCAGATTTCAGATCCGATCGGATCGGATCGAAACACTGGAGTTAAAAATGAACAGAAAGTGGAACTTTGGTGAGGCACTACTTGTCGGTCTATGCTTCTGAGGTGAAGCACGCCCACTGTAAGCAGATTGCAGTGGACGGTCCCTGCAATTCATGTGAGGAAATCTCAGAAAGAATTGGCGACAGCCATGCAAACCATCGAATTTGACCAGTCCCCCGGGCCTCACGGCTTACCTACCCTAGTGACACAGGGGCTGGCCGATGTGTTGACTCAGCCGGTCACTCGATTGTTCAATACGTCGTCATCAGCGGAAAAGATTCCCCGGGAATGGACGGAAGCTGTTGTTATTCAGTCACATAAGGCGTGGCGAATTCCGAGACCACCATTTACTGACCCGTCGGTTTAGCTGCGGAGGTGGGAAGTGTTCTGGGGGGGGAGGGGTGGGAGCTGCTGATCGCGTGACATCGGGAGCATATAAGTGTAAACGACCTACTGCGCCAACAAAAGCATGGTTTTCGAAAAAGTGAGTCTCGCCCAACAAACTTGCTATTACAAAGAGGGGGGCGGGAGAATGTCAAAGCCGATGGACACCTTTCGGACGTAAACTTAGTTGATTTTAGAAAAGCTTTTTAAAAAATTCCACATGATCATCTACCGGATAGGCTCAAGCTCTCGGTGTTGTACATCCCTTGCGTCTGCGGATCGAGTACTTACTTAAGGGAGGACCTTCGCAGCACGGGTAGCACAGTCAATATCTGCTGGTTATCAGCGGTGTGACCCAGGGATCGATTTTAAGCCCACTCTTCTTTCTGGCCTAAATCGATTCCCTATTAAAAGTTCTCGGATAGCTGCGCTTCACCTATGCGGGCAACTTTAAGATCTGGCGTGCGATCAAATCATCTGCAGGCGAACCGGTACTTTAGAAGGGTGTCCAACCCCCGAAATGTAGATTTACCGCCGACAACAGTTCACATATACGAGTAAGAATGCAGTCTAGTAATAGGACGTAATGAAACGAAGAAAAAGACTAACAAAGTTTTGCTCCATTTTCGGTTGTCATTGAGTCGATTGGTCTGTTGTTCAACCAACTTTTACTCGGCTCTTTCAAGGCGTTGTATGCATCCCGCATGCAACCTGGGTTGGAATACAAAAGATTGGCTGTTTTTTCATGAATGGCGACGGAAGTACGAAAATGAAGCGGGCGCAAAGAGGCTCATCTCGCCTTGTTGGAGGGCTGGCGGGATCAGCTAAAAAGATCCACTGAAGATAGCCGCATTGTTTCCAGTGGCCTATAGGAGAGTCCGAAGGGGTTTCGCCAAGCTTATCAAAAGGGATGACTTCGGGCCAGAACTACGTGCAGGGCTGCCCCTTTGCGAACGCGTCGTACACTGGGCCCCCGCTCCGCTGCTTTACCGCCCATCTTGGAGGTTGACCATTCCATAGAGTGCCCTGCCGGCTGAGGTAATGGAAGAGGCCAATGATAAATAGTGACCACCGGACGTATTTCTGGCTCGGTGGTGGCTTTTGATTCGCCTGAGTCTGTATAGGTGGGCTATGTCGATGGGAGTCACTAGGGAGAGATACCCTCTGCTTCTGTTACGAAGAGTGAACAAATGGAGCAAAAAATACTGAGCGAGAGCGGGAATTTCTGTTCCACTAGACCGATCTGGAATGTTCTTCATAGGTTGCCATGAGCCACGGCCAATCCCTGTCACCAGCGGTTGTTGCAAATTAGTGTTCAACGTCCGTCGTAGGCTCCACTCCACTCTACCGACATATTTCTTTTAATTCCTCACGGTACTCCTTTTCTTATGTTGATATCAAGTGTGCTAATGACCTTTACCTTATAAAATTCAAATTTCCACTGGAATGTGAGCAACAGCCTAGGATGCTTGCCATTTTCGTCAAACCTTGGGAATGATATTCTTGACCCACATAAGCCCATGCGTAGCCCGGAAATATCGAGTACCCCCGGGAATTCTGCTTGATCACGAACTGCACATTTTTATAACCTGTCAGTCTGAAAACATGGACGTCAATGCCCATGTAGCATAAAGTTTTCCAGTTCTCTCCAATAAAGAATACTACAGCAAGAGGCTCTATTGGTCTCATGAGCAGGAACTTCGGGCTACATGACCGTGAGTTTCCCAATTATAGGTCCCAAGCTGGGCCTTCCCTCAAATGTTTTCTCCCGAGTTGTCACGTGTGTGCTCGTCCCCTTTCTCAAACCGCCGTGCTCAAAACGGCAAGGCCTCCAAGACTGCGGAGCTCGGGCCTTTACTTCTTTCTAAGGTGGGGAAAACAGTCCGCCCTTAGCGGTTACGGGCACCATGTGCGCACGTGTAGAAACATGGTGGGCGGAGAAGCTTTGGAAAAGTCCTAGGAGGACTCGGCCATTTTGAAAAAATCAAAATGGGTGAGTCCTACTCCGAGGACTCATCGTTCACGAACCGAGCTCTGAAGGCAGTATGCACCTTCAACCACCAACCAAAACATGACCCTGCTAAGGGAGAGATCCCACTGCTCTGTCCGCAATCTGTTCGCCAAATATGCTATTGGTTCTTCCACTCTCGCCTGAGTGGAGTGATAGCCTATCGAGCCTTCCATTTCCGCTTGTCAAGCCTGCTCTTTGCCTCACACCCATAGCCCCCATAAGCTCCTCACGACCGGCGACCTGGCCCTGCCTGCAACTACTCACATGTTCCTGTGGGAGGTAATATTCTGGTCACCTCTGCTCAGCCTGGCCCACTGAACGACATTCATACACGGAATGAGAGGTAAAGAAAGCTACAAAAGCCCTCCCGGATTCCACTCTTCCAGGTGCTCCAACTCATCAAACATCTTCACCCCTACCATCTTAGCCACTGCGCAGCTCCGAAAACCTTGCTGGGATGGTAACCAGTGATCGGAAAACATGTTAGCTATAAACCCTAGTAGCAATAATCCACAATAAATACCTAATAGCGCCCTACGTGTTAAACTTCTGGGCTTCTTATACGGAATCCGCCGTTTCAAAAAGGGTTCTGCTAAACTAGCATACGTTGCCTCTCTAGTCTTTAATCGTTCAAACCCCGTTATACCTTCTTTCTCTTCCAATATCAAGGGATGTTCTTGGCCTATCCAACACTGGTTACTCTGTAACTACTTGTTCCCTTCCCCCCCGTCATCCTAAATAATAGATACTTATCAAACCCCACCTGAAATTTTGTATTCTGATCCCGTTCTACTTTGGTCCATCAAAAGGGCCCACTCCTATGCTTCCAGTTGCCAACTTGATTACTTCCTCTCTGGCCAAGTTAAATCCAACTTACGTTGAGGGTGGGAATTATTTAACCCGTGATTATGAGTAACTACCCCCCCCCTCTAAACGTTATCACCATCTGGCTACCCTACTAAACCACCACAGTCTCCGCTCGTCAATCTTCCATACGTCTGTACATTAGGAGTGAGTAGGCAAAATTTTAATTGGTTGATTTCTCTTCTACCACTCAGAAGTCCATCTAACCGCGCCATTTACTCCAGCCCGGCTGGGAGCCACCCCGTTTGAACCTCCACTAACCTCAGTATTCGTATATTCCCCTTTGGCTGTGATCTCCACTCCTTCCAACCGCAATAGCTTGTCTTTTTTCAACTTAAATTTTCCCCCTGATATGCCTGTACCGCTCCCTACAAATGGCGTACCTTTAGTCCCATTCAACTCCCGTTCTATCCTCGGTACAATTTTGCACCTAAAAAACTTGTCCCCACATATAACTATGACATTACCTTGATAACGGAGTCCTGGCTGTCTGAGAGCACTCCGAATGATCAAATATCTTTGATGAGGCACAATTTTAGGTCCAACAGGTTGAACCGAAGTGGTAGTGGGGGACTGGTCTATGTCAGGGAAATCTCTACCACTACCCCCCTTCAAAAAGTGCGCTTGATTCTACTCCCGATTTTCTCTGGTCCACTATCAGTCTCCAAAGGCCTGTTCTTTGCATTGACTGCGTGCATCACTCGCAAAACTTCCCCAGTTCCCTGATTCCACTTCCTAATAGATCCTTTGATCGCCCCTCTTTCATAACATCAATAATAATAATAATAATAATAATAATAATAATAATAATAATGTTAATAATAACAATGGCGTATTTTGGATGCTCCCGAAGCATGCTGGAGTGCATGATCAGATGATTCAAGTGATGTCGGAGTCGGAATTTACAAAACTGTACAGTATGCTTGCACAGAGTATTGAAGAGAGTGTTAAAGTGAACTAAAACTGTAATAATGCCCGGCGAATTTGAAGGTCAAGGTCAAATAATGGAATCGGCTGGTGGCTGTTGGAGTAGGTTAAGGAAGGGGAGGTGTATGTGTAAACAGTATCGGAAATAATCACAACACTAGATATTCCAGCTGAATCAAGGGTGTGTCAAAAAACAAAGAGAAAAGAAGAGAAAAGAAAAGTTTATCAAGTGGAATTCAAAGAGTCGTTTGCATGTAGCAAGGTGTGAAAACTTTTGGATAGAGAACTCGAGATAGTACAACAGCGTATCTTTAAATATCAAATGCTATGAATCGGCGGCTAGCCTCGGGATAGAATTTGATGGGGAGATGCAGACGTAGTCGATCACAAGGAAGGAGACCAACAAATGCAGTGCGTAGGGGGAGGGATTTTAAGTGCGGTGATGGAAGAAATAGCCTGCGGTGAGCCGGTAAGTGTCCAGCGGTTTACTTTCATTGTTATACGTATGTCGCGAGGCAACATCAAGGATATGGAGTTACGTCAGTAAACCAAGGTGTAGTGCGTTATACATCGATTGCAGGGGCGAATATCATGCAGAGGCTATAATGGAGTAGAAGATAGATAAGTGACCTGAAGACTGTTTTGACAGGCAGATCACACGGCAAAGGTAGGGCGACAGCTACGGGACCAATGAATCTGGTAAGAGAAAGGAGAACGGACCATCGGATTTAGGACAAAATGAAACAGTCGGCAGAGAGGGCAGTAGAAATTAAATTTGAACGTCAAGATGTCGCATAGCTCAGTAACGAGCAGAGTCGGATTCGTAGTTGAGATGCGTGGTCACATGCAGCAGAAATAGATGCAAAATGCCCAGGAATTCAGGTATGGACGACAAGGTCGAGGGAGAGAGTATGCCGACACAAAAACTATTGAAAAACTCACAGGTGAACAGTTGGAAACCTTGATGACATGATGCCTGTGGAAGCAATCACAAGGACAGTGCTCAACGGATCGGAATGAGGGCGGGTGCGATGAAGGTAGAAATAACGAGAGGAGAGGAGGTAAGCGTGGGGCAGATTATCCACGTTAATGCAGGTGTGTCACAATTTACCAACCTGGAGATGGAATAATGGTTGTGAACAAATACGGAGCGCGATTGCGGAGGCAGATAACGAGCAGAAATGGAAATGGAGTGGGGAGTAGATAACTGCTCCGGTGACCATTATAAATAATGGAGGATACGACAGTGGTGAATAAAACTGTGGTACCAGTGGTTTCAACAAGAAAATGAGATCAGAACATGGGCTTCTAGGTAAAATGGGAACAGTCGGCGGACATGGTAGTTGAAATTGGAAGCTCCGTACTGGTGAACTTAGTTGTATAACAAACGTGCAAAAACTCCGGAGGGACTGGGGGACAACCGAGTGTTGTTTATAGGCATGCCAGAAGATTACAGGCCATGGGACGCGAACTGTTTGCGTAACTCGTGTGGTCGAGAAATAACAGTGTGAAAATAAAAGATAAATCAATATGGAGTACGGAAAGGTACGGTTTCTACGATGAAGTATACTTCGCCGAGATGACGGAATGGCTGGATGGTGGGTTCTGATTGTTGATTAACAAAACATTAGGTGTGTCCTGTCATAATGACATGTAACTGAAGCTGCGTGACACGTCACTGAGAGGGTTGGAGTGTAACAGAAGAGAGTATGGGTGCTGGTCACTTACGGAATTGTATATACTTATCGAGAGAAGTGGTTTACAGAAGTCAAACGAGTGTCACATCCTCTGGGGGAGGGGGAAAGTTAAAGTAATGAAAGGAAGACCAACGGAGGACAGGTAAGCATTCAGCGGGTGGATGAAGGTGTATCAGCATGAAGGTGGTAATTGGGTAATGAACAAATCTTGAATGCACTGAAACTGATTGCATGGACGAAGAGCACGAAATGGTGACGTTATTGCAGGTGAACGGTAAGTAAACAACTTGTTGACCATTTTGACAGGTACTTTGAGGTATGACACCGGCAGAGCTGCATGATAAATATATCTGAGACAAACAAGCGTGAAGTGGTCAAAGGGCACATTCAGTTCGGATACGGAGATCGATTGGCACTGTGAAAACGAGCTTTTGGACTGATGGAGAGGGGCAAATGATCGCTAGTCATGGGTTTGACTCCTAGAGAACTACGAAATGTATCTCCACGAATCTCAACATCTGTCGAATTTTGGTGGGGAAATGAACAGTGACAGTGAAAGTTTCAGCGAGTGGATAGTAGTCGCGAGTTTTGACATGGTAAATGGACAAGTTTACGAAAGGAAAGGGAGAGTAAATAAATTTGGGTTGTAGAGAACGTAGGCGGAGAGGAGCCTTCCAAAATCGACGGTTATTACGTAGCCGATTGTGGGTTGTCAGGGCAAAGGGAAGGTTGGCCGGTGGGAACGAATGCTACACGCTATTTGGCACGTAAATGGGATGATAAATCCGCCGGACCTGAAAAAGTAGGTTGCAATCCCAGTATTGGAAGCGGGCCCTATGGAAGAACAGCCCCTGGAGATGACAGAGCGGATGACGTGTTTGCGGCAGCATTAGGAGCGTGATGATGAGGTTCCTTAATCCACAAGTGGTGCTAATGGGTGGGGCTGACCGTGCACTGGACGCCTAACCTGAAAACCATTTTTGGTGACAGCAGGTGTGATCCACCAAACTATTTACGCCCGCACATTGATGCAGACGTCCTGTCCCCCGATGTACACCGGCCAAAGCTGTGGATCTTGCAGCGTCCCACACCTCTGAGAGTGGGACGAGTTGTAGGAGTGAGTACAGTAGAGTAGTTTGAGATCCGATAGCTGGGTGACGGGGGTTCCAAGGGTCAAAGCCAGCTGGGGAGCTGTCGAGCAAGGCGCGAGCTTCACACCGTGTTGATTGTCCAATTTTTATATCCAGCGAGGAAATGTGCCAAATTGGTGTTCGTGGGATAAGATGGGCAAAAAAGTACTTAGTCGGTAAACTCTGAAATAAAAGCAGAAAAAGGCCGAAGTCTGGCATTTGTGCCAGCTGTGGAGTTGGGGAGAGGTGTAACAAAATGCATAGTAGAACCGGGGTGGAGAATAGAATGAGCAAGAGGAGAACTGGCTACTACTGCGATAATGACTAGGTCTTAGGATCTAGTATCAGACTAACCGGAGCCTAAGCGTGAAATTGTAATGATTTTAAAAAATCAGAAATGAGCAAACCTGAGTGTGAGCAGATATTTGCAAATTATGTGGGGACTCCATGGATCAAAGTCTAGGGACGAGGGCCAGTAATGGGCCGGACCGTAAGGACAATGATTGGAGCTGGATGACGACTGGTAGCAGCTGATGGGGTTATTGAGAGAGCTTGTATAAGGAAAGAGTTGTGAGGTCCAGTACATGCCAGGGTGTGACGTTTCTCGGAAAAGAAAAGCATGTACAAGGAGGCCTAAAATTTAGCTAGAAGTAAGGTCCTACTTTTAAGGCATGAGTCTCAGATATGATAGTGACAGTTAACATCAGGGATTTATCGACCGTGGTGTAATGTGCTTTTGATATTTTGAAGTGAGTGGGGGAAACACATCGACGAATTTCACTGGGGAGTTCATTCCAAAGTCTGGAATATTTTAGCAGAAAGAAATGAAATCTCGTAGATAGCCTGGCATTCGGAATAAGAAGACGCAGACCCCTGTGACGTGGGGAGTAGGGAGCAGTTGATTGGACACATGGAGTTTCAGTGGAAGAAAACGCTAGGCGATGGGTAAGCCTGAGGCGTGGCCAAATTGGTTCTATGTGGAGGACGGCACAGCTCTCCTTATAAGTAATTGTGGTGGAATAACTAGGCCGCTGTTTCCTGAATGAGCAGTTACATTACCGTAAGTTACTCTGTTTGATTGGAGAGTGCTAGTGAAAATGATAGGGCAGTACTCTAGTCAGGGTCGGACGTAGGACAGATACAATAGGAGTTTTGTATCCCGCAAGACGAGAAACCTGCTTAGAAGTACCAAGGATTTGTTTGACTTGGAAGCTAGAAACCATTATTGTTCCGAGAAGTTTAGGTGAACGAGTTTTGCAACCCAATATCTTTTACTGATGGGTTGTGGGTAACGGAGAAGTTGCGTAAAATAAAAGAGTTCGGAGGGTCATAAAGCAGCATTTATTAACAGGGAATTCAATTTTCCGGGAGTGGCACCATTGGTCAAGGCATTCTAGATGGTACTGTATAACGGGAATTGCCTCACCGAGGTTCGAGGGTGAGAATTTAAATACAGTTTCTATGACATCCGCAAGTAGGAACGGGGTACCATGATGAATCGTAGAAAAGATGTCAATAGTGTGCATTAGGAATACAAGTGGTCCCGGCACGCTTCGTTGAATGACACCACAGGTAACGGAGGAGTGTTGTCGATTGATACAACTTGGCTGCCTTGAAAAAAATATGAGGAGAACTAGCTGAGAATGAGTGGTTCATTTCCAAAAGCTTCAAGATTGGTCAGGAGCCGTGAGTGAGAAACGCGGTCAAATGCCTTAGTCATGTCCAAGAAGATGACAATTAGGTATTTTTACTGTCTGCGGCTCCAGTGACCATGTTGAAAGGGTCAAATTGGCAATTGTTGCAGGACCGAGTTTTAAGAAAGCCATGCTAGCCTTTATGCACCGTTATTAGACAATAAATACTCAGAGGTGCGCTTTTTAACTAAACGCTCAAATAATCCAAAAGCCACAGGTGTGTGGTTAATCGGTCGGTAATTCAAGGGGTCAAAATGAAGGACCATTTTGTGGCGGGGGATAATGGTGAATGTTTCCCACTGTGACGGGAAAACTCCAGATCCCAGAGAAAAGGTAGAGATACTCAAAAATAGAATCGCAAAATCAGACCCGCCAAATGGAAGCAGCGCTGGTGGAATTTTATCAAATCTGCCTTGGGATAAGGGCTTCCCGTCACGGAGTGAGTCAGACCCTTCACAAAGCGTAAGTTCTGTGTCGGACAGAGTGGACGCGGTGAAGGGAGCTAGTGTAGTGCAGCAGTTCCAGATTCAGTAGTCATATAAGGAGGGAAGACCGAGTTGGAAGCCAGGACAATCGCAGCTGGATTATTGATCTGTGTGCTTTTTGATAACAGCAGGTATGAAACGCTTGGACTAGTGTGTGTTTCCGTTCTTGATTACACGTGAACTCCGAAGTTTCCTATCCGGCCGGAGAAGAGCGGAAGCTTTCTGTTTTATGTAGAGTTTTTCAGTGCTGACACGAACGTTATTACAGAGCCTATGCAGGAGGATGAAGAGAGAAATTTCGTGAGAATTTTCGTACGACGCTACGACCTTCCTTTCGCAACTAATCTAATTTCGGTTGACTTTAATCTCCCTCAAATTTGCAGACCTACCCTCTGGGATTTTTCCAATCTTACGGTCTTAATTACTAGTATTATTCTTGGCTTTTGGACACAAGTGCTTTCGAAACCACCAGAAATGGGAGCACATTAGATCTGATATTTACTTACAACATGCCTCTCATCGGCGTGTCAGTAACACAAAATTTCCCCGGCAGTGACAAAAAGATGTTTACCTGCCATTTGCCTTTTAGTGGCCCTCCCAATCCCGCATTTCCCTCCAACAATACATTTCTATTCAAAAATGGACTTTTATAGTCAAGCTTGCTCTCCAAGGCGACTAGAGTGATTATTTTCTCACCAGCGACCCTCAGATTGCTATGAATATTTTCTACTCCTTTACCGACCGCCTGAACAAAAAGCCTTAAACTTCTCAAGCTTTAGCTAAAAAGGGTCCTCCTTCCCATCACTCCACAGGAAGTATCATGAACTTCCTAAGCAACTACACAATTCCGGCGACCTTTCAATTTTTATTCTTTTAAACCCCCCTTACGCACTTATTCAACTACAAGACAATACCCAACTTCGTGACCAAGAAGCTAATGTACTAAATCATCCAAATAACTCGAAACTCCTTTCTGTTTTGCATAAACCTAGGAGAGCTAATATCAAGGCTGACATCCAACCCCTGATTCTGGATAATAACTCACCTGTCACCTTCCACTTTGCATAACCGAAGCCCTCAAAGCATTCATTGCCTCAGCCATGGCTTCGGCTGCCTTCGTTGCTCCTCCTCTATCTTGGACCATTAGTAACTCTTTCCTTTCCACCTTATCCCTCGACGCCAGGAGTGCTGCTATGTTTTTACCCAATAGCAAAACCTCCCCTCGATTAGGCCCCGATGGCCTACCACCAGTTGTTCTTGTCAATAGCGGCCCGGATTTTCCCTTTTCGCGGCTTAACCTCTTTACTCGCTCGACCGTGGTAGCACCATACCTGCCGGCCGGAAGCTCTCAGTAGTCGTTCTCATCCATAAAAGGAGACCTTTACATGAGGTATCCAATTATCACCCTATAGACCACGCCCTCGTTTTATCCAGAATAGTGAAGAAATGGGTAAAGATTGATATATTAACTACTTATTAGGCCTCAAATCTACTAGTGAAAATCAACACAGATTCCTTCGTTCACGGTCTTGCATGACTTGTCAGTCTGACTTCCAGAACCTCGTCACCTACTCAGCTGAATGTGAGAAACCTTTTATTTTCGCACCTAGACTTATCTAACGCATTTGGTCTTGTGGCTCACCCCCGCCTTTTAACAAAGCTACAATCATTTGGCCTTTCTGACCCATCAATTTCTTGGTTCTCTTCCTACCTATCTTATAGTTCCAGATTGTCCTGACTAACGGGCACATCTCCGGCGTTGGGCCCGTTACTAGTGGTGTTATTCTGGGTAGTGTTTTAGGTCCCCTGCTTTCCCTCCTGAACATAGATTATATGTTGCACACAATACTCAATGGTACACCTTTCTCGTCTACTGATGGCAGTCAGATAATCCACACTTTTTGTCTGACAACCTCAGCACTACTATCCCTAAAATCTTTACTGACTTAGCGGCTGTCGATGAATGGTTCTTAACCTGGGCGATGAAATTCTCCGCTGATAAAAGCATATTTCCTGCTTACAAATGCCAGGTTCCTCCGGGTTCCTTGTGCACTGGCGGTTCACCCATCGACAGCCAGCCCTTAGTAAGAGGTCTTGCCTTGAGTTATTCTTGCTCTCCTAACCTCCCTGAACATCGTAAAATATGCCCATCCATTCATGAAAAAGCTTGTAACACTGCAAGGTTTTTCTTATCATGTTTTCTTCCGAACTGCGAAGGCTGAAAGCTGTCTCGGTCCTCTGTTCCGATCCTCCCAGCCTTGGGGGAGCATCCTCTACACGAACAAGGTATACGCCAGGACTCTTCTCGAATATTTTCTCTTAATCTTCATCAGTATGTAAAAATCCGACAGGATTACTGCTAAATGTATTCAGAGAAGATTCACAAAGCAGCTGATTGGCTGGTGTTCAGACTTATACTTCAGGAAACGGCGTTCATATCTCAAAATCTAACCATTGTGGCTTTGTCGCATCAAGCTCAACCTGGTTCTTCTGTATAAACTAATGACTAAGCAATCTTACTCTCCGGCCAGTTAAGCTTCCCCCTGGATACTAGATATCTCCTCTCTAATAATGATAACGGTAATGGTAAATTTCTTGACCATGATCAAGACACTTGAGTACAACATTAGAAAGCAGCATGAAATATCCACAAAACCTAGAAGCGGGATTCACACATGTTAATAACAGTACGATAAATCTGAGCTGTGTTTGGGTGAGCTATAATGGGTACACTCAACGCGGTAATAGAAACCGGTGTTGATTTTTGAAACGGGGTGTTGCTGTGACTCAGCCATGTGTGAAACCGCTGAAAAAGCATTAATAAAGTGTGGAACAGGCAGTGTACATGATAATTGTGTAAACAGTTATTTCTGGAGAGATCAAGGAAAATTGGAGGTGTACAGAAAAGAATGTAGACGTACCCGCTGGATATCTCAAGGTTCCATATCGAAAACTGGAAGGGGATTCGTTAACTAGTAACCAGTCGTGGGAGAGAATAGCACCAGCTTTGGGTCTTCAAAGAACAAACAATGATATCAGCGGCGGATGGATAAGTTTACCTCCACTGATGTCATTGAAAAAGATCACTAGGCCGGAAAAACGGTGGTTTGAAATACCTAGTGAAGGTGAAAACCTGTAGAATAATTGCCAGTGAGTCAGGAAACTTTATTACTTCACTTTTTAGATAATTCCTCGGCGATATGTAGGGGACAACGTTTCGCCAGAAGGTGACAGAAAGACAAGTAAATCACGTGGAATGTGATGTGCTGTTCCAGCAGCATGGATGTCAGTTAAACGCTTAGCTGGGGAATTTAGAATCGAGTCGTTGATAAGAAGGTCAGCTGGATTTGGAAGGTGGGGCAGATGCATCAAAGCATACATGAAGAGATCATAGGGTGGGATGAATACGGACCCGAAGGCCTGTTGCTGTGACTTGCAGAAAGCCCAGCCCTTGGTAGAAAAGGATGTTACTTGTATGTGAGAAGAAACGTTTCTATGGTGGCAACGAAAGAATATACAGCCATGTTTCATCCAGCAGCGAGAGCCTGGTACTTTATTTCATAATGATCACAATTTCCACTGATGGCGGTTCACGAATTGAGGCCTGAGCAAGGGCTGGCTCACCAGATACCACTGACTCTCCATGGGGAGAACGACTACGGTAGCAGGCAAAAATGAGCTGATGGTAGCTTGTAACCTGAGAATTAGGATTATGGTCGCCGTGGCCATCAGTGTAAGAGGTTTCATGCAGCAATGGCCGGTGTAGAACATATTCCAACCCAACCGATTAACTCTTTAAATCCGTGTGTTAATCCGGTAGTGACATTTAGTAGACCGATGACCAACAAAGTAACCAGCATGACCTTAGAGAGATTGGGGGTATGGCTGTCCGGAGAATTTTCCAGCCGGGCTGACGATTGACTTCTCACCAGAAGTCAAGTAACTACAATTTGAGGGAACTTATAAACCATGGCCTAGCATGAATGCGGAGGTTATCAGGTTGGAAGCGTTTTCAGCCGGAGGTTGTGGTAGCAAGTGAGGGAGACGAAGTCGAGGTGGGGAAATAAGCTTCAGATTCATGAATGTGGAGCAACGGAGAAGTAGGCAGGCCCGCCCGAGACCGCAGAGATAGGCCGGTCATGTTTTGATGGTTGACTGGTGGCATCTGCTGTATGGCATGCACCATGGTGAGGGGTAATTTTGCTTTGTACATTCTGCCGAGGTTTTTACTTTTTTCGCTAAAGTGGTCAGTCGTCGGCTCGTCGGGTACTTGTGGAAGTAGAGGAGTAGACTAGTTGTTAGTTGGGACGAATGCTGGGTTAAGATGGCGTATGATACAGAGTTCAAGAAGACTGTGGCTATCTGGGCTGCTGCTTTCTGACACGTATGGGAGCTGGCTGTGCGTTTCGTTTCGCCCCGGTCGTTGGCTGTTAGAGTCAACTGTGGATGGTTCATGTAGTCGACGTAAGAGGCAAGGAAGCTTTACCTCTTGTGTAGTTCGGGGGTGTTTGGAGGTTGAACTCCGAGGCTATCGCGCAGGAAGCCGACGTTCAGACTTCCCTTGCGCTCTGAGAAAACAATGTAGATGCGTAGAATTCTTGGTGGTTCGCTAGCCACTTACGAGTGAATATCCGAGGTCAACCCTAGAAAGATTCCGTTTTGATATTATTCTTGAGCACGAACAAGTGCTGGTGAGAAGCGGTCCTAGTATCGACAATAAAAATCATGAACATGGCTTATTTCACAAAGTGAAACTTTGGAAAACATTCATAAACGACGGAATTGGACATCAGCGAGCTGGTCGGAAATTAAGTAACCCGGAAGGGTTTAAACGGAGAGAGGTAGAGTGGGTCTTTGTGTAGGGAGCTCATTCTGCACATTATCACCCCGATCAAGGTCGGGCAGAACTACTGAGGGCCTAGCTTGTAAGCTGTTTTGTTTTGGGGGCATCCTAAAAGGAGGGTGTGGTTGTGACTGTAAAGGGGAATTAATATGTTATTGAAGGGGCGTAGGGCATGAATATGATACCTTCGCAGTCAGAAGTACTTTTGGCACAGCACACTATAACTACACTCCCTGAGAAGACTGTCTTACCCCCAAACCTCTTCCCCTTCACGTAGTCCAGAATCTGATATAAACTTCCTTTTGCACTTCGAGTCTTTTCGGTCAAAGTTTGCATTCGTGCGTGCTGTGGATAAATTCCTTTCTGTCCCAACTATTTTGGGCTTGTTAAACGTTAACATAACCGAAAGTCAACCTTACGGGAATGGCCTCGAATTTCAAGCCAATAATCTGCTTTCTTGAATCGCCTTGCCCTCCAAGATGGTTTGATTTTTTTCCTTCCCCATTGCTGACAGTCTGCTAACTATAAACGCTCCGCTTGACCGTTTTTCTTTAGACTTCGCCATCGACCTACTTAAAACACGACTGCCCCTGCTCTTTTTTTCCATACCGACTTATTGAACCCTGCCAATTCTACTTTGAAATAAGTCCGTCCAGATGCTTTCACATTTTAAGGAAGGCCGCAGTAATACTTCTCACACACTGTCAATGTGCCTAATCCGCGGAACGACTTATCACCGGCGGCCCTGAGACCAACCACAACAAAGCTGTAGGAACTGCACCAGTAACTACATACTGGTCCGCTATATATATATATATATATATATATATATATATATATATATATAAATGGATATTACTTCTCCGTAATTATCAGCAGGAGCATGGTCAGTAATCCAACCCTCCTCGATACCTTCTCCCTTACGTCGCTTCCTTTCCACATTAGGTCTCACGCAGACAGCTTATCTTTTTCCCTGCCCGTCTACAACCGCATCAAAGGCCGGTTACCGCGAATAGGATCTAGCCACCGGGTTTCACCTACAAAACTTCCTGGTATTGCTGCATATGCCCCTCTGAGGCCCACTGAGGAACTCTCACTACAAAACCCTCCCGATGTCAAAGCCACCGTGTGAAGACTCTTAACTAAAGTGGTTGGTCCAGATTCGGCAATGACCCCCTCCTTCCCATGACGAAACAGCGAACAAAAACCGCAGCCCACTCTTGCCAAAAGGCCCAACAAGGACACAGAAAAACCACAAAAACTCAACAAAATGATCTATTCGCCAATTTACCAGCATAGCCTGGCCTATAGCGAAGATTTTCGCCCTTGTCTTATCTTATTTTGTTCCTCGTTGACATAGAATTCCAATTGTTGATTATTCCTTCCTGGAACTTTATCCATCTTCCACCAGCTGCAAACTGCTGACACCAGATTACACACTACTTCTCATGGAAATTGTCTCTCCCTCGTTTGAGATACCCTAGTATCTCTCAGCATATGAAACAAAATAGCACTTCCAAGATGATGATACAACAACAATGGGACCATACCCGCAATAAAAATAGATGGCGTGTTGGGCCGACCGCGTTCATACCTAACTCCAGACTAATGGAACCTTCTCATCAGCCTAATCTCCCATTATTTCCATTTTCCTACCTCCTCCTCCGTTAACCTATCCGAGCGCATCGCATATCCTTCCTTCTACCAGTGAGTACCCCATATCTAGCCAAGGTGCCTATTTTTTCCATACTTACCGCGGGCACAACATGGCCCTATAATCTAGATATGCCTCACACGAACCGTTCTAATCAGCTGTATAGTAGTGTGATACCTAATACCCTGTCACTTAATACTCCACGTGCAGACCCAAGTCCTTCCTTTGCGAATGACAACTTAAGCGAACTTGCATCTTGCGCTGATGATTCTTTTCAGGTTAAATGCAGTGGTCAACAAACGGTTAGTATTAATGTCAATGATGACGTCAGAAGCACTGGAAGTTTCGCATTGCTATTGGTCAGTGCACGCTCTTTTAGGAACAAAATCCAATACTTACGATCAGCTGCATTAACAAGCGATTATAGCTTTATTTTATTGACGGAAACTTGGCTGTTGGACTCTTATCTAGTAGAGGGCATTAAGGTACTCGGCTAAAATCATTCAGCAAAGGTAGAGCACACCAACGTGGTGGAGGCTGTCTAGTGTATGTAAAAGAAGCCATCACCTAGGCAACCTTTCTATACAAGTGAGTCCTTCACTGGGTATTTAAATGACTCAGCCTATATTTGGTCGCTGAACGTTGAAAGGGTAATCGTTAAAAGATTTTGCTTGTTCTTTGTCTGCAAATTCATTCTTTAATCGTCCAATTTCCAATCCAAATCCGTGCCATACTCCACAGAGCACTATAGCTGGTTCATGTCTCCCCTGGAAACTTCTTTTTCCTCAGGATGAAAAAAACCTCAGTCAGTTGTGCTTGATTCTTTCGTTGCACAGTCCCTCTCTTTCTAATATTTCAGTAAGAGTCTACTACCTTCGACCAGCTCTGCCCTGACTTGGCCGGGTCATCCACCCGACCTTGGGTTCAAATTTGCCGGGCGCCGCCCTAAAGTTTAACTTAAATACCTTCTCCAGTACAATATCGAGTACACATACCTTAATCATCCTCTTGGAATTCGGACTCTAAGTCCAACTGTACCGTTTGATCTTGCTTTACGGCATGCTTCCGGGCTATCCGAAATAAACCATTATCATTATCACTATCATTAACTTTTCAGGAGGTACTATTCCTTTTTATATCCACAAATCTATGAAAATTAGTATTCCTCTGTAAACCTTCATGTAAATCTTCCCCGCCCCCTTTGTCTCAACACAAATTATCTTATTGAGTGAACATGAGTATGCATTACTGACAGTTTTCTTGCACCATTCTTGTATTTTCCGCGTTCTAAGCTAATGTCCGTCTGAACATTCCTATATCCGGCCGCAGTTGACTCGAAATCAATTCATACTCGCCTTGCATTCTGTTGTCGCTTTGCTTCATTTAAACTCTCCTCAGCCTTAGTCCGTTGTTGCTGCGATGTACGAATCCCTCTTTGAAATTTGTGAATTTTCCATCTCATTCGGTGAAATTATAAACTCTGATCTTGCTGAGATGCGAGCCTCTCGACCACGGTCCAGAAATATATGATTATCATTATTGTTATTAATATTATTGTTAATATTAATATTAATAATAATATCATTATTGATATTAATATTATTATTATTATGATTGTTTTATAACTCCATCGCTTTCCTAGAGGTTTGGAGCTGAAAAATTCAGTCACATTTCTATCTTTTGATGTGGATCATTAACTGAACATCGACAACCAGTTACGACGTCACACCCCCTGCCTCACCCCATCGCCGGCTAAGTTTCTTCCATAATCTTATAAAGAAAAGATTTTCCCCTTCTACTGACTGATGCTCTAGGTCGAATCTCAAGCCCGTTTCTGAACGTTTATCCCTTGCTTATCCGTTTCCTTTTCTAGTCTTACATTCCAAGGCCCCATTTTTCCTAGGAACCCGCTGTGTCTATGAGCCTGCCCTTCCCTTTTGTTCCTCTTTCCGTCAAATGCTGATCGCAAGCCGAGACATAACCGGATTGCGTTTTTGTATCTAATTTCCCCTTCCAATGATCCACAATGCCGATCAACCACTTCGGACACTATATTGTTTATCTTCCTGCCTGGTACACCTGAATAATAATGCTACATGGCCTTCTACCACTCGCTGTTTCCGTTGGCACTGTTGTCCAAGTTCCCACAATATGACTAATTGATCCTGGGTCATCAACCCCTATTGTGGTTGCTCGGCCCTCTGCACAATCATCAGTGATCACTCACACTAATCCCAACGGTGAGGGGCGCGGCCAGATTAACCGCTTTAGGCGGCTCATATCGGGCTTGCAGGCCGCCTGCAACGATGTGTGAGCGCATTAGGCCGGTGAATGACGCCTTCTGCGTTCACTTTACGGAGTGTTTTCGAGGTTGGGTGCCCGGCCCACGGCCAGCTCCACCTAATACCACAGGTTACGAATTGCACGCTCTCATTATCCTCGTCCTACCGCATCCAGTACTGTCGGTTGCAGGTCGCGTGCTTCTACTATTCTTGTTCCGCCACGATTCGCCCATTTATTGTTCTTGTTAGCACTCTTATCACTTCCCTTTCATGTTTTTCTACCTCCGTATGCACATTTCCCGTTCTATCCTTTTTCCTATCGTTTTACACTAAAAAAATTCGATGTACGGTATCACACTCGCCCTATCCATTTTACCCCGCCCAAGCCCGTAATATTTCCTTTTCCACCCAAGGCGCCTTTACCGGCTCCCAGTCTCTATTCACTTGGTACCTAACTATAACCATAAAGCTCATTGATCGCATACCTCACCAACTACAATTTTGTCGTATTCTTTCTTGTCCCCCAACCTTATACCTCCAATCACTAAGCACCAGACCCACAAGTACCCATGACCAGTCACCATGTAAGTATTCGCTTTTCCAACCTGCGCATCTTCAGCAACCACACTTATTATCTTTTCCCCATTATCACATTTTTCTTGCTTGACTCCGCAGTTCTTCCATGGATCTTCTTTTGAGGCAGTGCCCCGACTAGCAACTTCTAGCTAAATCCATTTTTGCAGTCGCTTGCAGGAACGCAGCTCTTCCATTACATTTTACCGACTCCGAAGCATACATACTTCTCGTGCCTTCTGTTCTATCACAGACATACCCTTCTGGCTACTTCCTTTTTTCTTTTTTTTCGCTCCGGTCTTCATCCCGTTCCATCTTCGGTATTCAACCTGATTGGTTATCTCTTACCCGCTCCCCTTCGGTCAGTACTCTCATCTGTTTCTTATACCGCTTACAACAGTCATCTTCAGTGTGTCTTCCAGGCTGTGCTGCTTTTCCGCGTTCCACCTAGTATAAGGTCATCTTTTCTTCCTTATTTTCACGTATAGTTTCAAATCATTTGACCTGCGGTTACCTGATCTTTTTGATCCGCCACCTTCTTATTCCCTTCCCACGTTATTCGCTGTCACAACCACTGCTTCCTTGCACCGCAGTTCGTCTTACCTCCAAGTTACTTTTTTCCACTGATATGTTACACTACTGCGACCACTCTGTATTTTCATTCGCTTTGCATTCTCCGGCCGTTTTCACAGCCATTTTCTTGCTGCATGTTGTACCTCCGTTTGACAGTGCCTCACACATTTTCGACCATCACCACATGTCACACTAACATTATTTAGATAGCTGGGTTCACTCTTACCTGTTTCCTTTGATCCTTTCTTTAATATTTCCTCGTTTATCAACTTCCGCTCTCAGCCATCACTTCAGTGCCTCCAAAGTCGTTTTTGTCTCTCTGTTGATCCCCCATGTTCACTTGTCATAAATAAATTCATCAGGATTTATCCAAGGCAATTCTGTACCATGTGTTTTAACCTTACCTTTCTCTTCCAAACACTGCTACTTCCGTGTCTGTCGCTTTATTTATCTTCGCTCCTGCCCCCATATGCACACCTAAGTGCACACTTATACATTCATATATTTCCCCTGCATCCTTCTGTTCTTTGCCGGTCAGTTCTCTCGCCCCCATCCCGTTGACCTCCGTGATATGCATCCTTTTTGTCTATATCCATGCCTTAGATCCACCATATCTCGACCATTCCAAGCCACTGTTACCATATGGCCCACATTTTCGTCTTGGTTTGCTCGCTCCCTGTTTGACAAAGTCCGTTTTTTCCTACGTAGCATAGTTCATAGCTCCCTAATCGTTTGTCACACAACTCAGTTTTTTTATGTTCTCCCCTTCTATTTCTTTTTTTTATCCTCATCGTCTCTCGTCACCATAGTTCTCATGCCGATTTTCAGTCCTCCTCATGCAAGGGTCTCAGCTTCTAATCTCTCCCTCTTGGTCCAGTTAGCCCCACCATTCGACCTCGACGTCCAAATTTACGAGGCACATATATAAATCAATTTTTGGGTTCAGTTAGACTCCCGCCAGTTATTTCCTGGTGAGCCTACATTAACCTCCCTCTCATTTCCCTTCTGAGTCTAACTATCCTGCGCCTGCAGTGCACATTTCGAAGTCGTTCGCAATTTTTTTCGTCCATTTTGTACCTTATAGAAATTTGGTTGCGCAAAGGTCATGCTTCGGGAATGTTCGAAGTAAACTATTAATACTATTACTATTACCATTAAAATGTTACTCATAACCCCCATCTGGAACTTCCCACAGACCGCAGCATCCCCGACCCGTTTCGGAGCACGCTGGTAACTTGGGTATCCATCGGTCCACTAACTGTTACTCTCGGACTACAGCAGGGATTTAAAATGTTGGTTGATCGGGCTGGATTATCTTCTAAGCTGGCCGATGCTATATGGAGCGTCTTACATTGCCCGCAGCCGTAATAGCAGTCCTGCTGTCCGCGTTACAAGCCACCGTAATACTTTAACCAGACGTCGCGGTGGACTCCCGATAACAAACTACATCAAGCACCACCTCAGCAACCATTGCTCATACACTATCCAGGCGGGTTCGTTCATGCTGCATTGTAACACAAATAATTAACGGAACCCAACCGTCGCCGTTGCATTCTCAACCTACGGACTCTTATTTCGCAAACCAACACCATCTTGGTCCACTTCTGCCTGCTATCACCAGCATTTGCGACCTGAAACCATTGGCAACCAAGGACACTATGAAACAAAACACCAGGCATTCGCAATCGGTCGCATGTTAGCTGCATGTTCTTTTACTTTCTAAATGAAGACGTTTATTCTCACGTCCATGTAATACCCGTTGTCGCCGCGGGTTTAGTTTTCTGCAAACCAGAGCGATGAGACTTCGCGTAATCTTACACTTTCCCCCCACATTATCCCTCCACATTTGCTTAGATGCATCTGCCCTATCTTCCGACGCCAACTGACCTCTTCTTTGAAGACTCTATTATTATCCAGTCACTATTCATGATGCGCCAACAGCACACTACATTTTTGCATTGTATTTGTCTTCGTGTCTATTTTCACGCAAAACGTCGCTGTCCCCATAACTCACTGGGGATTGCTCATCTAAAACGTACAGTCTTATTTGACCTTTTCTGAATCAATTATATGCACTTCTCAAGCTCCTTAACGGTTCCACCTGTTGCTTTTCGACGGTTTCACGCTTGCTTTATTCCACAAAGTGATTGTTCAGTCCCCGAAGAAATTCCCCCTCCGGCATTTTGGTAATAACCTTTCGGACATCCAGTCGGTACACCCAAGTGTTTCCTTCCGTACCTCACAACATTTCTTTCGTCTCCCTTCCCCCGTCTGCTCTCACTCTTCCGTCTTCATTCTACGCGACTGTATACCACATTCTGTTGATCGACTTGGGGCCATATTCGACTAACGGATCCGTGACAGTCAATTTTCGGTATCCCGTTTATCGCCTTGTGCATTATTTTTGCCCCACTCTCCCCTTCATGTTGTAATGCCCGCCACCAGTTGGATCACCGAGTTTTGTGGACTCTGCCACCTCCTATACACGACAAACGCAAATTTCTTTGTTCGTCTGCTAGCTCCATTCCCTGAACTCCAGCTCGCCTCCGTGAAGTGCTGTTCATATCATCCTTGTATATACTGCATCTTCATTCTTCACTAAAGCTTTTATCATCTGCCTCATGTTTGGCTAATTTTCATAAAGTCCCATTCCTGAAATCAGAATTGGATTTTATCCGCCGCGCCAACAACTTTCCCTAAAGTCACTCAGTCACCGTTTGGATTTATCGTAATGTTGATAAAATGTGCTGATCTCGTTTTTAAATTTTGCGAAACCTCACACAGCCGTGTGTTTCTGTACTCTACGATCATATCTCACATATGAATTTTGATCACAGTCGAGAAATATGACATAATTATTATTAACGGTATTATTGTTGGCTTTGGATTGCGGATGTACTGGAAGTGGACTTACCCCAAAAGAGAGGCAGCAAGATTATGACAATGGTTGAAGGGTAGTTTAGGATCCCAGAATGAAGCATATTTTAGTGTAGTACTCGGAACTTCAGTTATCATAGGAGGGACAAAATTGGACTGGTAAAAGAACTGCTGTGCCAAACCCGGCGAGAACAAAAGCGACTCATGTGAAAAAATGGTGATAAAAGAATGACAAGAAGTGGCGACTGGTGGTGGATGGGATAGGTTAGAACCACATGGGAAAATCATGGTAGTACGTTTTTTCACAGATGAAACTTGATCAATCGAAAAAGAAAGAACGGGTTAGCAGATCGTCCTGTGGAGCACAGTAGCGGCTATTTGGACAGAATTCAAGGAAAATTATTAGGAGAAAAATGATTGGGTAACCGATAGATCAGTGCCTTATTGAGAGCCTTATTGAGAGCGGGATTAAATGGAAAATGTGATGTAAATATAGTTTATGTTAATAAAATAGGTGGATAAGTGCAAATCGCAATACAAGGAAATGATTGATAGCACCAAAGATAACAGCGCTTGGAAAAATTATAGGCCCAAACAAGATGTTCGAATCGACCAGAGCGCAGTGGAGTTATGAAATATCGGAATATGCCGTATGAGTCGGACAAAGTTAAATGAAGCCAATGGGAAGCCAAACAGGAACAGGATATTTTTAAACAAACAGTTTTTGCTACGACAAACATTAACGAACGATAAGATGCCGCGGTGGATAAGGTGGATATGGTTCGAAATAGCTCCAGCAGAAATGATAACTAATCAAAAGTGAAGAACAGCAAATTGACTAACCGAAAAATGTGCATGAGTAGTGGGTTGAAGCAAAAATTCACTCCGTGCTTAAGTGATCACTCTTCGGGGAAGCCGAAGAAAGCCTGATAAGGATATTAGAGGCGGGTAATGGTTAACTCGGAGCAAAGGATTTTCCTAGGCAGGATCTGACACAGTCGAACGAATTGGCGGGTGAAGAGTAGCAATGAGATTATCCAAAATTATCCGAAGGCGATGAAGGAAGAATGGCCCATGGAAGAGGGTTAAAAGTGGATGGATTCTTCTTCTCCTTCACAAGATGATAACGGAGTATTGGCAGAGAACAGAATATGTCGAGCAAATTAACTTGCAATCGGAAAAAGAGGAGGTAGTACTTCACTAGATCAGGAAGAAGCAGTGGAAGGTCTCAATATGGCTGACCAGTTGGACTGATGGAGGGATCAAGTGTTCATCAACGAACGTGTGGCCTCTGGATATGTTTGAACCCTCACATGAGTGCAGAGGTCCCACGTATCAGACAAGCACTGAGCAAAGGGGTGGATATGACCGCCTCCAGCGCCAATGGGATCAACGCTAGCGTACTTCGTTGAAGCTCAAGGGGAAGCGCCCTCGGAGACATCTATCAGTTCGTGTTGCAAGAAGCCTAGGAGACAGAAGCCATTAGGTAGCCGATATTAGGTGCCTTGCGAAAGGCGACTTATCAGCTAGATGCTTTGGTCGAGTTAAAAGCAAACCGCTATGGGGTTGTCAAAACGTTACCCAGTTAAGGCTCCTCAATTTTGGAGTCTGGAAAGGAAATAACAATAGGACGCTCCCTAATGGCGTCCCAGGTCAAGATAAACAACCATCGGACGAAGGGCACATTAGGGCGGAGGATCCAAAAAAAGGCTGGGACAAGGTGAAAGCACAAAGAATAGAGACATGCTGTAAAAAAAGAACCTGGTAATTGAATTCGTCGTCGGAGAAGCAGCTGAGTAGATGCCGGTGTGTGGCGGTGGGACAACCTACTGGACTGGAGAGAGGGGGTTCGGCAAGAAAAAGAAAAAAATCTGGAGGATATTAGTGACAAGAGGAGGAGTGTTTGATGACCGTAGGCTCACTTCAGTCAATGAGGCAAGTCAAATGAAAGTTTTAGGACAGGAATGCTTGCGAGTTTGTAGGGAAGCCTAAAAGCCATTGCAATAAGACCCAAGGTAGAAAAGACTCAAAATGAATGGAGCAGAAAGAGTGACTTATTGACTAGGGTTAAGTTCAACGAATGAGGCGTATGAAGTTAAATTATTAAGGCAAAAATACCTGTGAATTGGGTAAGATCAAACACATCAGTACTGAAAAGTGGGGAAGCCGGGGTAAGCAGGTAAGGATCAAAAGTGGATGGAAGATTTGACCATGCGGTGTCTGTGGGACAGAAAACAATTCTGGTATCAAGTTTGAGGATTGCCCAGGGTCAACATTTCGAAATAAATTACTTTCAACAGTAGTGGAAAAGAAGCTACATAACGGTGTTTGAGGGTCCCTAGGCATCTTTCCTGAGGATATGAGCACATACGAGTGAAATTATTTCGAAATCCAAGTGAAAGGATTAAAGAAACCGATAGGAAAAGCCGACTGGTGGATGTAGTCTTTTTAAGAATATCAGCAGCTGAAGATAATAATAAACACAAACAAAACTTTATTAGTACGAAGAGGTCAACAGTAGGAAAAATATCTATCTAAATGGCTAGATGGCCCACAGCGGTTGATTTTTGGTTCAAAAGTCAACGTCTTTCTCATAAGCTTGGCTCTCGGATAGGCAATAGTTGGATAAGTGTGTAATCGTTGGAACAGAAACTTATATATTTTTGGCCTACGCGACTGTAAACATTGACTGAGAGGATCAGGTATCCAGAAGAAGTTCATTCCTAATCCTACAGTGAATGGGGATAAAAACGTGTAACATAGAAAGGTCCTCGCAGCGGGTGTGTCAACAGTGTAAAGTCCGTTGCGGAGTAAGTATGCAGTGTCTGGTGAGAAGTAACTGGTTCGACGAGCAGGGTTGCTTGGTCAACAATCTATACAGGAATACCAGGTTGGGCTTGATGCAACGAGGCCATGGTGGTTCGATTTTGCGGTATGGGCATAGTTCATTATATTTTAGGGGTCGATCGTCCAAAGAGTTGCTTTGTATATCTTTGAATGAATTTAGTGATAGCTCCATCAGATTTTTTGCACACTAGATAAGGTTATGGAATACTATTCAAGAAGAGGTCTGATGTGAACTTTACACATGTTAGGAATGATTTACAGCCGAAAGGATCTAAGCAGAAGACCAAGGCAGTTTTTAGTCCTCGCTGTCCAAAAGACAGCCCATTTAGTGATGTTACCACAGCAAGAACAATTTAAGCGAAGATCTGTTACTGGGGGCTGGCTGTCGATGGGCGACCCACAAATGCGTATGTAACCTGGAGGAACCTGGCAATTATAAAGTCGAAAACATTTTATGGAAACCAAGTTCACTAGCCAGGTTCAGGGTCATTCCCCAAGGGCAGCTAAGTCAGCGGATGCGTTAGGAAAATTGGAACTGCAGTTACCAGAAAGAAATGGCGGCCAATCTGATTGTCCTTCGTTACCGAGAATGGCGCGCCATCGTGTGCTGCTGGAAATATTTAGCCCATACGCAGGAGGGAAAGGGGAGGGCCTAGAGCACTGCCCTAAATGACACTGTTAGTAACTGGTTTTGAGTTGGGCGCGTACCCGACAACAAACAGAACCAGTGAACGACGGGCTAGGTAAGACTAGAACCAGGGAAGAAACCGGGGGATAGTACCAAAAGATCGCACCTTCGGCAAGGAATAAGGGTAGGGTGCGCGGTCTTGTGCCTCAGGAAGGTCAACATGAAGAACAACAAATATCTTCTACCTTCGGCTGAATCAGTGACCAGACTGAGAAACTTAAACCAAAATGTAGTACAAGATCGCGTGCGGAGGAATCTTTTTTGTTGGCCAATAGAGATTTTGAGGGTCATGAGGTATTTAATAATGTGTTCCGCTACTATTTCTTCCATTATCCCGAATAAAACGGGGGCATGGTTCGCAGGGCAATAATTGGATACCTCGTGTAAAGGTCCGTTTTTATAAATAAAACTATTGGCATGGGTGTCAGCTAGCTGGCTCACCTTTAGCTTTAAATAAAGGAGTAAGGAGTTTGAACATCGAGAAGGGGATATTCGGAGGGCCACTGACGAGGGTGACTGGCGACAGGCCGTCTGAGCCTATAATGGAGGGCCGTCTGCTGTGGCATAATAGCCTGGTAGTACTCCCAGCACCAAACAACACAGCAGAAATGCAGAGCCAGTCTCCGGGAAAGGTTGTGAAGGAGTAATGTCAATGGCTTGGACGATGACTGAAGAGGAGCACTCATTGAAGGCTTTGAAAATACTAGGTGCGAGCTATGATTCATCACCCAAAATCAGGGGTTGAAAGTCAGTTTTTATATCAGCGTTTTCAGATTTACGCAACACAGAAGGCTGATGAGCTTCATTTGCACGGCCTAAGGTTTTAGCTTCCTCGTCACTGAGTTGCATCTCTTCCTGTAGCTGGATAAATACAAGAAGGCCATCTAGTCAACGAAAATTGAGAATTTATTAGAAGTACACGTTTGCTTAGAAGGCTTGTGATGCTCCCTGTGGAGTGGCTGGACGATGGACTTTACTTTAGGTAGAACCTGAGAAACATAAAATAATTTGTTCAACCGACCAGAAGAGGTAAATTGCCATGCCTTCGTAGCCCTATGATGGTTATGGGTGGGAAAATCATCACTAAAGCCTTGCTTGCAACCTAGCATGACTATCAAAGTCTAGATTTTGTACTCAAAAGTATTGCTGGTGAAGTCAGCGAAATCAGATGGGTCACGGAGGACCAGGTGGTAGATGACCATTCAATAGTCACCACCGGGGAAATTTCATGTTACTGACCAGTGAATGGGAGGAACTTTGTGGGTGAATATCACATCCACTACATTTCCTTTCTGGTAGGTCCGGAGACTTGTCCAGCCATCCACGCAGGTTTCAGCAACAAAATTCATGAGGTAAGGGGGAGCTCAGTGACCACTCTAGGCGAAATACTAACTTTCCCACTGAAAGATTTAGCCACACTTAGGAGTTACTCTCTTGGTCTCACGTTTCATGGTCTCAATCTGCCTTAGGGATCCGCTGCACCGATGAGCCCGTGTTTAACTTCTGTTCTTCTTTCTTTTAACCATTGGTCCTCAGCTGGGCTATACACACGCTGCGTGTCTATCTCATTTCTTTTGCCTCCGACCGCTTTCGCATGACCCGTCTGAGGATCGCACCCACGTATACAGCAACATATATACATATATATATATATACCTTGGGTATGCTCCACTCACTTTTCTCTTCCCCGCTTACTAGATTGTGCCATTTTACAACATAATTTGCATATATATAAATAAAACCGTTCCGTCCTTCAGCGATAAGTGCTCGCTTTCACTTAATTCCCGTCTCAAGTTAGAACACAGCCGTCCCATCCCGTTTTCTCGCGCCTTTCCCGTACACTGCAGCCTTGCCACACGGATTACCATGCCTTAGTAACTAGGCTTCACTTCTCTGCGCATATGCTCATGGTAAGTTAAGACCCCATTCCAACCGGAATCCGTACACCTCTGATTTCTCTTGACTTTGCGGAATACCAGCACGTTTGAGCCAACATGGAGAATCTTCAACTTAACACCCAGTGTTTTTCTCCCTTCTGACTGTCTGCCGTCCTCGACCAGAGCTGGTGAACTGACCAGACTGTTATCTTCCTATTTCCTCATTCTTCTTCCTGACCATACCATCTACTATTGTTTTATGCCTGGTTACCAAACGGACATCCTCTCCTCGTCCACCACCAGCCTGATATCGCCCTAAATCTCTACTATCACCCAACTACCCTAGAAAGCTACAAGTCTCCGTCTAGGGATCCCCAATAGACCGGTCCACTAGCCAAACGATAACTAATTGTTCGTATAACAAAATGTTCATTTTCTTGCTTCCATATAAACGATAATCATAACCACAGCTGGGACACTCTCCAGACTACTGCACTCCTGATCTCTTTCAGACTGCATTGGTTACTTGGGCAGCCATCGGCCAAATTGACGTTTATCCCGGATTACCGTAAGGACTGAACGATTTGATCAATGGTTTAAACCTATACTCTCGCCTGCTGACGTTACATGGGGCACCGTACACGGATAAACAAAACCTCTTGAAAGTCTCACCGGATCGCAGAGGTGATTCCTGACACCAACCATCAACACATCGGCTCAACGTCTATTCCCAAATAATCCAACCCAACAGTTCAATTCTTCCCGCGTTGCAGTACGAAACCAATGACCGGAACCCAGCCCTCGCCGGTGTCCACTTCGTCAAACCAGCCCTTTTTTACCTGCTACCCTCAACATCCTACCCGCCACCACCTGTAACCAAGGTTTTTATGAAACATAATACCAGCCATCTGCAGCCAACCAGAATTTGGCTAATAATTTTTTATCACTTATACAAAAACTGTTTTTTATTTACACTTTTCCCACTTCTGCCTAACAGCACCAGTAGCGCTTGTCTCCACTGATCCGCTTCTTTGACGGCTCTTCTTTGAAAGCCAGTTATGCGTCCATACACCATTCATGCTCTTCCAAATTTCACTGAAATCCTTGTGAAGCTTTTCACCTTCATGTGAATTTCCATATGACAGTGGAATCACCTGCACAAAAAGTCCGTTTTATTATCACCTTTGACTCATTTGCATTTATTTCATATGCTTCCCCCACAATTAGTTACCCAGTGTTGGATCAGTGTTCTACATTTCGCTAGCATCTCTGACTGCATGTTGAAAGCCCTATGCATACTTTACTTTTAACCATGTTCTTTGGCATCTCTTCCGCCCGGTTACTCCTTAGTGACTGTCCAATTATCGCTTATATCAGCAATTCCACTTTTGCCCAGCTATCCACACCGCCCTCACCGAATTCGAAACCGATTCGAAATTCCCGCTTCAACCATTACCACTTTTGTTCGCTCAAACACTACATGACTTTACTGGTGTATTTCGGTTGCTGTGTGATTTATAAGTTTAGAATTTGTGAATACCTCACATTAACATTTACTGCTGTATGCTCTGATCTTGCCTTGTGCGTGTGTATTGACCACGGTCAAGAAATATACTATACTATACTATACTATACAAACTTGAGGAAGATTGACGTCCTGGTCCCGGAGGTGAGAAAAGAGAGAAATTTGGAACATATAATAAAGAGTGGAAACGGGGAGCCAGAGGATTTGGGTGAACAAAAGACGCAGACAAAGTGAGATGCACTGTTTTGGAGCGCGATAGTGAATCGGAGTAATACAGGAATAAAATTGAGCCCACTGTGTGAAAAAGAGGTCACGGCGTAGGTTTTCCTGATACAAGCTGAGCTGATACCACCAAGCCGGTTTGGCCTATTAGTCCTTTGTGGATTGTTCCCCACCGATGGTACTTGATCGTCGGTGGCTTCCTCAGACAACCAAGATTCTGTTACCGAAATAATGTCATAGATGTGTTTGAAGAAGTGCAGAAACTCGCCGCGAATAGAACGAGAATTGAAAAAGATAGAGATATACTACTTGCAGTAAGTAGCTCAGATATGTCACAAAGACAATAAGAGCCTGTAAAAGACAAAATATCATCGATGAGACAAGTAATGATCGGAGCCAAGGAGCGTATACTGATGTGGAGGCAGAAGATGGCTCATGTGTGGTGGCCCACAACCAAGTAGGAGTAACTGGCACAGTGCGAGGGGCTGCTGAGGGGTAGTGTAGTTGGGCGCCAGATGAGGAGGAATTGTCAAGGCAAGCGGAGAAACGTGTGAAATGCGGCGGGCTGCCGGCGGACTAGGGTGGTTTGGTGCTTTTGAAAAATAATAGCCAGCTGGAACTGAGTGTTAGTTAAAGAGGGTGCGGAAGGCGGAACTGCGAATTTTGGAAAATGGGGGTGCGTAGGGAAATTAGGTTGTGCAAAATGGGACGTTTGGGGCTAAGTGGATCATGCACGGAGTACGGAATTTTCGGAAGCAAGTACTATAAAGATATTTGTCTGATGAGAAATTCGACACAAGAAGGAGAGAAGGGTGTGCAGAGGCCGCATTCTGTTACCAGGAGGCAGAGCACATCGTGGACTAGTGAGGACAAGGGACGTATAGGAACGAGGCGTATTCTCCAGGGGGAAACCAGATTTGGTGAACTAGAAAGAGACAGTTGGAAAGAAGGCGGTCCTGGGAAAAATGGGAAGACTCCTGGGCCTATTCTTATGGATGGCTTTTATTCCATCATGAAGTAGGGCAGAGAGCGAAGTTGAGATGCGGTTATACACGGCAGGCTACGGTGTTGTACAGCAAATACTAGTCGCCGTCTATTTCTGGGTGCCACCAAAAAGAGAGATGTGGACATAGTGACGAGCTCCGAATAAAGGGTGTCCAAGGTGGGAACAGATGTTGGAGCAACGAGGGCATACGGGCTTGAATCGGTTGGGCTTGAGAAGATAAAGCGATGGAGCAATTAGCCGACAGTGTTGACAGCTTGAAATCATTAGGTGTCATCTTCAAGGGGAAAATCGGAATACTTCTAATAATTTCCCATAGAAGGTAGATTTCATCATCAGTTAACTTTGAGTATAAATAGGGAAAAGTAGGAACTATATTGCCCTGGATTTACCTGAACTCTTTTTTTTTTTTGGGGGGGGGGGTAGACTGTCGGCAAACCGCCCAAGTAATGGACAGTTGTTGAGCTGGACATTCTACCTGGTCTGACTATTTGGCAAAGGTGACTGGTCGTACCACAAGCCTTCATCACGGTATTCTTGACATATATGGGAGGCATAATGCCTAGGATACCGTAATTAATCGCATCACAACGGTCTTTGATTCTTTGCAAAGTCTCAGGCCCAAGGGGCCAATAGAACTAGTAGCAACATTGAGCCCTGAGGGGTGGAGTGTTCGGCGCCTTCAAAGATGCACAAAAGAGGAACAAGTTCAGAGAGCTTCATCCAGCTTGAGAAACCCAGATTATATCTAAAATAATTGATCTAAAAGCGCCGTTCTTTCGGTCGTCAAATCCACAAAGTCATATTGTTCAACCAAACATTCTCCTCAGTTGGCGGGGATTCGAGCCATCTCATTTACCTTAGTCGCCGGGGTATGAACATGGGTATTTTATCAGGGCTCTTTTATCTGTGGGTTTACTCATGTCAGAAAGAAGCCAAGAATGTAAAAATAATGAAGACAGTGAATCCAGGTTGGAACAGTAGGTGAGAATAGATGATAAGGCTACGGTGTACCATGTAGTGGCGGCCACCGAACGAGGAGGCCTCAGGATTTGGATACATTAGAAGTGGGGTCACAAGTTGATAGCTAAAGAAATCATTGAACAGCGTTCGGGGAGCACAGAGTGAATATAGATCCTAGAAGCATAAAATAATGATATATGTTTTGGCCCCGATGCACGCGTGAAAGCATGATCAAAGTGATCAGTGGTATCCATCGCGACGAATTGTTCGGAACCTTTGAAAGAAGAGTCCCACATTTCAGAAATAGTACAATAAGGTCGGTGGGGCCAAAATGGAATGAAATTAAAAGGATTTACACGGCAAATGCAAACGGGTTTCCAGTTGGGTTTTAGCAATGTAAGTAATCGGCAGATATGAAGTTGATGAAATGTAAGTTGTGACCAAATGTGGATTACACACTATACACAAGGGAGATGCAAAAAATCCTCGGCGGATGCTTACCTGAGATCAGTGGACAAAGAAGGCTGTTATGAAGCAGGTATATAAAATAAAAATTTTACGGCAGCACCCAGGGCACATTGATGAATATTTGAAGGAAGGCATTCCCATAAAAGAAGAGGTATTTGCCAGAGCGAGTACCGAGAATCCTCCACAAAGTGGGAATCGGAAACAGGCGGAGGAGTGAATGAGTCACGAAATGTGAAGTAGCATTGATCAAGTATAATACAGATGGGAAAAATATAGAAATCAAAGGGTGAAAATGCTTCGCCTTGGCTACGGCTTGATAATTCTGCTAGTTGGCAAATGTAGTAGGTATTATTCGATCTCTTGCGGCGTTTGAGCAAATGTAGCTGGCATGATAGATTAAGAAGATAAGCAACACCGCCTTTAGAGTTTGCATCGGTTTATATACTCTCGAAAACGGTAACTTCAGCACCCTTTAGCACGTTTGGGTGAGTCTGTTTGCGAAAGGGCACGGCGCCACGGACCCTTGGCCTATCTTTATTGTAATACGGGCGCTTGAGGGTGGTTGATAGCCTGAAAAGGCAGGACGAGGGCTTGAACAGTTACGGACATATATGCATGCATGTCATTCAGTGATCCACCTACAGTATTAAGGCATCCAAAATTGGAGTGAGTAAGAATTCCCGAGCGGCTTCGGCTGGTGTGGCGCGTAAGACCGTTAGTTTCCCGGTGTGGTAACAAATGCATCGGTAAAACATTACGACCTCAAAGGGGAATGAAAAATGAAGGAGAGAACAGATCGATTGTTGTACCACTTGTGGGTGAGGACGGCAGAGATGGAGAGCAGGGGAAAGAATACCTGGACTTAAGACGAGAAATTTGTATGCGTATGGTAACATGACGCTTTTTCGTGGGAGCCACGATAAAGCAGAATCATATGGCAGCTAAGTGGACTGAGATCATCTCAGGGTGATAAACTCAAGTTTATAGAGGACCGCAAGCAAAAGAGCCTTTGGACTACTGGGCTACTGAATGAGGCAGAATATCCAAGTGAGGGCAGATGTCTAACAAGAAGAAAAAAGCTGTTTCAAGAAAAGGCTTGATTCACGAAGCGATTTGGCTAGGCAGTCGAGTTATTACCGTAGCGGACAATCCATAGCTGGTTTCGGACAAAGGGCCGTCAGAGCATGGGCTAAAAAGGAGCACAGAGAAGTGTACTTATGGATAGCAAACCAAAAATACGCGATGCTTAAATTTCTCTTTCATGGTATCAAACACGGGCTACTTTTGGCACATAGCTGTGAACCCTGTATGTATCAATGCAGGGAAGTCGTCAGAGCTGAGGCCACAAGACTTCACTTTCCAAACCGCGTACTGAGTAATGCATTGGACATCAGAAGGCTGGTCAAGGTTTTGTGGGGAGCCCGAAACGGTGGCAACAAAAGAAGGCGGAGGCGGAAAGCAAATGTGGAGGTCTTGAATGGCATGTTGTCATCCTGCACAAGTTTGGACAGAAGGAATAGAGGCTGGCTCAAATGCTCGAACATCTGAGTTTTCCCATGGGCAGGGTCGGGTCCAGGTTGTTACCAGCAACTCATGTTGTTGGACGGAACAGAGAGCATCAGCTTAGGACCTCCCCATCTGAAAGTGGTTTTTTGTTCATTTTTTTGCTGCAGAGGAGCAGGAGAACATGCTTACCTGTAGAGTGTGCCTTCCACTTCTCCTCTACCCACCTTTCTTTGCACGTGGACCTTGGGGTCCGTGGCTGCCAAGGATAGCTGCTTGCCCTTATTCTGAGATCACCCCGGACCAGATGTCATTGCCTCCGGAGGCGTAACGGTCTCGAGCCATGAAAGGGGAGAACAGGGGCTTAAACAGGCATTCGAATAACGGCGGAGCCCCTGAGGCCTCCAGTTAACCGCTTGCTTAATTTAAAGCAAGACCGGAGGACCTACAGCATAAATTTGAGCCATCTGACGACTGCATCACTGGTTTTGATACCCAGGCGAATTCACAGGTATGACATTTTTGGTGAAACAGCATATTACCGCGGGCTCTGCAGAGATTGGTCTTCGGGCGTTGCTGCACCCGTGGGGTTTGGTGTTGATTCATCAGTATGTGTCTGCTTAAAATCATACGCTGAAGATAGGATATGATAAACTTCGAGGTTCCCAAGACTCACTCACGGATAACTGGTAATCTGAGAGCGACAAGATTGGTCAAAATTCTGTTGTGGGTCACAATGACAAAACTTTATGAGCGTTGTGTGGAAAAATAACCCCCACCGTAAGGACGACAGACTGATAGGGAAGGACTATTTCAAGAACAACAGCATCCAACATGGTAGTATGGGTCCAAGTCAGGAGATTTTCAGCTGTCATTTATTCATTCTAGTGAAGCACTGAATCAGAATTTCGGTTGTGAGTTGCGTCGCCCATAGGCAGATTGAAATCCCAAACCAAATGCGAAGGTCTTAGCCCCAGCAATGCATATAATCACAAGATGGATACTGTTTTCCACATGGGCGTACTTACTTAGTTGGTTATTAGTCACCTTTACTGATTTTTTCGTAGATTTCCGATGAAAGCGGCAAGTTTTGCGGGGCAAAAGTATAATTTGAAAGTCTTTTTTATGGGAGGAACGATCATCGTGTTATCCTCAAGTCTCGAAGAGTTATGCAAGCCCCTTGAGCTTCCGGACTGTCGTGTTCACTCCGGAATTCTATTCTAGATCAGGCCATGGAAGAAGGTTGAATTAAACCTAATCATTCTTAGCGAAAGGTGTTTCACTTTCTGCGGGATCCATCATTTTCTATAGTCGGACCGAATCTAGTAACCAAGTGGTCGTCTTGTTAGTCATTAATGGGCATTCTCAATAGCCACTCTATCATATTGGCGAGTATTTCTGTAAATCGCAGAGAAGTATTCCAGCGTGAGTCTGACGTGAGTCCCAAAGATACTAATCTTATTGTCTAGCGGACGAAATATTTGATGAATTAGTCCAATTAGCCCTCTGGCCTTCGCAACCTGACTAAGTATGCGCTTCGAATATGTTAAAGTAAAAATTAATCTTACATTTAACCCTCCTCGAGGGCAGCTATTTGCCATTTTTCCTTACCATGTGTCTAAACATACCAAGCCCGGTTTCCAGACAGTTTTACGCAGCAGTGTATTCCGTTTCTAATTTGCTTTTTTGCCTGACTATCCCTAATTAATAGCCGAAGAGCTGTATGACACCTCAATAATTGCTTTACTTTCATTGCACCAGTGCTAACTTGCCCAAGAAAGACTAGGATAACATCACTCTCACGTCTCAAGGCCAGGTTTTCCAGACTGGGTCAAATGTTGCACAATAAGGGGGACTTGTCTGCTATTCTGAAGCTTGTGAGTTACGCGGCTAACTGATCAGATGATTATCTGACAGGAGAATATAGCACTACGTCAGTACAAAAGGACTGATCATCTGAGTGTTTTGGTGAAGACTGTGAATACCGAGGACTGGCAGAGCATAACTTTCATGAACTTCATAGGGAAAATCTGGATGAACCTGGGAATATAACGGAGAAATTCAGCGCACTTTACGCCTCTACACTATAGTGGTACTCGACAAATCCTAGCATCCTTATTCAGCCACGGTTTGTCCACCGTTTTGTTTCGCCCATAGGACGTTTCCCGTCTGCCGCCATTTGTGGAAACTTTTTACCCTGGCACGAACGGCAACGTAATTTCGTTCGTTATCTCGTATGACCCAGTTATACCCACCGTTCTGACGAACACTTTCAATCTACCTATGGAAAACCACCCGTTTTGCAGCCAATGGTAGAAGTCCGTGTTGACCCATTTAAACGAGAAAGAGTCCTGGCGCGAACCAGAAAACTGTCGTCCTGTGAGCAGTACCCTAATTATTTCTGGGATCATGAACATCGATAAAAATAAGATCCTAACCTTCCTCTGACCAGAAAACAACTGAATGACGATCAACATGGTTTCCTGAAAGCCATTCATGCTCGACCTGCGAATTCGGCTTCTTGAATTAGATCACAGAGGCAGCCGACAGTAGAAGAACTATGACCATCGTGTTACCTGATACGTCGAGTCAGCTCCACCCAATAGTTCCCCCCATTCTTGTGTGTAGTTAGCTCGTCCCATTTAATAACAATGGTCGTTCCAGCAGTTTCATGTGTGGCCGGTGCTCTGCAGCGCTATCACGTATTTCAAAACTGATTTGTATTTGCCGCGTGAATTGGCTTTCATTCGTGCTCTTTCGAAACTTTATGCAACTTTGTTGCGTTGCTAATAAAACTCGAGAACTGTCTTTCTACATTCAGGAACATTTCATCGTGATGAGCACCACTGGTCTTTCTGGTCATGCTTTTAGTTGTGCCCCTCTACCACTGCCTACAAAGGTGTCGGTAATATCGTCATTGTTATTTGTGCAGCGCTTAACCAATCCCCTCAGTTTCGGACCGCAAGTTTCTACCGTTATCTCTGACTGACGTTTTAAGCAGTATCCGATGTCCCACTTCGATTCTTCTTCGTGGACCAGGTGGTCCAGCAGCGGTTTCCTTAATGTCATTATATGATCCCTCTATCAAAATGGTTTTCAGTGCACTTATCAGCCCTCCCCTAATAACCACTCCTGCATACCACTCGCCTCCTTGATTGCAGCTTGACTTATTACCACATTCCCATTTCCATGTTAATGATTCATAGCATATCTAATATAAGCTAAACATTTAGCCGGGAGCTTACCGGTTTTTCTCTAGACATTCTCCTCTTTTACCGCTCTGCCAACTCCTCTCCCTCTCCTTTTCAGACTTTTCGTCCTTTTCCCCCGTAAATTATTTCGTCGGCATCCCTCCGTCAAACTGCGCCCCTTTATCGGTCAATTTTTTATTTACATTCTATCTGCGCTGTTACGCCTTTGCGCACCCTCAGATTATTTATCCCTATCCGTTTTCACCCTCTGCGGCATGCAATCGACCTATTATTTCCCCTAGTAGATTCTTCTCTTGTCAAAATGTGAAATGAATTTCGGTCATTATGCCTTCCCAAACGCTGTGATCATTCTTCGTACCATTTGTGTATTTACTGCACACTCTACACCACCTTTATCCTGAGCTAGCCAAACTGACCACCTGACCTTGAGTTTTAGCCTTGCCTGGCATTATTATCACTAAAGTCTATATAATTTTTCTCCTGTTGTCTTTCGTATGCACTACACTTTAGCCTCCTCTGAGCTTCGACTTTGATATGGCCTGCTTTACTTGATCACGCACTGCGGCATGCCTCTGGCTCATCTGAAAAGCAGCACTATCAGGTGGGACGCCCAAGAAGCGAGCCGGAGACTCCGCACTTATAGAAATAAGGGAGCTAGCTAACATGAGAAACCCGGGCGAAATATTTTGTTACTCCGACTTGCTTTTACCTGCTGCGTAGGTTACCTGATTAAGAAAGTCAAGTTTGCAAGCAGGGCGAGAATGCGATTAAGGAACGCTGTACTGACCAATATGAAAATGATTTTGGCTCAACAAGGAATGAGTCAATAGCTCTTTTGCCAGTCTTTTTATTGTTATAGTAAAATGAAGGTTGAAGGTAATGGGTTGACAACTTCCGGGATCACACCGTGGAGGCGATTGCATAAAGAGGCCATCCATTGTAGGAGATATACAGTACACCAAGGAGGGGTTCAGAGTGTCACGCACCAATGCTGCTGCGCCTTTTCATCCCCAAGTTCGGAGGGTGGAATAGATGCAGTCGGGACCAGGACCCAGTAAAAGTTAAATCCGTGATGTAGGCCAAAATACGTGTTTGAGAGAAAATTCCAAGGAGTACGCAATACCACTGGCTGGCCGACCAAGACAGAGGACATCAGCAGGTAAATCACAAGAGAGGGGTACAAAAAATAAGGAGCAAAGTGCCTCAGTAGTTGTGACGGATGTAGTGAGGAAACTTTTTATTAGCATATACTGTATGTCTGAAGGATACTTTTTGTTTTCAATTTTTAATAAACGGAGTAATTCGAGTTTTTCTTTGTTCTCCAGTGCTTGGCTGTCTTGTTTTGAACAATTTTATCGAAAGCTCGGTGAATACTCTGAGAAAGGCTACGCGTCTGTATACCAAGTGAAATAACATGCGATTCGGGAGTTCACTCCGCATCTTTTTCAGCGCTGATTCACGTGATTTGCTATGTTTGAGTTGATGAAATCTCGGTCAGAGCTAGTATGAGGTTAGTTTGAAGTTGACCACACGAAAGTTATGAGTTAAATGTCCAGCGGAAATATCCCAGTTCGCCGCATGCAGTGCGGCAACTTATCTGGTTCGGTCAACCAACCACTGAAAACCTGCGGGACACCCCCTTTTCGCTGTCGCCAGAGAAATAACCTATAGCCTGAGCAATCATGTCAGGTACCCTCAAAATGGAATTTAATTCCAGCGGGTTGCTATTCCTGGTTGTAGAATTTACCCGTGGAGTCGAGAGGCCGGCAATGCAGAAAAATATTCATCAGGTTGTTTGGATTTGAGTGGGTTTCCAGTAGGTGAAAGGAAAGTTGGAGTCATCAGCCTTCAGCTGTGGCTCAGTAAAGTTTGCGCGGGATAGTTTGATGTGACAGTGAGAAGGCCAGTTTCGGTTATGGGAGGACAAGGAGGCTGGTTAACGCAGACAATGCATAGGGATGAGCTACTTGACGGGGTGATCGGCCAAGCAGCCTCCGGTCTAATTTCAAAGGCTTGATGAAGGGGCAGGTACGCGAAGAATTCGAGGACAACTTATACGAAGCAATCCCCACCACAAACGGTTCTGTTTCTCCTAGATACCCGGTAGCTGAGAAGCGGAACTTAGTCAGCTGCAGTGGACGAAGTTCATCAGGAGCCTAAGACGATTATAACATCAAAACTTGTAGACCTTTTTGATAAAAAAAAATGCTCAAATGGAAAGAACTTAAGACACGAGAAACGATATATGGGAGGAGGTACTAAGCTGTTGGGGACTATACTTGTGGGGTCGGTAGACCAGATATTGACAGTCAGTCATGGATGCAGTCGGTTTCAGGGAGACAAGAAGCACAGCCCTACTAAAGGGCCCCGGAAACCCAAGATTTTGTTCATTGTTGAGGTAGCTGAAACGGTCAGAAGAAGAAGGACGAGACGAACTGCGAAGTTCGTCAACTGGCGGAACGGGGATGGATGAAATAAAGGGAGAAACTCTGAACCTTGGATTAACAGTTGTACTGAGAGGCAGACTGCTACTCAGGAGAGAGACGAAACACGATGCTGTGGGCGGTTGGATTGAACGGAATTACCAGGTTTTTTGAGATTTGGCCGTAGAGCCGCGGAAAAGACTTAGTGGTGGTGACATGTCGGTGGAGAACAAGTGGTTTCTGTGTGATGCACTGCGCTCAAAGTGTGCAAAAGACCCTCCCGGAGTAGGAAGTCAAAGAAGTAGGTGAAATCAGGCGGTAGAGTGCTGGGCTGCTGTGTGAAAATTAGGGTGGATTATGGCAGATACAAAGGAAAGAGCTGGAGACCCATAAAGTGTCACGTGGCGGAAGTAGGCTGAGAACTGTCTGTTAGGCATTTGCTTCTTTTCAAAAAGGGAGTTTGCTAGATGTGACTGGGTGGTGTCAGTATATCAGTGTAGTGGAGGGCCACAGTTTTGTAGGAAGGTGAGGGAGTTTAGTGTATCCTGAGACTAGGCTTTTTGTAGGAAAGAGGTTGATAGAATGGGCGTGAAAAGCCGCGGAGTATACAGATTTGCTATCAACTGGGTACGAATCCGGGATTGGTACGCACGATGTTCTGCCCCAAGTAGTTTTTCAGAAATATCCTTACTAAATTGACTAACTGGATTTGTTGGTGATGGGTTCAACGGGGCAAATAATATTACTAACAAATCCATAAGTGCCTGGAGTCTTCCTTCGTTTCATACATGAGGAGAAAGTCGTGTCCGCGGAAGTAGCTGGTGCCTCTGATTTGGTGGATTTTTCTTCTCATTCGTTTAAGTATCTGTTTTGTTTCCGTATTACGAGTATGTATCAATATCATTGCGGGTGGTCCCCTGAAGTAAATATCGGTACCTGCTTATACGCTTAGTGCGCTTCGGCTCGTCTAGGTTCACTCTGCTGTCCTTGCGGCTTTGGCTTCCGCAACCCTCACAAAAGAACGTTGAATTTAATCCACATGTGAAGTGTTCCGCGTTGAACCGACCTGGTAGTTGGCTTTGTTGAGAGGTGTGGTGATCGCCGCCAGTGATCGCTATAGTAAAGGTTTCAATCCTTCAGATATTTATTCTTCGCGGTCTTTTAAATGGAGATGAACCCAAGTTTGTGACACCCTAACCTGCGGTGCCTGGAATTTTTACCATGGATAGACCTTTTATCCCAAAACCCATCCCGCTGACTTATCCACCTGGAGGCACAGCTTGCTGCTTTCAGAATCATCCCTCCTTAGCTAAATGATGTGCATCTCACGGCCGAACTTCCACTAGATACCCCTGAAGTCGTCGAGGAAGTTGAGTCTGATCCACCCGCAGACTAGCCGTAAGAAGTGCTCCACTAAACCGCCCCGGGAGGCACCCACTTCTCCTTCGCAAGCAGCATTCGTCATGTTCCCAGTGAAGTTTACTCCGGTGACCAGAAGCCCCACGATCTTCTGCATTAAACGTGACAAATGGCCCATGGTACCACGTTTATTTGGACATTGTTGCAACAACTGGGTTTCCGCAACCACCGGAAAAAGCTAAGCTCATTCTGATAATTCCAGTCGAAGTGCCATTGGACTAGCTGACTTTGTCGACAAATGTTTCCATGGGAGCTGTCCCCCACGAACTAAGCAGAGCCTTTGTTCGCCCTTGTGTCCACAGCCTCCAACCAAAAGACTTCTGAACACGTTTTACACCGCTCAGTGTCCTTCCTGCAAACGTGACCGCTTCTGAACGTTGCTCGATCCCCATAAGCGGCTGCTCGAGACAAAGACCACCAAAACCTTGGCGAAGTTTTCTCTCTTACCGGCCCTGCAGACTACTTACCCGGGTTGCCCTTGGCAGTTACACATGATATCAACGTGACGAGGACTGCCCCTGTCAACCTTTTCTGTCGTCAAGCCCAAGAAAATCTCCCTGTACCTGCCGTGGACTCCAACACACGATGGACTTTGGATTCGTCCGTCCTTCAGGCAGCTTGCGGGCGTGGAGGCTGCATACAATGTCCATGAAGTCTTCTCACAACACGTGTTGATTGGGCCATTATTGTGGCTTCAGTCAGGCTGTAACCATGGATCGTTATCTTGTCTCACACATTCATGACATCTTATCCGCCCAAGTTTGATCTTTTCTCTTCAGAAAGATGGGGCCCAGCTGAGCCTCCCGTCGAATCCTGGCCGCTGAAAAGGATTTTACAGAAACTGTTGAAAGAGCTCCATTTTGCCTCTTTCATTTTCCCTGTATGCCATCTGATATGAGCAACACTTCTTGCATTTTGCAGGGTTTCACTGGCTGCTTTATTCTTGGGCTACCCTTGGGTCAACGTTACCCTGGCGACATAATTGGCGCCGGGTTCAGCGTCATCAAACACCGGTCGCGTCTGCGGCAGCTCTTCCAGTGTTCGGCCAATTATGGTCACATCGTCGACGTCAACAGTATTCTTTCGCCTGAAAAGAAGGATGGAGATACTGCTGAACGTTTAATTCTTACTTACGTGAAACGTATGGGAGACTTCATTGGATTTGTAACCTATTGCTGCCTGTTTATTTATCATCTCGGCAAATTGATGGAACCAACGGCCGACCAGCTGCCGAGCAGAAAGTGGACTCCTTTTGAGACCGATCAAACGAAGGAGGCTTTTTGTAGCTCACCCAGGCATTGGCTTCTGCTGCTTTCCTTTGCCGTCCGGATCCCAATGCCGTCGCGGGCATCCGATGTAGCTAATGGTTTATTCCTCCAGAAAACCGCGGGGCGCGTTTGAGGGCCGCTGAACTCCCAGCTGTTTTGCTCATCCAATAAGGAATAGAAATACAGCGCTTATGGCAGTGAATTTTCTATGACAGACAAATCAATTTATAGTAAAGGGGTGTAATATCGTGCGACTGGAAATTTCTCACCTGACACCTTAGAGTATTTTCTTCAAAGACTTTGGACTGCATTTTTTGACTTCCCTCCTGCTGGTACTGTTTCAGTTGTCATAATTCTTTTTACGATTGAGGCATTTTCTTTTCAAGTTCTCAGTCGTGCTTTCTTTGTGAGTAAACTTCGTGGACATTCAATATGGTAACGAGTCGTGGTGGCCCAAGGCATTCTGTTTTACTGCGGTTCGGTTTCACTTTCCCCTTTGAGTTTGGCGGAGTGTAGAAGTTAACCCCTTTTGCTTCGAATTGCTTGGCTTTATGTTCAGGAATTTTCTCCTTAGGCCTGAATGAGCGTAAAGAACTTGTCATTTCTGTTGGGACTGCGGGCAAGTGGTTTCTATTCATTTTTTTGGTCTAGCCTTCTTTTCGTACAGATTTTTACCCCGATGTTCGCTACTTTTGGGCTGGACGGTGACTTAGGCTCCCTGTCAGAGGTATGATTGTTATGTATTTGCATTTTTACTTAGAAAATAGTATCTTAGGACATGCAGAACGGTCGTATTCGTGACTAAGGTTCAACACAGAATCGAGCTACGCGTTGCTTTGAGGGTCCGAAGTGCTTTCTAGGTGATTGAAGCGAAGAATCGCTGACCAGGCTTCATCCAGACCAGGACTTGAGCTTTTTGGTCGTAACAAGGCGTAAGTCTCATACTTCGACGACATGCTGAGAAGAGGAGTCCGTAAGTAGCATTCGCGTCGAAACCAGATTTTGATCACGCTCTTGAAGAGGGAGAAGGCAGTAGATGGATGGAAAGACAGGAGGGAGTTGGTCTATAAATTAACGGTCCTGAAGGGAAGCAGTGGAAGGTTGAGGCCCGAGACTGAGGGACGAAATCTGATAAAGGTGTCTGGTTGTCTGTGCTCGAGACTGGAGTTGAAAATGACGAGAATAGGAACAGCCGAGGCAGGCTTGGAGGAACAAAACCCGAGATAACGTTGGTGGAATAGGGAAGACAAGGCAGTTGCTCGGCGACGGAGAATCAACTGCGACCTGGACATTGGAACTGGGTTATTCACCAGACGAATGACTTTACTTTGGACCCGGTCGAGAGGACACAAATGAGACAAAGCTTCTCCCTTTGCACGACAGCAGTAGTCAAGTGTGAGAAGGTTTTGGCTTTGGCACAACAAGAGATGGTTTTTTGAGAAAAATGTCTGGTGCGAATTGGAAAACCAATTTTGAGCGCAGCACGAAAAGCAAGTGAACTCGTGTATGAATACAAACTGAAGGAGACGGCCGGAAGACCCGGTAAAAGCATCGAGTAGGAGGAAAGAAGGGAAAACGAAACGAAACTCATGTGAGGAGAAAAAGCCTTGTGTTCGAGAGCAACTGTGAAAAGGTTTCACAACCTTTGGAAAGCACAGGATTTCGGGAGCTCTAACGAGAGATCTGGAGCACACCTTTCACGGTCCATATTGTCAGCGATATGGTGGGGGGATCTGGAAAAATGAGTGATGAGGGGTGGCACCGTCGGCAAAAGCGTAGATGGCGTTGGAAATGCTGTTTAAGAGACCACTAGTGAAAAGCGGAAAGGTGGGAGGGCGTGAAAAAGCAAACATATATATACCAGATGACCTTCGGCGCTAGTCTTATCGACCACCTCTCTCGTTCTTGTGAAAGGTTCAATACGGTTTTTTGTTTGCTTTTCTGACCAGAACCTCTCAGCAGCCTCTACATCCCCACGAGTTTGAAAGCCTTTAAAATAGACCCAGCAACAGGCACTGTTTTTCTACACGTGACCGACTTTCCTCGTTAACTTCCTTTTCTTGTGTCCGCCCTGGTGAAAGGGCCAAACTGTTCACCTGTCCTGCCAGGGGGAACAATGCCCTGGGCCTGGTATTCTCTATCACATTCCGGATTTCACTACTCAAGTCATTGAACACTTCCCAGATAGTGATCATTTTATTTTTCTTTTAACTTAATCTGCTGCCATCAAAGTCGATGCTCCCCCGTTTCAACTTCCTACCTTTCATGCGGCTGGCCCCGCATACCAAAGACAAGTCACCGCCTTTATTGCTGCAACCCACTTCTTTCCCCCTTTCATCACACTGTTGACAATTCTCGCTACCCGAGCCTCTTATATCGCTCAAAGGCCGCCGTCTAATGTGTAGATCTGCAGTCCAAGTCCCACAATCCTTACCAGTCTCTCCACGGCGCACGCCGGCTAAACTGAAACTTACTTTCATCAGATCACGTGGCCTCGCAGTTATCCGGCACACTAACAGGTTGCGCGATGAGCTGCATCCCGAGGTCAAATTGCATCTGAGATGAAAAGGGGTCATTGTTTTGTTGAGTGCCAACAAAACTGACTCTCTGTCCAGCTTCCATGGCCCGAATTCCTTATCTGCTGCTCATATATAGCTAGTAACCCAGCTTCCGCTTCTGAGATCTTTAATGATCACTTCTACTTCTCGCATACCACTTACTCTGGTATCTGTTCACTTTACGCCTATTCAACTAACTCATACTCTCATTCACATATCACCTTTACTCCTCTTAATATTGATGAATTATTCTCCTTCAACAAACTTTCCCTGAGACCAGGTCCAGACGAATCTCACCGGCCTTCCTCTGCTCAGCGGTCCCGGCCCACCTTTGCAATAATTCAGTGTAGACACAACTTCCATGCTTTGTGGCTCTATTCAAACAGGTCACACAATGCGACCTGGATAACTTCCGGCCCATTATTCACATTCTCTTACACTGAAAATCGCGAAAAGTACCATGAGAAGACGTCGGTCACCATTTCGTTCCCAGCGTTCTTTGGAACCATTGCCAGCAGGGATTTCTGAACACCCACTCTTGCTATTGTCAGCCGGACTTCTTTGACGCGTCGTCGTCTGAATTTAACGCTGACAACCATGTACTTGTTCTTTATCTCGTAGTACCCCCTACATGCACCCGACGGCCAAAATCCGATCTTTCGAAAAACTGAACACCCTTCTTCCCTAACTATCTTCATTTCTCTCTCACTGGTCACAAGCTATATTCGACGACGGCCACTTACCTTCTGCCAAAATAGTCGCTGGTGATGTCATTAAAAGGAATTCACTAGGCTCACTGCTATTCCTCCTCTCTTTCAGGGTTATATCCTAGTACATTATACTCGGCACTCCTTTCCTTTTTCTGATGACACTAAAATAACATAATTCGTCTGCCTCAGCCACCTATCCACAACCCGTACCAACCTATCGGGTGATTTATCCGCTCTCCGGTCTTGTTGTACCTTGTGGTTCACGAAATATGCTGCCGATGGAAGCTTCCCTTTATCTTTCAAAAGCGCTGTGTAGTCGGGAGAAGTTATTATGTAAGTCTTCCCCGTCTCCATCGGCTCCACCTTTATCGACCTCGCCAAAAACCCACTACTTTTCTTTTAACTTTCAAATCGCTAAATCTTAATAAAAGATAGCACTGATCCAAGGGTACTTCTCACGGTCCGTCGGTAAACTTTAAGTGCTTCTGATAGTAATAACAAAAATAAAAATGATATAATTCTCGACCGTGGTCGAGAGGCATGCATGAAAGCACACACAAGACTGACCTTTGAGCACAGCCCGATCGCCACCACCCGATGGCTTCGCTTCTCTATCGTAACCCTGGAGAATTTCCGGCTTGCCTCCACTAGAGGGCCCCTGGGTCTGCCTGCTGCTTCAACCAACCGCCAGAGCCGTGAGCTCGTACGCACCCAGCCTCTCTGGATTCGTCGCTAGAGACTCAACCCAGTATTTCCGCCCAAGGTGATCTATAACCGAGCCTACGCTCCCCACCACACCCATTCGCATTCTCCTGCTCTCACTTTGCCCATCACCTTGCACCCTTCCTAGCTGATTCTCTATCTAACCGCTTTCTGAGGTCCCAATTCTTGCGGCCTGCCTATTTCAGAATCCGGATTAAACTGCTCCCTCGTATTTGCAGAGCCTTCCCACGGTGAGCTTCTAAGCTCGCATTTTTTATCCACTTTACTGTCCCCAAGGCTATATCTCCGGCCAATGAGTGCTCATCCAATGATATAGTCTTTAAAAAAGTCCTCACCATCCAACCTTGCCGACCTTCGGCTACGGATCAAAGTCTGTATCCCACCTCCTTCCCACTGCATCTCCTTTGTGTCCGGAGCTATGATCATCGCCATCCCTTATCGGTCGTGGGTTCGTCTGCTTTCGGTGTAGTAGCTCTACTTCTCTCTCATGCCCGTCTACGTTTTACATCCTAACACAGCCAAGCTGGCTCTGCGTGTCTGTTAGGTTACATTGATACTTTGACCCTGTCGAGGTTGCCCACCGCCTATATCCATGTTATTCTGACAGGTTGTATCCACCTACGCTTACCGCCTCCGAGGGCTTTCTAGGCGCCCAGCTTGCCGATGCGCCTGTTTTGCCTTCTCCCTCCGCTAACCGCTGATCCCCGGCTAGAGTGCACCCAGACTGCGCTCTCCTGGTTTTGTTCCTTTCCCAGTCCCCCTACTGTGAACATAAAGCCCTGATTGACAGTCATTTGCTTCGAGCTCTGGACTGTTTAACTCCCCTACGGACACATCCGGATAACGAGGCCGTTCGGCTATCTACAATGTCTGTCCCCATCGGCCCCGCCCGCCGAGCCCTCTTGCAACCTGAATCACACACCCTTGCTGCAAATACTTTGCCCCTTGCACGGTCGACAACAATCGCCGGTGTCATTCCCAAACGAGAGGGATGCGATCGGATTCTTCGCCTTAGGTGGCTCACAAAGAGCCTGCAGATGATCTGCGACGATGCGCAAGCGCAAGTAGGCTAATGAATCGCATTTCCTGTGTTTTATTAACCGAGGGTCTTCAGGTTGAATGCCGCTCTTACAGTCAGTCTTATCCACCTGCATCAGTTGAGAATCACTCGCTTTCAACCTCATTGCATTTTTGCATCAAATAAAGCCGGTTGCGGATCACATGCCCCTTCCATTTTCGTTCTGCAAAGCTATGCTCACCTGTTGTTCTAGTTATCGCACCCATTGCTTCCTATTCTCGTCGTTCTGCCTCTGCGTGTGTATCCAACATTTTCATCCTTATTTCCACTGTTTCTTATCTGGCTAGCTCTCCCCAATTTATGTCATCACAATCCCATTGCCTTACTCCCCCGCCGCCGAAAGTATTCGTATTTTTCAACCCAAGTCTCTGAATGGTTTAACATCCATTATACACCGGAACCATCATGTGCTGATAAAGCCTATTGACCACATCCTTTTACCCACACCGCCCATTCTCTTGGCACATCCATCCCTGTCCCCCCTTGTCATGTTCCGCTCCCATAGCCACCAACCCCAGCAGCAGCCTTTCCCTGTCCCCATTTTAGATTTCTTCTTTTCCACGTTTACATCCTCTATGGCCATCTTTATCATCGATGTGCATCTCTACCATATACTCCCTGTTTGGCTTCTCAGATTCCTGAGGGTCCTTCCTTTAGCCAGTGCTTCGAATAGCATTGTTCGACCCACTCAATTCACCCAGTTGGTTGCAGGCATGGTGCTGCCAGAAAAATTGTTCGAACCCTGCTACGCATATATTGCTGTGCCTCTTGATCCATCACAAATTTACTTGTTCTGGTGCTCACTCATTTTCAGCATCTATCAAGTTTCCAAACACTCAGCTCTTGCCTGCTACCTTTGAAATATTCTTTCATTGTCTTTCCTATATATTTTTTGCTTCAATAATGTTTTGTGATTTTTGCGCTCTCTTGCGTCCCATTTCTGTATTCTATTCACCGTGTTCAAGCCCTCTCGCATGCTGACGTTACATGGGGCACCGTACACAGATTAACAAAACCTCATGAAAGTCTCACCGGATCGCAGAGATGATTCCTGACACCAACCATCAACACATCCGCTCAACGTCTGTTCTTAAATAATCCAACCCAACAGTTCAATTCTTCCCGCGTTGCAGTACGAAACCAATGACCGGGACTCAGCCCTTTTTTACCTGCTTCCCTCAACATTCTACCTGCCACCATCTGCAACCAAGGTCTTTACGGAACAGAATACCAGCCATCTGCAACCAACCATAATTTGGTTAACAATTTTCTATCACGTACAAAAAAAATTTACACTCTTCCAACTTCTGCCCAGCCGAACCATTGACGTTTGTCTCCATTAATCCGTTTCACTGATGGCTTTTCTTTAAAAGCCCGTTATGCGTCCATACACCATTCATGCTCTTCAGAAGTTCACTGAATTCCCTGCGAAGCTTTTCGCCTTCATTTGAATTCCCATATGACAGTGGAATCACCTGCACAAAAGGTCCGTTTTATTATCACCTTTGACTCACTTGCATTTATGGCACATGTTTCCTCCACAATTAGTTACCCAATGCTGGATCAGTGTCCAATATTCCGCTGGTATCTTTCACTGCATGTTGAAAACCCCATGCTTGCTTTACTTCTAACAATGTTCTTTGGCATCTCCTCCGCCCGATTACTCGTTATTGACCGTCCCTTTGTCGCTTATATCAGCAATCTCACTACTGCCCAGCTATCCACACCGCCCCCTGCGATTCCGAAACCAATTCGGAATTCCCGCCTCAACCATTACCACTTTCGTTCACTCAAACACCACATGACTTTACTGGTGTATTTCGGTTGCTGTGTGATTTATAAATTTAGAATTTGTGACTACCTCACATTGACATGTACTGCTGTACACTCTGATCTTGCCTTGTGCATGTGTATTGACCACGGTCAAGAAATATACTAAATATACTAAACAAAAATCTCCGTGCCATGATTTTGCCGTTGTTAGCCATGCTACCAACCGTCGTCTGAGTTATCCCATCTCTAGCTTCCATTTTTGAAATTTCTGCTTTTCACAGCCACCATGTAGCAAACTCTCGGAACAGTATTGCAAATTTTTTCACCTCCCAACCTCCGTCAAGCCCCCTCTCTGTTTTACCTTGAGGTTTGTACTCCATCAAAACAAATCTTTTGGGGCGACTTATCAATGCCTCATATCGTATTCAGTGATATCAATCCCTTTTCAAAGTAAGACGATTCATTTTTATCGTCTTCCGTTACCTCAGTTGTTTAAAAGCATTTCTAGTCTCATGTACAACTAGGAATCCAGCTACCTCAACTAGGTTCAGTCACATAACATCTATCCTTACCCTACAACCTTGCCCAGCATCCACTCGAACCCATCCGTTCATCAACTCACTCCCTCCATTAGTTCCTGGTGTGTGCACGTTTATCTTCTGAATCTATCCGACGTTTGTCGTATACATGTCTGATCTGGGGCCCTTTGTCTCAACCCTTTTTAAAAGTGGGGGAGTGCACCTTGTTGGAAAACTTCATGTTTTGTTCTCTGATGTTCTGCATTCCCAGCAGGTTCTGTCCTATTTTCTTTGGGGGGGGGTGTCGATTTTTGTCGTCATCTTTATGAAGGGCCTACCTGGTGACTGCCTTGACCACAGGCTGTATATCTCATCCAAGTAAGGTTCGAGCTGCTTGCGCCTGTCATACTCTGCAATTTTTACCAAAGGCTTTAAGGGCAGACTCTCGAGAAACAGGCTGGGAATCCTGGCGGCCAACTGTGCTTTGACTAAACGTCTATCCCCCGACAACTGCTAGGGCGTCGTCACATCTCCAAAAGACCGGCAACCATCGTGTTCCCGAAATTCGAGTGATCTTTAATTCTATCAGTGGGATTGCACTATGGAACTGTTTGTTGAGAAATGGAGTAATTGAAAAGTGTTTCAGCTCCCGAGGAATCTTATCGTCACCCCTGGGGTAGAGTGATGGCCTGCAGCCTGCTTCCGTTCACTTCTGTCACCTCTAGTGGGGCTTAAAATGGTTGCCCTATATCCCTATAGTGAATTTGCGGTTGAGGAAGTCCAGAAGAGTGCTTTATCTGATCTTTCAAAAGGTGGAGTTGAACTGCCCCAGGAAGCATAATATTTTACTTGGAATATGCTAGTGATTTCTCCCTGCTGAGTGACGATGCACGAACAATGTAGCACGCTTTGAATCACCTGGCCATTGGGGTATAAGTTATGGTATGCACTTTGCACCCTCCAAGTGCAGTGCCTCCGCAAGATCAGCAGGAACCCGTGTCAGCACTCACCCTTGGCTGAGTTTGAGCAGAGATCGCTGAGTGCCGTGGGAAGCTAAAATGTATCAATTTATTCACTCTCCGCTCCACCAACTGTCCACTGTCCTGTACTGTACTCCACTTCCTTCGCATTGTCTTTCGATCTTGCGTTGGCACTTCGCGTGACACCATGCCGGCTTACTCGGGAGGGGCGGGGAGTAGAACCATCGGAAAAAGCTTGGGTGGACTGGGGTGCGATTGGCAGGAGAGGGTGATGCAAAGCTGGAAGAGGTTGGGTGAGGGTAGGAAATCTTGAGGGATGCCAGCATTCATGATAAAAGACTGTTGTTTAGCCCCATAGACACGAGCGGAGATAGTTCGGTTGCTGAGAGAACTCAACGTCTACAAGGTAAGAGCTGGGAGGAGCCCAGAATTGGATGGTTTAGACAGTTAACCCTTGGTCCAGATACCACCGAATGCCTCAAATATGGCTGGCGAGACCAGGTAAGTTCTTCCATGGTTAAGAGCACAACGCGATTGTTCGCATTAGTAGTCCTTTGTCGAGAGAAATTGGCTTGCAGCATCTGGAAACGTGTGGAAAAAATAGAACCATGCCTATAAGAACGACTTCAGTGGAGTTTGAGACTGAGGAAGAAATGTCAAAAGTGAAGTAGCAGCCACCGCAGGGATAGGAGGCCAGATAATTACTCGATCTATCCCAGCAGGTTGAACTTTAGAGCAGGGCGGTTCACCTGAAGTTACACACAGAAATTAAAAAAGTGAGATGTTCGGAAGGCAGATAGGACGGTGATTTAATGGGTCACATTGAGGAAAGTAGGTAGTATCAGAGACAGAGGAGGAGAAGGATGTGGGAAGAAATAGAAGGGTACATGCAGGATCGTCGGACCGACTGAGAATGCTTGTGATGAAGTCAACGAGCTGAATTAGACTGCCGGTGGGATCATAATCCACGACTTTGTGTTCCACAGCCGTAGACTCAGGAGAGTGCAAAACCAGTTGTTGTTGTGGACCTGAAGGTCTAGTGTGAACAAGCTCTCACTGCCAGAAGACAACGGACCAAACCTGGGGAATCGTTATTTTTGGAGCAGCAATAAAAAGTGCAAACGCTACGCATAAAATTAACTAATCGGAGTTTAAGCCACGTCGGCTGGAGCTGGCAATACACAAGATGGAGGGGTGGATTGTTAAGATAGGAACTAATTGGCCGAAGCAGAAGCAGGCTCCAGTTTCAGGTGAAAATAAGGAATAGAAAATGTAGTCTGAAGCTGGCCGTAGGTGGCTACCTACTCGGGACAGATTTGCTCCTCCTTCGAAAATAAAGCCAAAAGCACAAAGAGTGAAGAAAATAATGCGCGGAATCAACATTTCGGTTAAAACAGCTGGTGTTTGCCAGAGCCAGGGATTTTCATTCTTTTCAACGTTGAGTAGATACGAGCGATCAGTCCGCGCGAGTTGTGTAGTTATCGAGTATTTTGGTGGACCCGATCACCCAAAACGGGAACTTTGAATGGCAAACCGCTTTAAGTCCCGAAGAAAGAGGTGGACTTGCCGGGTACGTCAACGTCCGCCACTTTTATCACGCCTAGAAATGCAAGGCGTTCATCATTTTTTGTTGATCAGAAGTGGCCACTGTGTGCCTTCCGTAATGCTTCGGATCTTTACCACTCTCGAGATATTCGACAGTCGGACTACTTATCACAGCCTTTTACTGACACCTGACTCGTCTGTTGTTCCACTAGAGTGGCTGTTGATGCTCTGTTCCAGATCCAAAATTCTGCTTTGCCTGCTGTTTCGGGCATAAGTTTCGATGAACTCACAGGCACTCAATAGGCTCCCGAGTATCGGTAGTCAGTACACACCGTTTTTCGAGTGCATGTTTAGCCGTCTGTGATGTCCACAAGTACCATTTTGTATGACACAACATTGAACCATCAAAAACCAGTCGTACAGCTCGCGCATCGCAGCTCCGTTTTGATGTTAAATGGTGCATTGTAATACACGATGGACAGCGTTCCTCGAGTGAGGTGAAGAGTATGCTGCTTAAAAGAGCAAGAACAGATCAAGTTTCATGGGCTCAAGGCTCAGTACATTTTTGGGAACTTACACATTAGTTAGTAGAAAACCCAAACGGCTGCCCACACCTTTCGCAACACACCACTCCTCCAACGACAGTGAGGTGTGATTCGACTCCTGGTCGTATGCCAACCTAGAGTATTCTGTTAACTGAGACCACCCATCGTGTGGGCCATCTCACGAAATCGCTTCCGGTTAGACTGTGACAGAATCACTGGTATACTGAGATCCATTCTGCTCGGTCACTCTGACAGGGTCGAGTAAAATAGGAAGGGTTGTAAATGAGTTATTTTGAGGCGCAGTGGCCTATGGTGACTTCGTGAAACGGCCTGTCGGATGAATGGTTCCGATGAACAGAATACAACGGGCTTACTTTTGACGGCGGAGTAATTGACGGTACGGATAGTGTTTCTTCCTCAGAATAGAGCGGCCTAGTAAGCAGGCTATTGGCAGCTATATTGGTTTAAGGTTACCGTGAGTGTAAAGTCATGGTGATTCACATAATGAGCGTCGCCCTCATAGAGGTTTCTTTATTTTGGGCCCTAAGATCGAGCGTAAATAATCCCTTCCGCAAAGAGCTGATCCGTGTATACCGCTCTACGCGATCCTTGTGGCGGGGCCGCCGGAAGGCTCATCGGGACCTGTTTTGATTGACCCAACACGGGCCGCATCGCCTATCAAGGGGCAAGTAATCTCCTTGCTTGTCAGCGAACTACAGTTTTACCGCAAGCTGCCAGCCAGGTCTACTTGCAAGTGACCCAAGCTGCTCCATTCTGTCAAGCGCACCCTGGGGTATTTGGTTCCTTTATACCGCTATAAGGCGGGGTCTGTCTTCTCACCAATATTGATGAGTTCATTCACTGGTACGAGGCCACATCTATTCCGGAAATATACAGTGAAACTGTCACTCTTGCCTTTGAGTAAAACTGGATTTTTTGTTTCTTTTGATCGAACATAGTCACCATCGACTGAGCTGCTCTATTCAAATATGCCACTTCGTCAACTCCGTCCAGGTGACAGGCATCCAAAATATTTGCACCACGGCTCACCGCCCACAAGCCAATGGTTCGGTCAAACCTTTCACGGGCAGTTCGAAGCATCACTCAGCACTCACAGGGGTCCTCAATGAACGGACATCTTACCGCTGGCACTAATGGGCATTTACGATACGCATTGTAGGGAAAGAACATTCACACCTCCATCACTGACATTTGGCACCACCGATTTTCTCTTCAACTGAATTCTATGCTGCCAAGTTGAAAGAACCAGCCTCGAGCCTCGGGGATTACGCTCGGTGTTTCACAGTCCACAGACCCAAAGAGGCCGGCTGTTCTAGTCGTTCCCCAGTCCAAAGGCAGTTCATTTCCAGTCAGCTGCATACGGGCACTCGTATTTCATTATTAACAATAATAGCTTGCTTTGAATAACCCCAAAGCGTGCTACAGCGCAAGATAAAGCGGCAAAATTAGAATCGGAGTCAAAGCTTCAAGATTATTGTAGAGTAGATGCGCCCGATGTAGTGCAGGAGAAAGTTCCTTTTAGCTCTTCATGGACGCGCCTGGAAAACGTAAACTCAAGTTCACGTGGCCGGGTCGGCCGAATACAGGTGTGGCTGGTTGGAAATAGTAGAACTGCACACAAATCTTACGTAAGGATGAGTGCATGATCGGAGGATCAAACAGGATTCACGGAACTTTCGTTTTCCTTGATATAGGAAATTTAAAAAGGAGACGTGGATGAAAGACAGCGCTTCGCAATGTATAATAGGTGTTAGGATTGAAAGTCGGACGGTGAAAAGGAGTGTAATCACGGGTTCAGAACGAAAAACTTAGTCGTGTATTACGGCTGTAACATTTGGTGATCGGATATCGGCTGAGGTAGTTATTTTTCAAGTGAAAAATGCATCTGTGGATAAAGATTGCGAAAGTGATGGTGATAGAAGCAGCCCGATGGAAGCCGGTAAACTCTCTCAAAATAGTGGAATATAATGTACCAAGATGGAAATGGGAACTGGGCCTTAAGTCGATATGTGACAATGGCGGATACACATAACTCACAAAAAGGGCGATAAGGTAAATGACAGGTGGGAGACTTTTCACCGATGTTCTTTATGTAAAGTGGATCACGTGATGGTGACAAAGCAAAAGTCTTCGGTACAACTGCCTCCTGGATGTACACATATGGGAAGGACATGACATTTTGCAAGATGGTGATACCGCAATGCAACAACTCCAAGTGGGTGAACAGTGGAACTGGTAGGGAGGGCAGATCATCACCAAATCTTCGATTGTTGGGATACTCCCTGGACAAATATTTAACAGTGAAGTATACTGTTGGAAGGCTGCTGTACGGGAGTGAATGGTAGCAATAAACATTTCAGTTTTCGGACGTCTCAGTAGAAGCGGTAAGAGGAGGTGAGTTTTATCTTGAGGATTGTTAAAGTTTACAAATGGGACTGGCGAGCAACTTGGTACGAAACCTCGGGTAAGCGCACCAAAAACGACGAGCCGAAAATGTTATTGGGTTTTGAGAATGCTATAATTATGCGCTAATGGAACTAAATATTTCCGGACCTGAAAAGCTGTTAGTTATGATGGAGAAGTCTGAAGCGAGCCCGATGTAAAGTCAGTGATGACCGGAGGTGATAGCGTCATATTTACGGAGCTTTGCTGTGTTATTTGTATTTTTTAGTCTTCAATCGATGCCGGTGGGTGGGACCGACCGCGTGCTAGACACCTAGCCAGAAAGCCGGTTTTGGCGATAGAAGGTGCGATCCACCCACCTAACTGCACCCGCACATCAAGGAAGGCGTGCTGCACCTCCGATGTGCACCGATCAGAGCAGCGGATCTGACCGCGCCCCACAACGGCGGGATTTGAACGAATGCCACGGACGGGATCACTTGGCATTAGGGGTGAGTGACCCAGGAGCTTGTGACCAGGTTGCGAGAGATTCTGGACAGCAAAGCCAATCGGGGAGCGATGGAATGACGGGCAGGCACCGGTCATTCAGCCGGAAGGGAGAGGTAGGTAGTTTGCTCGTAAAGTCTGTGGATCATTTCAAGGCATCGAGGGGAAGATACGCGTCGGTTGGTGCCTGCAAAATAAGAAGGACAAAGAAGTGCAGTCAGGGATGCCTTTAGCTTGGGATCAACGGTTAGTGGCAAAATGAAAAGCCTACTAATTTAAAACCGGAAATAATCCGGAAAGGATGAAGGCTACGAACTTCTGGGAGCTGACGGGAATACAAAGATGGCGACAAAAACTAGGAATAAGGAAAAACATGAATTAGGAGTCAACGATGGTTTCCAGAACGGGATTCTTGGTTGAAATGCTAGGGTGAAATAAGGGAATAGGGATGGGGCCAGTTTGGACCGAGTAAAACGAATTTAGTTGGACGAAGGTGGACGGGTGATGCCAGAGCACGTGAATTAGGGAGGGTCAATCAGGGACAGTGTCAGTAATGCCAGTTATTGTACGGGATACTAATATGCTAACGATGGTGAAGGCATAGGGTAGGGTAGATGACGTCGGCTTTACAAAGGACTTTTCCTGGGTTATGATTTGCTCATCTATTCAAAAACCGAGTTTACCCCTATGAGCGTTTTCCAACGCGATGGATGTATGGACTAGATGAAGTACTTTGGCTACAACTAGAAACGTTTAAGGGAGAATTTTTAACGGGTCTAGCGTGAGTGTCATGTGAGAATAGCCACATCTATCTCTGCTAAAGCAGTAAACAGCCCGACTAAGAATGCGCAGACGATATTGTTCTTCTGAGTGAAGATCCAGGTAGGTTGCCAGCTCTCTTATATAGCTCTAACAGCAGTGTAGATATGTAAATTAGTGCTGCCGGACTGGGTTGGCCCAACACCAAACCTCTTCTTGGTGGGAAAGCTCCAGCTGAAGCGGATGAATTTTGCCACCCAGGCAGCTTCATCTCACCAGGTGGAAAGATATCGGATGGAGCGTCATTGCATATACAGAATGCGCGTTTGGCTTTTGTCAACCCCCGTCATCTGTTGCGCCGACGTGACGTCTGATTGCCTGGTAAGGGTGGATTGTACCTTGTGGTGGTTGGGTCTGTTCTTCTATATGATTCTGAAACATGGCTGATGAGGGTAGAAGAAAAATGAGGACTGTCGATGTTGGAGCATCAATGCCTCCGTAGCATTGCCCGAGTGTGGTGGGAACACCGTATCAGCTGTGGTGGGGTTTGGCGTAAGGTGTTGGAAACCAGAGGTCAGTCTATGAATCGAGTACTGAATCCTAACAGCTTAAGGTGGTTGGGACATGTGTTAAGCAAGCCCACCAGTAGACTTCCTCGGCTTACCCTGTTCTCTGAGGCAAGCGATGATTCGAGGAAGATCGAGATGGTCGGTCCATGGCATGACAAAAAGGTGTGAAAATCTTGACCGATGGACTTGGCCACGTTGAACATGTTAGAGCCCTAAGTTGGGATCCACGTGATCCACCCACCGTTTGATTGGAGGCTTTGGGTGATATGACCATGTGTCGCGGCTAGTGTTGTCTTTGTGTTCAGACTCTTCTCCTGAGGTCTCCATTGCAGCTTCATAGTTTGACTTTTTGGATCTTGATCATCATACTTTTATTTGTTGAGCCCTTAAAAGAGCTATGGTGGAAGGTTGCATTCGAAACCAGAGCACAGGAATGCGAGTTTACTGGTTGACGGAGCATTTCACTAAACTGAACTGGGGGACAGTGTGCTTCTTGGGTGAAACACAGACGGGTGTTGGCCGTATGCGCCCCAGGATGAAGTTTGAGTAAACAATTAAGAATGCGTTCCGCACCCTGCTTCCCTGTGCATGTCAACGGTCATCTATAGACCAGCATATCCCCATCGGCACCGTCATCTGGGGCTGCAATAAAATATCCACCAACAACCTCGTCGGCCGTTGGCATCAGCATCCGTTGCATCAAACCGTCATTCATAAACCTGGGACCCCGACCACGACGATTTCCATCGGTGACCAAAGCAGAGACGTCGATCACACCCCATCAGCCACTAGCTCCAACACTGATGCGTGGTGCCTTAGACCTCCATTAACTTGCACTAGTCCTGATGGGCTTGTCCTTTTCCCTTACCGCCTTGTTGACCTTTTTTCATCCGGACACAAAGGTTTTCCACTGCAACTTGATCCAGTTCTTCCCACCCCTTCTAGTATCGGTCGATTTACCTACGGAGGATCTACCAAACAACCATCAATAGACACGCATCATTGTATGGGCATTGTAATATTTTGCTTTTCCTGTTCGCATGTCCCTACTGAAGGCCTCTGGATAAAGAACCCGGGGAGGAGATACCCCATCAGTTCACTGGAGGGTAGCTTCACCGTGGCTATACATGTTCCGGCTGTCGTTAGACAGCGCCAGAGGAGCACAGCACAAACATTTTCAAACTGGAACCTTTCAGCTGGTTTCCGGTTCAACTCACCACGCAGCAAGGCCGCGGGTGGCTCGCGGTTCAAGGATCCCGCTGTTTGATGTTTGACAGACTCACCACGGCGAAATATCTCGTGCCACTCAAGCTCAACGGACTGCCGAAAATGTGGATTTTGTCTCATCTTCCGGTGGTCTATCTTCCAGATCACCGGCAATACACGAAACAAAGCGCAGTCGGGACTAGTATCCTGAACCCCTTCGCGCTGTTCAGTGGCCTATCTCCCAGCTCGCAAGCAATACCAGATGCAAGGTACTGCCAGGATTTGTATTTTGAACCCTATCCATTTCCCGTGTCCTTTTATCTGATGATCTATCTTTCAGGTCACCCATGACATCCAGATAATCAAATAATCACAAGATCCGGGACCATTTGAGCTTCTAAAATGTACCCGTGTACTACTCCTTAGGCCCTCTGGAGGAGGACTGAGGTAGCGGAACTCTACTGAAATCAAACTGTCAAACTTATTAAAAAATTCGATGGAGGCTCTAGAGATCAGGTGAGCAGTGTTTATAAATGGGCAATTGTCGTGAGGTCGGCCACCGGAGTAGTAGCCATTCCTCAGGAGCTCATCGAATTCCAGTATAACATCTTAGCCATCAGCAGTTCTGTATCCTAACTCCCTCTACACACTCAAGTGGCTTACAGTCAGACAAAATTGTGCCTCGGGATACTCACCTCCATTCAAAACGGATACTTCCGTTTAAGATGGCCCATGTGTGACCGTCTGCAGTCATCCATCAAGGTACATGACAGCCCAGTAAAATGTAGGTCGGTCTCTGATAGATCAGAAATTCAGGGTGGTTCCGGAACATTCAGGTAGCCGGTCGTCTAACTCCTGTTAATCCAAGTCAACCTGATACCGTCCTGCTTTGAATTATAGTGTTGAAATTGATTTTCGATACAATCTCAATTCTGAAGTTCTGGCGTTTATCCAATCCGCTTTTCTTGCCACCTTTCGTGATCGATACGATCATAGCCACTTCAGGTGATCCGCGGGCAGGCCACCAACCGATCCCACATAATCATACAGTCATTCCCATTTTTGTTCATAATGTCCAGTTTGAACAGTCACACACGCAGTCAAACCGTCTTGCTCACATACACGCGCATTACTGACAACTGATTCACATACTGCCCATGCCTGGATACACGGACACACAAGTTTGACGCTAGTCGCACCTCATCCTGGACGGCATCGATCAATCCAACCTCGGCCTTCAGTGACCGGCTCTGACTGTGCGTTGGCCCTGTATTTCCGTCATGATGCGACTCTGTCCCGCGTACTTGCTCGCATGTTTCCCCTTGCCAACACACTTGCTCTCGAACTAGCTGCGTACATGCGCCTTATACGTTCGACTGTTGACAAGCTCAAGCAATATGCAGTGTCAAAAGCGGATCGAGGCCATATTCTCTCTACTCAAGCTGTTGGGCACATAAGAGGTACAAAATCTAAAACAAGCTCAACACCGTTTTCCTTCCAAAGGTTCTGAAAACCCATGCGCCTTGGCTCATCGGTCTCGGAACTTGACTCGTCAGGCCTTTCGCCATTATCCGACGAGGCGGTTAGGCTAACCTCTAAACCCACCAGTGTCTGTCACATCTGTGTGGTTCAATCTCGGGGTACCAATTATTCCCAGAGTTATCTTTCATGCATCTAAACAGTTCCTTTACTAAGGCTATTATTTTACACGATCATCTGCTCGTAAGTCCAAGTATTTCTAATTATATCGACTGATGGGACTTCGCTCGCGTAGCTCATCGATACTTGATGTAGGACGAAATCTTAAGCTCCCGGCCGGATGTATTCCACAGGGCTGTGCGGGTTTTGACGACATCGTTCAAGACCTCCTAGCTCAGGGAAGAGGTTGTTATGCCCCTAACTTGTGCCGTCTAGGGCGATGAGCGGCGGCCCGCCATCGACCGGGAACGATGGACAACAACGATTATAAGGTAGCTTTCGAATTCTTATTTGGCCAGCTTCAACCTGAGTCGTGAGCCATTGTGTGTGTAAGTGCCAGTATGTGTGGCTTGATTGCCCCAGCGATGAGGTACGGAGGTAGTTTTCGCTCAGTATACATGTTGAAAGAGAAAAATGTGACCTTAAACGTTCGTAACCGGTTCTGGTGTGAACGAAGTGTAGTCTTAATGATCTCAAAGTTGGGAACAAACGATATCACAAAAATTTGGGGTACTGTTTACCAGTGATGTAATTTACACGACAGACATACCCCTAACTGTCTGCCTTAGTCGCCGTCAAGTGGGAGTTCCAAAAACGGACGTGACAGAAAGTCTAACGGCAGAATTGCCACTTGGTGGGAAAAAGAATAATCACGAAAATGCCTTTCAGTGCAATTCTTTCCAAAAAGAACTGATTTGCCCGACCAATTTTGTCGAGCAAATAAAATTCCTAAGTGTGAGGGCTGAAGACGACTTCAGCGAAGAGGCACTATCGAGTCCCGACCGCGGAAGCGAACAAAACTAGTGAGGCACGAAACTGTATTGCCGAAAATTATTTGGTTAAAGATAGTCCCGGAAGACATTGGGGAAACTTAACATCCAAACACAGAAGGCCGGGAGTCAATTTAAGTCAGCCTCTAGAGAGAAGGGTACAATTGCTACCTCCCTGTCGTCATGGAACACTTCACAACACGGAACTCTCGGGCACCCAACCTACTGCTGGTTCTCAGTTTGCTTAGATTCACTCAGAGTATGCAATGCCCATGGGTTTTGTAGGCCAAGCTGCAAATGATGCCACAGCACGTAAACGTTTCTCTCTAGTTAACTTTTTCTTCCCTATAAAGACTTCAGTTACTTTGAAGTTAGCTCTGATGTTTCACCTTATGCATAGGTGAGGTGTAGTTTATTTGCTTCTTCCTCCTCTTTGTTCTGTTTTTTGATTATTACAATTTTTCCTCTTAAAGTCATCAACTAAGCGATTCATTCAGGTGACACATTACGCTACTGGAGAGTGTCAAGTATTTTTAGAGCGAAAACGACCATGATGGCCGCAATAGATGAAAGTAAAAGTAACAGAGTGGAAGCAAAACAACTTATCGGTCCCGAAGTCTGACTTCACGCCAGGCTGGTAAAACAATCGCAAACAAACAACACATTTACGGGTACATCTTAAAGCGCGTCTTCACGTTTTCCCACTGAAGCTGTGGAGAGTCTTTCAGCAATGTAAGCTGAACTTGAGCTGCGGTAAGCCGGAAGTTGTAGCCCCGGGTTTGCTTTCCTGTAACCCACGAAATTACGGCTCGAGTCTACCACTGTTCTAGGACCCTGTTTTGCCTGAAGACGCAAGCGGTTGGTCCATTGATGGTGTCTTGCGGTAAAGCATTCATAATGTTCATGATGGCTTTAAGCTAGTTAACCGGAGTTAACGATTGAAACCGATGGAACGTTTTCCGGTAAAAATACGACCGATAATCTTATTTTTGTGTAGAATTTCAAGTAACTCGTATTTTTCCAGAAGGCTGCTGCCTACGGCCTTCAGCTGAAACTGCTCCTCTTCCTCGGTGGCGCCTTAACTTTGAAAAAAGTGGATTGATCCACCGATTTGCCGTTGAATCATTGTCGTAACTATGATGCTTCTGCAGTTTGCATTTAACATTCCCAGTTGCCGTAATGTTCTGCGTCCCACAAATCGATATCTTCAGTGAGTTTTGTATAATATGAAAAGTTTGTTTCACGTCAAAATGAATGAGATTGTAAACGTATTACGTAGTTACTTGTTAATGGTGATTGTACGCTTATATCCTTACAGCTTTGATGTCGGTATAACACGGTCTTGTGTAACATCGTTGAGCCTTCAATGGAAGCTTGTATATAAGAGTATATATAAGAGTATATATACCTATATACATATATATATGAGTGTATATATTTAAGTGTATATATATAAGCGTATATATATATATATAAGGGTATGTATATATAAGAGTATAAGAGTATATAAGAGCACACCCCGCAATTTTACTTATTGTATGTGATGACGTCCCCAGCTTTTCACTTTAGTTGAACGAATATGGAATGGCCCATCAGTGGTATCGAAGAGTTTCCCCTCTACCGTGAGTGAGATCAAGGTCTGGCGAACATCCAACAGTTTTCTTCGTAGAACAGTAATCTCGGGCTTGGATAGAGTGGATCACTTCTCAGCTCCATCGATGTCGGTACTATACGTATGTAGATCCATCAGCGTTTCGGAAACGGCGGACGCAAACTCCGTTTCAATAACACTTTGACGTAGAACACTGCATCGACTGTTATGCGAACGATATCACTGACGTTCCCCTTGACAGACCGACCGTCCAGTGAACCGATAACGGTGTGTACACATTTTGTGCCATAAACTCCTTTCTGGCTATATGCGGCCGAATATACGTGTACCTTTTGGTACCGGAGCGGCAAAGTTTTGGGGTGCGAGTCTAGTAATAACCTTCCCTGGTAGGTCGGTTACCTTCTAATGGCTTCACCGATCCGCTGTGCTATTACATTTAAGAGAAGGTATTTCACAGGCTCTTCCCCGACACAGCCACCAAACTCAGTACAAAAGCAGCCTTGAGGCTATGGTTCGAGTGTTTTTGTTCATAAATAGACGTCTGGATTCATGTCAGCTACCGGAATGATACGCGCGCCCAATAAGCTCAAACGGTCACGGTATTAGGTTTCCAGCCATCTACCCCTAGTCTGACATCACAAAAGTATTCATCATTGTTGATTATCACGACAAATGGCAAGCGGGCGTTCATAACTTGAACTCGAGGTGCCTGCCCTCGTCTGCAACGGCCAAAAATGTAGGTCACATGTGTGTAACTTTCGTCATTTGAACCCCAGTGCGCGTAGTTTATCAGTGAAAATCGCGTCAGCAGCTTTGTTAGATTAGAAAAACGTTTACGCTGAAATCGTTATACCTTCAGTGACAATATAACTTATTGTAACCATAATATCGGTAGAACGAATGCACTTTAACTATTTCCATCGCTGAGTATGACCTTTCATCTTATAAACTACTAACCTGTCGTATGAAGCACTACTGAAGATGGACTCGCGTATGCCCGCTTTCGTAGACATTTACCATCCTTGGTGAATTACAGTTCCGAAGGAGACAATATATTTTCTGCTAACCGCCGCAAAGTCACATGACTCTTCAACGCTTCTGCCTGTTGATAATACAATGTATATGTTACGTTATGTTACGGGTCGCCTCCAACCGCCGATGAGGCACGGCGAAAATATCCATCTTCCCTTTCTTTCCTTCCCTGTATATGTAAACTAACGATTTGATGGGACCGAAACGGAACTCAGTTTCCCCCTGAAACCATGCCACAGAAGGTTACCAAAAATTAATGACCCTTTTTCAGTATTAATGCGGCAGCCATTTTGTGCAATGCCTGGCACATCTAACTAACATGCGTATACTGGTTTGAATAGCTTCCGAATTAGAGTGATTAGGTAAATCGCCGTCTCCCGCACATCCACAGTACTCAAGGACGTTTTCTCTCACCAAAGGTCCGCGGATATGTGGCTGCTGCAAAATTAGCATTGGAAGCATTGACCTGACTGGGTTCAAACGGTCTACAGCTTACATGCTTCTTCACTCTTTCCTCTGTTTCGAGAATTTTATCACGTTTCATCTATCGTTGTTCACTTGAGCTGCGACTGAAGTGAGGAGGTTCTGGTACGCTGCAATTGTGGTCCCACTAATGGAGACGAAACGATGCTGTTCTGGGATGAGAAAATGTGTTTAAACCCTCCTGTGTAGTTAAAAGGACTTAAGAGAATGAGCCAGCTAGTTCCTGGAGCCACAGAGGAAGGAAACAACAGAATAACGAGCGATTGTAGAGATCAGCCGCATTGAGGGTGGCATCGGTTCGACTTAGGAAAGCGTACCTGGGCCGTCAGTTGTGAGCCAGAACCAACAACAGTCTTCAAAATTACTAAAAACCGGTCCCTTGCTGGGATCTTGGGTAGCCTAAGCTCCCTTGCCGTGAGAGAAACTGGTCAGAACTTGATTGGACAGTGCCGCATCTGTTTGTGTGACTGATTAAGGTCACCCAAATTTCGCTTATATCAGAACACGTGGAGAAAACAGACGAAGACATTCCTGAAAGAATGGAAGTATAACTGTGTGCACCCGGTGTAGCTAAGTTTCTTTTGCCTAACAGACTGACATAGCGTGCTGCGAAACACGTCGGTGGAGTCCAACGGCAATGCAACACTCATGCCTAGGTCAATCCACGGATGCCTGTTTATTGGTTGCCTCAACCAAAATCCAATCAGAGCTGAGGACCTGAAGCCGAAACGAGTCCCCGAGGAGCTCCTGTAGTCCATATACCGGACCAACCTTTTAATCTCCATATAAGTGTAATGCAAGAAGTGATGCTATTTGTGATACGCCGCCTAGTTGCTCTGACACGGAATCCAAGTTTGCCTCAAATGTTTAAAAGCCCCATCGACCTGGTGTCCACGCCCATTGGAAGCCCCTTTAAGTTACTTCTAATTTTGATGAAAACTACATTGCTCTGTCACTGTAAAGTTCTGCGCTGGTTGAAGGTGGAAACTGCGGACAGCTGTCAATAACGCTAATGCCTACCTCAGGTACAAAATATCAGGAAAAGACTACATGTGCTCCGGGGTGAACATCCCAGAAAACGATCCATTGAGACAAAATTTGATCAACGTTCACAGGCTTACAAGCTGTTCACTGGAATGTCTTCGCGGTAGAACATTTTCCTGCCCCTTGCCATACACTCATGGCATATTAGGACGAGATCATCATGACTTTGTGGAGCGCCAAGCCATTCTGCGGTATTTTGTTCCAATAATAATAAGACCGAATCGAGCAAATGTTGTGGAATATGCCTTCCTGTGTGTCTGAGAAACGTCGCAGTTTACCGCACAGAAACTTCGCTTCTACACAAGGCTTTGCAATCGGGTCAAAATCAACTTGACGTTTATATCAAGATGCCTTTTTTTCTCCTTCCTCCATCGTTTAGACTTGGTTTACCGCCGCACCTGGTAGTGATAGTTGTTTACTCTGAGGCGTCAAATTGTCTGCGGCAATAACTGGAACACACCACTGTTCTTCCGTAGTTTGTTACTGCGAAAACGTAACACAACTCATTACTATGAAATCTAGATCTACACCCACCACAGGTCCGCCTTTGAGAGCCCATGCACAAAATACTTGGAGACTTTTGGCTAAACCACTTGTTTTAGGCATCGTCTCCTCTTGACTAAAACCGTTATCCCCCTTCTTTCATACAGTGGAACCACCTATTCAACCCTGTTTGTGATCATCCTATTTGACTTCCTATAGAGCTTCATCTCTGTTCCTTACCTAAGCTTTTCGCAATCGCTGAATAGTCAACAAAACTAGTTGATTATCCGAAGCCTCCAGTCACAATGCGCAATTTCAACGGAAGCCTGCCAGCCGGTAGGATTTTGCCCTGCGTATCCGTACTTCTCCTGGTCACTACGCTGTGATCCGTCTCAGTAACTAACATCCATGATAACGCACATAGCAGGATTGACAGCCCCTCAGAAAAAGTTAGCTCACTCGAATCGCAAACTGAGACTGTTGAAGGAACCATCAGAATTCTGACACCACTGCCAAAACTTCTCGAACCCTCTGTGGTAACCGCGGACGGTAACATAGTTGCCACGTGTAACCTCGCTGACGGCATATCTGTAGAGGTTCCGAAATGAATACGGAATTCTAATCATGCCACCGTATTAACCATTCCTGATAGGGTTCCACTGAGCATAATCAGCAGTACCTTGCCAAAGACCGCTAACATGGAAAGGGTGATATGCTGTAGCAGAAGATTACAAAAAGAAATACAGTATCACCAATTTTTTCTGCTTTTCCAATCTTCGGACTCACTGGCGGCCAATGAGTTTATTCACAAAAAAAGCTTTATTGCTTTTAACTCGCCATACAAATGTATTCAGATAGCATTTGACAAAACGCCACTACAACGAGAAGTGCTGAAAAGATTGAACTTTGCCAAACTTTCAGTGCAGGAATCCGACAAAATAACACCTACCCCCTGCATTCTCCCAACCTACTCAATACAACCAAAGTCTAGCAGTCAACCACTGTCTGATGAGGACCTTGATGCAAAGCCTGGACCTCCGCCAAATCCATCGGTCTTCAAGCGCCGTAGACTCGTCAATGTTGTCGCAGATGCCCGGGGCTCGAATTCGCCGAGTCCCGCCAGACAGCTCAGCTCTGTTCATCAGGAACAGCTACATAAATCGTGTAGCCTACCCAACCTAACAGTGTTGCATTATTCCACCAAGGCGACACGTAAACCAACGTATAGTCAGTGTTGACCATACCATATAGCCGCAACTAAAACCTACCCTCTGGACTGCACCAAACCTCTGTCAGGTCATTATCATTCGAATCAAACCCGTCAGCACTCACGGCATACTCCCGCAAACAAACTGCCAAGAAGCAGCATCCTTAAGGACCCAATCTCGTCTTTGCGATCTGACTTATCACCCATGGGCCGAAATTTGGTACCGATCTGTACTCAGCCCCTAATGCGGAGTGTCGGTGCCAACGGAAACCCAATGCCGCGTACCCGGAATTCGGCAACCCACCCTCCACCCCTAGTAAAGGTCTCAACATCCAGTTCGTTAGACAACGCCCGCTCTATATCGCCAGGCACAGTCCGATGGTCATGCACATATTGGAGGCAAAAACTTACCCTAGTAGGATGTCGCTAATGCCAGGGTCCACAATTTCTGTTCCCAAAATAGATAGTTCCCCAAACTGTTTCCCCCCCCCAGCGAAATCCCATCCCCACGCCCATTTAAACAGACAATACCTGCAACCCACCTCAAACATTTTGTGCAAAGCTGCAGCTGCCTAGCTCATCATTTCCTAACCTTTCCGTGCCTCCACCGTTCATCACGTTCGTTCCATTACCATACAAGGATTTCCTTTTTGCCCCACCGTGGCTTATCCCACTACAGTTCTTTTACCCCCAGGATACATCCACAAACCCCCTCCGTTTAAATTTTTCCCACTCTAGCATACAATCCCACAACTCTGGCCTTAATGAACCACTTTTCAACACCAGCACCTTGCCAGTAGTTCACACTTTTGATAGCACACCGAAATTTGCAGGCCAACTACGCAACACTGCGTATTCCCACTACCTTTTTCCAAAATAACCCCCATACACCCCCTCTTCCAACCACCCAGTCCTATCCTTCTCTACCCGGGCAAGCCACATTGACAGGTGGCAAGGCCACCCTACACTCTCCCAGTCCCTACCTTCCGAGGTCTGCTCTTACCACACCACACCAACCACCAACAAGGTTGTCACGTGGCAAGCCAATATCCACGACCCCGTATTATGCCGCCGCACCGGAGCATCGAACTTTCCCAACGAATCAGGACAAATAGTAAGACAACTTAGTCAAAGGTCTTCTCTTCCACCTCATTATATCCTGTAATTAATTATTTCCGTGTCGTTCGCGGCTGAATCTTCTGAAGCCATCGCGGGGGCGTCTAAGGCTCACTTTTCTTCTTTTTCGGTGGTAGCTCCAACTCACGCCCCTCCCCGTGCACTTTCCCCGTCTAATAACTCCCCTACGTTACCTTGCCCATATACTCGCCTCCACTTGAATGAGTTATCCCTGAGCTTATTTAACTTCCAGTCAATCTTAGATAAGCTGTAGCAAGTAAAACTTCGTCCTAACACCCAGTCCGGATATCATCCTTATTACTGAAACTTGGCTCATGAAACACTCCCAAAAATGGAATTCTGCTTGAGGGGTACAAGGTTCTTAGAGTTATTAGGATTGGCAGACGCGAAGGTCGGTGCCTAGTGTAATTACAACAAAACCTTTCAGTAACCCCCATTAGACACGCTACATTCGACTCCACTCCGGATTCCCTGTGGCTCACAGTTCGGCTCTCGACTACGGTCATGCGCACTGGTTGTGTTGATCGCCAGCCCTCCCCTACCATTACGGACCTACCTCCTTTAACTTGAGCCTTTGATTAACTTTCGCTACTACCTTTGGCAGCAAAATCATGGTCGATGATTTTACTGGCCTAAAAATTCTTGGACGACCTCACAGCACCTCCTAATTTAATAGACTTTGTCTCCCACACCCACATTGGGGGCTGGGTGCAACAAGCAAGAACCCGTACCAGAAAAGCCAGCATCTTAGATCGTATACTCACTCACAGCGTTTCCAACTTTTCGGTCCCTGTTCAACATGAATTTCTGGGTAGCTGCCATATGATAGTGGCTGGTAACCTTTCACTCCATCCTTATCTATCAGAATATCTGACTTCGAACAACAAATCCCCTTCTTTAAATTGAAATCCTCTGCCCCAATCCATCCGTAACCAAAATTGGAGCAGTTTTTCTTACAGCTGACACCCAACAGACGGCTGATCACTTCTGCCTTAACAAGGGAAACTGCCTCTTGAAGCTTAGTCCAAGATCCCAAAACTCCTTTAGGAAATCTAAAACTGCCTCCCCCCAAAAAACGTACCTCAACATGCAAAGAATTTACCCCCAAAACCACGACCTCTCCCTTTCCATGAGACCAAAACATCTTACTGATGTTATCCGATACCTAATGGAAGACCAGCTCCGCAACAAAGAAACCAAAGCTCTTAGGCATCCCAATAAAACATCCAAACTCTCACCCCTACATAAATCTAGGAATTCGGCAGCAGATACTACCGTCTAACGCTTTAAGTTACCGAATAAAACTCCGGCTACCTCCCCTTCTGAAATAGCTGAGGCCCTTAACCTTCACTTTGCCATTTCCATGGCTCCCGTCTCAGACATAGCCCCCCCAGTCCCCTTTCTATTACCAGCTCTTCTCCATCTACCCTAACCTTTGAAGCAAACCGTATTTTCGGGCCTATTTCACATCACAAAGTATCGGAGCGCCCTGGACCAGACGGGTTATCCCCAGCTGCAATCAATAACGGTAGATCGGATCTTCCACTCTTATTACAGAACCTACCTACTTTTCACTGAAAGACAGTTTGGTGCCGTCGAACTGGAAGCGTTCAATCATCATTCCATGATCCAAAAACCTGTCCACGAACTTGGTATTTACCTTTTTATCAGCCATACGCTTATCATTTCCAGAATAATGGAAACAATTATCAAAGATGGCATTACTAGCCATATTATCGCTTCAACCCTTCCTGGCCATACGCGGCACGGGGTTCTCAAATCGCGATCATGCACCACATGTCAGTTTGACTTCCTTAACCTAGCCACTAAGGCAGTTGATGGCGGGCAAGCTTCAGTAATTTTCTACCCGGATCTGATGCAGGCTTGCGACCGTGTTCCGTATCCACATCTAATCGCCAAATGGCGTTCATTCGGCATTTCTGACCCACTGCTTTCTTGGTTGCAATCCCATCTCACCCATTGTTCGCAAGTATTCCTCACCAATGGACATATTTCTAAACCGAGACCTGTTAAAAGTGGCGTTACACAGGGCGGTGTACTGGGTCACCTCCTATTTCTAATGTACATTATTGACGCATCGGATCTAGTACACCATGGCACGCCATTCTTGTTTGCAGATGATTCAAAAAAGAATCTACTGTTTCAAATCTAATGATGCTATCCATAATCTGTGCAAAGTTTCCGCTGACTTCCCTCCAGCTGACCTTTGGTGGCAATCCTGGATGATGAACTTTTCCACTGATAAGTGCGGGGTTCTAGCCCACAAACTCTAACTACCCCTTGGATCCTTGACTCCGGGTAAGTCCCTTATAGCCAGTTGACTTATCATCCGCAATTTGGGCCTCAACGATTACTGCTCCCTCAATTTTTCTGAGCACGCCGCCATCCAAGCGGCCAAGGCTAGAAGAGGTGTGGCCGTCTCTTCCTCTACTTTCGTCTACGGGACAGTATCATCGGCATCTACAAATCTCACGTCAGGCCTTTGCTTGAATACCGCCGAATAATATTTTATAACCAGGAAAAATGTGACGTAGTTGCGCTGGAAGGCATACAAAGGGATTTCACTGAACAACTACTTGGGTGGTCCACCTCTTTAAGCTACAGAGAACGATGCTAACATCTGAATCTCGATTCAATCTGGCTCTGCCGCTTAAGACTAAACTAAGTCTTTTTGTATAACCTGCTCCATAGCCGGTATTTTCCTTTAACCCAGTAAGTTTCTTCTGTGAAACCCCTTACTAACTTTGGTACAGGCCTTTTACTGTCCCTTCTGGTGTTGCTAAATCGGCCATCCGGTCACGTTTTTTTCTTGTCTTCTCCAGGTTCTGGAACAAGTTGCCCATCAGCCTTCGAGCTTCGTAAATTAAGCCCTAATTTCTGTCGGCACTCATCCCATATCTCAGCGTCACCCGTGGACCCCAGTTGTCTAATATGTGCTAAACAGAAGACGTAGCGCACGAGAGGGGCTTCGACTTCTAAGGTCAAATCATTCGCCGACCCTGCTCCTTCCGATTAGGAACACAGTCAACAATAGACAAATTCATCTATCTGACTGTGTTTTCAACGTTTGACTGGCCATGGCCATTCCCGTAATGAATAAACGAAACTGAAATGCCACTATTTTCATCCACTTTGTTTCCACCCTTTCCCTTAGTCTCTGTCACTTATTTGCTCCGTGCTTTACTGGTTTTTATAGGCCTCCATTAACCGTTAATCCACAGCAGGAGCACACCCTGACTGCTCGTTTTTAGCTGCCTTCCTTTGGCAGATCTCTCGTTAAGTAAGTTTCAGTAACTGTAATTTTTCTGGACCGTGGTCGACAGGCACGCATGTCAGCATGATCAGAGTTTATAATTTCACCGAATGAGATGGAAAATTCACAAATTTCAAAGAGGGATTCGCACATCGCAGCAACAACGTACTAAGGCTAAAGAGAGTTTAAATGAAGCAAAGCGACAAGAGAATACACTGTGAGTACGAATTGATTTCGAGTCAACTGCGGCGATAGCGATGAATCGGCCAGATGTAGGAACGTTCAGGCGGACATTGGCTAAGGACGCGGGAAGTATAATGTTCACAAGAATGGTGCAATAAAACTGTCAGTAATGCATACTCATGTTCACTCAAAAAGGTAATTTGTGTTGAGACTAAGAGGCAGGGAGGAATTTCATGGAGGTTTACAGAGGAATACAAATTTTCATAGATTTGTTAGCATGCAAAGGAATAGTACCCCCTGAAAAGGTGAGAGAATTTTCATGAGAAGTAGTGTGTGTAATCTGGTGTCGGCAGTTCGCAGCCGATGGAAGGTGGATAAAGTTCTAGAAAGGAATAATCAGCAATTGGAAAGCCGTGTCGACGAGAAACAAAATAAGGTAAGACAGGAGAGAAGACCTTTGCAATAGGCCAGACTATGCTGGTAAATTGGCGAATACATTATTCTGTTGAGTTTTCTGTGGCTTTTCTGTGTCCTTGTTGGGCTTTTTGGCAAGAGTTAGCTGCGGTTTTTGTTCGCTGTTTCGTCATGAGAAGGAGGGGGTCAACGCCGAATCTGGGCCAACCACTTAAGTTAAGAGTCTTCACACAGTGGCTTTGACATCGGGAGGGTTTTTGTGGTGAGAATTCCTCAGTGGGCCACAGAGGGGCATATGCAGCAATACCAGGAATTTTTGTAGGTGAAACCCGGTGGCTAGATCGTATTCACCCTCAACCTTGGTATAGACCCCTTGGCAACGCCGCTGTTTGGTCGATTACTAGCCGCTGGCTCCGTCCTATGAAACCCCTCGCAACCTGGCCGCCTGATCGCGGATCATATGTCTTATACATTCATAGCTGAACTACGCCACACAAGCATAACCATCGATGAACACTAGTGCCATTCCCAACGGCGCTGGGCGCGGCCAGATCCACCGCTTTGGCCGGCGCACATCGGGCGTGCGGTCCGTCTGCTATGATGCGAGAGGGCCATTAGGCTGGTGGATCACACCTCCTGTGTTCATGTCGAAGTGTTTTTCAGGTTGGATGCCCAGCTCACGGCCAGTCCCACCCACTAGCACCTGTTGCAGAAGGCATGCTCCAACCACCCTTGTTCGCCACTGTACGCCAACCCATCACTCTTGCCAAAATTTTCATCGCCTCCACTTTTTCCTTCTTCCACGGTATCCACACCTACCGACTCTGTCGATTCTCACTGTGTCACCTCTAATTGCAAGTTACTTTAGTCCTACCTACTTTACTCTGCCCATGTCGGCTTTGCCTGCTTGTAGTATCTATTCATCTGGTATCATCCTACGCCCATAAAGCTCACTGATCGCATTCTTACGCCTCACTGCATACCGTTCTGTCAAACCCTCCTTCGTTCTCCCTTTTCATGCCTAACACCACTACAAGCCAGTCCCACGGGTACCCATGACCAAATCTCATATTAAAACTGTCTTCCCAAACTCAGCGTTTGTTACAGCCACATTTATTATCCAACCACCACCACTCTATTTTCCTCGCTTGGGTCCGCGATTTTTCTGAGGATCCCTCCACTTGGCGGTGCTCCGACTAGCATCGTACAGTTGCATCCACCTGTAAAATAGCCTGCAGGCATGCGGCCCTCCAATTCCATGCCCTCCACCCCAACGCGCATTCATTTTTCTTGGGTTATGTTCGTCCACCGGTTTTCCTGCCCCGGCGCTTTTTTCTTCCCAGCCTTTTTTCGTGTTCCACATGCTATAAGATGATCTTGCTGGTTACGTTTCACCTGTCTTTTCGGCCCGTGCTCCCATCTCCCATGTCGTCTATTGACTGCCACGGGCATTTTATGCATGCCTTTTAGACCGTTCTGGTTTTTCCCTTGTCACCTAATGTAAAATCCTTGTTTCATCATGGTTTTTACTCCCAGTTTCGGCCCATACGATCTGCCCCCATCGGACCCCTCTGGTACCCCTTTTGCTCACTTCTCTCTATTATTGTTCGCCGTCACAGCTGCTGCATCTCTCCACCACTGACAGCTTCATCTCCCAGGCACCTCTTTCTGCTTTGTATGCGCATTCGCTCTGCGCTACTCAGCAATCTCCATCGCCACCATCTTCCCGCTCAATAGTGTAATTCCGTTTAATAATGATACTCCCATTCTCGATTGTCACCAGATTTCTGACCTACATCAATCAGATTATTGGATCCATTCTTATCTGTTCTCTTCGATACCCCCCTTTATCTTCTCTCTTCTATAATTTGCTCCTTATAGTCGTCATTATTTCTGTGCTTTCGCATTTGTTCTCTCTTTCTCTCTCCCAGTTGATCCGCCAAGTTTACCCGTCATGGATATAAATTGCCATGATATTCCGAAGTTAATTCTACAACCATTCCATCTAACTTTACCTGCCCCTCCGAATAACTTATAAGTTCTTTCTAGGACTCCATTGTTATTGCTCCGGCTTCTCGTATACGTATATATATTTATAGACATGCGCATATATGTATATATGCATTCGCTCTGTATCATGCAGTTCCTCACCAGCCACTTCTCTTGCTATCATCCTGCTGACCGTCATGACATGCGTCCATTCCTTCTGCATCTGTGTCTCACATCTACCGTATCCAATCCTCCTGAGCCACTTTTTCACCCGATCCACCCTCTACGTCTTAGATTTCTAGCTCCCTGCTTTACAGTGAATTTTGTGCCCTGTTTGCCGACCATCTATTGCTTAGTGCCAAAGCTTCATTGCTTTCTAATCCTTTCCGGTGCATCTCACTTATTTTCTCCATCGTCTTCCTCTACCGCAATATTTTATGCCAATTTCTAGTCTGTCTCATGTTTATCAGTCAGCTTTCAGATGTCCCTTCTCGGACCAAACAGATCCTTCAACTGACCCTGACTTTCAAACTCACCGGGAGCCCATTTGAATCCGCCCACGAGTCATTTAAACTCGCTACGTTTTCTTTGGTGTGTACACATTTGCTATACTTTCATCCCACTTTAATCCCCCTTCAAACCCTTTTATCCTACCTCTGTCATGCAGTTTTCTACATATCCAAGAATTTTGTCTGTCCATTCCATCAGCTGTAAAAAGTTGGTCATGCATCTGGCATGCCTCGAGGGTTTGTAAAAGAAACCGATATTATTATTGTAATTATCATTATTTTCAATATTATTATTATTATTATTTGACTACGCACTGTTCGAAAGTGCCTTACAACAACAAAATCGATCATCCTGGAAAGGAAGAACACATAAAGAGCATGGAAGAGGGTCAGAATGATCATAAACTTGGCAGAAGATAAGGCGACAAGTCGCTGATTATGGTCTGGGTGCATAATATTGTGTAAATTCTGTTATATGGTATTTTATGTACATCATCTTGGGCATAGTTGTACATCTCTCCCCGGAAAGAGGATACCGCCAATGTAAGTTAAAGAGCAAAACAAGATCTCGTTTCGAACAGAATGACATCCTTGTTTGCTACGATATTCGCTACAAACGGAACAAAGCAATTCTGTGCAGTGAGAATCTACAGGAAAGCAGTTTACACCCGGATCGGGTGGATGCTTGGGAATGGCAAAAGGCGTAGGATCAAAATGCTGTGGCTGCGGACTACCAGACAGGATTTTATAAGCTAATGCCACGAATGTTTTTATGTGAATAGCACCCAGCTCAGGAGTTAGGTCACTTAAGGCTGTACCAGAAGCTAGGCTGTGGACGAGTAAGCCTTAGCGAGGAGTAAACGGGTCTCATTTCAGTAATCTTAGAAAAAATGCAGAGGCTCAATAAATAGTGACAGGTAATATACATTATTTCACAAAAGTAGGAATAACGGGCCCTAGCCCATTAGCCTGCTGTGGTCTTCAGATTCGACACCGCAAAGGAAGCAGTTTTTCTACCGCCATTTCAATGTGTAAAGACCACGGCAGCCCAGGATTTACGGTGGAACGGAAATACTTCACGTGATCCAAAGAGGCAAGGGGAATAAAATTGACGGTGAAAAGACCCTTCATGAATACGAAACGAGTGGTGGAAAAATACAAGGCTGGCGCTTGTTACTATTCAACAAAAAAGCAGGCTCACTAGAAAAGCTCGCAATATATGAAAGGGTAGTGATGAATTCGTCGAAGTCTGAACTATTTGGGGCAGGCCTAGCAAAACCTACGTCATCAGCATATTTGAAGACCCAGGTCGTGCGGGGGAACGGCAAACCACCAACGAATGTTGAAGAAAAAAACGGGGAAGAACGGCCCTCGAAGCGCAACTGCTTTGGTTGAGAGAGATTTGAAGGGCCCTCTGCCTAGTTTTGTTACTTATGTTCCTTTAGACAAGTAGCCTTTAAACCGGTTTGGTAAATATGAGGGGCAGCCAGAAGATTCCAGTTTTCTGAGAAGGGACTAGAGTGGTCCACTGTCAAAGGCCGACTAGTAGCAAGAAAAAGCACATCTAACTGGTTTGCAGAAATAGTTGGGGACTTCGGAAGTATGATGCACACTGGTCGCCACTACATCAACCGCAGAACGCTCAGATTTGTACACTAGTTTCAACTCGTCGGTTGGACTTATAACCGTAGTTTGAAGACGAAGCGGCCCAACTTCTTCTGCAAGTTTCGACGACGATGAAGGTAGATTTATTACTGGACAATTTTCGGATTCTCTCTGGATATGCAATTATTCTGGTTTAAAAAATAATTGTAACAGAAAGCCAGCCATTGAAATATGGATGCGGTTCCAGTGAATTAATGATGACGGAAGTCATGAGACCACGGAAAATCAGCCCCATATCCGAGCAGCTCCGTTGGAAGACCATCTGGTCCACTTGATCTGGGTGCCTTCGTTGATTTCAGTAACACAAGAACCCCTGTGGTTGATATTTCGTGAAACTGAGACGGGATGGGAGACTCGATGACAAGGCCGCCACCGTACTTCTATCTTCAGTGGTGGCCATCAACTTTTTATGTAGCTGAGAGTTTCACCCCGTATCGTCACATCTGAGCACCGTTCTCAAAGGCCTCCGCCCCGACTGAAACGTTCTTTCGAGCTCATTAACCTTTTAAGAACATAAGTCTCGCTCTGTAACAGACGATCCTTCTGTAAGTGCCACAAGAAGAACAATTCGAACTGAACCTGGAGGCTTTTCGTCCCTTTCCGCACTGTCTACTGTGCACGGCGGTCTGTTTGCGATAGTGGCAATCGATCTTCTCCGAGACCGTAAAATTCTTGCTCTTAGAGACGTAGCAGCTGCTGCTCTACTTGTTTCTTCTCCGCAGAGGCATAGTTTACCGTAGTGTACCCACCCCAATGTAGTGCCTACTGTGTGCCCGGCTTCGCGGTTGCCTACTCTTTGATCAAACACCCAATGCGTTCCCAGCACCTTAGGGTGAACAAGCAGTCTACCATATTAGCCACTTTCTGACAAGTCTATCTAGATAAATTGCACTTAATAACTTCAGTGTCCGCTTCGGCAGATCAATCAGAGTAAATGCTTCTATGGAATCAATCCGTTCACAGGTGTCAAATGAGTCAAGATGCAATCGCTTTCGGTCTGCGGTTTTTACCTGAGTCTAGCCTACAGCAGGCACAGCAAACGACTTTGGTTTTTTTTAATTGGTGCCCATTTGCGACCCGCCGCTTTACCAAGGCAGTGTCAGATCTGCTACCGAAGAAGGCCAAATCTTTGGTCATTCCTTTGGAAGTCTCCACTCCCAAGGTGACAATGCAAAGTGCATGAGCTGGCGGGTGGACCGTGATGTTGAACAAATCAAGCTCGGCCTCGTTCTTGTCGGGCCGAACATTTTACCCGACGTAGTAATCCTTTGGTGTCCGCCTGGACAACCTTCGTGATCGCATCTAACTCTCCCTTGGCAAGCCGCTGGCCGGTGTGATTATTTTGTACCTATAAAAGACTCTTTTACCATTTTGCCAATCCTCAGATTGCATTTGATGGAGCTTCGAGGGACCTCGAGAGTCTGTCAAACCATGTTTGGGATCTCAGGCTTTGAAGTTTGAAGAAACTATTACCTCATACGACATGGAATGCATGCTCGTACAAGGCTGGTTTCCGAGTAACTTCCTGTGGTATTTTGAGCTTCAGTTTGACGTGATCAGCTCGTTCTGTAGCTACTGCGAATGACGGTTGAATCTACTGTCTGCCGTTCTAGCCTGTCTCTCAGGGTATTTTGTGAAGTCCACAAAATTTGTTTGGCGGTCACCTCGACTTAGAATGTTTGCTTCTTCAGCCCAGCAACCCCGCAGCCCGAATGAGAGAAAAAGAACTTCCAACATTGAGGAGTGCATCGCGTCGATGTCAGGCCAGTGGCCCGAACTATCAAGGGCCATCAAAGAAATTCGCATCTTAATTACCGGTCAGACATGGAGTTGATATCTCCCTTAGTTCACTCGACCCCTGATATCTCATCACCGATCAGGTTGCAGGCAAACTTAAACTGTAGACCGGAGAAATCCTTCGAAGTCTTCCTCGCTCTTGTATAGTCTTGGTCGGAGATAAGCCCGGATCAGCCATCGATAGCTTCCCCAGCCTGCCCACGGCCTCTGCTCCGGACCGGTCCCCACCAAAATTCATACTGCCTGGCAAACTTGCAGTTTTGTCCTGGTCCTTCAGTGACTGTCAGCCCCACCCTGGGAAGGTCGATTGCTGGTTGCATTGGCGCGGACCGCTTGAAGACCGGCGTACAGCCGGCTAGAACGGCCGACAGTAGATTCAACCGTCATTCGCAGTAGCTACAGAACGAGCTGATCACGTCAAACTGAAGCTCAAAATACCACTTTGCATTGTCACCTTGGGAGTGGAGACTTCCAAAGGAATGACCAAAGATTTGGCCTTCTTCGGTAGCAGATCTGACACTGCCTTGGTAAAGCGGCGGGTCGCAAATGGGCACCAATTAAAAAAAACCAAAGTCGTTTGCTGTGCCTGCTGTAGGCTAGACTCAGGTAAAAACAGCAGACCGAAAGCGATTGCATCTTGACTCATTTGACACCTGTGAACGGATTGATTCCATAGAAGCATTTACTCTGATTGATCTGCCGAAGCGGACACTGAAGTTATTAAGTGCAATTTATCTAGATAGACTTGTCAGAAAGTGGCTAATATGGTAGACTGCTTGTTCACCCTAAGGTGCTGGGAACGCATTGGGTGTTTGATCAAAGAGTAGGCAACCGCGAAGCCGGGCACACAGTAGGCACTACATTGGGGTGGGTACACTACGGTAAACTATGCCTCTGCGGAGAAGAAACAAGTAGAGCAGCAGCTGCTACGTCTCTAAGAGCAAGAATTTTACGGTCTCGGAGAAGATCGATTGCCACTATCGCAAACAGACCGCCGTGCACAGTAGACAGTGCGGAAAGGGACGAAAAGCCTCCAGGTTCAGTTCCAATTGTTCTTCTTGTGGCACTTACAGAAGGATCGTCTGTTACAGAGCGAGACTTATGTTCTTAAAAGGTTAATGAGCTCGAAAGAACGTTTCAGTCGGGGCGGAGGCCTTTGAGAACGGTGCTCAGATGTGACGATACGGGGTGAAACTCTCAGCTACATAAAAAGTTGATGGCCACCACTGAAGATAGAAGTACGGTGGCGGCCTTGTCATCGAGTCTCCCATCCCTAGAAACCTGAAAATGTTTGGCTGGTTTTCGATTAGGCGGTCATGGTCTAAGTTAAATCACCAAATAACCGTTTATTGCAGGGGCCAAATCGGACAACTTAGCTGATTTATGTTTCGAGTAGGTTCAATTTAAGTAGCTTGGCCGAGTCGGCCGACATCTGATAAATGTTTCTCCGGATGGAGATATCAATGGAAGAAAGAAACTCATTGCGGCTTTCATGGTGGGACGCGGACAACTTACACAAACCAGTTCAGGGGGATTTTATCACTATTTATGCCAACTAGCCCCCACGGGAAACTGCAAACGGGTGAGGAGGCTTGGTCCGCTGGGAAAAAGTGGGTAGTGTCAGCAATAATTTTCATGGTGTTTTCCCCGGGTCCTTTGATGACTCTGGAGCGGTGGTAACATGAAAAAGGAATCTGACAGAATTGCTGAAGAGCGGATTCTACCGAACAAAAATAATATAAAAAGCCCCGGGGATTTTGAAAATAATTCTGCGCGCAGATCAAACGAAAAAGTTTCGAGAGATGAATGCACCACCTCTCCCGGTGAAAAGCACCCCGGGGGTATGATGAGCTGCTCAGAACGGTGAGGCCGTTTTCGATCTGAATGTTCTCGATAGCCAAGTTAAGCGCAAAGGAATCCTGTCACTCATCTCCGGATTGTGCGATTTTCTGTTGGTCTGTCCTTGGTGGCTGCCCAGAAAACTTCCCCTGCAACGTTTCTACCGGCAGAAGGTCGATTAGGACCGAAAGTTTGAATCTATGGACGCAGTAGACTAGGAAAGCTTCCTGATCATCCCAAGCAACTGGGAAAAGTGCAAATCACGCCATGCCTGCCTTCGAGTGACACAAACCAAATGGGAGAAATGCACATTCTCCCATGCATCAGGAGTGATTCAAAAAGCGGCGGCATACCACGGCTGGTTGGACTGAGCGGGCATAAAAAATCAGGTCGTTATTCGCCATAGATGGGGCCATCCTAATAAAATGTAGTCTATCCCCAAGTGGGAGGTGACTGCTGTGGTACTGTCTGTGAGAGTGGCAAACTGCGACATCATGTTGATCAAATGTGCTGATCTTCGCACAGGACTACTAAGATGTAAAAATCCAACACCGAATGGAGTGTAGGGTAATATTCTATATGCGCGGTATCACCTACAGCGGAAGTACGTAGTACAAAAGGGAGGATACAGTGAAGCAGAAACAGAGAGGGCAGGTCTTGAATGACACATCCTGCGCGTGCAGAACTGAATTGGGGGTGCCTGTAATCTCCACTTGGTAGCCAACAAAATCCTTCAGATCTATGGAGACCCGGCTGCTCCTTGTGATTCACAGACTCAAAAGCACCCGAATAAGAACTATCATCTTGAGCTACAAAGTTGAAACGACATCACACTGACCTTCTTCATTGAATCGTGCCCGGTCAAAATGACGTCTATAACCGAACAATTCATCATGATCTTGACTAATGACCATACGGTCCCGCTGCGCAAAACGCCGGTCCAGTTTGCCGGTGTATTCTCGCCCTCTGAAATAACCGACTTCAGATTTCAATTTAGTCTGAAGACGGTTCCCAAATTACGGCATTTACCTAATTGAGAAGGACTTTCACCAGTAGTGGTGTGTGCAATTTTACGATATTGCATAAGAGACTTGTCAATGACACGATGAAATTCAAAAATGAACGTGACTTCGCAAAATAAATTGCAACTTGTGTGCACAAATAATATTTGCAGAGCTGTGGGTGAAAGGGGAGGGGGCGGCGTACGTATGCTTGCAACCAGGGCCTTTCAACCACTCATACAAGAGTTTAGCTGTGAAATGTTTGCCGTTGCAAATTACTGGCACAAACGGATCTCCCTACTGAATGTTGCCATAAGTGCGGTTTGTGCGAAATTAGCTGTAGATGAAGACGTTAAATATACTTCTGGCCAGAGGAAAAAAGCATCAGTGACCACTGCAGCGTTGTGGTTACCACAAAAGGGCCCACAATAGTCCGCATGGGCCCGCTGTCATGTATCACCGGGTATTTCCAAGGAAGCCACTTTGGGGTCTTTGAATATATCTTATGTAAATACTGCTTGCATCCTTCAGCTGCACTTGCTGTGACGGCACCCAATTTGGACCACCAGCAAGCTGATCTTGCCGGGGTCCTCATTTTGTCGACACTCAAATGCCCCGAATGGGGATCTGCTAATATAAAGGGATGAAGTATTAGATAAATGACCACGGGGTCACTGGGGAACAGTGATCAGTCTGGAGTGCTCGACAAGTCAATACGACGACAGTAAAAGCCAGAGAAAAGCAGCTTTTGGTTCATTTTCCGAACACAAAGTAGAGTTGAAGTGGCCGGGGCAAAATACTATTTCGTTTTCGGTACGAGATCTTCACCCCGCGCTGACGGAGGTTGCATAAGCATAGGGCCATACATGATCAAGTTGAACATGTTTTTTAGATAGAAGATTAGCAGAGGTATGCATTTAGCATCAAGAGATGCAATAACATCATATGAGCTGAGTTCAATACTCCATCGCTGAACCGCTACAAATTATGATTTCGACAACAAATGACGTCGCTGATAAACAAACTGCAACACATGATCAGTGACTATGGTGAACTGACCAAATAAGTACACGATAATAAAAGTAACCGTCCCTTTTTGCGGACGCCCGAAGCATGATTGATCACATGGGTCATGTGAGGTCATGGTAGGATGTCTTGCATACCCGACTGGATATGTGCGGTACAAAAGGTGAAGGTGTTTCGGTGGTCGCATGGGGTTGCTCCCATGTGGAAAGGACTGTCAAAATATTCGGTCGGAGGAAGAAACGTGCCATCAGTCAAGAAAGCTTTGAATCTCCACTGGAACTTAGGGTTCCCAGAACTAGCCTTCCGAATGAAGGGTGAGGTAATGAGCCCCTGATATTTCCGTCTGCGTAGGTGGTAATGCCTCTAATCGTCTGTCTTTCAAACCAACCATTCAAGGCGCAGTGCTGAAAGCCGAGGAAACTCCCCGACAATACAAAGATCTGGACTCGCTAATGGTCCTGACCACTCTTGTCTTACGCGAACTGAACTAAACTGGGCTGAATGAATGCCCAAAAAATTAAATTGCAAGGTCAGATGGCCACATCACCCAGCAGTGGACGAGGTTGACTTAGTGGTCGGAATACATCAACAAGTGAAGCTGAGATGAAGGAAGATTGCCCAGGAGTTTGGATGGTATCGATACAAAATCGCCGAGGTGGATATACTTGGAGAAAACTTTCGAAAATTGATCGGCATCAAATCGGAGAAGTTATTGTTGATGTCGGGTACCCTCTTGAACTAATAGTTTCAGTTACTTGGAGAAGGCAGAATTATCATTGCGAAGGTACTGAAAGGGGTTCTGTGAGGAGAGGAATTGCTCAGATGAAACAGAAAGTCCGAATAACCACAATATTGGCACAATATCTAGAGGACGGTTGCCTAAAATGCAATCATAGTGACGTGTTGCTTAAATGTCCGATTCGGTAGAACAGTGTGTCAGAGGATGCGGGTGGGCTTATTGAGATTCAAGTGGTCGGCTTGTTGAGATAATCGAGTGAGTGGCAGGCGGGGCACGCGGGTCGGTAACCAGAAGGACTTAAGAGTTTAATTACGGGGAATTATGAGAGTAGTGCACAGCTGATTGCATAGGTGATTGCGTAACTGGGCTTACCCAAGGAAGCTTGACACAGCATATTAGGGACACATTCATTCGGTCGACAACCCGGGATGTGGTTAGTTTATTTTCAACAAGGGGTCAGAAACATTACCATCAAGTTGGCTTTCGGTGCAGATGCATACTTGTGGGAAACTGATGGGAACAGTGGTGATGATTGAGAGCTGGGTGAAATGGTGTTCATCCACTGGTTCATCTGAGGTGACCTCGGGATCGGCATATGAGGAACAGATCCACGGCATAGTGGACATGATAGCGGTAAATATGTTGGATGTTCAATTGAATCAACTGGAAATAATGCAATACCGAAACCGTCAAGGAAAGTAGCCGATAGTGTGAATGGGGATGTTTAGAATTCCAACCTGAGACATAGGAGGAGAACACAGAACACCAGCAATCTTTACCAGAGATCATTGACTTTCGGCCAAAGATGAGGAAACAGCTCTCAGCAGATTGTGGCGCTGATATTTGATCATGAAAATGTGAAAGAACCGTGGCAGAAGGTAAAAAATGGTTAAATATGACGCAATTACTGATTTGCCCGGGTACTTTGGTGAGTAAACTGGAAACATCACAGGATGGTAAAGAAGTGGGCATGACAGTTGAAGATATAGTGGCCTGATAGGGACGCAAATGGGTAAATCGTGTGTGGAACCGTCAGGAATTGTAGAAGATCGCATAGCTGAATACACTGGAGAAAGTATGACTTCGGACACCAAGAAAATATTCGAACTATCCACGTCTTGGACTGACAATAGTTCAGTACCCGTGCGACTGTCAGGAAGTGAAAATGAATGAATGAATGACTTTGCCGAAGGATCGACGTGGTACAATAGAACAATGAGCTCGTGACACTCACGTGGGGCGCTGCCGAGAGGACGAGACCTTGGTTTGAGATATTGTTGGCAGGAGAGAAAAATAATACTTGGTGATTTTCTTTAGATAACTAGAATGGAGCCATGCAAATTGCTCAATGGATGGAGGGGCTGAATGAAGGCAAGAATAGGATCAAATCAAACAGATAGAAGGCAATCCATGGAGAAGAACATCAGTAGCTGCAGATTTTCGAGCACTTTTCCCAGCCAAGAGAAAAATGTGTGCATTCGTCGATATGGGATGAGATCTAGTGCACTGTAGATCTTGTCTGAGAAATTTGGAGAAAATAACGGGAATCAGCAATGCAAGTCCGGGGAGGCTGTTTTTCAATCCGTAATTTTGCCTTCGATGAGGCTGACTGTTCGCTGGAAGCTTAGTTTGAAACCGCTGCTGGTGATAAGAGGTGCGATCGGCCGACTAATCGGCGCCCGTGCATCGTTGCAGGTGAACTGTATGCCCGATGCGCACCGGCCAGAGCCGTGGAACTGAATGCCCCCAGCACTGTTGGGGTTGGTACGAATTTTGTCGGTGAGTCCAGACAACCAAATATTGGGTAGACAACGGCCGGACGGTCAGATATCAGGGGATCCCAAAATGTTATCAAAAGGACATCAATCGGGTATCACGCGAATAGCAGATTGTCAGGTGGACGCAACGGAAAATTAGGAGAACAGTATAGTCTCTATAGCATTATGAATCATCGACGGAAATACTCGCAAATGAAGGTCTTAAAATGAAGCAAAAGTGAAGGAATGCAGTCTGGGATGCTTCCGGATGAGGCCAAAAGGCAATCGGCATAAAAGAAACATTTTATAGGCAGTGAATCCCCGGGACTAGTTTTTTGATTTCAGAGGGCAAACATAAACCACTGGCTTTCACTCGGTTCAGTCATTCGTGGAATCTCGGTGTATGTACGATTCAAACTTCTGGACCCCTCTCTTAGGCTTGGTCATTGGGATTGTTCGCCCTGAGGTGCAGCAAGTTCTAGGTAACTGGTGCTCTTCTAAGCCGATGGCTGGGAAGTAACCGCGTGTGTCTAACGGCAGTTCATTCCATAAGTTACAGTACACTGTGGTTAGGAAGTTTGAGTTTTAGCTGGTGTTGGTAGTGGGGGTTGAAATGGAAAGAACAGCATAACTTAGTGGATAGGTAGAAACCGGCGCGATTCCTAATGGACTAGAAGTATATGACCAGCTGTGGAAGATGTTTTACAGAAGGATGGGTCTCATCACCATATGGCGAGGCCAAAAAGGGACTTGATTAAAAAACATGTATCGCTCTTTAAAATTTGGGGACGAGCTCCATCTAAGCATTTACTCGATGAAATCTCGTTGAACGGATCTAGTACCAATTTTGTCTGATTTGAGCATACTAGAAATGGTTACCAGACAGTATTCTAGTGGGGGTCTGGCAAGAGGTTTGTAGCCCTAAAGGGTGCAGTCTCTAGGTTAGAAGGGGCGATATGTTATGTTATTTTTTGGCCCTTGCTACTTGAAGAACCGAATATTTGAAGAAATAATGTGCAAAAGAACAACTTGAGCCGACGTCTCGAACAATTTGAATGCTAGCAAAGTAGGGACCACAAATGGCTGGAGACCCTGGAAGTAGGTTACATTTACTTGTAAATGTCTCACTTTCGTCATCAGAAAATTTTATCCACCAAGTTCAGCACAGTCCATCGAGAGCAGGTTTATCTTTGGAAATGTTCATAATGGCAAAAGCAAGGCAATGTAGTTTGAAAGACTAGATAATCTTGATGCTGCTAGCAAGAAGAGTGGGGTTCCTTGACTCACTGAGAGGGAGGTTTCGTTTAAATATTTGAGGAACAGCAAGGGGTCAAGGACGCCACCTTGTAGAACGCTGCTTGTAACCGGCTTGGGCCTAAAACGGTATATACTATTCGCGATAGTTCGGTAGGGAGTGATATAAAATAATAATGGGGTTGCGATACCAAAGGGTCGGATTTTGGTCAAAAGGTGAGAGTGTAGCACATGGTCAGGTTCATTTGACATATCTAGGCAAAGCGCTATAAGAGCCATTCTATTGTGTGACGTCTTAGTATAGTGATCCAAGAAAACACGTTTTCGTGTTGCTCAAGACCTTGAGCGAGGAAGGTGGTGCTTCCGGGGTGCTGATACCGTCAAATTTGAGGGGGCACCACAAACTGATTTGTAAGTGTGTCAAGTCATGTCCTGATTTAAGTAGGGCAGTGGGCGGTAAACCGTAGGGTCTTGGGTAAATGGATGGCCTGAGAGCGGTCAGCAGATGAGAGGTAGTTTAAACGTTGAAGCCCACTCTGCACAGAAAAGAAGGGTAACAGGCAAACGCGGAGGGTCAAAATAATTACTAGGGGCCGTGGTTGAGATAAAATATGAGTTAGGGTCCTTGGCAATAGGTAGGGGGTAAAGATGGATATATTGCCTGTTGAGGTTACATGCAGGACATTTCTATTAGTGTCAGAGGTTATGGCCTTGCTCACTATTGGAAGCAGAAGCGACTTTTTTGAATGTTGCAGAACATTCATTTATTGGTTATGCAGTGTAGTTTCTTCGGGCCTTTGGATAGTAAAAGTGATATGAATGGACCAGATGAGAACTGAGAAGTCGTGCGTAGTTTTTGGAATATTTCGGAGTTCGGCACACTTGCTTGCAGAGAGGTGATACTATTACGCTGCTAGGAGGAGCAAGTCACTTTCTAAAAGCTCCTGGATAACAGTGCATAACAAATTTCCGTAGTGTGTTGTTGTTCATCAGAGAGGAGATACTCACTCAAATAGGGTTTTCGGAAGGTCTCATGGGGAAGCTTCCAGTAGAAAGGGGAGTGGAAATGGTACAGTGTCAATCCAAAGAGTGCTGCGGTCGAGTGGAAATACGCCAGTCAACCATATTGTGCTCCTTACCAAGGAGGTTTCAAGAGATTGACAAGACTATGTGAGGGATGTCATGGTTGAAAATTAGACCTAAAAAGCTATTTTTCCTCGCTGGAGTGCAAACCGGCTGTACCAACTGTTTTACGTCATTACCTGCCACAAACTTGACACGTATTACCCAAAGATCTCATAATCTTGGTTGTTCACAAAAATTCTGTGAACTAAGGGACCTCGGAAGTTACATTGTTTTTGGGATGATTCCCAACAGCAACTAAATTCTGCTTCACCCAGGGGCAGGTAAGATTGAGCGGTACGTTATACTTTCGTTTGGCTCCCTCATCTACCGACACACGGCTTAGATCGCTTCCATTGAGGCACTTGCAGTTTTCGCGACACTAAATTTTTTCTAGAAATTTATCGACTCTTCCATCCCAAGAAGCAATTAGTTTTGTGGTTCCCCATCATCAAGGGATCTTTTCCTGCCCATTTCTGAGGCGTGGGTGTCACTGCAGTATTCTTGCTTTTGTTGAACGATGCTTGATGTATCTTATTTTTCCTCTTCTGAAGGCTGTTTTGAAGTGAGAACTTACAGGGATATCATATGACGCTTACCAACAATGGGTCTATGAAAATGACTGAGGGGTCCCAGCGGATAGTTGCTCTAAGTGGTGCGAAAAAGAGTAGATTTGATGGGTGAGCCTTCACTGCCAAACCGATGCAAAAAAGCTTTCAAACTCGGTACCATACAAGAACTAACTAAGAGCAAAAGAAAATTTAAGGTTTAAGGGGTGTCACAGGGCTTCGTAGAAAGATGAACTTTCTAAGCTGTCCTGTACAAGAGCAGTAGTTATGAGCCTTGAGATAACAAGAGAGACCCAGTCAAAGGGACCCACAGATAAACATAACGCTGCTTGTCTTCTGTCCTGAACATCAAAGTCGAAAAAAGTGGAAAATTCGGACCAGAAGTAGAACAGAGCCACTAATAAACTACGGGTAGTTATTCAATTGAGTGTGCAGTCATCCCAGTTTTAAAAGACCTAAAGAGTCACATACAGCAGCTCAAAAGAGAGTGGTTAGAAGCAAAGGCTGGAATGGGTCCCCGTACGATGAGGTGCAGTGAATTTCTCACATTGAACCATGAGAAACCGACCACCCGGGAATCTGAATAACGCTGGAGTTGGATGTGTGCATTGTGCATTGCGCATCTAAACTCGTCATTTAATATGTATTGTTACATCCAGGAAATTGATGCCCTTGCTGGGTTGAAAGCATGGACAAAGTTGGTTTCACCTGTAAGGGGTTAAAAGTATGAACATGGAGTGCGCGGCAAAATATCAATGTTGGTTTTCAATTTACGTTCAAGAAATTAAGGTCTAGGTATGGTATATTTGAGAGGAAATCCTCCAAGCCGCCTAACGATAGGCCTAATACTGAGTTGCAAGTGTGAATGCTATCTACTAGCGTTTGTCTCGAGCGTGGGAGTGTGTACCTTATCTTGTTGTCTGATGTACATAGTGACTTTTTCTAATATTGCTTCTTACCAAACAGACCTTGAATGGCTTGCTGCTGGACCCAAAAGCATTTTTCCCTCCCACTGTAGATGCAATCAAAGTCCGCTTTACATCCAACAAATTTCATTGCAGGAAGTTAATCCCTAACTACCTTCGTGGACACAATGGACGCTTTTGAAAAGGGTGCTAAAAATAAAGCAGACCATGTACGATAAATTACTTGTGTAGCAGTATTTTGGCCAGGGTTTACGCAAACCGCGATAGGTTATTGTCATGTTGTTTGTGAATATGTGACGTTGAAGGTAAACCATATAACGTAGAATTAGTAGTGGAAGACACTTTCTAATAGACTACAGAGTGGATCGAAGATTTGCCCATCGAAGTACAGATACCTGTATACAGATCTGCAAGCACGGGAACATAAGTACATAGTTATGTAATAAACACTTTCGGGGATAATAATAATACTGGTATATTTCTCGGCCATGGTCGAGATGCACGCTGTAGCGCATGATCATGGTGTGACACGTTACTCAATAAGATGGAATATTCACAAATTCGGAATATGAAAGTCGAGAGTATCGAAGATGGAAAAATAAAGCCAGCAACAGTTTGAATGGATCATTCTGATAATTTTTCGCGCGGCACTTTCAAACCGGTTTCGATTCCGGCCTGGGAACTGGTTCGCGGTGAAGATATCGAAAAATCATTAACGCAGTGCCAAGGACGCATTATGAACGAGAATGATGCAAGCCAAGGAAACCGGAGGCCCACCGAGGTTATGCAGATGGAGTAAATTTTTGAGCAAGAGGAAAAGGGGGGGGGAAATTGTAAAGAAGTATGTTCAGGAAAATCAACGCATGCGAAGAGGATAGCGATCATGAAGACAATGCAAACCCTGAATGACGGATTTACTGGAGTTCAATAAACGGAATGAGTTTTGAAGCAGGGGGGCATGAGACCAATTTTGTGAGAGTGAACACTGGTGGATATGGGAGAAACAGCAGACCATAAAAAGGTGAGTTTAGATTCAGGATCAGTAACATGTACCATTCTGAAATAAGAAAGCGCAACTGGAGGGTCTTCGAGAAGTGGAGAGTCAATTTCCAGCCGGCTACGGGTCGTAGGAAAGATAAACAGTGGTAACGAATGATAAAGTGGGAAATCTCCGCATGGACTTAAGAGTTATTATGCTGTTTCACTGACAAATATATATGCATGTGCTGACACATTTGCCTTCAGTGTTATTCAGCGTCGTTTCTGGTAACGTACAGCATCGAGTGCGTAAGGTTCGTCTGGCAGGAAAATGTATGTGTCGGTCGATCAGTCGAGTGCGGCTGTATAGTAGCGGCATGCGCGTGAACTGGAACTCGTGTTGGTTGCGTTTGAAAACGTTAAACGATCTGATAAGCAATTAGGAGTATTTCCTGTCGTGTGGTTTGATTTCGGTCCCAATTGCTATGGTAGGTTCCACTTGAGTCTCTGTCCGTACGGGTCAAAGTGGCTTCGTTGGTTAACCAGTTTTGCGACTGAGATAGTGGGAGACAACGAACCTGAAATAAAGGGGTATTGCAGTCTGGACGTGTTTCCACCTGTGGGTTATGATAATGTAATAAATAATAATAATAACGGTTTATTTCGGAGACGTCCGAGGCATGCCAAGTGCATGATCAGATGCTTACAAGTGATGGAATAAACAGACAAAACCCTTGAAAATGTGGAAATTAACATGACAGGAGTTGAAAAAGGGCTAAGAATGAAGGGGGGTTACGTGGGAAAGGAGAACAGATAGAAAGCAGCAGTCAGGGTGTGCCCCTGCTGCGGATCAACGGTTAATGGAGGCATATAAAAACCAGTGAAGGACGAGGCATAAGAGTGACAGAAACTATGGGGTTGAATGGAAGCAAAGTGGTTAAAATTAGTGGCATTTCCATTTGTTTGGTGCATTGAGGAAATGGCCATAGGTAGTCTAACGTTGAGAACTCAGCCAGATAGATGAAACTGTCTATCGTTGATTGTGCACTTAATTGAAGGGAGCAGGGTTGGAGAAGGGGTTGGTCTTAGAAGTCGAGGCCCCTTTCGTAAGCTATTTATTCTGCCAAGCACATATTAGATAACTGTAGTGCACGGGTGACGCTGAGATATGAGATGAGTGCCGACAGAAATTGGGAATTGGTTTGTGAAGCTCGAAGGGTGATGGGCAACTTTTTCCAGACTTTAGAGTAGACAAGAAGGAAAAAACGTGACCGTATGGCCGACTTAGCTATACTAGAAGGGACAGTAAAAGGCCTGTTCCGAAGTGAGTAGGGGGTTTCACGGGAGAAGCTTACTGGGTCAAGGGGAAAAGACCGGTTATGGAGCAGGTTATACAAAAAGACTAAGTTTAGTCTTAAGCGGCGGAGCCAGAGTGGGTCAAGATTCAGATTTTGGCATCGTTCTCTATAGCTTAAAGACGTGGACCAACCAAGTAGTTGTTTGGTGAAACGCCTTTGTATGCTTTCAATCGCAACTCTGTCGAATTTCGTCATGTTAGAAAATATTATTGGGCAGTATTCGAGCAAAGGCCTGATGTGTGATTTGTAGATGCTGATGATGCTGTCCCGGAGACGAAAGGAGCGGAAGAGAAGGGCCGCACTTCTTCTAGCCTTGGCCGCTTGAATGGCAGCGTGCTCAGAAAAGTTGAGGGAGCAGGAATAGTTGAGGCCCAAATCGCGGACAGTAGGTCGAATGACTATTGGGGACCCACTAAGAGTTAAGGATCCAGGGGGCAATTGGAACTTGTGGGTTAGGACCTCGCACTTATCAGTGGAAAAGCTCATCCTCCAGGTGTGGCACCAGCGGTCAATTGCTGCGAGGTCAGCGGAAATGTTGCAAAGAGTATGGGTAGCATCATTGGAATTGAAAGAGTAAACTATTTTTATATTGTCTGCAAACAGGAATGGCGTGCCATGGTGTACTAGATCCAATGCGTCGTTAATGTACATCAGAAATAGGAGAGGACCCAGTACGCTTCCCTGTATAACGCCACTTGTAACAGGTTTCGGTTTAGAAGTATGTTCGTTGGCGAGGACCACTTGCGAACGATGAGCAAGATAAGATTTCAGCCAAGAAAGCAGCGGGTCACCAATGCCGAATGAACGCAATTCGGAGATAAGATGCAGGTGTGGAACACGGTCGAAAGCCTTCGACAGATCTAGATAGACAACTACTAATGCCTGCCCGCTATCAACAGCCTTAATGACTAGGTTGAGGAAGTCAAACTGACATGTGGTGCATGATCGCGATTTGAGGAACCCGTGCTGCCTATCGCTAAGAAGGTTAGAAGCGAGAAGATGGGTGGTAATGCCATCTTTGATAATCGTTTCCATTATTCTGGAAATGATAGGGGTATGGTTGACGGGGCGGTAATTAGCAAGTTCGTGGACAGGTCCTTTTTTATGTCGTGGAGTGATGACTGAACGCTTCCAGTTCGACGGTACCAAACTAAATTTGAGTGACAAGGTGAATAGGTTCAGTAGTAAAAGTGGAAGGTCCGATCCACCGGTAATGATTGCAGCTGGGGGCAACTTGTCTGGTCCAGGACGCGCAGATGCTTTATAACGTGAGATGAGCCTGGAAATAACGTTTACTTCAAAGGTTAGGGTAGATAAGGAAGAGCTGGTAATAGCCGGAGGATTTGGGGGTGCTGTGTCTGAGGCCAGGGCCATGGAATTGGCGAAGTAATGGTTGAAGGCCTCAGCGATATCAGAAGGGGAGGTGGCCGAAGTTTTATTCGGTAACACGACATATTGGATCATAGTATCCGCTGCCGAATTCTTAGGTTTGTGTAGGAGTGAGAGTTTCAGTGCTTTATTGGGATGTCTTAGGGCTTTGGATTCTTCGTTGCGGAGCTGTTTTTCCTTTAGTTCCCAGATAGTATCAGTAAGACGCGTTAGCCTTATGATTCCACTAATAATCTTTCCCCATTACGAAGCCCACTTTGAGTAGCCTCATCGTTCTGTTCTCTGATTTTAACTGTCGAACCTACTTGGGACGCAACTGCAAGCCGACAGTTCGCTTGTGCCCCGCTTCTAGATGGACTTTCGTAGTTAGGTTTGCGACCGTAATAATAGACATATCTTAGAAGTTCGCACAGCCGCCTTATTAGCCTTTTCTTTACGTGCTAGCAGCCTAACATCTCCCTCGAAATAATCAAGTAGTTCTTGGCAAACTTGCCGCACAAATTTACAAGTCAGGCCACCAGCACGTGCACAAGAGTCGTGGGTTTGGATTTTCAAACTGGCCACTGCGCCCATATATATAGATATAAAAATATAGGCAGTCTCCTTTTGTTTTCTTTATTCCGGTTTCTAGGCTGTGGCCCCTGGACTAAATGCAGCGATTTCCAATCCTTCTTCTCAAACTCCCGTTTCATCTAATGGACTACATATACCGAATAGAAGAGCTGCACTGCCCCACCAGCCCAACACCACGATGTTTTCTAGTTTCATGGTTTCTAGCCCATGTGACGGTTAAGCAGTCAGCGTCGTATGCACAACATGAACTGGGAACGATCGATTATGCCTTTTAAGCATCCAACTGCTCCTAAAGTCAAGCACGTGTAATCCTTTGCGGTTCACTTAAACTGTGGCTAATGTACGGAGGTGCTTTTGCGCTGCTAGGTTTCAAGGTATATTTGTACGTAGGTATATTTGCCGTGTTTATAAACAGACTTCTGTAGTTAGATGTGATACCGGAATGACACGCCCAAACCACGTACTCATGCGTTTCCGGTATCAGCTTTTTCATCATCTCTTGGTTGTTAGCATGAAACATCTCTACTAAGAGCCCACATTTCTGATGTATGTCTTTGCTCGCTGGAGTCCACAAGTGGGTTGCTCAAGCTTATACATTCTATATATATATATATATATATATATATATATATATATATATACATATATATATATATATATATATATATATATATATATGTATAATCGACCTCATTTGCGCGCGTAAGAGCGGTTGATTACCAAGTTAAAACAGAACACAGCAAAACTATAAACACCTATATGTTTACGTAAACGGTTGTGCCGGCCATACGTGTGCTCAAAAATTCATTTTCTATTCCATGGTGGTTAGACCAATCCGTAAAAGGCTTGCCAGTTTTCTATTCGTAAGCATAACTGCCTAATTAGGGGCTAACTCATCGGTCCATGAATTGCATTTGTGGGACCTGGAGCCAGTTTTGGAGACTGTGGCTGTATGCCTATAACCTTGCATACCATCAGTCGAACCCGGGTCGACCAATGAATTGAAAAACACCTGCCAACACTTGATCAACACGAATGATTTTTTCCTAGTATCCATTCGCCTTACAGTCATGAGTGTCAAAAAAATCCTCAGGCGTGTATAGTCCGCCTCCGTCACAGAGGGATTAGAGGAAAACCCATCTGTACGTAAGGGCTTATTTACCCAAACTGAGGTAAGAACAGTCCGAAATTCTGGGTGTGGTATGTGCTACGGCTAGTAGGCTTCAGTCTGACCTTGGAAATGGGCAGAACCCATAGTGTTGGAGTATAGATGCTATCGCGAGCGGGAATACAAACAGGACATGAGAGATCAATCGTGCCTGAGTTCGTAAACCAGAATATCAGGGATTGGCTGCTAATAAGAGCGGGAGAAGTATTTCACCACTCGGTAGGGAAATACCGTATCGTGCCCGATATTCCAAAAATCGGCAGGAGGACACAAGGAGACGCAAGCTTGGGGGGACAGGAAGCACGACCATTTCCCCAACATAAGAGTTTACGGAAAGAAGGACTTGGTAATGAAAACTGGGCCCCATGTACAGTTCATTCCGCCCAGCAGGCACTGTTGGGCAGTGGTTGCCGCTGAAGACATAATGACTGATGAGGCACGGGAAGTCTGCTCAGCGGAATACGAAAGTAATTCTAGGCCGACTATGGTAAGATCCCCGGGCCGAACACAACAGAACTTGGCGCCGTAACACCCATGGGGCCTACACAAGATTCCTAAGTAATGTTCCAAAGAGTCATAGAGATGGGTCAGAAAAATGCGACGGTGAGTGCGCCAAAAGCGAAACCGCGCAGGCACTTGAATACCCCGCCCGAGACAAAACGAAAGAAAGGAGAAAAATCCAGTGCTGACCAAGCAAGCCACTGCAGTGCTTTACTCATAGCCTTGTAGCTTTAGCAGCAAATTGAAACAAGGGAAGCTGGAGCAACAGGATGGCAAAAATATGAATCCGACCGGGCCAACAGATGGAGAGCCATAGATCGAAGAACCAACGGCACATATGTCTGGGGCCTCCCGAGGCGGAAACAATGGGTCACACGGACTAGAAGTTGAAAAACAGTGGGATCTCGCTCAACGGGCAGGATTTCCTATTTTGGGAGCCGCCTTTGATGCCGTCAATCGCAAAAATCAGACCAGCCGAACAGAAGTGGTTTCCAAGATAACCTAGGTAACGGCCACAGTTAACTGACCAGAAAGCAGCGAAATATTTAGGCAGCCGCTAGAACAAAGTTGGTGCATCACTGTCTGGAAATACGGTTTTGTAAACGATGGTATGTATTTTATAAACTTAACCTGCTTTTCCGTTCAAGTACAATTGTCCTTACCCACCTTGCGGTCCATCCTACAACTTGGTCGTAACCGACCTTTTGAGCCTCCCTTCGCAAAGCTTAGATAATGGCAGACTTAGAGATCCGGCTTTTTCGAAACGACCTTATCTCACAGGTGATGCGGAGCCATTGTCTCGTTTATTGACAAGACTAGGGAAATGACACAGCAGCTTGTTCAACAGCCTTCCTCGCCCCAGAAGGACCGGTGCACATGGAATCAGAGGTCAGCCTGCGAACAACCATAACTCAAATGTAAGCTGCCGTTGCAAGGTAGGGAAGAGGGAAGACAGCTGTTGTACGTGCGTATAGAAGCCCTAGCTGAACCTCGCTCGAGGACAGAGGATTGAAGTGCGCCGTACAGCAGACCTAAACGTCAGCAAGTGGACATCTAGCAGTAGGAGACTTTAGCCTGCAAGGGATGTATCGGACGAAATGTTGCCCTATCTCGGACAGAACAGAAAAGGACTCCGTCTTCTTGATGCGCAGTGGTTTCCCGGCCAGGCATATTAAAAGAATCACAGGCTACTGATCACGGTGGCAGCCTTTGCTCCCTGACCTCGTGATCGCAAGGCATGAAGATGACAAAGGTGGGTTAGGTTTGCTGCTGCTATTGGGCTAAAAGGTTCCTGTCGCCACCGTAACTTTTCTTTGTCGCAAACGCGCGGAAACCGTAAGAAAATTGCGTAGAAATTTTGGGAAGCTAAACGTGGAGGAACTAAGATCTGAGGATGTGGATTTAGGCTGGAGGATGAAGGACGAAGAAGCTGGAGCAGAGAAAGTGTGGAAGAGGATCCGAAGTAAATTTCTGGGGCCGGGTTCAGTTTTGTTCCACTTCAGGAGTGCAAAAATGTGGGCAAGCCCGCTTGATGGACGCTGGCTGTTCAACGGTCACGCAGAAAGAGGGACGGGAGCTGGCGGAAGTTCGAGGTCGCTGGTGGTAAAAGAGCCTGGCTGCGGTAAAAAGGGGATACAAATTCAGCCTTAAAGATCCAACAAGGCCCATGGAGTAAATCCGAATTGGCACTAACCAAGAAACTTAAACAAAATCAAAAACGCCACTATCGTTATCTTTGGCAAAACCCTTCGCCAAGGAATAGAGTAAGATCTCTGGTCCTGAGAGATAGGGGTGATGTGTGTGGCGACGGTCAAAGGAAATCCGATGCTTTGGACTTATGCTATACAACCCTGCCTTATCTGATTCACTAGTCGGTCTTCACTACTATGTCTAAACAATTACTGCCTCCCTCAGTATATAGTACTGGGGCAGCCATGTAAAACAACTTTCCTCTGGCTGAAGGTTTATAGCCATTGATGTTTTCCCCTAGCGCCAAGTGGTTCAGTGGCGCTGGATCCTAGAACAGTAAGCCCCACCACCCACTACTTCACTGCTGGATACTTCGGCTCTTCTCTTATTTGTTCTGTCTTCCGCTCCTCTCAGCATCCTTGTTCGACCGTAATTTGCTTTCCTTAATCATTCAGGTTGAAAATATTTCATCCCATACGTCTACCTTCCAATAGCTACTTGTTGGCCTCAATTTCCTCCTTTTAAATTTCCCGACATGAACGCTTGTCTGTTTCGCCAAGATTTCTGAATCCATCACCTAACTTAGACCGCTATCCTCTCTCCATGTGCGCAAAAACATCTTTTGGTGCGGCCTGACTCAACCACACCAGAACGGCCTCTGGCAGTTTTAGGCACGGTCCGGCCCTGTACTCAGGCGCGTACAATAAAACACTCGTTGTCCTACTCCATGTGTTTACTTAGCTCCACTCCGTTTTCTCTCAGCCCATGCAAGAAAACCTCTGATGTCAAGGGCACCTTCACCAAAGCTGCGTCCGGATGTGGGGGAAACAGACCACCTACAGTAGTTGCAAAAGTGACATATACGCGGAAAATTGCAGTCGGGCGGAGGGGGCCATGTAAAGTTCTTATATGGGCTCAACCACCCCTCTGTTAGAAAAAAAGTGGAGAACAAAAAAGACCTAGTGGGAATGATTTGATCTATATATGACAGTAATATGAGGCTGTGAAGGAAATGGGCAAACTCCAATCATGAATGTCTCCTATCAGCTCACACCTGACCCTGCGAAAGGGAAAACCCCACACCGCCCTTGTCCGCTTGACATGCTTTTGGTTCTTACGCACGAGACTGATTCGGGGGTGAAAGCGAAATGGTCTCTCCACATGTGCTTACCCACCCCCCCGCTCTAATTTTCAATCACCTCGTACCCTCCCATGCACGCCTGGCATGTTTGTTGAAGTCAGCTACAAAACCATCGTGGCTCTGGACAACAAGTCGATACATCAGACGAAAGACACATCGCATGAAAGAGCTAATTATTCCATGTAGATATTATTGTATATATAAACATACATGTAAGAACTAGAGAAAGGCGCCCGCATTTTTCGCTAACGTATCTGTTTTTCCTCCTTTTTGTAAGAAAGAAGCCTTTCTCTTGTCCTAGAATCCAGCCCACTCTCCAGTTTACAGTCTTACCTAACAGCTACCTGCAGCACTATACCTGTAGATACCCCACGATAGGATCTGTCATACATCCTCTAGATCTATCACACAAACTTTCCATTTAGGTTCCTAGTGTGTCCCAGCTTCTTCCTTGTGACCTATAAAACACTACTGTTGGATTTGTCGTATATCCCCTAGACCTAGTATGCAAACTTGCCATTCAAGTTTCTTCGTGTTGCCCAGCAGCTTTCTCACGTAGCCCTAAGACCCCTGGTCCAAAAGCACCTCCAAGGCTTTATTTACCCCTAAAGATAATACTTCCCTGCGAACAGCCGAATAGGTAATCAGTAACTTTGCCTAGTACTGTAAACCCAGTTAGCCCTCACAAACACTGAATCACAATACCAACGACTCCTCACTTCACTAAGATCATCGTGTCTCATTTCCAACCTCCGTACTCCTATCTGTTATTTTGCTCACGCTGACCCTCAGTTGGAACATCTTCCAGACTGCGTTCCATGCTTTTTTCAATTTCAGAACCACCCGGCCATCACGTTGCCTGGCTGTAATATATCGTGCAGGCAGCTTATCCTTTTCTCTGCCCGTCTACAACCGCACCAAAGGCTGGCTACTGCGAATACGATCTAGCCACCGGGTTTCACCTACGAGAAGTCCTGGTATTGCTGCATATGCCCTTTGGGGCTTACTGAGGAATTCTCACTACAAGACCCTACCGATGTCGGAGCCACAGTGCGAGGACTCCTAATTAAATAGTGATCGGTCCAGATTCGGCGATGCCCTCCTTCTTCCCATGACGAAACAGCGAACAAAAACCGCAGCCAACCCTTGCCAAAAAGCCCAACAAGGACACAGAAGAGTCACAAGAAGCTCAACAGAATGATGTATTCGCCAATTTACCACCATAACATGGTCTATTGCAAAGGTTTTCTTACCCTTGTCTTGCCTTATTTTGCTCCTCATTGACAAGGCATTCCAGTTGCTGATTATTCCTTTCTGGAACTTCATCCACCTTCCATCCGCTGCGAATTGCCGACACCAGATCACACACACTACTTCTCATGAAAATTCTCTCACCTTTTCAGGGGGTACTATTCCTTTGCATACCCACAAATCTATGAAAATTTGTATTCCTCTGTAAACCTTCATAAAATTTATCCCTGTCCCATTTGTCTCAACGCCAGTTACCTTTCTAAGTGAACATGAATATGTATTACTGACAGTTTTCTTGCACCATTCTTGTGAACATTGTATTTCCCACGTCCTTAGCTAATGTCCGCCTGAACATTCCTACATCTGGCCGATTCATCGCTATCGCCGCAGTTGACTCGAAATCAATTCGTACTCACAGTGTATTCTCTTGTCGCTTTGCTTCATTTAAACTCTTCTCAGCCTTAGTCCGTTGTTGCTGCGATGTGCGAATCCCTCTTTGAAATTTGTGAATTTTCCATCTCATTCGGTGACATTGTAAACTCTGATCATGCTGACATGCGTGCCTGTCGACCACGGTCCAAACATATACCATTATTATCTTATTATCTCAGGTGGTGGCCCCCAGGTTGTTCAACCTGCGTGTAACGAAGCTGGAGACATGGAAATTATTTGAAGGACTTAACAAGCACAAGTCATTGGGGCCTGATGACGTGCGTCCATTCGCCGCGCAGACTTTGGCTGCCATCATTAGTGGGTTTGCTTGCTGTCTATACTGTGCCACAAATAATCGGGAGGTTTCACAGTTGGACTGAAGGTTAGCTGCAGTTGCGGCTGTCCAAAAGCAAGAGTCGGGGTCCGAAGGAACGAACAACCTTCCTGTAAACCTTACATGCACTCTGCGAAGGGGTTTAGAGCGACCGGCCAAGGAACACGTCAACTCCCATAGGACTATAAGTTGCTCCTCAGAGCTCTGCGTAGGTTCCTGAAGGGCGGATTTTGTCCCTTGAACCTTATATTATCACTAGACGAAGTCAGTAACCAGCATGGCGAGGGAGAAGTGTTCAAAGTTCGTTACCCAGACTTCAGCAAGGCTTTCGACTAAATCGACCGGGTTTCGAGGATGTATGCTAACAGGTCACTAATCACCTTACAGAAGGAAGCAATATAAAATTACGGAGGCCAGTCTCCCGGCCAAATGTGCAAGCGAACATCTTCAGCAATAGATTAGAGGGAATGAGGAATGGACCAACTGGTGAAATATCCAACGTACAAGATAAAAAGCATTTTAAAAGTATGCTGGAATCTAAGTGGTACAATTCACTCGCAGAAGCGGAGCACCGAGCACTGCGAAACACTTGTAATTTAATCAAGGCTTCGGTTATCCCTTTTCCATGCCCACGACCTTTGGCTCTAAGCGTGATGAAATACTGCCGTCATGGTTGTACCTGGCCTTGACAATAAGAATAGCTCTTTTACTTCTTTATTTTCCACCAAAACTGAAAGAACAAGCCCAGTCGTTTGGCAAAGCTGTAAGGAATTAAAAAATTCGCCGTAATGGGTGCCGATCTCGATGCATACCACTGAAAAAATTCTGAAAGCTCGATTGGCCCCAGCCACTATGCTTCCTGTACCATCTGACCTGACCTGACCTGAAAAGTTCGAATTTCTCCACACCGTGATGCGCGGCTTCTTAAGAAACGGCTAGAGGGGGGGGGGGGTTGGAAAATGTTTCAGGAACTTCAGCAGAAGGCCTGGCAAACCTTGAAACAGAACTATTGAAAAATCTCCTCGGGTGGCCAGATGGGGTACCAGATCGAGACAGACCTAACAGCGGGATACCAGTTATCACTCCCATCCGCAGCATCCCTGGATAAACTGGACTTGAGCGGGATACGAGACTACATTGATTGGGAATTGTGTCAGAGGGAAAGTTCAGGGGAGCTTCAGGTAATTGTGGCAAACATTTAGGCGAGCTCTTTGCCGGTGAGTGCATTGCTGGGGGTTTTGAGGTATTACTTGTTTGATCAAATCACACCACACGGTTTTACTAGATACCATCTTTGTATTTTTCGAGACTAGGCACTTGTTTCTAAGATCCCTCTCCTTTAGTTTGTCCCTACTTTGCACTTCAGTACAATATGCCCAAGAAGCCAATGCCCCTGCATCGTCGGGCCGCAAATGTCAACATTGGATTACACCCACCGTTAGAGTTCGGCAGCTGAAGAGATGGCTTTAATCTTAGAGACGAAGGTAGCATAATATATGACGTGTCCCAGGTTTGGCTCGACGAAAGATGCAGTAAACTATTGGCTAGGATTATGGGCCCGTATGGAAAGCGCCAGACGCTAAAGTGGGTTTTCCTGGCATAAAATGGATACAGCTAGCGAAAAATTACAAAGGCACACGATTCAGAGTCAGTGGGGAAGATGAGCTCACAGACGCAAAACACCAGAACACATATGCATACGTAACTGGACGAGCAAGAGACATTAGGGATGTTGGATGGAACCAGTAGCCGTGTACGAGAAGAGGGGACAAGAAACAGACAAGCGCCTCGAGGGCACTACCGTCGAAGGGGGAAACACGGGGTTTTGTTCCCCGAGTATCCCAGGAAAAGCCCTCTAGTGAGCTTAGTACACTTTTCCTTTGTGTCGCCCCGGCAGGATGAAGTCAAGATATTTCGGAATAAAATACAGGCCCTCACCAAGGCAGCTTCGCTGCCCGAACAACACGCCATGCTGGTCCCCGGTAGGCAGAGGGACGCGATAAATGAAGGCATTCGTGAAATCTTCTGTAGGATATCTAGCCTTTAACACAGTAAAACCCCGACAGCATGTAGTAAATCTACCAAGGTTTATGGGTTTCCCAATACACACTTTACTTAGGCGGGTCATGCGGCTGGGAAGGTGGGAACGTGGCTTGCAGCGGAACCCAATTTGTGCATTGATTGTTCAGGTAGAACCCAAGAACCTCCGTCATACGGGTTTTTATTGGAAGCGACCCAGAAAATCCTCCTGCTCTCCGTCAGGCTTACTCGGATGGAACCTGGCACGGCTATCCATAGTAAGTACAGCTTCGTTAGCCTAGCATAAGGGAAATTCTGAGGCAAACTGTAAAGGGATGAGGTTAACAGAGGCGATTTGCCCGCCGAGGTACTCCGACTACAGGCTAGAAAGGCGGGACAGCAGAGTGGACAGTGCTATATAGCTATTCAGTTAGCGCCCACAACAAATGCAAGGTATCTATTTTGTAACACCTGACATCCGGGCGATTTCGCCCATCCTTACTTCGGAGGATAAAATGGAGCTTCTTTTCCGTACCTAGAGTAGCCCCTCAGAAATCATAGAAGAAAGCGCAAGCTTCGTGGACTACATCCGACAAACCTTTTGGACGAGTAACTGAGTCCTGATAGCCGGGGACTCATGCCCCAGAGGCAGGATGGGATGGTGAATGAACGCACAAAGTAATTGATGAGATCCACCTGAAGGTCCTTTTCCTGCACATCCATCTGCCTACCTACTGGAGAGAAGGCCAAACCCCGGCCCTATTGGAGGTGTGATAACCGGGTACCAAGCAGATGTATTGGTCCTTAGGTTCATTGTGCCCCTCGAAAAGCGTGACCACGGCTCGTCAAGGTTCTTTCATGTTGTGGGTCATCAAAAGCTTCTAGACAGGTACAGGAGAAACTTAAAGCGGCGAGGATCAACTGGCTAGAGTTTAGAGCTGAACAGTGAAACTGGAATTGTCTGTTGGACCGTGTGGGTGGCATGTGATCACAACAAAGGTAATTTCAATCTTAAAGCCGATGAACATGCCCTACTTGAGAGGAAGCTACGCAGGCGTCATCCATCGTGGTGGAAGAGTAATGTGACTAGGGCTTCGAAAAACAGACTCCAGACTTGGAAGAATTTTCAAGAGAACTAAGGTTTTATCAGATGACTTCAATGCACTACGGTGAGAAACTTGACGGGCAAAATAAGAGGACTTACAAAGTGAGGTTTCAGCTGGCCCCCACAAACAAAGCAAAAACTTTACTGAGGCATAGTTCAACTATTTACGGTCGAAGAGGAAGATGAGGCGACCATTGGTACCTTGAAACCACGCCATCACTACAGGCAGGAGGCTGAAACTTTTCCTGAGCACTTCTAGTGGATTTTCATCGGCGACCCGGGCCCACGGCCGGGGCACTCTCATCATCAATATGCATCAGCCACATCAGATGTGACTGTCACTCCCAGCGGTCAGAACAATGCTCCGCTGTCTGAGTAAACACAAAACAGCCTTAAGGCATCCATCAGGCTGTTCTACGGTCGGTGGCTGAGGTTGCTGCACCTCATTTAGCAACACTATTCAGACGGGAGGACGGCATAGGCTTTCCCAATTTACAAGAGACCGACGCCAACTTACGGACCCGCTAGCCTTCTGCCACCAGTACCTCTTGAGTTGCCTGATCACACATATTTGGGACACGAAAATATAGAACCAAATGAGACTGGATAACACAAACCGGAATAGCGGTGTTAAGCCACACGGATAACACGGGACATGACATATTTTCACGCTACAAAAGGCGCGTTGGCATAACAGAGGATAAAAGCGACACCTACTTCCTCGTATGCGCAGGACACACTAGGCACGGATGTCACCCTGAACAGAACTGGACCGGGTCTCACTAGAGCCGTGTTCGCATAACATAACGACTAGCGAACGAACATGGGTTCGGAAACTTGGAGCACCATTCGACAGCCCATCCGCTAGCTTGAGTGAGAAAACGAACACCTACATGGTCGAAAGTCCATCGGTGGCCAAACATCACGGTGCAAAAATGCTTTCAGCTTTATGGCTTATATAGTGTTCGCAGATAACCTCGTAAAATTACAAATATGGACCAAAAAGAAAAGAAAAATATATGACGGAACAATGGCAAACAACGTGGGGATCAAAACAGGGAATATTACAACTGGCTGCAAAATGGTCTGAGATTTTGACAAAAATGGCAATGCTGATTTTCCCCACGGCCCCTTGGTATTGAACAAAAGTAGTTTCCTCATTAAGGTCTAAGACGATGGATTGTGGAGGATCAACGTTAGCTCTTTCAATAGCGTTAAAAGTTATGCAGCGATGCATTGAGGATGAAACTGCTCTTGACCTAAGTGACCATAACCTACTGGAAATGGAGCAGCTTTGGTTTGCCGGGGGTGGGCCACGCCCCAAGGAACTTCCAGCTTCCCCAGTTGAGATGGCAGGACGCATGAACGAAGGTTGCCCGAGCAAAGTGTTTTTGCCAAACTCCAATTAGGCGCTTGACTCAGTAAGCCACAGTCTTCTCGGCCTCAACTTGACAACGTTACAAATAGGGCCCCAGGTGCGGCTTGTTTAACGGGTTGCCAGGAAAACCGGGAATCCTTTCTTGGAATAAAAAGTGCCACCTCTTATTTTCGAACGCCTCTAGTGGGGTTCGGCAGGGGTCTGTCTCAGGGCCAAAACTGTTTCTGGTTTTCATAAGTGACAGGATGACACAAGTCACACACTCCAGGCGTTCCCAGTTGTAGGCATGTTAAGCCAACCTTGGGTCGTTGTTGGACTAACTTTGGACAGTGCCAACTGCTATAAAAATGAGAGCGCTTTCAACTAAGCATGACGTTTAAAAAACTGCTGCAAATGGATACCCCTCCTTTTTCTCATCCATCTGCATTCCCGGTTCCTGAAAACATTTACCCTCCGATTATCCAATCCACGGAAACCCTTTATTTATCACTGATTAGAAAAACATAATCCGTGTAAATCACTCAGTTTATTGTGAAAATGATAAACTGGAAGCTTGTACAGCTTGATTCGAGGACCGCTTCAGTCAGGATTTTTGGAAGATGTTCATTGTTAGTATGTTAAGCGACCACTGACTTGGAGAGCCAAAGTACAGAACGACGGGATGATGATACCCAATAAAAACTCAGACAACAAAATAATTTTGGCATAGATTTTAAAGTACGTTTGGTTGGGAATCGTTTCCGACAAAACGGATTATCATCCGATAATGTATGTGGTAAGACAACTAAAATCCACGAAATAGGAAAACATCAATGAGCTGTAAACTGGATATGAGCAGCATGTGGAGTTTCTTTCTGCGCTCACTTATTGCTATATATATCACGCAACTACCTGCGGGTAGTTTGTGGGATTGATGAATATTTGTTTAGCTGGCTGTCCTTCAGTCTCCACATTTTATGCACAAACCTCAGGACAACTGACCAACCTGCACCCGGAAGCACCAGACTTGAGTTTTGCTCTTGTTAGATCTGATCAGTGGAGCAGGGTGGCGCGATGGTAACACACACGCCTTCGAAGTAAAAGGGCTCGGGTTTGAACCCTAGGTATGGCAGAGGATAAACGCCACTGATGAGCTCTAACAAGAGCGAAACTTGAGTCTGGTCTTCCGAGTGCTGGTTAGTCGGATGGCCTGAGGTTTGTGCGTGATAGGTGGAATCCGAAGGACTGCCAGCTAAACAAGTTATTACTAGTCTTCTCAGCGTTTGAAGAGTCCTTGAGAGCACCGACTGAATGAAATATTTCCAAAAGAGAAAGCAACCTGGAGTTTATTTCGGAGGGGGTGCTGGCTTACAGGTCCAGTTTCTCGTACTTTGCCGCCTTGAATTCTAGTCTTGTCTATGACTTACCAGCACCGAGTCTTTTGCGATTCTTAGGATGAAACCAAAGGCTTCTGAAGTCTAGCCAGAGACAGCAAATTTCGTCTGCTTACTCTTGATGGAAACAACGAGCAAGTGATTCTAAACCCATTTTAGATGTGCACTTTAAAAAAAGAACCTAGTTACTGCCACCCCGGGCCCAATGGACGCCGTTTGCATTTAGGCTGGAACACTGATACGTAACTTAGAAAAGAAAGGATAAACAACAAAACGTCTTACCACCGCAAGCAAAACTGAGACAACGGCATCAAGGGGATCATCGGAAATAGATATAAATTTAAAATTATTTGTTTCAACAGATGCAGTGAATGCAGCTAATAATAGATCATCCACGGACAAACAGTTTGACGGCAAACGTTGTGAGGACGTCACTAAAAACTGGAACGTATGAAAGGAGCATTATTCGTCGGGTTGTAAACTTCTCGGAGTGCTCATGGAAGATGATTTCATCTGGTTACAAGGTGGGGTACAAAAACGCATACAGAACGCAGGAGAGATGCTCATGTCACGAATGGGAAATAAAATACCATTCAGAATAGAGCTTACTTGATTTAGAAAATCTTGTTGCTGGCTTACTGAATTCTTCGGTTTAATTAGTTCGCTGGTCTTGTTGGTTTCTTGATATGCGAACGGAGATTCCCAGGTGAGATTCATAATCAAACCGGTTGCTCCATCTTGCAGCGGTTGTGTACGAGGTGACCTTAGATAAAGCAAAACACCTGGCAGGAGGTAGCACAAAGCTTGCAGCAGGATCTCTCCCATTGGTTAGTATTGAGGTTATAAATTCATTGAACAAGGGCTCGGAAGAGCATCCATGATGTTTGCCGCAAACAAGGCCCCTCCAAAATGTATTTCTGGATCGGCTGAAGTGAATAAAACAATACGAATAAACTAACCAGCATGGATGATCAAATTCGATGCACTGGTTTTCAGTAGGCCTCCGCCAGAAGGATTCTCAGATCCCAAATCTGCTGCTGACCCAACTCTTTTGGCTCTGCCTCAACATCAAGGGCTTCAGGAGTAATTGTACCTATTATGAACCAAGGATGAAAAAATACTTGACAACATTCGGTTTTTCTTACCACAATTATTGGCTGTGAATCAGATCACGCAAGCCGGTGGTTTCGTGATTTTGCCTGCTAAAGCTGAGGCGCGTCTTCGCATAAAAGACCTTGCAAAGCCTCCAGCTACTCTTTTGTCTGGTCTGTCCAGGCATATTGGTGTTTTCTTACTCCAGAACCTGAAGAAAAAATACAGAGGTTTCACGTTATTCGTGCTCAGTACGGCATACATTTCACAAAAACCAACACTATAAACCACCACCTCAAAATCTGGGGGTATATGTGTATTTATACCTGTGTTTGCGTGCATAAATATACGCGGGATAATATATACAGGAGACGTTATTAACTCGTAGACAGTAAAGCTAAGCTCCATTTGTCTTTATGTGTAATGAACCATTTTCTTCCGTAGAGAGGCCAAACAGCGCGTTCCATCAGCGGGGAGTAAAGAAATCCAGCCTGGCATTACCTAGTCCCAGGAGCATTCGGTAAAACAAAATCTGCGTTTTTGTAGCGCAGAAATGTATTGATAGTTATCGTGGTACTCTTGTTATTGCATTCCTCACGGGATATCACGAACTTCTGTGCAAGCCTTTAAGGCACTTGTCGGGAGTCGCCCTAACCCGAGGTTAGCCCATCATTCGCCCTACAGCTTTGTTGTGCTGCCTGAGAAGAGGTTCAAGTCTTCCTGCTACGTGTTCGCAAGTGGTTTTAAAATAGTCAGAAACCCAAGTGACAGTAATATACATTTCGACCTGGAAACTCTCCATTTGTGGTCAGTATCCTGGGGTCCATCGCCCAAAGAAAACAAGTGCAGGCAACTGATATCCACTGCTGGTCCAACCGATGGCATCTAGATTAATGTGGCCCCCACGAGATAGCAAGAACGCCCATCATGAAGGATTAAGGGCCAATTGTTCATGAATCCACTGAACATTCAGCCCAGTTTGCCACCGCAGTCAGAAAGACTAGCAGCCTCGCTAGCACAAAATGGGTTAAAGGGTCTTCCGTATATTGGTTAAAGGCAATACTTCATCAATAAGTGCCGCAACTTCACCTGACCGGTAGTCAAGGATATGAGAGGGAGAGGCTCTGAGGTTTTGGTAGCTGCAGCAACCGACCAAAGATGTAGAACACTTGACGCATGGTTGACGCACTCTTGGATAAATCTTGAGCAAAGGAACATTTCAAGAGTGAGTGGTGCTGTCAAGGACAAACCGCGTTGCTTCATCTTACGGTCGAGGTAAACGCGAGTGTTCCTATAATTAAAAGAAACTCAATGTTCTACTCAATAATGTGCTACTATAGTAATGCCGAGGGAAGCGGTAAAAACAGGGCGTACAAGAACTGCTTGTGAAAAAGAACAGTCCGCAGGCCAACAAGCCAAAATAGGGGATTATTTCAAGTAAACAAATGCTAGATGACAATGCTACCACCCTGTGGAGTTTTGAGAACAGGCCTGTTTGTAAAGATGTGTGCCTCAGCCGGCGAGTGGATGATTCGGCTCAACGATCAGTGCACAGTAAAACAACGTGTAACGGGCAGTACATTCACTTGGAAAGTTTCGTGCCACTCCAATTCAAGCGCAACTTAATCCGTTGCCTGATTACCAGAGGACACACTGGACAACAAACTTCGGTCTCTGCTCAGTGTATTCCTGAAAAACGGATATCCGGATCGTTTCATTGTTAAGACTACGCAAAAAGTGGAAAAAGAACGAAGACCAGAGTTGTCCTAAAAAGTCAGTATACATCCTCCTGCGGTTCAAAGGTGATATCCCAGCGGGTATTATACATCGTAGACTATCAGGCGCCGTGGACAAAACATTTTACGCCGCAAAGCTATTTAGTGATTATGGCAAAGCGGAGTGTGTGTACTTATGATAGAAGGATAAGGTTTCAGATTCTATGGCCTTATTCTGTGTGTGCTCTTTTACTTGTTCCTGTGGGACAACTCACATTGGCCGTACAACCAGACACTTATCCAAACGCGTCCGTGACCACCACCCAGCTTGGTTGAACACTAGAGCAATCAAAGCAATTACGAGAGCTGTGCGTTCACACCTTGTTCAGTCTAACCGCCCAGTAAATGTGACCAAAGCATTCCGGCCAACCCACAGAGTCCGAAGTGGGCAATCAAGACAGGTGAAGTGCCGTGTTCTGGCCACAGCGGAAGTGGTATGCCTGCCTCTCTACAAACCCCCGTATTGCTACCAGAAGAGTTCGTGCAAGAGCTAAGGCTTCCTTAGCCCACCCCCTATCCACAAACTAACCACAGATCCGTTGATCCGACTGATGGCACCGCAGACACCCATTCACGTTCCAGAGAGGGACTGAGGTCAAGCATGAGATATTTGATCCCAACTCCCTCGCTTAAGTTTTAACTCATCGCCTTATCTTGATTTCCGTTTTGTTCACCTAACACCGTTCATATAAAATGTAATGTAACGGCATGATTTCGAGTCACTGAGAGCGAGCTTGTTCGCCACCTTGTGTTGTTCTCCACAATGGTAGCAATAATGGTATATTTCTCTATCGTGGTCAAGACACATGCACCAAGCATGATCAGAAAACACAGCAATACATAGCAATGTAAAGTAATCACAATTTTGAAGTTCCAAGTTCGCACCATTGCAGTAATAGAACAACAATATTGGGCAGTGTTTAAGTGCACTGAAGCGGAGAAGTTCAACACGGCTCATGTAAATCAGTTTTCAATTCTGGATGAGGTCGTTGTGGTTAGCCAGCTGGGCGCGGGAATGCAGATAAAAGCGATACTGAAAAAGGGTAAAAGTGCAGTGTTTGTAAGATCCGATGAAGCAACTGGTGTCGGACATCACGGCATGAACAGGGAGTTGAGGCAGGCATGATACGGAACTTGCCCTATGGGTGCCCCCAACTGCCTAAGACGAATCCGGTAGTCCAGAATGGGACACGGCCATCTATGGAATTTGGTGTGCAGCCGATGAAAACAGAGAGAGGGAGCGACGTATTGAAAAAGAGATTCAAAGAAGGGTCGGGAAGGGTAGGGAGAGAGGCGGAGTGGCACCAACTGGATATTTGAGGAAGTGAAATCGATGAACTGTGTCGGAGTGTTACCAAAAATGGTTCAAAGTGGATCCAACATGGTGTTGTCAAAGTGCAGTCGGAGGTGCCCGCGGGATATGGACAAGATTGATCCACCACTGGACAGTTCATTTTGGTGGGATCCTGTGATACAAATGCGAGTGAGTCGAATGGGACAATCAGGTTGACCTTTCTGTATAGGTTATTTTGATATTGTATAAAAATTCACATGAAGGTAGAAATCTTAAATAGGAGTGGAGTGTGCTTTTAAAGGGCGTGAATGGCGAATGGATGCAGAAAGGAGAAGTTCAGAGAGGGGCCTTGGAGGAAACTCTCTTTTGGAGACAAAAGCTGCTGATGCAACCAAGCTGGTATGCACAAGTGACGGAAAGGGAGGAAGACAGCGGCGACTGGGAGAGGCCGCGCCCGAAGAGCCAGCGGAAGTTGAAAGAGCGTAGGGGTGAGATTAACTGCATACGTGATAAAAGAATGAATGGCCAAGTGGTTGGTATTTTGTTTCATAAAGGCATTGGTTGCTGCTGATCGCAGGTAGTGCATGATGAGGGCAGCGAGCAAAAACGGCTAGGCTGACAAAAAGGGAGAGTAGGTACGGGAAGCAACGGCAAAGGTCAGGTTCCGGTCGTTGTTTCAGGTACCGCATCGCAGAATGAATTGAACTGTTGGTGTGGAGTACGGGAAATAGATGTTGATGGGATGTGGGGTGATGGATGATGTCAGGAATCCATCCAACGGTCCGTCGAGTCTATCACGATTGATTATAACCCTGTTTATGGGATTGTGATTCATGGTCAGCCACGTTAGGTGCTACATATAAGGCGTCATCAGGTGTGGGTATAGGTTTAACCATGGTCAGTCCTGTCGAATGAATAGTTTGGTCCGTTAGGTAATCCGGGGGTTATCTCGATTGGGTTGCTGGGCTACCCAGGTAACCAGTGTGTTCTGAAAGAGCCGAGGAATGCGGTAGTCTGGAGAATGTTCCAGCTGTGGGTTATGATTAACGGCTTAACGAAAATTAAAGTGATAACACTGCTTGACGGCCAGTGAACCGATCTACTAGGAATAAACGGGCGGAGACTGTGGTAGTTTTGTGGGGTACTCGGTCGATGATGGAAATATTAGGCGCATGCTTGGACAGAGTGAAAAATGGTTAGGCTGATAGGTGGTAGAAGAGTAAAGGTGCCAAATTGCTGACCAAAAATAAAACAAGAGGGTGGGTCCAGAAATGGGAACGGGAAAAAGAGAAGACAGCAGCCTGGTTGTTGACCCGGTTGTAGGTGAGGGTGAAGTAATTATAAAAAGAAAAGATGCTCAAATCTAAGGTGAGGCCCCCTCGTGTGTGTGTGCAAACGTTCCGGTTTTCCGTGGGGTCATGAGTAACCAAAGGCAAACGCTTGCTGGGTGGAATCGGGTCCTAACATACCGTGAATAAACACGCTGATCGGTGAGTACTGGCTATCGAAGGATGGTAATCTGCGTAGTGGGACTCGAGTTAACGGAGGAGTGCAAAAAATGGACGATGAGACCACTGAGTTATAGCCTGGGACAGGAGAATTAAGTGAAGGTGAGCACCTCTCATTAAAGGACTAACAGTTTATTATGGGAATTAGTGTCAGTAAGAATTTTGGTTCTGTAACTGAGTCAGCTTGTTAGCAGACAAATCACCGCTGACTTGGAACAACATTATTATTGCTTCAGCTCGAGGGGAACACGGAAAATGTGGAGTTGTCGATGATGAGTTATAGAAGTGCAGTGTTTACGTCCCTCTTTCCGACAATCAGTATAAGCGAGGCTTTGTCCAGATCTGATAAGGTAGGCGTACCAATGCCGGGGTGTCGTCAGAGCAGAGGTCGCATTACGTAACTATTCAGACCGTGTGTCGACTACTGCATTAAACATCCACAAGTTGGTCGAGGATTTTGCACGGAACCCAAAAAGGTTGAAGTTGAGTAAGGCAGGGTCGACAAGCATATGCGGAAGGCTCGAACGGCGCGCTATCACCCCACACAGGTCTAGACAGAAGGAACTGCAGGTTGACTCGGAATCGTGCAGTTTCCCATGTGCAGGGTCGGGTCTAGGCAGTTATCATAGATCCATCTCTAATGAAGGGGGCAGAGAGCATCAGCCCAAGACTTTCCTACCAGAAGTGTGTTTTTCGTCTTTTTTTATAGGGGAGAGGGAAAGCGAATGTACGCCGTAGGGTAAACTTCCCTTTTTTCCTTGACCCGCCTTTTTTACACGTGGCTCATTGGGTCAGAAACTGATAGGGATGGCTGTTTCCCCTTATTGTGAGACCGCTACAGTCCAGGTGCCATAACCTTCAGGGGTGTTGCTACCACAGGCTGTGAAAGAAAATGGTAGGATGGGGCAATCACTCAGATAGTGGCCGCACTCCTAGGGCTATCACTTAACAGCTTGCTGTTGTCAATAACAGAGTCGCACAGATTCTAGTATATTTGCGAGCCATCTAGTGGACGCACCGCCGATTTTTATATGCAGGGCAACTTCACGGGCGCAACGAAGTTGATGGGAATGTATCACCACTGGCTTTGCAGAGAATGACCGCTATCTGGTGCAGTGGCAAAGGGTGGTTAAGGCAGATAAGCCGATGATTTTCGGCCGAAAGTCGGACGCTGAAGGTGAGAGGTGGTGAACTGTTAAGATCGTAGGATTCAGTATACCGAAAACTGATAAATAAGGGAGAGAATGGATCCGGTAGAAAATTGTTTGTAGGTCCGGATAAAACAACTTTTTGATCAGTCGTGGGTGAGTGTTGCATGGAAAAATAAGGCGTTGTATGAGAATCAGATTGATGGTGGAGAACTATCTCAAAACCTTGAGCCTCAGACACAATAGTGAGACAATGTCAGGTGACGTCTATTAGGCAAATATTGTCTTGACGGAGCCTTAAACTGGATTTATAGTTGCTGGCCAGGTAACTGTATGCAAAATAAAGTGTAATATGGCAGGGTATGATAATAGGGAGAAGAAGAGCGAGTTGATGGATGTCCAGAAGCAGGTTATTAATAGCCACGCCGAGGCTATGGGAAAAAAGATGGGAGGATGAGGGGGGGGGGGGGGGAACTGGAAAATTATTTTTTGCCAGATTCAGCACAACAGATGAAGGTGGAACGGAATTACCGGACTGAAGATAAAATAATTCTGTAGGAAACAGTGGAGCAACAGGAGCTGGAAAATAAAGCTTGGAGAGAGGAAAAGAAAATGCCGTCATAACTGGGGCTTGAGTACAGTTAATGTGGCAGTCCAGAGAAAATTCAACAACTGTGCTTGTCGGACTTGGCCGCGAGAAAATGAAAAGCTCAAATGACAGGATCAAATGTAGAAGAGAAGCAAAACGAATGGGCTAGTAACGCGATTAGAGGTAAAAAGCGTGGCTATGGCTCAAAAGACAACGAGGTGCAAAAAATGGAGTTCGAAAACAATTAGCAACCTAATCCAACTTCAAAGGCCTTTTCTTCACTCATGTACGGATCTGTAAGTTGGATTACGGTTTGTACTGCCAGGTATCTGCTTATGTGGGCCCTAAACATCTTAGTTGGCCTCACGGAACGTATATCATGGGGTAATTTGTTCCATAAAGCCGTATGCCTAACCAGGAAAAAGTTGGATCTAAGAGCAGTTCTAGAAATGGGAACGGTAACCGTATTGCCCCTCACTCTTAAAGAATATTGTGAGTCCGTTAGGTTTCTGAACGGCTGTGCTGAAACGATGATTTGGCTTATAAAAACACCATGAAAGAATATGAGTTCAGCTTTATGCCTCAAAGCCACAACGGATCCAATTTCAAACGTTCACAGCGTTGCATCGAAGTGAGTTGAGCGGAAAAGCCAATTGACTCTTTTGTCATTAGCCGTTAAACCTTTTCAACAGCCGCTCTGTCCCACTGGCCCCAGTTACAGCAGATTACGGGAACGATATTTCAAGGGTGGTCTAACATGGGCTTTATAGGTACTGAGTTCGCTTTCCGTAAGGCTGAACTTCCTGTGAAGCAGGCCTATATGTCTTCTATCCTTCACAATTTGAGTAAAAGTATATTCAAAGAAAATGGGGGGTGGCTGAATACTGCAAACCTAAATCTCGTGCTAACGGGCTGATGGAAACTGGGTGACCGTCAATACTGAACATACCTGGGGGGACATTGCACTTGAAGGTAAGAATGTTGCTTTTTTCGCAGATAATTTCACTATTGAACTGGTGCACCAAGAACTGAGAGCTGTTAAATCTTGCCGTATATCACTGATAACTGTACTATACAGCCTAGAATCAAAGCTATAGAAGATTTTGATGTCCTCCGAGAGGAGGTGAAGACTGCCATGGCGAACGACATTGAGAACATCATGTATATGTAGAAGAGTAACGGACCCAAAACGCTGCCTTGTGTGAAGCCACTGGTGACAGGTTTGGGCTTGGAGACGGACTCAATAATCTAAACCAACTGATGACAGTCGGAGAAACAAGAATCGGACCAACCGTGTAAAGGGTCCGTGATGCCATAAGATTGGGCCCGTGATGGGGGCCGAATGTGTGAGACTCGGTTAAAAGCCTTCTTCGTGTCAAGCTGGATCATAATCATGAACGTGCTTTTGTCAGCAGCCTTCATGACTGGGTTCAAGAAGTTAACTTGACAAGTAGAGAAAGAACGGTTCTTAAGGAAACCGTGTTGACCCACAATGAGACAGTTGTTTGTTGGAAGGTGGTCCATTATCTTATTCCTAATGAGGTTCTCCATGGTTCTGGAGGTAATCGGTGTGTGATTGCTAGGACGATAATTCCCGACAACATGAACAGTGCCTTTGTTGTGCAAATGGATAATTGTAGAGGTTTTCTACTGAGTAGGGAACGAGCTAGATTTCATAGACAGGTTAAATAAATTAGATAGATTGATAGGGATATCTGGCCCTCTCAGAGTAAAAACAACTGGTAGAATGCAGCTTGGCATATACAGATACCAGTACTGATACGGGCTTTTATGTCATCATGCACGATTAGTCTATTTATTTCTAGAAGAGTAGAAGCGGAATTTGGTCGCTGTAATAAACGGGAAGGTAGATAAATGCAAATGGAATAAATAGGTGTTATCGGTCGCCTTGAGTTCTTGAATACTGGAGATAAAAAGACACAACATGGTGACGGCTCGTAATTGATTGGTGCCGTTCATATCAACCTCTGTGTTTCAGAGGCTGGTCAGATGCTAAGCAGTAGAACTAAAGCACAATTTCTGTGTCTAGGACTTAAACGCCATGCGCCAGTCAGAAAATAATATAGGAGGCAAACAAGAGTATGAACGTGACAGAATTTGGTGGTAATTACCAGGCCATTGTGCGAGACTTACCTTCAACTCTTATTTGCTCCTCGAGAATATCCTGCCTAAGAAAACAAGCATATAAAGTGCCAGTGCGCCATACGATGTTGGTTCTTATGTCTTTCGGAAGAACTGATTGCATTTGCAGAGTCATAAATGAAATTTGTAACCAAAAGCACCTCTTTTCGCGGACAAGGTCCTCTCTGGACTCCCAAACTTGGTGCCGAATCATTACTGATCAGTATACACCACTGGAAGATTGTGATGTATCTTTTCAAAAGCACTTCCATACCGACTTTGCCAGCGTAGTAGTCCTCAGTAGACAGCGACCAAAATTCTTTACCGGAGCACAGTCCTCCAACACTTTCCCCGACATCTTTTACTAAAATTTTATCAGGCACAATGGGTGAACGTAAACGGAAAATCGCGCCTAACATTGAGCTTTCAGATGTTGAACATAGCTGATACGTAACTTAGGTCACAAAATCCTAATGCTTTTTTTACGACACTCAATATATGTATAAATATATGTATGTGCGCATGTTCACATTTCAGTAAAATTCCCATAAATGACTTTCCTGTTAACCAACTCCGTTACCTTCTTGTTATCCTCTGTCATGCGCATAAAGAAAAGAGTGCAAGATAAGGAATAAAACCGCTACCGGTTTTGTTATCATCGAATTTTAATCAGTTTGCATCTCTTACGAATAAAACAGACGAACGTAGTACGCTTAAGGAACCCATTCTGGAACCCAACCAAAGCCTAGTTTGCAAACCGGTTCGCCCATTTCGATCCCTACTAGTTCCTCGCTGCGAACTCGGTACTAGCTCAGCTGTAGCCCGCATAGAACTCGATCCTGGATCAGAGGTTTCTCGCTTGGAATCCAACCTTAGCTCAGATGCAACCCTCTCGGAACCCAGCCCGAGACCGGCTGGTTAATAGGCGGGAAAATAAAGTAAAATGGAGGATTAGGGTCATCAAAAATAACATGATATCTGACAATAAATATTCTTTAACTGATAGCACTTACTCGCCGTCAACAACTACTCGGCCCTGGTCACAGCTATGCCGTGTCATTGACAAGCGGCACAACCACAAAAACAACGGGAATCGTCTATTCATACAAAGCAATCTATTTGAGCCAGAATGGAGAATATTTTTAAGCACCTATTCTGCGGAGAAAATTGTGACGGCCCATGACTTCCTAGATTTCCGAATACTAGAAACCTCACAAGATGGGGTTGGAACCCAGATCATCGAAAACAGTGTGCGCAACATGGAGCATTATGTCGAAATTCGACTGGTCTATGGAATATTTTGAAATGTTAGCGGTTGTGTCCAGAGAAACGCCGGGTCGCGCAGCTGATGTGGGTTTTATCGCAGAAAAAAGTGAAGGAATAAAAGGAGAATGACGCACTTTGTCTTTCAACCGCAAAAGCACCACATGCTAGGATTCGAACAAAATCCAGAGCGCAGCTGCGCAGAACGTTTTACAGATTACCCCTGGCAATATTCCACGCATAATCTTTGCAAAGTACCACCGTTGAATAGCAAAGAGATAAACACCAATTTTCTACCCGTCACAAACTTTCTCGATAAGTCCACTTTCGTTCGTATATCCCTCTCACCTAAAAGATCGAGATAGCCGTTTTGGATGAAGGTTCTTCGCATCGTTTGCAGTTCGTCTTCAAAAGTGTCTTCCAAGCAAATTCTTCTTGCTCTGTTTATGAGGCATCGAGTATTGTTTTTCTCAAACCTTAACAGGCGCAAAGCTGTGGAGGTGAATGCTTTGCCCATTTTACGTTGCTTTCCTGTGTGCTGACCGGTTGACTGAGCCATCTCCCCGGCGACTCATCCGGGTGTCAGAGGATGACTGTATTTTCGGGCTCTGCTCCAACCGTGAATCGCAAGTCTGTGCGAGCTGGGCGGAAGCTGTCGAGTGGTTGGATCATAGGGTCTGATGAATTGATTACACAGAAAGTGTTCTTCACAAAGGGCTTATATACAACACAGATTCAGACGGAAGATTTCAGCGGGCCATTTTTTAGCTTTTCCATGAAGGATTCTGCAACTGGTAGGCCTGTAGGCGAGTACATCGCTGCCTCACCCCTCTAAAGATACATCTGAGCCTTGTATTTGAACTGAGTGTTGTATGCGCTGAAAAACAGTGGTTATTTCAGGTCCTCTGGGTGCATATTCGTCCCTATTTTTCTTGCAATATATGTTCGCATATGTAGTCGCGGGTTTTGCCTATTGGGACTCTGGTGAAATTAAACAGAAGTCTGACTAATGTACCTGTAGTCATTCAAACTGGCTCTTTTACGCCGTTCATGTATGTGGGTGTCTCTCAGGCTTTGTTCTGACGTAGCTGGTCACACCGGTTTCAGCAAAACTGTCCATCGTTTAGCTGTTGCATGGTTTAGTAAAGGGCAGATATTGGGATACCTGTTAGGGGATTTAACAGGGGAGGCAGGGCTTCCCCATGCCTACTGCGGAGGTGTCAGTGGAGCTTCCTCTCCGCCCAGAGCAGTGAAAGAACGAGTACAAGTTTGGCTTGGTGGAGGGGTGTCGTGGTCGGTCATTCCGGTAGGTCACTTTTCCCACGCGTGATCGCTGAGCGTTTATTCAGTGGACGAGGAATATGAAGACTTCCGCTAGGCAGCCGAACGGGTGTTGTGGAAGCTGCGCGCACTAATTCCAATACTGGGGGCTTCATACTATGGTATCAAGAGAGAACTGATCAGCATAACACCAAAACGTTGTTTAACGATGAAAAAGAAAAGGTAGGTGGCCGCATCATGGAAACGAATCCCGAGTGGAAGGCGAAAAAGGTGAAGTAAGGCTAGCCTGAAAGGTTCACGTACTTACTTATGGAATGAAACATCGTACCTAGAAATAAGACGGCTCTCGTGGTCGCCCCTTTAAGGTTGGGTATCAGGGAAAGTGGCTCTGTTTTGGGGGTTGCGTCAGGACAGACAGCCAACTGGGTCTTCGGCCTTAGTATAGTCGTGTGTGAAAAGCCGAAGATGTGACAGTTTGTCCTGGAAAATCCATGAAGCTAAAGTGGAATGGGCCAGAAAACCTGGTTTATTCGATCCTTGGTAGTGCCATCATTTCTGCCATTGCAGTCGATGACCACATTAACCGTCGGAACTTATCCATAAGCAGCGGAAATAAACAATCTTTGCTTCCAGCGCACCAAGCTTAAGGCGTAATCGGAGCGGTCGAGGCCAACGGTGGACTCTGAAGTTGCCTCTTCACTGGAAGTCAACGAGAGCAGCTGAAGGATTTCGTTTGATGTGGTTCGGGGTTCGGTCTCAAGAACGCCGCAGTAACCTGAGAATACCGGCGGTAGCAATTCCCGTCCATCTGGGATTTTCTAAGCCGTCAAGGCTGCCTTGAGTTACCGATGAAAACGTTCCACCGCTTCGTCTTCTGACCGGTGGTAGGCTGTGCTATTAATGCAATGGGCGCCCTTAAGTTGTAGAGGACTACTGAAAGCTACTTCAAAAAGCAAGCTTTGGCTTGTGGTAAACACGGCTGGACAACGAAATTCTGAAATCCGTGGTTCTAAGAAAGCTTGGATGACTGTTTCGCTAGCTGAGTTGCGCAGGGGCACGGCCAAAGGCCATCCTGTGGAAAGATCCACGCTAGTAAGGAGGTATATGCTACACTTTGACTAAGGTGCCCGCCCTGCTAGGGCAAGATGCACGTAGTGGAAGCTTGAGAGGACAGCCGGAAGTTTGAACCGTGGGCTTTTCGTGTTCCCATGAACCTTTGATTGTTGGCGTTGGATGAGGATATCTCGAAATCGTCCGCTTGAGCCGATGCAAAAGCTTCAAGGATGACCGGGCCGGAGGTGCTGAAGTCTAAGTAGAGAATGTGAGACACAGTATCCGTGACAGAATTATCGACACCTGAGATATGACGCGTAACGCTCGTGAAATGAGCGCTGCAAACATCAAGTGCAGACTCAACGGGGGAGTACCAGTCCGTGGTCGAAAACAATGAGCGAATGGTCGGTTTATGTTCGGTGTAGACCGCGAACTCTCGATCCTCTAAAAGGTGTCCGAAGTGACAGAGGCCGGGGTGGATATCAAAGATCTCGACTATGGAGGTGGCGCACGTGGACTCAGTCGGCTGTAGTCTTCATAGTAAAATTCAACGGGCTAACAAGTGTCAGCTAAGTATTGTTGCAGTAGTGTGCTCACAACTTTGTCTGACGCCTAGGTAAAAAAGCAAATGGGACAGTTGGTTTTAGGTAAGGTAGTGGGGCTATGTTGCTGATAGCCGGCTTTGGTGTAGCAAAAGCATCTCGTGGGGTCTCTGTGAAAACCAGCTGCTTTGCTTCATCTTTTGAAAGATCTGTTAGCGGTTGCATCAGCTGAGCACAACGTAGAATGAGGCTCCGGTAAAAGCTGACTAACCCGTGAAAGGCATTGGTTGCTCCAGTGACGTGGGTCCTGAGTAGTCTGGTATAGTCTGCACCCTATCTTGCAAAGGTACAATCCCCAAGGGTGTAACCCTGTGCCCTAGAAGTTCGATGGCGTTGACGCCCGTTACACAATCATTCTCGTTGACCTTGACCCCGTTTTTAGAAGGGCGGTCGAAAAGGGTGCGTAGATGTGTTAGATGTTCTGTCTTGGACGGGATGGCAATCAGGATTTCGTCAAGAAAAGCGAACGGCAGATCCAAACCACCGCATACCATATCGATAAAAGGTTGGAAAGCTTGCGCAACGTTTCTAAGTTTAAGCAGCATACGTAGAAATTCGAAAAAACCTGAAGGGGTCGCCATGGCTATTTTGGGTACACTGACCTCTGTCACTGGTATTCGGTTAAATGCCTGTATTCAATCTATTCGACCGTACAATTGTGTTACCAACTAGGCCAGCTTTGAGGCGCATGAAGTATGGAATGAAATGCCGGTCAGGCGCGGTCAGTCGGTTGGGTGAGCGATAATCCTCGCACGGTCTCCAGTCGTCTGGCGACCTCTCTAGGATCGTGTTTATAGTTGATACCCAAGGAATGTTGGAAGGCCGGATAATTCCCAAATTGGCGTGTGCTGGACCTTGAAGGGGCCTTACGGAGCTTGTCTTGGGCTACTGCGCGGGGTGAAGCCTACCGGTGGCTCTTGTGTGACAACGTAATGGGCCACGTCAGCGGCGAATGGAGGCAGGTTGTTGTTGTGGCGGACAGGATTAGGGCACTGTCTGGAAAATCTACCAAATTCTGGTTCTAACGTGAAAATCTACACAGGGAGGGCCGGTGACTGAGCTAGGGTCAGAGAATCAACCACGAAACTCGATGGTACTTTATCCTCGAGTTGTCGCTTACCGGGACCGACTACAAGAACTCACTTTCTAAGACACCCAATCTTAGAGTAGCCTGGTGAACCTGGGAGACGTAAAAGGATGACGTAGACCAAGGCCCCGGGTGAGTTGTTGGTAGTGGAGCTCCGCCAGCGGCCTGCAGTGTTAGAGCTGTCGGGGAAAGACAAGACTTTTTAAAAGTTGTACAGTCCCGACCCACCAATTATAAGAGGGGACACCCCGGCGTCAACTACCACTTTCGCCGAGGGAATCAACGAAAAAATGCGGTGAAGTGCCAAAAGCACGCAGTCTTCGTGGGATTGAATACAAACTCCGAGCGCCGGCCTGTGTCCAGAAGCTGTGGTCGCTGCGGACGTGCAGTTTACCGCTAAACAAATGATAGGCGGGTTGTGAGCGGATGACCTTGATACTGGCTGCATGGTGAGGACGATACAGTAACTAAGATGGATTAATATATTGTGGCTCCTTCTCCGGCGATAGGAGCACACCCGAATGATGAGCTAAAATGTTCTCAAATTCGAGCTAAAAAACCAGTTCTTCGCCCTGGTCGGTTATACGGCAGAGATTTTGTCCCAAAGAAAAAACTTCTCACAATTTTCCGTCTCATGGGAAGTCAGAAAAATTGTGCACGAAACTTTCAGGGCTTGACCTGAACTCCCTCCCGGGCATGGGTGCTGCCATCAATTTGAACAAGCATTTTGGCTGACGAACAACATGAATATTCACAACCAATTAACGGTTGTCCTCGAACGACTGTTTTTATTTCACTGGCGGCTGAAACAAACTTGGGAAGATGACGCATACGTTCGCTTTAATTCCAGCATATGGTTACGCATCTTGCAGCCCTCACTTAGCGCTCGATTCTTGAGTCTGACGCTCGATACGTATATCTGGTTCTTTCCCAACACCGCAAGTTATTGTTTGAAAGATACTGAAATCTAAAGTATTCATCCAAGAGCCCACCATGAGCTCTGCCCAGAGCTAACTCCGTACGTAACTCAGTGTACTTGTAAAGTTTTTTCAGGAAGCCAGGGAATTTGGTTTGTCTCAATGGTCGGAAAATTCATAATGAAAGTAATCATCGCACAGCATTTGACGAACAAAGTCTTTAACATTGATTTGTGCCCAAGTCGGTTAATTGCGGTCTAACTCCGGTCGGATTCACCGTTGATGGAGACGAAGTTTCGTGGTCGAAGCAAACAGACCGGTGTGAGTCATGGAGAACAGTTTGCGCTAGCATCGTTTTCGGGTTTACTCACGACAGAGGGCACAGAGGCTGCCCTTTGCTGCCGTAACCGCGTACCCAACACTGACCCAAGTTCAACTGCTCCGGCCTTCTACGGCGAGACACCTGCAAAGCTGCCGATGTGACGCATAAATGCAAAGACTAATGTATTCGTGTGTGCGAACGATTACCGAAATACTTGGCTCCACTTGCTCCGCCTGCGACCCTAGTCAGTAATATATGGCTTTCTCCCCTTACTCAGGTTGCTCCTCCTCAGCATTTTCAATCTTCTTCTGCGCGATGCCGAGGACTATCATTATAGTTTTCCAAATAAAGAATAGAACCTCCATGCTCATAAGTGTGCAAGAGCGCAAAACTGGTCCCGTACTCGTCCAGGTGCATTCCAGAAACATTTCCCATGCTACCGTGTCAGGTTCTATTACCTACGCGATCGACGACCATGAAAGGGAGCTGTCGTGTAAGGTCCGTGTTCACGTTGCTTCATAAATTACTTCAGATAAAGGCATACGTGATGTCCTGCATTCGTGATGGTTCGTGTCGTGGGAAGTCTGCACAAAGGTACTCTCCGATATCTCCGAAAAATCAAAACTTGCATTTGGTGAACGAAAATTTCTACCACCGCAACAGGTGTGCCAATCCAGAACAAGAGTCCCGCGTGTTAGAAATGATGCGGAATTTCCATCATGCACAAGAATTCTGCGATTATGCTCGTAAAACATTGCGCACTTTCTCCATTTGCGGCCTACCTACCGCTCCTGGCGAGCTTAAACACGCCCCTCCAGACCGCGAACCGATAGCCTTCAGGCGCCGCCGCCTTGCTCCTCAAGATGCGTTGGTCAGTCAGAATAGTGGACAATTCTTAAGTCTGGTATAATGGAAACTTGGTTGATCCTAATGAACGACGTGAGCAAAGAACTTCTGTCGACCACAGTCAGACAATAAACTGACTCACTTGGCCTGATGCGCATTAGCCCCTCTGCATCGATGATACGACTAAAAAGGTGATGGGTTACTACGTGTTCAGCCCCTATGGTCTAAAGGGCGCCTAACATCGGGCCTGGTGGCTATCGGTTCGCGGTCTGGAGGGGCGTGTTTAAGCTCGCCAGGAGCGGTAGGTAGGCCGCAAATGGAGAAAGTGCGCAATGTTTTACGAGCATAATCGCAGAATTCTTGTGCATGATGGAAATTCCGCATCATTTCTAACACGCGGGATTCTTGTTCTAGATTGGCACACCTGTTGCGGTGGTAGAAATTTTCGTTCACCAAATGAAAGTTTTGATTTTTCGGAGATATCGGAGAGTACCTTTGTGCAGACTTCCCACGACACGAACCATCACGAATGCAGGACATCACGTATGCCTTTATCTGAAGTAATTTATGAAGCAACGTGAACACGGACCTTACACGACAGCTCTCTTTCATGGTCGTCGATCGCGTAGGTAATAGAACCTGACACGGTAGCATGGGAAATGTTTCTGGAATGCACCTGGACGAGTACGGGACCAGTTTTGCGCTCTTGCACACTTATGAGCATGGAGGTTCTATTCTTTATTTGGAAATCCTGAAAGTTCTTTTCGAAATTGTGGTAACTCTCCCTAGTTTTTCCGGAAAGCGTTTCGGTTCTACATGCCGCGCACGAACTTATGGCATTTCACAAATTTCTGCTGATGCACCCACGAACTGCTATAATTTGCTGCACTCTTCATGTGAGTTCGGATTTTGGACTGACAATTTTTCATTCTGTTCCCACCATTTTTTTCTTTCATCACGAGCGGAGCCAGCCTTGACATTCCCCACGATGTTCTGGCTGAAGGCTGCTTTTATGCTCCCTCCTGGGAGCATATTCAGATGCCTTTGTTATGAGTCTAATTTGGGAGGTTTCCATCTACCTCCTATTTTAAAGGCTGAAGACATTATCATGAAAGAATATGTTTTGAGTGACCACTTGCGCTTCTGCCTGCTCTGAAGTAGTTTTTGGCTCCTATTCAGAGTATTTTCCAGTTGCTTGGTCTGAACAAGCGTATATAGGTTTCTTCTCGGTAACTCTTTCACTGAAGCGTACACTTGTGAGTGTTCGTTGCTCCGCCGAATGATAGTCCTTTCATTAGTCTCCCATCACCTCCGTTTTTGGAGCTTCCACTGGATTTTGGCTGAGGATCCCCTTCCCACGCATCTCCTTCTGGACAGTAACCGACCAGCTGACTTTCAAGCACAGCTGCTTACACAGTTATCGAAATGGCCAGAGGTGAAAGACCCAGAAGAATGCTAGCAAGTTGTCAAGGAAATCTCGAGTGCGGCGTCTTGTGCCAAACAGTTCTCTGGTTCACGTAGGTCTCTCAAACGATGAGCATGTTCGACGTAGTTTGCTTTGTTGGAAGCACAGTGATCCGTCTCTCCGGATACCATAATTATTGAAATGCGCAAGTTCTCGAGAAACCAGCTAATTAGGAGCCTGAGAAATGACCGCGAGTGGTGACGGACTCAGAAATGTGAAAAGTGGAAAAAGATGCCCCCACTGGCAAGGCTCGCGACACTTTCACTTTGATTAAACACACTGATCCACAGAAAGCCGGAGTAAGTGAGTTGATCCAGAGATCTGACGACTCTGTAAGCCGCTGTCAGGGAAGTCGGGGGAAAAGGGGGTGCTGGTTGGAGCAATTTAAGCAAAAATTCATTTGGCTGATATTTACTGCCAATTTTTGAAATAAATCTTCCAAAGAAAAGATGTAGGTGGACATCACCCCCATTTTTAGGGTGAGATTGTGCGATAGATAATTTGCCCAAAAAGAAACAATACCACTGGACTGATTAGGCTGTTTCTAGCTTTTTTGAGGACAAGTGCGAAGCTTCGGTCTTGGAGTTATCAACATTCCGGGTTAACCAAAATAGCGGAAAGAACCCTAGAGAATGATGTGAATCGCCGATTGTGAGGATTTACAAAAAACTTGACATGTCCTTTAGTGACAGCCACAGACGGATTAGCTTAGTAACCATCACATCAAGACGGAGAACCGAACGTATTCCTCAGCGGCTTTCCAGCACCCACGAAAAGTGTACGTGTGAAATTCAAGAGTGTTTCAGACCCGCTCGTGGTTTTTTTGACCACATCTTTACCCTCCCATAAAACTTTGGTCACAGACACATTTTCCGAAGGCTCACTATCTCTGTCGTTCTTCACTTGAAAGCGGCGTGTGACTCAATCGATCGCACGGCTCTCTGGTGCTGCTGCTATTGAACAGTGGGTCAGAGAATTTTATTCCTCTGTTGCAACGCCTGCATGTGAACAGTCGAAGCCGAGTTCATGCATAAAACAATCTTTCACCTTAGTTCCTTACGGAAGGGTGTTCTCGTCAGGGTTTCCCTCTTCCACTCTTTCTCCCCAGCTTTACGATTTGAGGAAATTATTAGGTGACCCTTTCCTCGTAGGGAGATAGTGGCTTCAGTGTTTGCTGGGGTAGTGAACTGTCTGACTTGGAATAGACCGACGACATTGTTCTTTTGAGTGAAGATCCAGGTAAGATGCCAGCTCCATTTGATAGCGTGGACAACAGCGTAGACATTTTTGGAATGTGTCTAGCACCTTAAAATTGCAAAATACTATTGAAGAACTGCGTTTGCTCGGCGCTGAACTTCGTGTTTGCGGGGAAAGCGCTAGCTGGAACTGACGAGTTTTGACAAATGGGTCTTTATTTTCCGTCAGGCTAACAGAAATCAGATGGAACGTCATCGCTCGCGGAGAAGGCTCGTTTGTTTTCTGCCATCCTCCGTCATCTGCGGCTTTGGCATGACGTCCCACTGTCTGTTAAGGGCAGAGTGTGCAACACAGCCCTTAGGTCCGTTCTTTTAAAAGGCTCAGAGGCATGGCCACTAAGGGTAGAATATAGACGGGGTAAGTCAAGGTTCGAGAATCGATGTTTCCACAGCATAGTCCGAGTATGGTGGGTAAATTTCATTGGCAACTCTGGGGTTAAACTCAAAACGTTGTGAACCGGAGGTCATTCTTTGGATTAAACACTGCATCCAAATGGGGTTAAGGTGGTTGGGACATGTTTTGCGCAGGCTAACCGATAGACTCCCCAGCTTACACTTTTCTCCGAGCCAGGTATTAGGTAGAAGGTAGGCCGAGGTGGTCAGTGCATGACATGGAAAAAGGGTACGAAAACCTTGACTATTGAACCTCGCCGCTTGAAATGTTTCACATTTTCGGGCTGAGGTCCACTTTATCCGCCTACCAAATGGTTAGAAACATCGAGTCAAACGGCCTGGTGTCGCAGCCTTTGGATCAGTTGCATTTGAACTGCTTCTCCGAATTCGTGATCCCTGTTTATTTCTTTGATTTTCGAATTTCTCTCACCTCCAGCCTACATTCATTTTGCCCTTCATTGAACGAGGCTGGGAGGCCGCAATCAAAACCAGAGCATAGAAGTGCAAAGTTACTGGTTACCCGGAATTGAACTAAACTGAGAACCATCATTAAACAACATTACCGTAGGCCTTTGTGGATCACTATGTTCTCACTCTTCAGATCCAGGGATTTGCGCTTTACTCAGCAACGGGGGTCACTAACCGGATTTAGTCTCAAATTTTTCCAGTCACTTTTGTTCGTTACTACATGTCTGCTGAGCGCAAGAATCCTTGATCCTCCGTCGGGGAGATCAAGTGGCAGTTACTCGCATTTACGACCTCCGATCCACAACTCGGGTGTACGCTGGCCGAATTGGAATTTGGAAGCTACCTTATTGCCAGTAATGCCAGCCGTTTCTAGTGCGTAGCGGGTCTCCTATCACCGTACGATACAAAGTAAATTTGGGAAGTGATACACTCTTTTCAGGGATATGTTACCTAAAGTGAAGCTCTTATTATGAGCACAGCCCCATCGCGAGACCAGGACTTGGAAAAACTACAAAACTTTAAGCTTGAAAGCGAGAAACCATCTGATTCGGAAATCAGTGAGGAATCAGTCTTGAGGGAATCGGCTCCGGCTTTTACCCTATAGACCATCTATCGTACTGAGTGCCGCGAGCAGTTGCTCGTTGAAAGGAGCTTCAGGGTCAGTTGATGATACGGCAAAGTAAAGACCCGGTACCGGTGGTCTAAACAGGTCGTTATTCCCCGCGGTGTGTGCCTTGCGAAAAACAAAGGATCGTGCTACAGTTTTGTGTAGAACCGATTCAAGAGTGCAGCACTTGCCAGCTAGTGGAGGTTGCAGGAGCGGTACTGCACACGCTCATCCAGGCGCCATTGTTCCTCTCGACAACAACGTCCAGGCCCATCAAAAGAACGGCCGCTTGAATCTTACCACCGCTTTGTGGAGGTAGACAAACGACGCAACCAGCATGTGTTCGTCCCTGTGCACATGAGGAGACCAGTCCTCTAGCTCCGGGTGGGGAGCTTGGCAGCATTTCAGAAGCAGGAGGCATCGTTTCTGATGGTGTACTTCTCGCAAACCAGAGCTAAAGAGAGTAGTATCTCCCAAAAAAATTCCTCAAAAGCGGATTTCGGGTCCAAACTCAGCGCACCGTCAATGGCATGTCCAATCTTAAGGTTGAGCCGGCGCTTCACCCACATTGAAGTTGGATTGAAAGCTTAAATTTCGTCGTGAATTAATCACTAATGACTTCTCATGTTTCATCCTAGGCAAAGAATTTCTTTCGGAAATTTAATCTGTTGGTTGATGTAAGGCGCCTCTAAGTTAGGGGTCGTCAACCTCCTCTCGCTGGTGCTGGTTAACCTTTTCACTTGAACCACAACTCTTTTCCGTGGATTCGGCCACAAGCGTAAGGGCCATAAGGTGAACCACTTTCCGCCCAACGTGCCACATTTCGGCGGTCCGGCTTCCTCCCAGCAGCTCCCACCAATGTCACTTGCCACAATTATACTTTTGTTAGCATCAGAGCGGCTCCTTGTTGCACGGTTCGAGTTAAACTGCACTTTAGAGCCGGGTAAATTGTACCCCGATAGTACCTCTTGGAGCTTCCCGCTTCTAGTAGTTCCTGAGTTTAATGATGGCTGGCAAACCTGTGGTAGTTAGTAGAGTATAGTATATTTCTTGACCGTGGTCAATACACATGCACAAGGCAAGATCAGAGTATACAGCAGTACGTGTCAATGTGAGGTATTCACAAATTCTAAATTTATAAATCACACAGCAACCGAAATACACCAGTAAAGTCATGTAGTGTTTGAGTGAACAAAAGTGGTAATGGTTGAGGCGGGAATTCCGAATCGGTTTCGAAATCGCTGGGAGCGGTGTGGATAGCTGGACAGTCGTGAAATTGCTGATATAAGCGACAAAGGGACGGTCAATAACGAGTAACCGGGGGGAAGAGATGCCAAAGAACATTGTTAGAATTAAATCAAGCGTGGGGCTTTCAAAGTGCAGTCAGAGATACCAGCGGAATATTGGACACTGATCCAGCATTGGGTAACTAATTGTGGAGGAAGCATGTGAAATAAAGGCAAGTGAGTCATAGGTGATAATAAAACGAACCTTTTGTGCAGGTGATTACAGTGTCATATGGAAATTCAAATGAAGGCGAAAAGCTTCGCAGGGACTTCAGTGAACTTTTGAAGAGCATGAATGGTGTATGGACATATAACGGACTTTTAAAGAAAAGAAAAGCCGTCAATGAAACGGATTAGTGGAGACAAACGTCAATGATTCGGCTAGGCAGGAGTTGGAAGAGTGTAAGATGTTTTTTTGTATGTGATAGAAAATTGTTGACCAAGTTATGGTTGGCTGCAGATGGCTGGTATTCTGTTCCGTAAAGACCTTGGTTGCAGGTGGTGGCAGGTAGAATGTTGATGGAAGCAGGTAAAAAAGGACTGGTTTGACGAAGTGGACACCGGCGAGGGCTGGGTTCCGGCCATCGATTTCGTACTGCAACGAGGGAAGAATTGAACTGTTGGGTTGGATTATTTGGGAATAGACGTTGAGCGGATGTGCTGATGGTTGGTGTCAGGAATCACCTCTGCGATCCGGTGAGACTTTCATGAGGTTTTGTTAATCCGTGTACGGTGCCCCATGTAACGTCAGCAGGCGAGAGTATAGGTTTAAACCATTGATCGAATCGTCCAGTCCTTACGGTAATCCGGAATGAACGTCGATTCGGCCGATGGCTGCCCAAGTAACCAATGCAATCTGGAAGAGATCAGGAGTGCGGCAGTCTGGAGAGTGTTCCAGCTGTGGGTTATGATTGTCGTTTATATGGAAGCAAGAAAATGAACATTTTGTTATCCGAAGAATTAGTTATCGTTTGGCTAGTGGACCGGTCTATTAGGGATCCCTAGACGGAGACTGGTAGCTTTCTAGGGTAGTTGGGTGATAGTAGAGATTTGGGGCGATATCAGGTAGGCGGTGGATGAGGAGAGGGTGTCCGTTTGGGAACCAGGAATAAAACAATAGTAGATGGTATGGTCAGGAAGAAGAATGAGGAAATAGGAAGATAACAGTCTGGTCAGTTCACCAGCTGTGGTCTAGGACGGTAAACATTAAAAAGGGAGAAAAACACTGAGGGTTTAAATGAGGATTTTTCATGTGGGGGCAAACGTGCTGGTATTCGGCAGGGGCATACGGATTCCGGTTGGAATGGGGTCTTAACTTACCATGAGCATATGCGCAGAGAAAGAAAGCCTAGTTACTAAGGGATGGTAATCCGTGTGGCAAGGCTTCAGTGTACGAGAAAGCGTAAAAAAAGCAGGATGGGACGGCTGAGTTCTAGCCTGAGCCAGGAAGTAAGTGAGAGCAAGCACCCATTGCTAAACGACGGAACGGTTTTATTTATATGTATGCAAATTGTGTTGTAAAATGGCACAATCTAGTTAGGAAGGGGGACAAGTGAGTGGAGCATACCCAAGGTATATATATATATTGATGTACACTTGGGTGCGATCATTGGACGGGTCATGCGAAAGCGGTCGGACGCAAAAGACTATGGCAAGGAAAGTGAGATAGAGTGACGCAGTTGAGAGTCAACGGTTAACGGGAAGGAGAACAAAAGTTAAGCACGGGCTCATCGGTGCGGCGGATCCCAAAGGCACATTGATGCCATGAAACGTGAGAGTAAAAAGGGAAACGCCTAAGTGTGGCTAGAACTTTCAATGGGAAAGTTAGTATTTCGCCTAGAGTGGTCATTGAGCAGGAGTAAAGACCAAGTTCTGCATGAAATTACAGAAGAACCTTAGATGGGGGATAGGGTGGGAGCAGAAATGGTAACGTCATAACTGGGTGTTGAGTTCAGTTAGTGAGTCACGCTAAGTGGGATGAACCAGACTGGATTTTTCAGTTCGAAATCGCAGAGGTGGTGAGGGAAGTATATGTGGTGGGACCTGGTGCGAAAGAGAGGCATTGTAAGCTAAGAGATATCGAGGAGCGTTGGGTTACTCACCATGATTGTGGTAATAATTATAGGACAGTAGTGAGTATATATACGTATGTATATATATATGTATATATATATATATAAATCCAACCAGAGGTTGGATACTGAAGCAGTTTTTACAGCAATGTTGAGGTTGGTTTCAGGGCCGCAGACGCAATATAACTAAATAAAGTTAATAAATCGTGGAGCGGGTGAGACATATTGACAACCTGTGGGGAGTAATACGGTGGTCTCTATAAATGCGAGCGCATCTGAAAGGATTTATTTCAAAGTTGAATTGGCAGGATCCTATAAGTTGGTATGGAAAAACAGTTAGTGGACGCAGACATGCTTACATATGTCGATGGCGAAGGCTAGGAGAAGCGGTCAAACAAAGCAATCAGAATTTTAAAAGCGGTGAGGTTATTTTGGAAGGTAAGGTAAAGGGAGAAAGCAGAGCAATGACTTAAAAGTCAAGGCCTATTTTGTAAGCTTGACGTTCGGTTACGTGAACATTGAATAAGCGCAAAACAGTTGGGACAGTAGGGAATTTATCAATAGCATGCACGAATGCATACTTCGACCGAGAAGATCCGATGTGCAAGGGAAGTTTATTCCTGATTCTGGAGTGCGCGAAAAGGAAGAACTTGGAGCGTAGAACAGTCCTCGCGGAGAGTGTGGTAGTAGTATACTGTCTATTCCGGAGTGAACATCCAGTATCGGGGGAGAAGCACAACTGGTTGGAGGAACAGGACTGCTTAGTCAATAGCTTATACAGAAATATCAAACTTAGCTTGATGCGACGAAGCCATAGTGGTTCGATTTTGAGAAATAAGCATCGTTCCCTGTAGTTTAAATTGGACGACCAACCGATAAGCTGTTTTGTGAATCTTCTTTGAATACATTCGATAACAATACTGTCGGATTTTCTCACGCTAGTGAAGATTAGGGGACAATATTCGAGAAGGGGCCTGACATGTACTTTGTACATGTAGAGAATGCTCTGCCTAAGCTGAAAGGATCTGAACAGAAGACAAAGACACTTTTTAGCCTTCGCCGTTTGGAGGACAGCATGTTCCGAGAAGTTGAAAGAGCAAGAATAACTTAGGCCAAGGTCTCTTATTAAAGGCTGGCTGTCGATGGGTGAACCGCCAATGCATAAAGAACCAGGAGGAACCTGGCATTTGTAAGTAAGGAAAATGCACTTGTCGGCGGAGAATTTCATCACCCAGGTTGAGCACCATTCATCAAGAGCGGCTAAATCAGCAGAGATTTTAGGGATAGTAGTACTGAGGTTGCCAGGCGAAAAAGTGTAGACTATCTTAATGTCGTCCGCAAACAAAAACGGCGTGCTATTAAGTATTCTCGGAAACATATCATTTATATATAGGAGGAAAAGCAGGGGGCCCAAAACACTGCCCTGAATCACACCGCTAGTAACAGGCTTAGGATTAGAGGTGTGCCCGTTAATTGAGACAACCTGTGAACGATGAGACCAGTAAGACGAGAACCAAGAAAGAAGTGGATCGACAATCCCAAATGACCGTAGCTTTGTTAAAAGGTGGGGGTGAGGGACACGATCAAATGCCTTGGATAAATCAAGATAAAGAACAACAAGAGATTTCCCACTTTCAGCAGAGTCGGTGACAAGATTCAGAAAATCATACTGACAAGTCATGCAGGACCGTGAACGGAGGAGTCCATGTTGGTTGTGATTAATAAGACCGAGGCTTAATAAATAGCTAATAATATTATCTTTAACTATTTTTTCCATTATTCTGGATAAGATGGGGGTATGGTTTATAGAGCGATAATTGGATACCTCATGTTAAGGTCCTTTTTTATGAATGGGAACGATTACCGAGCGCTTCCAATTAGCAGGTACGGTGCTACCATTAAGTGAAAGGGTGAAAAGGTTAAGCAACAACAGGGGAGATCTGGTCCACCATTGACGAGTGCAATTGGTGGTAAGCCATCGGGGCCTAATCGAGGGGAGGGTTTGCTATTGGATAGTAGCTTGGAAATACTCCTGGCATCGAAGGGTATCGTAGAAAGGACAGAGTCGGTAAGTGGTGAAGATGGGGGCGGGGTAATGACAGTAGCTGGAGCCATGGCTGAAGCAAATAATGCATTGAAGGCTTCGGCTATACAAGGTGGGGAGGTGATAGATGAGTTATTATCCAGAATCAGAAGTTGGAAGTCAGCCTTAACATCAGCGTTTCTAGACTTATGCAAAATAGAAAGAAGTTGCGACTTGTTAGGATGACTCAAAGCCTTAGCTTCTTGGTCACGAAGTCGCGTATTATCTTGTCGTTGAATAAGTGTGGAGAGGCGGTTTCGACGAATAAAAAGTGAAAAGTCGTTGGAATTATGTGGTCGTTAGAGAAGTTTATGGTACTTCTTATGGAGTGGCGAGACAGACGACCTCTTTTTAGGTACAGCCTGGGCAGAATTGGACAATTTCTCCAGACAATCGGGAAAGAAGGAGTAGAAAATATCCCCAGCATGCTGAGGGTCCTGGGTGAGGAACTAATCACCCCAGTCTTTCTGCCGAAGAAGCGTGACTAGCAAGGCCCAATTTCTGCATAGAAATGTATTGTTGGAGGGGTGTGCGGGATCAGGTGGGCCACCAAGGGGCAGATGGCAGATAACCATTTTATGGTCACTACCGGGGAAATTTCGTGTTACGGTCACGTCGATGAGAGGCCTGTTATGAGTAAATACCAGATCTAGTATGTTCCCATTCCTGGTAGGTTCGACAACATGTTGTGTCCAGCCGCCAAGATGAATTCTAGTGATCAGGTCCATAAGATTGGGAGGAGCCGAGAGGGTGAGCCAGCAGATGTAAGGGAGAATAAAGTCACCCGCAATAAGTTTGGTTCCAGAAGGAATCAAACAGAGGTATTCGAAAGACCTAATGAGAAGTGGAAACAATGAACTGGGGAAACTTGGTGATCGATACACGCAGCCAATGTGAAGAACAGTGGTTTGGAGGTTCATAGTGAACCAGAGAGAATCGGGAATAGAGTCGAGTGCCGTATGTAAAAGAGGGGTCGTGGTGTAGACTTCCTTGACGTAAGCTAGGCACCCACCACCACGCCGGTTCGGTCTATCGGTCCTTAGAAGACTGTACCCTACCAAAGATACTTGATCATTGGAAGTGCTCTCAGAAAGCCAGGATTCCGTTATTAAGATAATGTCGTAATTATTTGTAAGGACAAGTTTTTTAAGGTGCGGGAGTTTTTCAAGAATAGAACGCGAGTTGAATAAGGCTAGAGACATACCATTTGTGGGAGGTGGTATAGGCACATCAGGGGGTGGTGTAATTCGGAAGGAGGCAGGCTATCGCGATTGGAATGGGCGGAGGTTAGGGTCAAAGGGGAATATGTTGATGTTGGGGCTAGTGGAGGTTCAGATGGAGTGGCTTCCAGCCAAGCTGGATTAAATGTTGCAGTGAGAGGGACTGCTGAGAGCTAGAGAGACTGGGCATCAACGGAGAGGGAAACATCGGGGCAAAGGAAAAACCTTTGGGGCTTGGCGGGTCGATATCAGACAGGGGTAATCAGGAGCTGTCGAGAAATACCGGCCAGTCGGAATCGAGTATTGGCTGAAGGGGGGTGCAGAGGGCAGGTTTGAAAATGTGTGAGGAATAGGGGTGTAGGGCGGTAGATTAAGCTGCACATTGTGGGAGGGGTAACTCAAGTTGGGTGGAACTCCAAATATAGAGCAGTTAGAAGCGGGAGCAGTGGAGATAGTTTTTAGGTGAGAAGTACGACGTGTGGCAGATTGGACGGCGTGTGGAGGCCGTATTTTAGTATTGACAAGCAGTGAGCACGGTGAATTTGTAGGGATCACCGATGCATTGGAGCAAGGGGTATTTTCTAAGGTTGAAACCTTATTCGGTGAGTTAAGGCGAGTTGATTTAAGAGGAGACAGTTGAATGAGGGAGGGGCTTGTGAGAAAAATGGGAAGACTGTTAGACCTATTCCTCTGGACGGCGAGTAGTTTATCACCGGAGGGAACAGATGGCGAGTTAGAGTTCGGGGTGTATCCAACAGGCGATGAGGTGGTACAGCGAGGCAATAATTGGCATCTCTTACTGGGTGGCAGTAAAAGGGGAAAAGCGGAAATGTCTAGATCAACAGTAATGGGATTAGATTTTAGAGAGTACAGTACGGGAGCAGATGAGGAGGCAGTGGGCGGTTGTAAAGAGGCGGGAGACGCGTGTAAAGATAAAGCAGTGGGGACTTGAGGAGCTGTGGAGCGACCAGCCGTCTGTGTCGAAGGCTCAGAACTATCAAGCGTCGTTCTAGTGGGGAAAGTCGAAGGAGATCTGGTATTTTCCCCTTGAAGTGGGGTTTTATCTTCGGCTATTTTTATGTTTTCATAAAGAGAATTAGAAGCTATAGTGGAACGCATTTTTATGAATTCTTTGGCAGACAGATCATCTGCAAATCGCATAAGGATTGGACAGTTGAAGCGCTGAACGAGCTTACGCAGCCTTGTTATTAAGGTGGGCCATACCACATGCATTCAACAGTGTGTGCTTGACATGATCCAGAGGTATTCTCTCTGAGACAATAAACACGACTGCATTACGAGAGTTCCTCACTCTTATGAGAACTTCGGATGCAACAGAGTCGATAAAGCAGCCCGCAGCTGTCAGGTTTTTTTTAGGGTGGAATTTTCGATGCGTTCAGTGATGCACGGTAAGGGGACGAGTTTAGATATCGTGCCTTCCAAATTCAGAAGCTGAGACTTTATATCTGAAATACTTCGGCCTAGAACAGCTGTTCTTTCCGTCGCCTAGCCTACAAAGTCACAGAGGTCAACCGAACATTGTTTTAAGGCCACGGGAGTTTGAAGAGGCCTATTTTTCCTAGTAACCGGAGTATGAGTGGACGGGGTAGTATTGGAAGTCTTCTTTGCTACACGTGGCATTTTGAAATATCGAAAAGATGCTGTGAATGAGGTGGAAAAGTAACGGAAACTAGAGCTGGGTTAGAATTTACCACTGAGAAAAAAATACCTGAATTTCTATGGGTTAACGGAATACTCTAAGAAAATATAATTTTCAGTATTTCCTAAGACAGATGAATGAAAACTATATCGATAACAGCACGCAAAACGACCTGGTGTAGCGCAGCAGCAGCAGCAACCTTTGATAATTTACCATCCTTGCTGAATGCTTGATCCAACGCATGCAGGAACTTACCTAGTTCTAATCAGGTGTATCGATTTATTTCGCAAGCACAACTTTAACCTGGTAGCAAGAGGTCGATTTTCCTAAAACAGCAATCTGCGACTCATGGGCCGTTCGGGCTTGTTGGAATACCGTTTCCAACGAGCAATGCAGCCCAAGCTTCCCAATGAATCACTCACGGGCAATCCATGGTTCAGAAAATGTGTGTACTTATGCCCAGGTGATATTCCAGTGGATGGGCCTTTGGGACAACATCAGGCTGCAAGTTTACAGCCCTTTTCGAGAGGCCCAGTCGGCATGACGTAAAGAAAGGCGTCGTTAATCGTGAATCAGGCAGGTCTGATATCAGTTTCATAGGAGATTATATTTATTACCCAGGTATCCACCGCGCATTCACCATCGTCACCAATATTATCTGACAGCATCACGCGGCAGGAGAAGCCCCACTTAACACTGCTTTTTCGTCATGTTTCACATGGGAATAGAAAAACAAAATACGCTTAGTGAGGACAGAGTGGGACTATAGAGGAGAAAAAAAAGAAAGCCCTATAAACCAACACACGGGATGCACGATCAAACTTTTCAAAAAGCAAATTGGCCAGTAATTCTGATTCGACATAAAGTGACAAAGCTACTGTTATTTTTCACCGTTTGCTGCCATATACTTCAGTGTCTCCAGCCAACTTGTAGACGGATCTTCTAGATCCAAGCCACGAGGGTGTGGAGGATCCACATTCTTATAATATTTATATTATAAACGATAGGAACGGTGATAACAATATTAAAAATAGTAGTATAATTCTCGACGGTGGTCGGGGGGATACGCTTAAAAGCATGATCTGAGCCTACAATGTCACTCAACAAGATGAAAAATTAGCAAGTTTGGAGAGAAAGTCTCACGTTTTCCAACCGGGAAATAGAGCTTGAGGGAGTTTTATTGAAGGAAATGACAACGGAATATCCAGCAAGTGTGGTTCAACTTCGAGTCAGCTGGGGCAGCAGTAAGGTACCGGTCAGATGTCGGGAAAACACAATATTCACAAGGACGATGCAAGAAAATGGTCAGTGGCGCTTCTTTAAGTCCACCTAAAAAGGCCATCAATGATTGAGCAGGGAGACAGACAAAAAAGTCACGAAAAAGCGTGAAGAAATACTAATTTCCATAGGCCTATGAGTATGTGGAGGAACGGTTCCCCCAGAAAAGTTGAGACAATTTCCATGGAAAGTATCAGATATAATCTAACGCATGTAATTCGCAACTGGTGAAAAAAGGATGGAGTTCCAAAGAAGAATAATCGGCAGGCGGAATACCGTGTTGGAAAGGAACAGAATAAAGCACAGAGAGGAGTTGAAACCTTTGCAACAGGCCAAGTTATGCCGACAAAATGGCGAATTTATTATTTTTTGGTATTTCTGTGGTATTTTTGTTTGTGATGAGCATTATAGGCGAGGGCTGGCTCCTCACTGTATTTGGTCCTTCATCATGGGAAGGAGGAGGGCCTCACTTACTTTGAACCATTTGCCATGTAATTAGGGGCCCTTGCTCGAGGGTATAGGTTGCTTCGGCACTGGGACAGTCTTGAGGTAAGAAGTTGCTAGTAAGCCTCAGACGGTCATACACAACTTTAGTACTCCAGATATCAGGCAAGAGCAACAAGCCTAAATTTCTGAGGCCTTCCAAAAGACTGTGAAGGCAGGTGGAATCAATGGGGGCGGTTTGTATTGAATCAGTGTCTTTAGCGTTTAGGAGCGACTCCTTATGCGATACTAGCTTAAGGAGCTGAGGGTTCCATCTTTTACAGGCAGAGCGGTCAAAAATGTGTTTTTCAACTGGGGGAAACCAGTTGACCTTACAGCAGGCAGACAAACCAAGCCTGTCCTGCGGTAATGAGAGACATACGAGCTGCTCACAGCTAAGTGCTAATTATCTATTTTTGTCTGCTGTAATTTTTGTTCATGAATTCACATATTCAAACTCAGTCTCCTCCAGGCTGCCAGGCGGATATATCAGGACTTTGTGTGGGTAAAACCCGGTGCCAGGTAGTACCTGCGGCAGCCCGCCATGGGCTCGGTTGTACAAGGGCAGAGAAGGGGACACGCTATCCACGCGATGTATAAAGGCCAAGCAACAAGATGACCGGGGGATTCTAAGAATGAAAAAAGGGCGGATTGCGGGCCGGAGGATGTTCCAGCTGAGGGTTAGCCTGAGCTAAATAACAGGTAGGAGTATGGAGTTGGAAATGAAGCGCAATGGCTTTAGGGGCATGCGAATTCGTAGGTATTTTGACTAAGTGTTCGTAAGGACTAACTGCGCTTGCACCGTTAGGCCGGGTTATTGAATACCAGTGCTTCAGTGCACCAAGTATTTTCGTCTTTCTTGGTTTATAAGGCAGTGGAAGAGCATCGGGTCCGCTGGGTTTGAGGGCTACTCGGGGAAGCGGCCGGGAAGCACTGGGAACCAAATTTGCAGGTTTCTTTTTGGGCCTAAGGGACATATGGCAAATCCTACCCCCAGGGTATTTACGGAACTAACGGTGCAGGTTGGTGTTTGGTCTTGGGGTACTGAAGAATGCTGTTAGACAGTGCTGTAATTTGGAGAGAAGGTTGGGTGCCAGGGCACAGGGGGCCGCTTTCTTACGAAAGGGAGAAAAAAATTGCTATGTATGAGCGAGATGTACGAGCTGTTATTCCCACATTTTTATATATATACTCACATATACATTCATATTTGCATATAAATACACATACATTTATATATATTTAACGCTGGGACGAAATATGTTTGTCGTCTGACGTACTGACTTGCAGTCCTTACCACTGGGCTAGGAGTCGGGGCCACCTTAGTTCTGTGGCTGATGTCAACATACATACCAGGCTTCCATGGAAGGGCGTGGGTTGGATGAAGTTTAAAGCTGGAGGTGGATAAGCAAATATGGGATCCAGTTAGCTATCACCCCGGTCAGTCTCGGGCATAAAAAAGCACGGCAAACGGACGAGGGCTGTGTGGGGCTTCCCCTTTCGCGGGGTCAGGTCTGAGCTGATGGTAGGCGAGCCCATGACTGAAGGTCTCCCATTTCGTCTACAGCCCGAAGTTAGTGGCGCTTGGAGATCAGGCTGATCCCAGTAGATCTCTTTTGCTTATTTCCCACTTTTTTCCTTTTATCCAGCAGAGAGGTAGTGGAGCCCTTATAGGAAGTTCCCACGGCGTCTCCTCCCGACCGTAATTTCCAGCTCTTTTTAGGGGTTTCCCTAGAATGGGCTAGAAAACTACAGAGAATGGCTAAGCAAACACACAAGGAAGAACCACGAGTGTTGTAACACATATGCTTGTATATACGTATCGGTCTTGTACAGGGCCTGACCGTACTTAAGACCACCAGAGGCCATTCTGATATGGCTGAGGTTGGCTTCACTGACGGGATATGTTAGGGCAGATAAGGAGAAAGGATAGCAGTCGAAGTTAGGCGATAGACCCAGAAGTCTTGGTGACATCGACTAGCAGTCATGTCAGGAAGCGTATGGTTTGGAATGTGAGGCCAAAAAGTAGCCACTGGAAGTTAGGCTTATGAGATGAGAAATCTTAGAGCGGGATAGTCAAGGAAGGCAAACTACTGATGGGCGAGAAAGCCAAGGGAAGTGGAAGCAATAGTAAATAATTGAATAATCGAAGAATCAAGAAGAAATGTAATGGTCGGCGGAACCAACCGTTCTATTTTCCAGAACCACCGGTTTATTTGATGTTAAGGTGAAACTTCAAGGGCTAAAAGCCTTGGGCTTAAGTAAAAATTGCTTAATACGGCTGTCATAGTACTATGTAAGGAGGCAAGCTGTACCCGTAAGTACATAGCTGTCAAGACTGCATGGTGGATTAGATAAAGCGGCGCCACGTGGGGTCTAGATGTCCGTAGGTCTACGGCAGTGCTGTTTAGAGTTCTGGAGAACCGGCAGGAACTGAACTATTTACAGTTATAAACGGCCGCAAACTGTATCCTACAGCAGAATACGTGAAAAATAGCCAGCTGAGCTTCTGTCATTAGTCAAGAAATAGTAATTCTATGACATGGTGCTATGATCCTGGTAATAGCATTCTTTTCCGGAGACCAGCTTGAAGAATAGGAGAAAAAAGTAGGGGAGGCGGAAGCTGGGGTTCCAGAGTTCGATGCCGTTTTCTTGGGCTCGATCTTCAGATATGCTGGTGTTAATCAGGGGCAGCTTTCTACAGAGCTTTGAGTGCTTGATAAGAATAAGATTGGATCTTATTGGAAGCCTCGACTGTAAAATGATTGAACTGAGGTCTCCGTGGCACAAAAGATGAGATTAGGTTAGGAAAAGCTATAGATTTGAGAAGGGCAAACGCAGCACGATGGAGAAGTTTTTACAGAAAACATTGGTTAAATTTAACATTTCTGGGTCAGAATAGGTCGCGTTTCAGTAGAGCGCGTTGCTCTTTATAGCTCACTAGATAAGAGTATTCCAGGAGCTTCTCCTCAGAATTTAGCTGAACTTTCTCAAGAAGTATACTACCTGGTTCACACATTTCGGAGTAGTGAATAGGGCGGTACTCGAAGCGGGCCTTGCATGGTATTGTTAAGTATTGAAACTATGTTTAGCTTCAAATGATCAGAGGACAGGGCCTATCGTCCGTCCGGCCCTGGCCGTCTGAAATTAGACATGTGGCGAGGATCGCAGACGTTGGTTTGTCGAAGCCCAAGATCCCTCACTGATGAGCTTGAGGCGATGGGCACTTGATTCGGTGAGAGGGTTTCGGGAGGGACTTGTCGCCAATAGGTTGCGTAGAAGCTTTTAGGAACCGAGAGGCACATCGGCCATGAAGTGCGCCCTTGATGAAATTTTTAATGTCATAATCTATATCAGACAGAGCTATGCTCAAATCTTAATGGTTGAACTCAAACGATTTTGATGTCGTCGGCGGAGAGGAGTGGAATGCCGTGCTGCGCAACAGGAAAAAAGTCGTCAATATAAAGTAAGAAAAATAACGGATGAATTACACTTCCTTATATAGCTTCACCGATGGCAGACACCGGCTGCTATAGGTGACCATTAGCACATACTACCTGGGTTCGGTCCGACAAGTAAATAGTGATCCACAATGAGAGCCTGCCATGGCAAAAGTACACCCGGAATTTCAATAGCGGCCGGGGGCACGAAATTCGGTTGAATGCCTTGGTCTTATCTAGGTAAATGGCAAACTTAGATTTGCCGTTGTCAGCTGCAGTGGCCAGTAGGTTGAAGAAGTCAAATTGGCAGGCCGTACAAGGAAGAAATCTCAGGAATCCACTTTGATCGTTGCGAAAGAGGTCGTGGGAGGGAAGAAAATCGGACTTCGGCTGTCTATTCAAGCTTTCCGCTATTCTCGCTGCCTGATGGGTGTGGTTATTAGGCCGATAGTTTGAAGGGTCTTCAACTGGACCTCTTTGTGCATGAGGTTATTGGTTGGAGTTTTCCTTTGGGGCGGGAAAATATCATGTTCAAAGGACAAGTTATAAAGATTCGAAAGAATGGCAGCAACATCACCTGCACCAAGATGGAGGAGCGGTAGGGGGATGCCGTCATAGCCAGAGAGGAAGCAGAATCTAACCCGCAGCAGTAGATGGATCACTTTGTTCGAAAAAAATTTAAAGTCAGGGAGAACCTGGTCGATGTGAGGTGTACGCGGTCTAAGTTGAGGTGGCGTCTGGAGTCATGGGTTCTCAGCAAAAGGTATGTAGCGCCTCAGCTTTTCCGCCGGAAAGTGAATTTGCCCATTGTTTCCCAAAACGGAATATGGTATTGCTAAAGACTCTGCCTGATTTCTGCGCCTTATTGGTTGGGCCAATCTGTGAGATCTGCCGAGGGAATTCGATGCCGAAAGCTCCTGCTTCTTCAGCGGTTCATTAGTCCGAGAACTGGTTATACAAAGAGAGAGGGAGTGGAGTTTTAACAGTATTGAGAAATCTCTGGTTTTGTTGTGGATCTTCATTGTAGCATGTTTATTTTGCAGCTTTGTACGGCAGTAGCTGTGGGCTTAGGAGCGGATGGTTCCGACGTTCATGATTGCTGACAAACTGCTATGTAGCCTATCACAGAGTAGGTCAGTAGCAAGCTGAGGGCCGTGCTGCTGGGAGTAGTCTTCCCAGTTGGGGGAGCCGAGCATGGACTCGAGGGTTATCCAGTTGATGATGTGTGAGGACTGTTAAGGCGTGCTACATATGGGGCCTACGTGCCTGGCTGTATGACAGTAAGATACCATTTTATGGCCACGGCCTTGGAATAGATCAAGAGTGGTAGTTACCACACCTATAGGCCGGTGTTGAATGCCAGGACAAGCATGCTCTTTCCACTGGTTAGTGTCATTACTTGCTAGACCCAGCGCCCGGCGAGTATGCTTGAAACGGATTTCGTGAAGCATTGGAGTGAAGACATGGTGTCCCAGCAGATACCGGAAGTACTGAAATCGCCAGCAGTGGGCTTCGGCGAGGAGGGTAGTAGTGCGGAGTGGTCAAAAGAGTTGACCACGTGGGAGAGGTCCGTGATGTTTGAACTAGGAGGTCAATAAACCCATCCATTATTGGGTGAAGATTTGGCAAGAAACAAGGTTACTCATATTGAGTCCTGAATTGCTTCCTATGTTAGATCAAAGTGCAGAAAGATGGGTAAGTTCTTTTTATTGTGGATTAGACAGCCTCCTCCGCGGTGACGAAGATTTCTTATGAAAGTCTGGCAACCAGCGGTCGAAACTTGGTCGGATAGGACAGAGTCATTCAGCCAGTTTTCGACTATGACAGTGATGTCGAAGTCGGATGAGAGTAAGTTATTATTAAGGGTGAGGGTTTTATTCAACAGTGGGCAAGCATCGATGAGGAGCAGGGTAAGTGCAGCTGCAACTTCGCGGTTTGGGTTAAGATAACCATCGACTGGTGTTGGTGGCTAGCACTGCCAAGGTGTTAAACTGTGCTAAATGGACACAATTTCAGTTTTCGTGCTTAGCGGCTATGGAGTCTAAATCGGGGTTAGAAGTGGGGAGCCGGTTGTGTGGAGTAAGGGTTGTTGGTAGCAGTCAAAGCTGGGTTAGGGGGTGATGACAAGAAAAAAGTGGTCGTTCTTGGAAGTGTGACTTCCGGAGTGAGTGGAGTAACTAGGTATGAGGCTGAAAGTTGCTGTAACGGGTGATGGCAGGTGAGATGGTCAAAGGTAGTGATGAGTGGGTTCAACTGGATACATAATGATCGAGTAATTACCGCTGGACCAGGACCGACGAAATAACTGCTATTGATTGGGCTGGCAAATCCTGCTTTCGAGAAAATCGTAGAGTCCGACAATTGAGGCCATTGGTAATTATCAAATGGGTGTTGTTTAATTGTATCATTGCAAGAGAGAGAAGACTGTTACGGGGTTTGGCAGGGAGTGCTGGCTCTGAGCCAGGTGGCTGGGAGACACTTTTGGCATAATTGAGAGGTATGGTATATTTTGGTCCCGACGTATGATGATGCTTTACTAGGAGGTCTTTTTCGCCTGTATTGCGAAGTGGAGTTGGGAAAACCTCGTCGATTAGTAGAAGTACCATGCTAATACAAGGGGGCTGAGTTGGAGGCTTTGGGGTGATACAGGATTGTGTCCCTCTCATCTATAAGTATGAACTATTTCAGGTATACCCGTAGTCTTCGGTGGAAGTTCCAAGTGGGGTTCAGGGAAGGCTTATGGAGGGAATGGTGGTAGAAGCGAAGGTACCCAAAAGTTGTGAGGGAAGCAGGATACTTTTAGCTTGGTGGGTCACCTGGCTGTATGGTAGATCATGGTTTTTATGAAAAATTTGTTTCCGCAAGAAGGTGGGACATGAGTTAGGGTGGGGCGGAATGTTGGCAACAGAATTTCTCGGAGTCTTTATCGCCGCTGAGAGAGTGGGCAGTAGGTTGGCATAGGCGACGACAAGCCTGAATGAGCGGGACTTTGGTGGCTTTGGGCTAACGGTGGGCAGTGCTTGGATATCGTTGCCAATTTTACCAGTGGAGTATAGTGGCCAAGGGCAGGGACGTTTACCAAGAGGGGGTGCTAGAGAAGGGGTGGTTGTCAGGTTCAGTCCAAAGGGAGTACCGCGGGCAACTGAGGACGTCTGGGTTGTGGGTTGCCTAACAGGCAGCAAGGCGGCAGGGTGACCGGCACTTCAGTCACAGGTAGCCTCGGTGGAGTTTAAATACGTTTTTCTGATCAAAACACCCCAATTTGGAGTTTTATCTGGTAATATTCTGGTTCTTTTAAATGGAATGGCTTAAGCATTGATTTTTCAACTGCTCATGAATTTCCTAGCAATTACTCCTTCGATGAACTGGAGCTTCGAAGGACCGCCATTGGGCTGTGGCCTTTTGCGTAGCCGAGTACAGTAGCGTCCGTGGTGTGCCAGGCTGCAAGCCTCAAGTATAGCAAGTTTGGTTTACGGCACGGGAAGTTGGTCAAGAATGTTAGAAACTGAAGAGTTCTTAGCGTTAGCTATAGTCCTGAGATCTTCGGTCGCAACTAAGTCCAAGGATCAGCCTGTCATGGCTGGGCTTTGGCAGTTCGCTAAAGGAGCGGGTTCCAGCATGCAAGATATCGGGGATTCCTTCATTAGAATATCATCGAACGGCTGGATCTAGTTGAGCAAATCCACCCCTTTTTGATAAACCTCATTGATCTTCCAGTTGACCCTATCGTAAACGTCAACGAGAGCTACTGAGCACAGGTCGGCAGCAGAATGTGGTTGATTGTTCCTGGTTTTCCTGCACCTGGAAGTAAGAGTTGCCTGAGTCGTGGCCGGAAACTAAGCAATTTTATGGAGGGTCTTCGGAGCTTTCGTATGTAGTTTCGAAGGTAATGTGACAAATGCGGAGAGGTGGTGGTTTAGTAGGGTAAACTTTCCACGAGGATGAAACCACGTGGGAGGTTTTAGATATTTTTTCTGAATCTTTCCAGTTAAACACCAGGCTGTGGTGCGCGCTGTAAACCTGAAAACCACATGTAATCTAAAAAGCATAGGTTAACTGTGTGGTGCAACCCCTAAGTCCGCCGAACATTTTCTCATTCCTTGTCGCTACGTCATCTGTTGACCCCCACATGGTTTCTTCCGCCCCTAGAAGGAAAGATGAATAAGGCACAACGTGATAGACTTGTGTTTGACATATGTTACACGTACCCAAACCAATGAAGTCTAATATTCTGGATAGTCTCATAAAATATTCTCTGAACTAACACCGCATACTCGTATTCCGACCACAGAATTGCTCACTTGGTCACCCAATCCAATTGTGGAGGCACTAAGCTCACGTGGATGGTCAAAACCTTAAGAAGGTGAACATCTTTCTCATGCGGACCCCAACTCTGGCAACTAAACTCCATTCAATTAAGGTCACGAGGCATAGATTTCCTGCCAATTTTGTCCAGGTTGTCGCACTGTGAGCTATTCGGGCCACTGTGATCCGCGACAAAGGAGAGGAAGGAGCACTCTCCGGAGACCCAGCGGAGACAGACGGTAGGGAGCTCTCTCCACCGATGTGACCCAATCTGAGTACCCTGAAGTGTCATTCCCTAGGTGGGTTAAGCTGAACAACTCTCTAGCTAGAGTAAGGAGGATGTGAGTGTGAAAGTTAGAGGTGGTGAAACGTGTGAGAAAGCAATGGAAGAAGTGTAGTAGTCTTCTGAAAGTGGGGGAGGTAATGACGAAATTTGAAGACGGAAATGCGAGAGTGGAAAACGAGCCCAGGCGAAGTGCTGACTCAGAGAACACAGTAGTAACAACGATTTTGAGGACAAAGGTGAAAAATAAAGAGAGGCATTGCGGTTTCCTGTCTGCCGCTTCCGGCTGATTCGCTGTCCTGGCAGCGGTCCAGCCGGTGCTTAAACACCACAACCGTTTCAGCGGCTATTACTTGGGAGCCTGTTCCAGCCACCTACATCTTTAACGGCAAAGGACTTTCTTCTTAAACGGCTTACAGCTGTTTCCTTATTCAACTGAAGTGGTCACCCTCTAGTGGCCGTACCACCTCTGAAGGTCAGCAGCGATGTGGTCAACCCCTGGAGTTCACTACACCATCTGTGGACCTTAAACGCTTATTTTAAGTTGCATTCAGGCCTGCTACGCCCGAGCTAAAACGGGTTCCATGCCTGGGGTTTCTCCTAGTAGGCGACTCCTGTTTGGGAGGCTTGACATCCTTTACCGAGGAGAGCCGCCGCCCCTGGACACAGCGCTTCCACTGCGGCCGAACAAAAGTTTCATAATACGACGGCGCAACCCAAGATTTTCCGAACACCACGGTAGCCTTAGGTTGGTAAGTTTCCCCGGGTCATTTTGGTCGGTCGCTCGGAGCCACTCTTCAGGTCAGAAATTGTCCGATATGATTACCGCAAGGTCCCTGGCTTTCGCCACTTTCGTGAGTTCACGGCGCTCGCCTGCCTCCCTAAGACCGCAAGTCTGTTGGGTGTCCTTGCCATCTGATAAGTAGATCCACTTGTTGGCAATTAGCTGCTAGTCCCGGGCCACTGAGTAATGATGCAACATGCTCAGATCCCACCGCAGAAAGTCTGTCGCTACGGGGCCAACTAAAGCTGCGTCCTCTGCAAAGGAAAATTGTAGGTTTTTCTGGTCTATGAACAAACCGTTTGTAGATAGGATGAACAATGTAGGTCCAAGGATGGAGCGCTGAAGTACACCGCTCCGCAGACACTCCTCCTAAGGCATGCTGTCTTGTGCCTTGACATAAGAAGTCCCACCCACGGTAGACCTGTAAATCCACACTACAGTTTCCGGAGACCGATCGAAAGCACTTAGTTCCATAAGCAACAGACGGTTGTTGACGGGCTCGGTTTCCTTCTGGAGGTCGAAGCAGCAGACTTCCAGTTTATCGCGCTGGTCCAACATTCAAGTAACACCGTCCATGAAATGGATTGGGCTTTGCCGGCAGGATATCTATCGAGCAGAACCATGCTGGTTTGTTGCGCTTAACTCAAGTGCCGTCACGTGGTTAACAATCCTATCTTGCAAAGTCCGCCCCATTACCTTAAGCGGTACAGCAGTCAAGCAAGCTTGGGGTGTAGTTGGGACCGGTTTCTCGACCCCCGGCCCTGTGGATCGGGATGATCGTGGGTTGAGCTAATCCTTCGGCAAGCAACCTACGTTGAGGGATGCTATGAACAGCTTGGTTAGCAGCTGGGCCAAAAGCATCATTAGCAGATGGACGAGTGCCCGATGGCAACCTTCGGGAAGAGCTGCCCTAGTTTTTACTGATCCACTCAGAAAATGGCGAACCTCACAAGCTGTGATAGCTTTCCCTTGCATTTCGGGGGTAGCCTTGGTGGCTAGTCCTGAAAGGCCTGCGGTCCGCTTGTCTTGTCCATGCACCTGCTGGGAGCAGTGCCCGAGGGACTTGGCCTTCTCAAGATTGTTGGCCGCTGATCTACACTGAGAATCTTTTACCTTTCCAAGGCCACTCCTGGAGTCACCCTGGGCTGCAGGTAATTCTGAAACCTCTTTGGATTTGATTTGGCAGTTTTGGCAAAATGCCCCACGATGTGGCTGGACTGCATTATTGTGCAATACATAATAGAGGGCCTAAGTCGGCTGTGGCAAGATGTTGGACTTTCTCTAGGCAGGCAGCGTCCTTTTTGTAGAAGGGTGACCAAGCCTGCACGCTACCTTCTAAGTGAGGTCGTACTATAGCCATGTAAATAGGTACAAATATTTTCGGATGCCGTTAAGACAGTGCTGATCGCAGCCTGAAGAGCTCCTTACGAGCCTTTTGTACAGCAGCTTTGCACTACTCCGACGATTTAAAGTCAGGGCTTATGATGATCCCAGGGTCTTCAACCCTACTGAGTGCTTTCATGGTGAACAGCTTCTGGTCATGAGCGACAGTTAAGCTTTCTGTTGCCCTTGACAACAAATGGTGTTTTTTGGCTTTCAGGGTTATGTCCCGTTTGCATGCCCGGTCCGGGACGGTTCCTTTATCCTTACCTGAATCCACCCTGCCCTCAGACCCAAAAACTTTCACGTCATCAGCAGAAGTAAAGCTAGGAGATTGATGGACTGATGCCAGATCGGTAATATACAACAAGAATGGGATCAGGCCTGGGGTGGATCTCCGAGTTATACCACTGATGATATTCACCAAACTGGAGCACCTGTCTCCTACTTTGACGTAAAACTTTCTGCAGGAGGAAAAGCCAGCCAGCCACCTATATACTGACCCACCAGTACCGAAAATGTTCATCTTGCATAACAAAAGACGATGATTAACGGAGTAAAACACCTGGCTAAAGTCGAGGTAGCATACCTCAACCGGTTTACCTTCATCCAGTCGTCCAGTTACCTCATCTTAGAAACACCAGAGGTCGGTCAGACAAGATCTGTTTTTGGGAATCCATGCCGAGCCGGACTTAACGTGGATTGCTCCAATGAGAGCTGACAGATGTGGCACGGCTGATCTCATGGTCGGCTTCAAGAGCGTTGTGGTAACCTAGGTATACCGGTGGTAGCAAATCTTAACCATCTGTTATTTTCTAGAGCCAAGGCCACTTTGAGTTGCTGATCAAAACGTTCTACCATTTTACCTTCTAACTGGTGGCAGGCTGTGGTACGATATGGCATTGGAAGCAGGAACTGTCCATGCGGCAACCCCGTGATTCATGTTTTGCCGAACATGGAGTCGCCGATGATTTCAATGGAGGCTTTTATATGTCGACGGAACAACCCGCTTGGGATTTCAAAACCCTGTCACCCCAAAGCCGACGGCACAACCGGCCAACACCAAGAGAGAAACGACATTGGAAGCACGGAAGTGATGGCTGCGAGCGGATGCTTATAAAAGAAGGAAAACGAAGGAAAGGATCAAGGAATACAGATCAGAGTGAATCTAACAATCTGATTATCGCAGGTGATGCATGTGGTGGCGGTCGAAAATGGCGAAGCTTTTATAACTGCACGCCCATTATGCAGCAAGAAAACTGTTATGAAAATGGCTGGGGAAAGCATGGCGAATGGAAGTACAGGGTTGTAACAGGAGTGTAAAATAACAGTGGAGGAGGGTAACCTGGAGGTGAGAGGAACTGTGGTGCAAAGATGCAAAGTCGTAACAGCGAATAACGTGGGGAATGAATGAAAAAGTGGAGGATCAAAAAGAATAGGTAACCGTAGATCACACGGTTTGGAACCATACGTAAAACTAGCGACGTAACGATAACTTTACTTTAGTTGGGAAGCAAAAAACAGCGTAGCCTGAAAAGCCTACTGAAGATGCCTGTGGTCAGCAATATACAGAGCAGGTGAGAATACTGGCCGAAGAAAACCAGGAAAGAGACGACCAATCAGATCGCTTTATTGCAGATGAAACAGGACAAAGACCGGGAAGAAAAAGCATAAAGGTACTCTGACAGGAAAACCTGCCATGGAACAAAAAGCCCGGGGAATATATGTGCTTTGGAGTTGGGAAAATGGAACTAGAAGGGTGCTTGATTGCAGGCAATGGTACAGTTGAAATGAGCCAGAACTTGCTAATCGGGACACTGTCTCAGAAGAAGGTCCATGAAAGAATTGCGTAGTCAGACATGAAGAAGATGGCGGTGGCCTAAAGGTAATAAATGTGGTCGTAAAACATGCAAAGTTTGGAACTGCGAGTTCCTATATGGTGACTGGTCATGCTTACGGATGTCTCTGTTGGGTGGTGGTGAGAGGTATAAGACGAAAGGGGAGGAAGGATATGGCAAAACGGTAGCTAGTTAGCACGTGATCAGTGAGCTTCATAAGCTTACGGGGGTACAGGGTGAGTAGAGATCGGGAGCAGAGAAGGACGAAGTGGGTGAAAACCGAAATATTTCTTCATGGGCAGAGTAGAATGGATAGGGCGAGAATGACATGACGCGGTGAGGAGCATGATGGTAAAAGAAGATGGGAACAAAACAGGTTGGGTACGTGTGCACAATGGGGTAGAACGACTTGGAAGGGAAGTGGTAAGAGTGCCGACAAGAACGATAGATGAGCCAGCCGTGGCAGGTGAATAATAGAGGAAGCTTGCGACCCGCGATAGACAGAGGTGGATGCGGCAGGGCGGGGAGAGTTAGAGCTTGCAATCCTCAATTGGCGCCAATGGGTGGGACTGACCTTGCGCTGGGCACCCAAACTGGGAAACGCTTCGCAAAGTGAGCGCGGGAGGTGTGATCCACCAGCCTAATTGCGCCCGTACGTCGCTGCAGACGGCTCGCACGCCCGATGTGGGCAGGCCAAAAAGAGGGATCTGACAGCACCCCGCGCCGTTGGGATTGGCATGAGTGTTCATGGTCGCATAGAGGGCTGAAACACCACGATAGGCGTGCACAATCCAGGATCGATTGGTCTGGCTGTGATAACTTGGACAACAGAGCCAACAGGGACAGCGAGTGGTAGACGGCCATGCGTATTTACTTAGGTGCACCAGCCGGGAGGATATTCAGTATAGTGCTCCAGGTGGTTGATCGGAATTGAGGATCACCGGAGAGGGAAATGAGATAGAGAATTTCAGTCTCATGCGGCTCACCTGAGGACCAAGGAATAACAGAAAGAGGAGGACAAGTGAGGCATGGGCTCACCGATGCTGAGTATCTCTAAGACAATTTGAGGTCATGAAATGTAGGACTAAGAAAGAAAACGGATAAATAAGAGCTAAAAGATTCAGTAAGCAGATCATTACTTTGTCCTAAAGTAGTCATTCAGTGGAAGAGAAAAATAAGTTCTGCATAAAATTACGAAACAAACTTAGCTGAGGGATAGGGTGGGGCACCGTTGGTGACGTTCAATTAGTGAGCCACTTCAAAAGGGAGAAATGGGACTAAATCTTCCAGGTAAAATAGCTGAGGTGTCGATGGAAGTGTATCTGTTGGGACCTGATGTGAAAAAAGCATTGTAAGCAAAAGGTCATCAAGGAGCTTCGTGCCAGTGCACATTCTGTTGTTATACGGTGGGAGACAGAGAAGAGAATGAAACGACGAAGGAGGGAGACGCGAATGGGTCGGTAGTTGGATGAGAATTAGTGCAAAAATACCAGAGTGATGAAAGAGGGTACTACAAAAGGTGGCGGGATAGGTAGGCCCCAGTGGGGGTCGGTTGGTAAACGGACTTAGGCAAAGCCGGGTATATGGCACGCCGGGCTAAGAAGGGAGATGGTGAACTTCGAATAACTATAAGCCATTAGATTCAGTATATATATATGCGTAAATTTATCTCCCCAATCTCCCTCTATTTCTTCCTACCCCTCTTTCCTTGCCTATGTCTAAATTTTTCATGAACTTTTCTGTCAGCTTTGTCCCTTGTAAAAATTTTGATCATGCGTAAGGTAAGCTTTGAGCTTCTTCGAAATAGACTATTATTATTATATATCGGACCAATACGCAGTTTTCGATGCAGTTCCAACAGCCTCGTAGGGGTTGGTTTCAGGGCCCCAGACTTTATATCACTAGATAATGGTAATCAACCGCGGAGTAGATAGGGCATATTGACAACGTGTGAGAAACTTTAGGGTGGCCTTCCTACAAATGTGGACGCATCTGGAAGGACTTATTTCAAAATAAAGTTGGCGTGATTCGATAAGTCGATCTGGAAAAGCAGTAAGTGGACGCAGTCTTGTTTTAAACAGGTCGACGGGTAAGTCTAAAGAAGAACGGTCAAACAGCGCATTCACAGTCCGGAAACGGTCAGCACTTCGAAAGAAAAAGTCAAAAGGTCTTTGAAGACAAGGTGGTTCATATAGGCATAGTGGTGGCTGAAAAGTTGAGGCCTTCTAGTAAGCTTGGCTTTTAGTTTTGATAACTTTTAATAAGGGCTAGGTAGTTGGGATAGAGGCGTATTTACCTGCAGCATGCACAAATGCAAACTTTAACCTGGAAGACCTGGTGTGCAAATGTGGTTTGTTCCAGGTTCTGGAGTACGTGAAGTGAAAGAACTTAAAGGGTAGAACAGTCCTCGCAGAGGGGGTGGTAATAGTATTCTCTCTATTATGGAGGAAATATCCAGTACCTGGGGTGAAGCAAAACTGGTTGGGGGAATAAGGTTGCCTGGTCAATAATTCAAACAGAAAGGCCAGGTTGAGCTCAATTCGAAGGAGCCATAATGGCTCGATGTTGAGATATAACCATCTCTCCCTGTAGTTCAAGTCTGACGACCAACCAATATGCTGCTTTGCGAGTCTTTGAATAAATTCAATAACATTCAAGCCGGAATGTTTTGCATACTAGAGAAGATTAGAGGACAATATTCAAGAAGGTCCTGGTATGTACTTTTTACATGCAAAGAATGCCCTCTCTGAGCTGAAGGATCTAAACAGAGGACCGAGACACGTTTAAGCCCTCTCTTTTGGAAGACAACATGTTCAGAGAAGTTGGATGAGCAAGAATAACTTAAGCCGAGGCCTCTTACTAGGGCCTGGCTGTCAGTTAGTTAACAGCCGATGCATAAGGAACCTGGGGGAACCTGGCCTTGGTAATCAGGGGTAAGCTTGGCAGTGGGGAATTCCATCTCCCAAGTAGAGCACCACTCTTCAAGAGCAGCTAAGTCAGTGTAGATTTCAGAGATGTATAGAGGTTGCCAAACAAAAATGTGTAGACTATCCTGATGTCTTCCGAGAAGGAGTAAGGCGCGCCACTAGGCATTGTCGGAAACATATCATTTATGTTCAGGAAGAATCACAGGGGGTCTGAAACAATGCCCTAAATTACACCACTAGTAACAGGCCCGGGGGCAATAGGTGTGCCCGTTAATATAAACAACCCGTGAACGATGAGATAAACAGAATGTAAACCAAGAAGGTAGTGGATCGATAATGCCGAAATTTTGTGAGTTTGTTAAAAGTTGGGGCTGAGGTACACGATCAAATGCCTTAGATAAGGAACGACAAAAGATTTTCCACATTCAGCTGAGTTAGTGACAAGATTGGGAACGATTATCAGGATCTTTCATTCAGCAGGTACGACGTTATCAATAAGTGGAAGATTGAAGAGGTTAAGCAGCAACAGGGGAGGTCCAGTCCGCCACTGAGAAGAGCAACTGTTGTTAGACCACCAGGGCCTAATGGAGGGGAGGGCTTGCTATTGGATGATAGCTTAATAATACTCCTGGCATCAGAGGGTATGGCTGGACGGATAGAGTCAGCGTTGGGTGAAGGGAAGGGACAATGACAGCAGCCGGAGCGATGGCTGAAGTTAAGAGCTCTCCCAAGATGAGTCTGGACCTGCTCCCTTATAGAGTCTGTAGCCCCTGATCCTTGGTTTGTGGCACGTTAGCAAATATACTCGGCAGCTTGCAAAAGAGCAGAACGCAGGGCTCTAAAGTCGAAAAACTTGTGTACTGCAGGAAAGCACCGGCATGCGGATGGAGTACACAGGCGGAGCAAGTGGTGCCACCAAATACGGTAAATGTTCAAATGAACGAATTTGCTAGTCTTTGCAATCGTGTGTCGTATCGGTAGCACCACCCCATATCCATGTTCACTTTCATGAATATATTTCTGCCCGGTTATAATAATAATAACGATAATTATATTGGTTTATTTCGAGAACATCCGAAGCATGCCTAACTGCGTGATCACATAGTACATTTGAGGTCACAAAATGGATCCCTGGATATTCAGTTGGGTATACACAGCGCAAAACCATGTGTAGGTTCCGGTGGTCACATTACTGAATCCCCAGCAAATTTGAATTTAAAGGTCAGGTGGGCACGTTGCCCAGCAGTGAGTGAAAAGTGCTTCGCCGTCGAAGTACGTGGTAAATTGTAGTAGGGACGGAGCAGAACAGCACAGTATTTCGGATAGCGTCGATGTAAAGTTGCAGGGGGAGTACACCGACAGAAAAACCTTCAAAAAGCACCGAATAAAAATTAAAATTCTTGATAATGATGGACATGCACTTGAACCAATCGCTCAAGTGACCCGGAAAATGGCAGAAGTATAATATCAAAAGGATTTGCGCGGTGTGCTGTGAGGAGGGGAATTGCGTAAACAAAACAGAGCCTGATTTACCACACAATTATTACTTACTATTCATTAAGAGTTTGTGGGAGAGACACTCATGAAGGAGTGTATGCAGAAGCCCGAGCCTGGAACTTTGATGGGATGGAGTGACGAAAGTTGACAGGTGGGTGAAATGCGATTCGAATGAAGGGTTCGTTTTAGGTTCACTAGTGAACACAAGTTGACAACAGTGTGGACGGAAGAGTTGATATAAGATGATCTTACGAGGTCGTGAGGGTAGTGTATAAGTGATGATGTCAAAACATGTAGACGATGGCTTAAAGGATATGCTGATAAGAGTATGGCATGGAGCGTATGGGGAACAGCCGGAACGTCAATAACTTGGCGTACGCATAGCTCTTCTCCAGCAAAGTCTTAGAGAATTTGCCTTCGAACTGGTCCTCGGCATAGATATCCAATCGTGGAAGATTGATGGAAAAAAGGAAATAGGTAAAAGGTGGGTGAAATGGTTTTCAGTTATTGGTTTATCGAGGGCGACTCCAAAACTGACCGATGAGGAGTAAAAATTTGCAACGAAGTGGGCATATTAATGGTATATGTGTGTATATGCCTTATTCGAAAGACCGATCACGAACCTCTGTTTCATCCAAAAGAATTGTGAACCCGTAAAGGGTGAAGGCAGTGCAACTGAAGATGAAGAAATGTTCAATACCGATAGAAGGCAGGTAGATTGGTTTATCGTTCAGGTTTCATGGAAGATAGTCAGCAATGGAAAACAAATTGACATCCAGGGCATAAATCGGATGTAAATCAGCAGCCTCGTGAGAGTGATAATTGAAGAATACCGGGTGCGACATCTATACCACAGTTAGACTCAGTAGCAAACTAACATTCACAAGAACAGAAAAAGAAACGGCAACAGAGAAAACAAACCGGACACCACTCGAAAAATACATATCACATTGCCTACAGATGAATTCCACTGTTCATCCCGACTGGGCTGATCAGAGACAGAGCAGAAAAATAGATGACACATGCACTGAGGAACACAAGGACACGAACAGTTACCAGGAAGGCACGAGAAGAACAAGTGGGAACAATCATTACAGTTGGCTGTCCTCAACGCGGAAATCACCGTAGCACCAGATATTCTTCCGTTTGTTTTTGCTCTGGCTTGTGCCTTCAGATAGGTTTGCACCTTAGTGTGAGGCGACTGTCTGATCAGTCGGGGTGATATCGGTTCCACACAAACCAAACCTTCTTCCAATAGGAGTTCCGCCATGTCTTCACCTTGAACTTTTCCCATGTGAGCGGATGATCCTGCGGTCGAACCAGATCCCGGTGGCACAAGCAACACTAATGCGGGAACCGGCTTCAGTGTTTCGTTACAACATGGAATATGTTCGTGTTGAACAGCGAGGAGTACCTCTTTTTCCATCACGTATTTTGCAAAAATACTTTCTGGTATTGTTCGCTACGTTGCTTCCAGAGAAGGCTGAACAAAGGCCAGTCTATATGCATGTGCCTGAGGTGGAACGTTTTTGAAGAGGCCAGGAGGCAGCGGAGCCGTGCGAGCGGGCAAATCCTCCACGTCGATGGATTCCTCATTACCAAAACGATGTACTGAACGGTTACGCTCTTAGCACACGACGCTTTACACGAGCTCGATACCAGCAATTGTCGGCACTGAATGAGGCGGCAAAGATTTCTCCCTTCTGCTGCTGATAGCCAGGCACGACTGGGACTGGTTGAGTTCAAGCCACGGCTAATTTGCATGACTGTAGAGGAATCCGACAAGTGCTGAGAGAAGAACAGTAGACCCTCGCTGCAGATAGGTCGGGAGAAAGCGTTGAATTGTACCGGTTTCCAGTCAGGCTTCGGTGTTTCTTTGCCTGACTCATGGCCATTTATAATTAACAAAGAAAAGTCATCCACATAGCTTTTGGTGACCCTGCCAGGGAGTATGGTATCACTATCAACACTAGGTGTTTCATCAGCATCATTTGCATTTGCTTCTGCCTCCAACTATTTGACGAACTCCTCTGAGGACCACAGGCCTTGTTTAGCGGATTTTGCGGCCTCCTCCGCTCGGACCAACTCCTGATAATATGGTGAGTTTTCCGTAGAAGGAGCTCGGTTTACGGTGACAAATCCGTGCGCAACTAAGAGTACGCTCAAGTTAAATTTAGGTTTCCCTGAAGAAGTGTCGCCACCCTTCTTTTTCCCCCTCCCCGGTTTTTGACCTTCAGTGGTTCGTTTCATTTCGCCGCCGGATGTTTCTAAGAAACACCAGCCAACAAAACAGCCCACGCGATCGATAGTTTCTATAGTTAATTCAACGTTTCGCTGCATGCATAAGTCCTTGGTGAACTGATATCCCTCCTCGCTAAAAGGCATGTCGGGCTCCTGGATTCCGTCAGGTTTTGATCTTCAGCGGCGACGGCACTGTATTCCAGCCAGAAAAAGCGTATTCAAGCAGGTCTCTCTTGGCAGATAGACACGGAGACGGCTAGCGTGGACCACAAATTCCACAATACCCTCCTTTCGGGGGTTGCTTTGAAGAAACGGCAAGAACTGACGGGATTCCACGAGATTACCTGTCAAATGAGCTACACGATGAACTGGAAGCTCGCTTTTGCTATGAAGCCCCAAACCTTTAGTTTGTGCGTCTTCTTCTGCAGCGGGTAATTCTGCATAGAAGCGGCTTCGGTTATCGTTTGCATTTCGATAACGAATGACATTTGCTAAGCCCTTGGAAACCAAGGATTCGGCCAGGTTTGCTGGGCCGCATCGGATGGTTGCACATGCCCGCTCATCGGATGTGGTGGGTAACTTGGGTTGGACGTAATCTATGTGTTTCATATCTGACGAGATCAACCAGAAGTATACAACGCTGGTGTAGTGCTACCGATACAAGGAACGATTACAAAGGACGACAAATTTGTTTATTTGAACAGTTACCGTTTTTGGTGGTGTAACTTGCTCCGCCTGTGCACACCGTCTGCACGCCATTGCGCTCCTCCAATATACACTTTGTCCCGCTCCAGCGTTTTGAGCTCTGTCCTTTTGCTCGCTATTGGGTGTATTCGCTACCGTTCCGCGAACCGAGGACCGGGGGCTTTGGACTCTATACGGGAACAGGTCTCGACTTGACTTGGAAGAATTCTCAACTAGTGAGCCCAAACAACAAGGACACCAAGGACACTCGTAAGTCCCTCAATCATATTTATTTGTTTACACACACTTTTTGCGACATAAACGGTAAATTTCGCTTTCTGCTATCATGTTCCTTTTATATTTTCTTCATATCGATATTATGAATGTTTCAGGGTTTCTTAATTGGCCTTCATATATGGTTTTACTTTTGACATACCATTGCAATTACGGGGTAGCTTTCTGCGGTCCAACGGCGCGCCATTCAGGATTTCTCGATCAGTCTGAAATGGTGAGCGACAGCTTCTACGCATGTTGGTAAATCGTAGAGCTAAATGCTCATTGATACAGTTCATGCCGAACTATTGTTAAACTGAACATTATTTCACTTGTGTATAGATTATATTTTATACGTGCATAGAAGCATTCCTGGAACCACCTAGATATTTCCGTAACCGATTTTGGGGAGCGAAGAGGGCTGTTTGCATGATGTCTTCTGGTGAGTAAAAACGCAAGCCATAAATACGTAAACCCGTTGTCTGGAGAGTAATTTAAGTCATCTTAGTGGTCATGTTCGATTCACCCTTTCCAGAAACATGATAGTGATCGGTGTTATCCATGGTTTAAACGGAAGTTGAAGGCTATAAAACGTTTTTTTACGGAAATCTGGTGGTGGTGACATCTGCTGTAGAACCTATATTTCATGAACTGTACTTCAGTTACTAAAGTCTGGTTCATAATCATGGCAGCGAATCCCGCAACAAGACACGCCGAAGGCCTTCACTACCCAGTTATTGCTCAGAAGTCGCAACGTCAGTGCGGCAATTCTGACCATTCACTTTGGTCCTTACGGGTTCATTATGAATTTTTTCACGCTGAATTATCCACGTTACTCATTTCTAGCATAATTTTTGACAGCTATGTGGGTCCACAAACTTAGTTAATCTGCGAACCACCGATCAACAGCGGCAAAACCACGAGCGAAACCGAACACGGCTGTCAGTTAAGGCCAATCTGCAGAACCTGGTTATATACTAAACACTCGTACATTGAAAAAATTGCAAAACAAAACTGAAGACATCATGCTTAATTTCCGAATATAAAATATAATCACATCCAAAGATCTTCTCCGTTTCGACAATCTCCCCAGCCGTTCGAGTTTTCTATTGATGACCCTCAACTCTGGTTTCGTATGTTAGAGGCAGATTTTGAATCACATAGAATCACAAGCGAGCGAACCCGTTACTTGTGGACTATCGGTTGCCTTCCTCGTGACGTTGCTATCCAGATACGCGACGTAATATTCAGTAACAGTTCTTACACGGTCGTGAAAAACGTGGTAATCTCTTGTCTTTTGCCGTCAAAGTCGTCCAGAGTGAAACGACTGACCCAAGGGACAGAGTTAGGTAGCAACACGCTCTCTGCATTACTGCGAGAATTGCAGCATTTGGCGGGGCAACGTTTAAGGGGGAAAGTCAATAAAGAGTTGTGGGTACAGCGACTATCACCCAATATTCAAGCACTGCTCAAGGTTTCTAGCAACCTTAAGCTCACAGAAGCGGCTAAACCAGCGGACGGTATTATGGAACAGTACCATCCACAAGTTACTGCTGTAACAAACTCGAGCAGCCCCCAGACCACCGCTCCCTCCGTAGGAACACACTCCGAGGACACTCTGATAGCTGCTTTCGAGCGGGCTTTTAGACGTTTTTCCTCTCCTGGTTGCTCTCACTGAAGAAACCATAAATGTTATCACAACTCTGACCGACGTGAATGTCTCAGTAGCCCTTCCCTTGACCGCCTGGTTAACCCATCCCGATCAACCTACTGCCGATACCACAAATGGTTTGGGGAGAAGGCCCGGTGCTGCGAAGCCAGTTGCACCTTCCCAGGTGTCAAACAGGAAAACTAATATCCCGACGAGTCCCGGCGACTAACGCGGTCGGTAGCCACAATAGCAGTCACCCGTTGCATATTCGAGATTTAGTTTCCAACAACGTGTTCCTAATTGACACCGGCGCAGCAGTTAGGGTCATTCCAAAGGAAGCAGGTGATGCAACGAACCTATCATCCAACAACCCCGTGCTGCCAATGATACTCCTATTGCTGCTTACGGCCGTAGGTCACTCACGCTCAACTTAGGACTACGTTGCACCTTCCGCCGGGTGTTCATAGTAGTAGACGTCCCCTATCCCATACTAGGTATCGATTTCCTCGACCATTTCGACCTCATGGTCGATGCACACTGCCGAGAGTTGTCGACCGCCAGGCCTCTCTTTCCGTAACCGGTTCGTATTTCTCCGTGAACCACATCACGCCCCTACACATCGAACTGCAGGCAGGACACCCGTACGCGGACCTACTTCCAGCTTACCCGGCATTGCCAAAACAATCTGGTCCCCTTCCCGCGGTGACCACCAACGTCACCCACCATATGTTAACTAAAGGACCCCTTGAATTTAGCCGACCACGTCGCTTGACACTAGACGAGCTCCGCGTAGTACAGGCTGAGTTCGAACACATGCTAGAATTAGGCATAATACGCCCGTCCAGTAGCCTCTGGGCCTCGCCCCTTCACGTGGTTCCTAAACCCAGTGGCGGCTGGTGCCCCTGCGGTGACTATAGGGCCCTCAACCAGGCTAGTATCCCGGACATGTTCCCATTCCACATATTTAAGATCTTGCTTCTACCCCGTCTGGTTGTTCTGGTTTCAGCCGAATCGACCTCGTTAGAGCCTACCACTAAATCCCGGTAGCTGAGGCTGACACCCCTGAAACCGCTGTCACAACCTCATTCGGACGATTTGAGTTTTTCGCATGCATTTTGGGCTAAGAAATGCAGCCCAAACATTTCAAAGGTTTGTGCATGAAGGAATACGCGGTTTGAAGAATGTCTACGTGTACTTAGTTGATATTTTTGTGGCAATTTCTTCAGAAAAAGAGCATATGGCACATCTGCATGCTCCTTCTGAGCGCCTTGGTCAACACGGTGTAACCATTAATCCTACCAAACGTGAATTAGGTAGGACAACTGTCACCCTGCTAGGTCACAAAATCTCAGCCTCGAGCATACGGTTCCTGCTTGACAAGGTGGCGGCAATTCGCGGCTATCCTGAGCCTCACTCTTACCGACAATCGCGCAAATTTTCTGGCTTGGTTGCCTTTTTTCGCCGCTTTATCCCACACTGCGCCGAAATAACACAGCCTGTAACAGACCTTTAACGTGGGGTAAGCGGAAAACCATTTTTCTCGACCCAGCGCAGGCAGCGCTTACTTTGATCTAGAAAGTTATCGCCAACACAGCACTCCTTTCACATCCCCATCCTTATGCTCACCCTGCAATAAGGTCTATGCCCATGAACAGTGGGTAGTCGATATTGTGGACGCGTGAGAGTGCCTCTGCTACGGGATTGTGTGCCCTGGAGACGTGCTGAATGTCCGTAGTAAACTGCGAAATATAGTATCAGTGGCGAATATCGCGTGGTGAGTATCGATCAGATGCTGACCGGAGGGCGTACACTAGTGGTTTATGATCTGTGAACACTGTGAACGTTTGGCCCTCGAACGTGTGCCGGAAGTGTCGGATACCAAAACGATTGCCAGTAGTTCTCTGCTGAAAGTACTATGTCAGGATTCTGCAGGCTTGAGACGCTTGAAGAAGAAAGCTACTGGTCGCCATGAATTGTTGACGAATTTTTGCAACATTGCTCCAAAAACCGTGTCCAAAGCATCTGTCCCTAATGCCGTGGGAGCAGAAGGATGGGGATGTGAAAGGAGTGCTGTGTTGGCGATAGCTTTCTAGATCAAAGTAAGCGCTGCCTGCGCTGGGTCGAGAAAAATGGTTTTCCGCTTACCCCACGTTAAAGGTCTGTTACAGGCTGTGTTATTTCGGCGCAGTGTGGGATAAAGCGGCGAAAAAAGGCAACCAAGCCAGAAAATTTGCGCGATTGTCGGTAAGAGTGAGGCTCAGGATAGCCGCGAATTGCCGCCACCTTGTCAAGCAGGAACCGTATGCTCGAGGCTGAGATTTTGTGACCTAGCAGGGTGACAGTTGTCCTACCTAATTCACGTTTGGTAGGATTAATGGTTACACCGTGTTGACCAAGGCGCTCAGAAGGAGCATGCAGATGTGCCATATGCTCTTTTTCTGAAGAAATTGCCACAAAAATATCAACTAAGTACACGTAGACATTCTTCAAACCGCGTATTCCTTCATGCACAAACCTTTGAAATGTTTGGGCTGCATTTCTTAGCCCAAAATGCATGCGAAAAACTCAAATCGTCCGAATGAGGTTGTGACAGCGGTTTCAGGGGTGTCAGCCTCAGCTACCGGGATTTAGTGGTAGGCTCTAACGAGGTCGATTCGGCTGAAACCAGAACAACCAGACGGGGTAGAAGCAAGATCTTAAATATGTGGAATGGGAACCTGTCCGGGATACTAGCCTGGTTGAGGGCCCTATAGTCACCGCAGGGGCACCAGCCGCCACTGGGTTTAGGAACCACGTGAAGGGGCGAGGCCCAGAGGCTACTGGACGGGCGTATTATGCCTAATTCTAGCATGTGTTCGAACTCAGCCTGTACTACGCGGAGCTCGTCTAGTGTCAAGCGACGTGGTCGGCTAAATTCAAGGGGTCCTTTAGTTAACATATGGTGGGTGACGTTGGTGGTCACCGCGGGAAGGGGACCAGATTGTTTTGGCAATGCCGGGTAAGCTGGAAGTAGGTCCGCGTACGGGTGTCCTGCCTGCAGTTCGATGTGTAGGGGCGTGATGTGGTTCACGGAGAAATACGAACCGGTTACGGAAAGAGAGGCCTGGCGGTCGACAACTCTCGGCAGTGTGCATCGACCATGAGGTCGAAATGGTCGAGGAAATCGATACCTAGTATGGGATAGGGGACGTCTACTACTATGAACACCCGGCGGAAGGTGCGACGTAGTCCTAAGTTGAGCGTGAGTGACCTACGGCCGTAAGCAGCAATAGGAGTATCATTGGCAGCACGGGGTTGTTGGATGATAGGTTCGTTGCATCACCTGCTTCCTTTGGAATGACCCTAACTGCTGCGCCGGTGTCAATTAGGAACACGTTGTTGGAAACTAAATCTCGAATATGCAACGGGTGACTGCTATTGTGGCTACCGACCGCGTTAGTCGCCGGGACTCGTCGGGATATTAGTTTTCCTGTTTGACACCTGGGAAGGTGCAACTGGCTTCGCAGCACCGGGCCTTCTCCCCAAACCATTTGTGGTATCGGCAGTAGGTTGATCGGGATGGGTTAACCAGGCGGTCAAGGGAAGGGCTACTGAGACATTCACGTCGGTCAGAGTTGTGATAACATTTATGGTTTCTTCAGTGAGAGCAACCAGGAGAGGAAAAACGTCTAAAAGCCCGCTCGAAAGCAGCTATCAGAGTGTCCTCGGAGTGTGTTCCTACGGAGGGAGCGGTGGTCTGGGGGCTGCTCGAGTTTGTTACAGCAGTAACTTGTGGATGGTACTGTTCCATAATACCGTCCGCTGGTTTAGCCGCTTCTGTGAGCTTAAGGTTGCTAGAAACCTTGAGCAGTGCTTGAATATTGGGTGATAGTCGCTGTACCCACAACTCTTTATTGACTTTCCCCCTTAAACGTTGCCCCGCCAAATGCTGCAATTCTCGCAGTAATGCAGAGAGCGTGTTGCTACCTAACTCTGTCCCTTGGGTCAGTCGTTTCACTCTGGACGACTTTGACGGCAAAAGACAAGAGATTACCACGTTTTTCACGACCGTGTAAGAACTGTTACTGAATATTACGTCGCGTATCTGGATAGCAACGTCACGAGGAAGGCAACCGATAGTCCACAAGTAACGGGTTCGCTCGCTTGTGATTCTATGTGATTCAAAATCTGCCTCTAACATACGAAACCAGAGTTGAGGGTCATCAATAGAAAACTCGAACGGCTGGGGAGATTGTCGAAACGGAGAAGATCTTTGGATGTGATTATATTTTATATTCGGAAATTAAGCATGATGTCTTCAGTTTTGTTTTGCAATTTTTTCAATGTACGAGTGTTTAGTATATAACCAGGTTCTGCAGATTGGCCTTAACTGACAGCCGTGTTCGGTTTCGCTCGTGGTTTTGCCGCTGTTGATCGGTGGTTCGCAGATTAACTAAGTTTGTGGACCCACATAGCTGTCAAAAATTATGCTAGAAATGAGTAACGTGGATAATTCAGCGTGAAAAAATTCATAATGAACCCGTAAGGACCAAAGTGAATGGTCAGAATTGCCGCACTGACGTTGCGACTTCTGAGCAATAACTGGGTAGTGAAGGCCTTCGGCGTGTCTTGTTGCGGGATTCGCTGCCATGATTATGAACCAGACTTTAGTAACTGAAGTACAGTTCATGAAATATAGGTTCTACAGCAGATGTCACCACCACCAGATTTCCGTAAAAAAACGTTTTATAGCCTTCAACTTCCGTTTAAACCATGGATAACACCGATCACTATCATGTTTCTGGAAAGGGTGAATCGAACATGACCACTAAGATGACTTAAATTACTCTCCAGACAACGGGTTTACGTATTTATGGCTTGCGTTTTTACTCACCAGAAGACATCATGCAAACAGCCCTCTTCGCTCCCCAAAATCGGTTACGGAAATATCTAGGTGGTTCCAGGAATGCTTCTATGCACGTATAAAATATAATCTATACACAAGTGAAATAATGTTCAGTTTAACAATAGTTCGGCATGAACTGTATCAATGAGCATTTAGCTCTACGATTTACCAACATGCGTAGAAGCTGTCGCTCACCATTTCAGACTGATCGAGAAATCCTGAATGGCGCGCCGTTGGACCGCAGAAAGCTACCCCGTAATTGCAATGGTATGTCAAAAGTAAAACCATATATGAAGGCCAATTAAGAAACCCTGAAACATTCATAATATCGATATGAAGAAAATATAAAAGGAACATGATAGCAGAAAGCGAAATTTACCGTTTATGTCGCAAAAAGTGTGTGTAAACAAATAAATATGATTGAGGGACTTACGAGTGTCCTTGGTGTCCTTGTTGTTTGGGCTCACTAGTTGAGAATTCTTCCAAGTCAAGTCGAGACCTGTTCCCGTATAGAGTCCAAAGCCCCCGGTCCTCGGTTCGCGGAACGGTAGCGAATACACCCAATAGCGAGCAAAAGGACAGAGCTCAAAACGCTGGAGCGGGACAAAGTGTATATTGGAGGAGCGCAATGGCGTGCAGACGGTGTGCACAGGCGGAGCAAGTTACACCACCAAAAACGGTAACTGTTCAAATAAACAAATTTGTCGTCCTTTGTAATCGTTCCTTGTATCGGTAGCACTACACCAGCGTTGTATACTTCTGGTTGATCTCGTCAGATATGAAACACATAGATTACGTCCAACCCAAGTTACCCACCACATCCGATGAGCGGGCATGTGCAACCATCCGATGCGGCCCAGCAAACCTGGCCGAATCCTTGGTTTCCAAGGGCTTAGCAAATGTCATTCGTTATCGAAATGCAAACGATAACCGAAGCCGCTTCTATGCAGAATTACCCGCTGCAGAAGAAGACGCACAAACTAAAGGTTTGGGGCTTCATAGCAAAAGCGAGCTTCCAGTTCATCGTGTAGCTCATTTGACAGGTAATCTCGTGGAATCCCGTCAGTTCTTGCCGTTTCTTCAAAGCAACCCCCGAAAGGAGGGTATTGTGGAATTTGTGGTCCACGCTAGCCGTCTCCGTGTCTATCTGCCAAGAGAGACCTGCTTGAATACGCTTTTTCTGGCTGGAATACAGTGCCGTCGCCGCTGAAGATCAAAACCTGACGGAATCCAGGAGCCCGACATGCCTTTTAGCGAGGAGGGATATCAGTTCACCAAGGACTTATGCATGCAGCGAAACGTTGAATTAACTATAGAAACTATCGATCGCGTGGGCTGTTTTGTTGGCTGGTGTTTCTTAGAAACATCCGGCGGCGAAATGAAACGAACCACTGAAGGTCAAAAACCGGGGAGGGGGAAAAAGAAGGGTGGCGACACTTCTTCAGGGAAACCTAAATTTAACTTGAGCGTACTCTTAGTTGCGCACGGATTTGTCACCGTAAACCGAGCTCCTTCTACGGAAAACTCACCATATTATCAGGAGTTGGTCCGAGCGGAGGAGGCCGCAAAATCCGCTAAACAAGGCCTGTGGTCCTCAGAGGAGTTCGTCAAATAGTTGGAGGCAGAAGCAAATGCAAATGATGCTGATGAAACACCTAGTGTTGATAGTGATACCATACTCCCTGGCAGGGTCACCAAAAGCTATGTGGATGACTTTTCTTTGTTAATTATAAATGGCCATGAGTCAGGCAAAGAAACACCGAAGCCTGACTGGAAACCGGTACAATTCAACGCTTTCTCCCGACCTATCTGCAGCGAGGGTCTACTGTTCTTCTCTCAGCACTTGTCGGATTCCTCTACAGTCATGCAAATTAGCCGTGGCTTGAACTCAACCAGTCCCAGTCGTGCCTGGCTATCAGCAGCAGAAGGGAGAAATCTTTGCCGCCTCATTCAGTGCCGACAATTGCTGGTATCGAGCTCGTGTAAAGCGTCGTGTGCTAAGAGCGTAACCGTTCAGTACATCGTTTTGGTAATGAGGAATCCATCGACGTGGAGGATTTGCCCGCTCGCACGGCTCCGCTGCCTCCTGGCCTCTTCAAAAACGTTCCACCTCAGGCACATGCATATAGACTGGCCTTTGTTCAGCCTTCTCTGGAAGCAACGTAGCGAACAATACCAGAAAGTATTTTTGCAAAATACGTGATGGAAAAAGAGGTACTCCTCGCTGTTCAACACTGAAGCCGGTTTCCGCATTAGTGTTGCTTGTGCCACCGGGATCTGGTTCGACCGCAGGATCATCCGCTCACATGGGAAAAGTTCAAGGTGAAGACATGGCGGAACTCCTATTGGAAGAAGGTTTGGTTTGTGTGGAACCGATATCACCCCGACTGATCAGACAGTCGCCTCACACTAAGGTGCAAACCTATCTGAAGGCACAAGCCAGAGCAAAAACAAACGGAAGAATATCTGGTGCTACGGTGATTTCCGCGTTGAGGACAGCCAACTGTAATGATTGTTCCCACTTGTTCTTCTCGTGCCTTCCTGGTAACTGTTCGTGTCCTTGTGTTCCTCAGTGCATGTGTCATCTATTTTTCTGCTCTGTCTCTGATCAGCCCAGTCGGGATGAACAGTGGAATTCATCTGTAGGCAATGTGATATGTATTATTTAATATGGCACACCACCCCTGCCAGTGCTTTCGGCTACGAAAGAACAATCAACGCAAATCCTGTCCAGTGTTGTTCAAATTTCTTGAAGAGGAACCCGCTAAACAATTCATTAAGAGCCAATCCACCGTCGCTTTGAGATCCCCGTTCAAGAACATTAAAATTGCTGCCGACAAAACCCCATTACAAAGGGAATTCGCCAGGTCCACCAGCACGCATTCAGCTTCGTCAAAAATTGTCCGCCCTCAACTATCCGCTTCTTCTCAGTCTGACGATGCGCAAAATGCATGCAATATCAATTCGGCTTCATGTTCACCAGAACATCGATCCCATATGTTTGACGTCGATTTAGATATATCCAGTTCAACGTCACCTCACCAGCCAGCGCCTAAGAAACCAAGAAGCATAGAGTTTACCCCGGGCAAGCTGTCCTCTCTTGAGCTGACTAACTCGATTCCACCATTACCTATCACCGAAATATCGGCCACGATCGATGACGATGCGAACCGCTTAACTGGCTTAGCAGCCATACCCAGAAATCCTCAACCCATCAGCGGAGTCACCCCAAATTCTTCTTTGCCATCTCTCCACTCGGCTCCAATAGCCACTCGGCAATCTACGGTGCCTAGGCCATCCCCCAAACCAGCGAAAACATCATTACTAGGTGGACTGCACGCTGTTGACACTACGGTCAATCCTAACTCACTCATCAAGCCACACTCCCAACGGCTAAGGACCCCAAGCGAGGCAACACGGAGTGCAACAATGGACAAGAAAACGTCATTCAAGACCTATCTCCCCAATCCAAACCACCAACCACTAGTTGCACCGTACATTCCACCCAGTATCGCGTTCTCTTCACCTGGTTATCATCCTCATCAGGCTGGTACAACTAACCTCCGGGCCTCTTCAACAACGCCACCATTCATACCAAACGATTACTTTAGTGTTCTACATAACTTCTATCGTAGCCTAAGTAATATTTTCTCACATGAATCTCTTTCCTTTTATCGTTCACATATCTCACCCACCCTGAATCCCTTTTCTACCGCAGGCCACTTACAACAGTACCCACGACCTCCCAGTCTCTACGCCAACCAACACCCGTATATCCCACTTCCATTTCACATTCCCCCTCCAGGTTACAGCCCATCAAATTACTGATGTCAAGAGGGCACCTGTGTTACCGCCCGTATTAAGGCAGGTGCCAAGATACCTGAGGCTGCTACACGTCCTTTTTCTTTCCCACTTAACAGCTACTTAACGCTCCCTCCTCATATTTCTACGCCCCAGCCACCAGTATCTACCAATAGTAAAGCACTCGATAGTGATCTTTCGCGGTGTTGTTCCACGCTAAGTAGACTTACCAACCGCCGACATCCTTCCAATCTAACGAATCTCATCAGTACTAGCCACACCCGGCTTAGCTTAACAACCAAGCTGACCGCCACGCCAGGTGTTTCTACTCAGCTTATTTCACCATCCACATTACCGAATACTCCATCTCAAGAAATAATGATTGCGTCATCCGATCCGCCTTCAGCAAATGCAATTTCGGAATCCTATAAAGATCTTAACGTTAACCTTGACTCCACTAAACAGTTCTCATTGTTTATGCTGAATGCACGCTCAATAGCGAATAAGATGCGAATGCTGCGTATATTACTGCTCACGTCTGATTACGATCTTATTTTAATTACCGAAACCTGGTTGACAGACAACACTCCAAACGAGGATATCGCTATCACCGGATACCAAGCTTTCAGGAAAAATAGACTCACTCAGAGAGGGGGAGGCTGTCTTATATATGTAAGACAAAACATGCGAGCGAAAATATTTCAGCACCCCATACTTGATAACTTGCCGGATTCAGTTTGGCTACAGGTCACTACAGGATGTTCTGACTTCATTGTTAGTTGCATCTACCGCCCCCCGAATACTAGTCAAAACGACTTTCTGCCTATCATAGAGGCGTTAAACGTTGTTGCGGACATACCCGGCCCAAAACTGGTGGCCGGCGACTTTAACGCACCAGGCATACGTTGGTCCACTTTGAAAGCTCCACATCACTTAATACACTTCTTGACCAGCATTCGTTTAGGAGGATGGACTCAACATGTGATGTGCCCAACTAGAGGCAGTAGCATCCTTGATCTCATTTTTACGGTAGGATTATCTCGCGTGCACACATCTATCGTGAACAGCATCCCAGGTTGTGACCACTTGCCGGTAAAATGTGAGTTTTCAGTGCCAGCACGAACCGTTCACAAACCAACCGTTAAAAGACCGTTCCACCAAGCTAGCTGGAATCAATTACCCTCACTTATTCGCTCGCAGAACTGGGATACTTTCTTTTTATCTGATGACTTGCATACCGTGGTGGATCATCTTTACTCCACACTAAATGCATGTCTTGACGTAATCACCCCAACCCAAGGTCTACCTGGACGAGATAAACCAAACAGTTTTTGTCGACTAAAGCAGAAGCTTTCTATGCTACAACGCAAATTCCTTAGGTCGAGAGACTTTTCGTTGTTCTTGCAAATGAACCGTTTATCTAATTCTATGAAATTGATTGAAATGTCCCGCAGTAAAAAACAGGAATTAAGGGCGCTGAGTCACCCCAAGAGGTCCGAAGCTTTATCTAAGCTGATGAAGCTGAGAAACAGCCAGTGCAGTTCTCCTATCTCATCCGTTATATCTAACAACAATTATATAACGAACTCCCAAGAGATCTCCGAGGCATTCAGTGCCTATTTTGCTTCGTCTCTAACGACCGATGACTCCCTATGCCTATATCACGTTGAGCCGCTGACATCTGCACAGTTCTCAGCGGTTACATTTCACCCGAACGACTTAACAGTACAGCTAACTAAAATTAGGAGGTCATACCACCCCGGGCCAGATGCCGTACCACCGGCTACTTTTAGTCTAGGTGGCACTGATATCCCATTCTTGCTATCAAAGGTTTTTAATTTATCTATGAGCAGTAGCGTTTTCCCCTCCCATTGGAAAACATCAGTTATTATCCCAATTCTTAAGAAAGGTTCACGCCAGGACCTAACCAACTATCGACCAGTGAACCACACCCCTATAGTTTCCCGAATTATGGAAAGACTGATAAAAAATAAGCTGACAACTCATTTACTAAACAATAACCTTATTAACACTGGACAGCACGGTTTTCTTCAAAAAAGATCCTGTGCCACCTGTATGTGTGACTTCCTTAACCTAATAACTACGGCCACTAACAGTGGTAAATCAGTGATTGTAATCCTCCTTGACATGACTAAAGCTTTCGATCGAGTATCCCACAATAGGCTCATGGCGAAGATGAAAATCTACGGAATTGTTGACCCGATCCTGAGTTGGTTTTCGTCATATCTAACATCCCGAAAGCAGGTGGTGGACGTTGATGGCAGTTTATCATCACCTCGACCAGTTACTAGTGGAGTTATTCAGGGTAGTGTACTAGGTCCCTTACTTTTTCTTATATATGTCAATGACATTTTCAACGTCATCACACACGGGGCTGCGTTCCTTTTTGCAGATGACATAAAAATTATGTACTCCTTTGAACCTGACGCCTTAGCTTCTACCATTGCTAGCATAACGAGCGATTTACTATCGCTAGACTCATGGAGCAACCAATGGTTGATGAAATTCTCCGCTGTCAAAAGTTGTATCCTTATGTATAAATGTCAGGTTCCCGCGGGAATGTTTAAAATTAATGATCAGTTCATCCCCAACAGTCCGGAAGTAAGGGACTTGGGATTACAATATTCTTCTACATTTAATTTCTCTGAACATTCGGCCGTGCAGGTTGCTAAAGCTAGACGGCTAATTGGTCTGATTAATAGAACCTTCAGTCTTACAGAGAGCAAGCTAAGCATTTTTAAAACTCATGTAAGACCACTTCTGGAATATTGCACTGTCGTCTTTTCTAACATGCGGCAGATTGACAGATTTGCAATTGAGAATGTACAACGTAGATTTACCAAACAACTACTAGGATATTCCTCGCCTTTAAATTATATGGAAAGGTGTGAAATATTGCACCTAGAGCCCCTATGGCTGCGCCGTCTACGAATGAACCTGTCTTTCTTTTGCAATATTGTAAAACGTACATCTTGCAATTCAGCCCCCCAGGTCAAAACTCCCTCCAACTATTCTTTACGACATAGGGACTCTATGGTCCTGATTCCAGTATCCAGGACTGCGATGCGGTCAAACTTCTTTATTGTTAAATATTCTTCCCTCTGGAACAAACTCCCACCTCAACTTAGGTCAATGTCTTCGGCCTCTTTATTATTCAAAAAAGAAATAAATAAACATCTAACTGTCCAAAAACTGATCCGTATGCAGGATCCCTACATGTCTATTACCCGAGCCTACGAACTGGGCCTGGGATACTAACCAAAAGCTTAACAACTTTGTTCAGTACCAACGGATGGTAAGGAGCATTCTGTATTATAGTTAGCAAATAAAAGCAGTCCAACCTATACTCCATGACTGTCAACAGCACACTCCACGTGTTTGTCTAGCCACTTCCTATTTTCAACGCTTCTGACCACGACCCCCTACTGGCCACCGTTACTCCAGTGATTCTTTTTTCATGCTGTCAGATTTTGCCCTAGTCGGTTAGGTTCTTCTTTTTTTATCAGCTGCCGCCAGGTATTAGAGCATTTATAATGCTAGAAAATACATAGCAGCATATATAATGTGGTCCTCAAGGTACCAGTCTCATCCACGCTTCAACTACTTACTCATTGAGACCCTATTTCAACACAAGATTCCAGGCCTCGTTCTGATGAACGAATCGCCACAATCGATGTGGTCTTCCATAAACCATTCGTCGAACTACACATAAGTATTTGCCCCCAGTGTCGCCTATTCTCGCTTCCTTGCTTTTTTGGTAACTCTCACTAAGCCTCACAAGAATTAGTCGCTAGTACCGGTCTTCTCCGCTTTCCGTATGTTGTTTAATCCAAAAAACAAGACCTCAACGTCGCGACCACCCATTTCTGTTACTGGCATGATATTGATGTTCTGTCTTTCTCCCCTAACCCACAGCTGGTAGAATTGCCAGACTGCAGCCCTCTCCGTTTTGTTTTCAGAACCTGTACCCTAAGGACGATTGTCGCCGTCCACTTCCCAGGAATAACGTGGACCCTCTCTTGCTGGACAGGACAAACGAGATTTACACACAACTTCATTTTCGCCCGTCTCACGATCGCTTTCCCCAAGATTCCCGCCATCGGACTTCTTGAACCTGGACTACTCGATCTCACTGCATTCATACAACTCATTTTAATCCCATATGTCATTATGCCCGTTCCGTGTTAGAACTCGCTAATACTGTTCACACACTGGCACCTTTATTGTCACTGTTCATTGCTTCATCGGTCACCAAAAAAAAAACGTCCGGCGCTGACATATCTTTCAGTAGTCCTCCAGTGGGCAGCGAAGTAATTAGTAACTACCTGCACTCTTCATCGGTCCATCCGATCGCATCCGCAATGCTGTTGCATCGAGTGTTCGGGCTCTGTAGATCACTGCGTTCCCTTCACGATTGAACGTCTTCGATACACTTCCCATGCTGCATCGCCGCTCCGTTCCCATCATTTGTTACACCTGTCAAATTGGTCATTAAAAATGTGACACTCACCGTCTACTTGCTATACCATCACCGTTATCGAGACCTTTGATTTTCCAGATGTTGCATTCGTGTTATATTACCGAAACTGACCCCGTATGCAGCCTCTAAATCACACCACTATCTGCACCGGCCGATACATTTTATTTCTATATTCGTTGATCCACGGCCGCTTCCCGCGATATACCTGTGCAGTTTTATTGATCTGTCATTTTTGCATGGTACATACCACACAGCATTCATCTATTGACGTACACTTATCTGTGGATTACTTTACCTTTCCTCTCGCAGAACTGAACACCTGTATAATGGATGTAACCACACGGTCAATATTGATTAGTCTTCCACTTCCGCTTTGACATTTCATACCAACCCTACATAAAGTTTATAACTTGCCGCACGCTCACCTGTTTTACTCCGGCCGTTCCCTGCCACCATCACTCTGGTAGTATCCCTCCCAAGAAATACGCAATTGTTTGCAACATATATGATTCCTCCAGTATACAGCCACCACTTTATATACTACCATCTTTTCAGACTGAAATATTTCCATGTTAATACTTCTTGACATGCCTGTAGTAAAGTGAATAATTCACCGAACGCTTCGACGAGATTTTTATCCATATGCCTCTCATATTCTGTAGTGCACCAAAAACATTTCCTTTCAATATGTTCGAATTTCCACTAGTGTAATTATTTCATATACCACGTATGCATGTACTCCAGACCAACTGACATCATTCGACCTTGACCTTCAAATTTGCCGGGCATTACTACAGTTTTAGTTCACTGTAACACTCTCTCTGATACTCTGCATGCACTTGTTGTACCCTTTTGTGAATTGTCATTCCGGCATCACTATAATCATCTGATCATGCATTCTAGCATGCTTCGGGCGCATCCGAAATATACAATTATTATTATTATTATTTTTCGAGTGGTGTCCGGTTTGTTTTCTCTGTTGCCGTTTCTTTTTCTGTTCTTGTGAATGTTAGTTTGCTACTGAGTCTAACTGTGGTATAGATGTCGCACCCGGTATTCTTCAATTATCACTCTCACGAGGCTGCTGATTTACATCCGATTTATGCCCTGGATGTCAATTTGTTTTCCATTGCTGACTATCTTCCATGAAACCTGAACGATAAACCAATCTACCTGCCTTCTATCGGTATTGAACATTTCTTCATCTTCAGTTGCACTGCCTTCACCCTTTACGGGTTCACAATTCTTTTGGATGAAACAGAGGTTCGTGATCGGTCTTTCGAATAAGGCATATACACACATATACCATTAATATGCCCACTTCGTTGCAAATTTTTACTCCTCATCGGTCAGTTTTGGAGTCGCCCTCGATAAACCAATAACTGAAAACCATTTCACCCACCTTTTACCTATTTCCTTTTTTCCATCAATCTTCCACGATTGGATATCTATGCCGAGGACCAGTTCGAAGGCAAATTCTCTAAGACTTTGCTGGAGAAGAGCTATGCGTACGCCAAGTTATTGACGTTCCGGCTGTTCCCCATACGCTCCATGCCATACTCTTATCAGCATATCCTTTAAGCCATCGTCTACATGTTTTGACATCATCACTTATACACTACCCTCACGACCTCGTAAGATCATCTTATATCAACTCTTCCGTCCACACTGTTGTCAACTTGTGTTCACTAGTGAACCTAAAACGAACCCTTCATTCGAATCGCATTTCACCCACCTGTCAACTTTCGTCACTCCATCCCATCAAAGTTCCAGGCTCGGGCTTCTGCATACACTCCTTCATGAGTGTCTCTCCCACAAACTCTTAATGAATAGTAAGTAATAATTGTGTGGTAAATCAGGCTCTGTTTTGTTTACGCAATTCCCCTCCTCACAGCACGCCGCGCAAATCCTTTTGATATTATACTTCTGCCATTTTCCGGGTCACTTGAGCGATTGGTTCAAGTGCATGTCCATCATTATCAAGAATTTTAATTTTTATTCGGTGCTTTTTGAAGGTTTTTCTGTCGGTGTACTCCCCCTGCAACTTTACATCGACGCTATCCGAAATACTGTGCTGTTCTGCTCCGTCCCTACTACAATTTACCACGTACTTCGACGGCGAAGCACTTTTCACTCACTGCTGGGCAACGTGCCCACCTGACCTTTAAATTCAAATTTGCTGGGGATTCAGTAATGTGACCACCGGAACCTACACATGGTTTTGCGCTGTGTATACCCAACTGAATATCCAGGGATCCATTTTGTGACCTCAAATGTACTATGTGATCACGCAGTTAGGCATGCTTCGGATGTTCTCGAAATAAACCAATATAATTATCGTTATTATTATTATAACCGGGCAGAAATATATTCATGAAAGTGAACATGGATATGGGGTGGTGCTACCGATACGACACACGATTGCAAAGACTAGCAAATTCGTTCATTTGAACATTTACCGTATTTGGTGGCACCACTTGCTCCGCCTGTGTACTCCATCCGCATGCCGGTGCTTTCCTGCAGTACACAAGTTTTTCGACTTTAGAGCCCTGCGTTCTGCTCTTTTGCAAGCTGCCGAGTATATTTGCTAACGTGCCACAAACCAAGGATCAGGGGCTACAGACTCTATAAGGGAGCAGGTCCAGACTCATCTTGGGAGAGCTCTTAACTTCAGCCATCGCTCCGGCTGCTGTCATTGTCCCTTCCCTTCACCCAACGCTGACTCTATCCGTCCAGCCATACCCTCTGATGCCAGGAGTATTATTAAGCTATCATCCAATAGCAAGCCTTCCCCTCCATTAGGCCCTGGTGGTCTAACAACAGTTGCTCTTCTCAGTGGCGGACTGGACCTCCCCTGTTGCTGCTTAACCTCTTCAATCTTCCACTTATTGATAACGTCGTACCTGCTGAATGAAAGATCCTGATAATCGTTCCCAATCTTGTCACTAACTCAGCTGAATGTGGAAAATCTTTTGTCGTTCCTTATCTAAGGCATTTGATCGTGTACCTCAGCCCCAACTTTTAACAAACTCACAAAATTTCGGCATTATCGATCCACTACCTTCTTGGTTTACATTCTGTTTATCTCATCGTTCACGGGTTGTTTATATTAACGGGCACACCTATTGCCCCCGGGCCTGTTACTAGTGGTGTAATTTAGGGCATTGTTTCAGACCCCCTGTGATTCTTCCTGAACATAAATGATATGTTTCCGACAATGCCTAGTGGCGCGCCTTACTCCTTCTCGGAAGACATCAGGATAGTCTACACATTTTTGTTTGGCAACCTCTATACATCTCTGAAATCTACACTGACTTAGCTGCTCTTGAAGAGTGGTGCTCTACTTGGGAGATGGAATTCCCCACTGCCAAGCTTACCCCTGATTACCAAGGCCAGGTTCCCCCAGGTTCCTTATGCATCGGCTGTTAACTAACTGACAGCCAGGCCCTAGTAAGAGGCCTCGGCTTAAGTTATTCTTGCTCATCCAACTTCTCTGAACATGTTGTCTTCCAAAAGAGAGGGCTTAAACGTGTCTCGGTCCTCTGTTTAGATCCTTCAGCTCAGAGAGGGCATTCTTTGCATGTAAAAAGTACATACCAGGACCTTCTTGAATATTGTCCTCTAATCTTCTCTAGTATGCAAAACATTCCGGCTTGAATGTTATTGAATTTATTCAAAGACTCGCAAAGCAGCATATTGGTTGGTCGTCAGACTTGAACTACAGGGAGAGATGGTTATATCTCAACATCGAGCCATTATGGCTCCTTCGAATTGAGCTCAACCTGGCCTTTCTGTTTGAATTATTGACCAGGCAACCTTATTCCCCCAACCAGTTTTGCTTCACCCCAGGTACTGGATATTTCCTCCATAATAGAGAGAATACTATTACCACCCCCTCTGCGAGGACTGTTCTACCCTTTAAGTTCTTTCACTTCACGTACTCCAGAACCTGGAACAAACCACATTTGCACACCAGGTCTTCCAGGTTAAAGTTTGCATTTGTGCATGCTGCAGGTAAATACGCCTCTATCCCAACTACCTAGCCCTTATTAAAAGTTATCAAAACAAAAAGCCAAGCTTACTAGAAGGCCTCAACTTTTCAGCCACCACTATGCCTATATGAACCACCTTGTCTTCAAAGACCTTTTGACTTTTTCTTTCGAAGTGCTGACCGTTTCCGGACTGTGAATGCGCTGTTTGACCGTTCTTCTTTAGACTTACCCGTCGACCTGTTTAAAACAAGACTGCGTCCACTTACTGCTTTTCCAGATCGACTTATCGAATCACGCCAACTTTATTTTGAAATAAGTCCTTCCAGATGCGTCCACATTTGTAGGAAGGCCACCCTAAAGTTTCTCACACGTTGTCAATATGCCCTATCTACTCCGCGGTTGATTACCATTATCTAGTGATATAAAGTCTGGGGCCCTGAAACCAACCCCTACGAGGCTGTTGGAACTGCATCGAAAACTGCGTATTGGTCCGATATATAATAATAATAGTCTATTTCGAAGAAGCTCAAAGCTTACCTTACGCATGATCAAAATTTTTACAAGGGACAAAGCTGACAGAAAATTTCATGAAAAATTTAGACATAGGCAAGGAAAGAGGGGTAGGAAGAAATAGAGGGAGATTGGGGAGATAAATTTACGCATATATATATACTGAATCTAATGGCTTATAGTTATTCGAAGTTCACCATCTCCCTTCTTAGCCCGGCGTGCCATATACCCGGCTTTGCCTAAGTCCGTTTACCAACCGACCCCCACTGGGGCCTACCTATCCCGCCACCTTTTGTAGTACCCTCTTTCATCACTCTGGTATTTTTGCACTAATTCTCATCCAACTACCGACCCATTCGCGTCTCCCTCCTTCGTCGTTTCATTCTCTTCTCTGTCTCCCACCGTATAACAACAGAATGTGCACTGGCACGAAGCTCCTTGATGACCTTTTGCTTACAATGCTTTTTTCACATCAGGTCCCAACAGATACACTTCCATCGACACCTCAGCTATTTTACCTGGAAGATTTAGTCCCATTTCTCCCTTTTGAAGTGGCTCACTAATTGAACGTCACCAACGGTGCCCCACCCTATCCCTCAGCTAAGTTTGTTTCGTAATTTTATGCAGAACTTATTTTTCTCTTCCACTGAATGACTACTTTAGGACAAAGTAATGATCTGCTTACTGAATCTTTTAGCTCTTATTTATCCGTTTTCTTTCTTAGTCCTACATTTCATGACCTCAAATTGTCTTAGAGATACTCAGCATCGGTGAGCCCATGCCTCACTTGTCCTCCTCTTTCTGTTATTCCTTGGTCCTCAGGTGAGCCGCATGAGACTGAAATTCTCTATCTCATTTCCCTCTCCGGTGATCCTCAATTCCGATCAACCACCTGGAGCACTATACTGAATATCCTCCCGGCTGGTGCACCTAAGTAAATACGCATGGCCGTCTACCACTCGCTGTCCCTGTTGGCTCTGTTGTCCAAGTTATCACAGCCAGACCAATCGATCCTGGATTGTGCACGCCTATCGTGGTGTTTCAGCCCTCTATGCGACCATGAACACTCATGCCAATCCCAACGGCGCGGGGTGCTGTCAGATCCCTCTTTTTGGCCTGCCCACATCGGGCGTGCGAGCCGTCTGCAGCGACGTACGGGCGCAATTAGGCTGGTGGATCACACCTCCCGCGCTCACTTTGCGAAGCGTTTCCCAGTTTGGGTGCCCAGCGCAAGGTCAGTCCCACCCATTAGCGCCAATTGAGGATTGCAAGCTCTAACTCTCCCCGCCCTGCCGCATCCACCTCTGTCTATCGCGGGTCGCAAGCTTCCTCTATTATTCACCTGCCACGGCTGGCTCATCTATCGTTCTTGTCGGCACTCTTACCACTTCCCTTCCAAGTCGTTCTACCCCATTGTGCACACGTACCCAACCTGTTTTGTTCCCATCTTCTTTTACCATCATGCTCCTCACCGCGTCATGTCATTCTCGCCCTATCCATTCTACTCTGCCCATGAAGAAATATTTCGGTTTTCACCCACTTCGTCCTTCTCTGCTCCCGATCTCTACTCACCCTGTACCCCCGTAAGCTTATGAAGCTCACTGATCACGTGCTAACTAGCTACCGTTTTGCCATATCCTTCCTCCCCTTTCGTCTTATACCTCTCACCACCACCCAACAGAGACATCCGTAAGCATGACCAGTCACCATATAGGAACTCGCAGTTCCAAACTTTGCATGTTTTACGACCACATTTATTACCTTTAGGCCACCGCCATCTTCTTCATGTCTGACTACGCAATTCTTTCATGGACCTTCTTCTGAGACAGTGTCCCGATTAGCAAGTTCTGGCTGATTTCAACTGTACCATTGCCTGCAATCAAGCACCCTTCTAGTTCCATTTTCCCAACTCCAAAGCACATATATTCCCCGGGCTTTTTGTTCCATGGCAGGTTTTCCTGTCAGAGTACCTTTATGCTTTTTCTTCCCGGTCTTTGTCCTGTTTCATCTGCAATAAAGCGATCTGATTGGTCGTCTCTTTCCTGGTTTTCTTCGGCCAGTATTCTCACCTGCTCTGTATATTGCTGACCACAGGCATCTTCAGTAGGCTTTTCAGGCTACGCTGTTTTTTGCTTCCCAACTAAAGTAAAGTTATCGTTACGTCGCTAGTTTTACGTATGGTTCCAAACCGTGTGATCTACGGTTACCTATTCTTTTTGATCCTCCACTTTTTCATTCATTCCCCACGTTATTCGCTGTTACGACTTTGCATCTTTGCACCACAGTTCCTCTCACCTCCAGGTTACCCTCCTCCACTGTTATTTTACACTCCTGTTACAACCCTGTACTTCCATTCGCCATGCTTTCCCCAGCCATTTTCATAACAGTTTTCTTGCTGCATAATGGGCGTGCAGTTATAAAAGCTTCGCCATTTTATATACAACTGGCTTGATTTTAACGCGTACGTGAAAAAATTGCCTGGTGAAATGAAGTATTTGAAGAAAACATTATTCTCCAGGAAACTGACAATTTGCGCGGGACGTCCGTTAATGATGATGACGTTGTTGGGCTTATCGACTGAAAAAAAAACACCATTGAGAACGACAAACTGTCTACTATGGGGGATGCGAGATACTGGAAGGGACAAATCATCCGTGGGGGTTTCTTTAGTGATGGTTTCAAAGTTGTTATTCAGTTCGTGGAGCCGTTTATACAATTGCTCAGCTGGTTTAGCCGGCCCCTTTATAAATGATTTCAGTTTCGCAATATGTGACTCAAATGGAAAACATGAGAAATTGTCCAACACACCGTGTTTCCGGACATCTTCTGACAAATGAATTAAGCAATGCACATTATACACTAAATCCTGCGGACCATATAATACAGACATTTGTTGAACAAAAAGTACTAAAAGTCTGTGAGCAAAGTCAAGATACTCAGTGTGTAAAAGGGGATGAGAAAATATATATACAGCAATGAATAATAGCAGAAAATGTTCATAGTACTCATCAGGTAGCAAATGCAACAAACAAACGGGGCCTATATACAAAAGGAACTGTCTATACTCGGACGCTTTCCAGCGTTCCAAATCCCGAGTGTGACGGCACAGGCGTTGAAAGTCACACGGGATGTTGCAGTGGTTTCCAACAATACGATTTCCCAGTTCTGTGACTGTCGCCGGGCTCAAGCGAAAACGTTCTGTTCGGCTGCCCTTTAGCCATGCATTTAACAATTTCTGCATGACACCCAAACAGACTAAATGCATATAATCCAGCGGAAAATTTGCCACCATATCAACTGGGATTGAAACGAACGGGCTTTCACCAATATGGTGACGTTTGTATTTAAAGAGGCGGAAATCAGCATCAGTACGCGGTCGAGCGTCCACCAATGGAAACGTTATTCTCCCTGTGATATGCAGACCACGCTGTATGCATCTATCACACCCGAAGTAGCCTGTCGGACTTTTAACTTGACGAACGTAAGCCCGGGCAGGTGTGTCGCATACCACTGACACCAGTTTACATGCTACTGATGACCCAAGATAGTTGATTCCGCCGTCAATTACATCTCGTAATTCCAATACCGTCTCTTCCAGGTACGTGTTTATCGGTTGCGGCTTCCCTGAACCGCAATAAATGCCAACCGGAAAAACGGCCAGACATCTCGGACGCACCACACGTGCAAGAATGGGCCACAATTGTATTGTAGAAGAATGATAGATTGATGACCCATCGATATTCATCTGGAAGTCGACGGATTCCGGGACCAGCCCAAGTCCACTGATAGATCGTTGCAGACCTTCGATGAGCCCAATATGAATATACACACCTTGTGCTAGCAACGTCTTCTTACAAAAACGAGGTGTGTGCGACAGAGTCCTCGGATCCTTCGGTACGCCGGGCAAATATTGGTTTAGGACGTTCAGCACACTCCTTCGTTGCTGCATCGTTAGTCTGCAGCTAACAAACACATCGGCAAATGAACGTAAGAACGCGTCCATGTTGATCTTCACGGACGTCATTTTCCCCAGTTCAATGTCGACACCTGCGAATAACAATTTATATAAAATCACAGATAACATATACTCACCGACACCAGTGGACAAGTCTGTTGTTGTCCCTTGCACATTCAGTGTTGATGATTGAGGAAGTTGTGCTGGATGTCCACCCGAAACCTCATCAATGGATGACACATTTACCGTTGGCTCTGGATTTAGTAAAATTTATATTACGATGCAAATATTTAAGTACCTGTTGACGTCATCTGCGGACATCGGTATCGATGGGCCCACATGGAAGCCTCGCCGCACTCAGTGCACGGTACAGCACTCAACGCCTGCTTACGCCGACGGTATCTTTGCCACTTGCTTGGACGGTCCATGTGAGTTAGCTGTCCATTTTAAACACAGAACAGTGGTAAACACTAAACCACATTTATCTCCATTTGAAATACGAATATGATGATTACAAACAAATATCCATAAACATCAAACATGCGTATACCGGGTACTGACGCTATCGGCAAAAAAGATGATGTATAGTATAAAACATATACACAATTATACATACATGTATAATTACATATATATATATATATATATATATATATATATATATAGAAAGACAGACAGACATATTTATAATGATCGCAAGCCATATATATGGTTATGTGTTCAACACGGTCTGTACGAAACTCGTACGAACTCGTGCATCACGTGCCTGAGAAAGCACGCCAGTCACGTGAAGGACAGAACGACGACTGCACGATACCGCGTGAAGGTCGCCACTAATATTGACGTAACAAAACAAAACGGGCCAAAATAAGCGTTCCTCAGGGTGGCAATATATGTACATGAGGATATAATCCTAGTGCATCCGTAACCAATTAGCATCTTTCCCACATGAAAACTAAACTTGGGGCAAGCTTGGGGCATGCCCCAGGTTTACCCCAAAGGTTGGGGCAACGTGCTACTTGGGTTCCGTGCTTCCAATGTCGTTTCTCTCTTGGTGTTGGCCGGTTGTGCCGTCGGCTTTGGGGTGACAGGGTTTTGAAATCCCAAGCGGGTTGTTCCGTCGACATATAAAAGCCTCCATTGAAATCATCGGCGACTCCATGTTCGGCAAAACATGAATCACGGGGTTGCCGCATGGACAGTTCCTGCTTCCAATGCCATATCGTACCACAGCCTGCCACCAGTTAGAAGGTAAAATGGTAGAACGTTTTGATCAGCAACTCAAAGTGGCCTTGGCTCTAGAAAATAACAGATGGTTAAGATTTGCTACCACCGGTATACCTAGGTTACCACAACGCTCTTGAAGCCGACCATGAGATCAGCCGTGCCACATCTGTCAGCTCTCATTGGAGCAATCCACGTTAAGTCCGGCTCGGCATGGATTCCCAAAAACAGATCTTGTCTGACCGACCTCTGGTGTTTCTAAGATGAGGTAACTGGACGACTGGATGAAGGTAAACCGGTTGAGGTATGCTACCTCGACTTTAGCCAGGTGTTTTACTCCGTTAATCATCGTCTTTTGTTATGCAAGATGAACATTTTCGGTACTGGTGGGTCAGTATATAGGTGGCTGGCTGGCTTTTCCTCCTGCAGAAAGTTTTACGTCAAAGTAGGAGACAGGTGCTCCAGTTTGGTGAATATCATCAGTGGTATAACTCGGAGATCCACCCCAGGCCTGATCCCATTCTTGTTGTATATTACCGATCTGGCATCAGTCCATCAATCTCCTAGCTTTACTTTTGCTGATGACGTGAAAGTTTTTGGGTCTGAGGGCAGGGTGGATTCAGGTAAGGATAAAGGAACCGTCCCGGACCGGGCATGCAAGCGGGACATAACCCTGAAAGCCAAAAAACACCATTTGTTGTCAAGGGCAACAGAAAGCTTAACTGTCGCTCATGACCAGAAGCTGTTCACCATGAAAGCACTCAGTAGGGTTAAAGACCCTGGGATCATCATAAGCCCTGACTTTAAATCGTCGGAGTAGTGCAAAGCTGCTGTACAAAAGGCTCGTAAGGAGCTCTTCAGGCTGCGATCAGCACTGTCTTAACGGCATCCGAAAATATTTGTACCTATTTACATGGCTATAGTACGACCTCACTTAGAAGGTAGCGTGCAGGCTTGGTCACCCTTCTACAAAAAGGACGCTGCCTGCCTAGAGAAAGTCCAACGTCTTGCCACACGAATGGTTGAAGGGCAGAGGGGTAAGACGTACGAGCAGAGACTCTGTGGCCTGAATCTTTTCTCTTTGGAAAATAGGAGACGTCGAGGGATCTTATAAAATCGGTCGAGGTAATGAAGGGCTTTTCTGGCCTGGGACCAGATAGTCTAAACTCCTTCGCTTCTATACATGACAATCCTGACGTTATGAGTCCATTTATTGATGTTTGCCACCTCGGTTGTGCTAGCCACCAACAACCGCCGATGACTTTTCCTACTCCACACCATGACGATACAGTTGCACTTACCTTGCTCCTCATTAACGCTCGCTCATTACTGAATAAAACCCATACTCTCCATAATATAGTACTTTCCTTCGACTTTGACATCATTGTCATAACCGAAACCTGGCTAAATGATTCTGTCCCATTGGACCAAATTGCTATTGCTGGTTATCAGACCTTCATGAAAAATCGTCGTCGTCGTGGAGGAGGCTGTCTAATCCACGTTAAAAACAGCTTGCCTACCATTCCTCTCTCTGATCCAGTACTGAACTCAATTCAGGACTCAATATGGGTAACGGTTCTTCTGGCCAACTCTCCACTCCATATTGGTTGCGTTTATCGACCACCCAATTCAAACATCACGGACCTCGCCCACGTAGTCAAAGCCTTTGACCACTTTGCACTATTACCCTCTTCGTCAAAACTCATTGCTGGCGACTTCAATGCACCTAATATCCGCTGGGACACCATGTCATCACCCCAATACTTCACGAGCTTCGTTTCGACCATACGCGCAGGGCGCTGGGTCCAGCACGTAATGACTCCAACCAGAGGTAACAGCATACTTGACCTGATATTTACCATTGGCTTATCGCATGTGGTGACTACCACCCTCAACCTTTTCCCAGGCAGTGACCATAGAATGGTATCTTGCAGATTCACAGCCAGACCCATAGACCCTATATGTAGTTCATCCCAACAGCCCCTGCATAAGATCAACTGGATGAACCTCAAGCCTATGCTTCGATCCCTCAACTGGGATGACTACTTCCTACAGCACAACACTCAGCTTGCTAGTGACGTACTCTACCATAAGCTGCATAGCTGCTTGTCAGCAATCACCACCATCGGGACCAACCGCTCTCAAACCCACAGTTCCTATCAAACAAGGCTGCAAAATAAACATGCAAAACTGCAGAAGATCTACAATAAAACCAAGGACTTCTCCATACTATTGCAACTCCACTCTCTCTCTGTAACCATCAGTCTTCGGACTAATGAACTCCAGAAAAAGCAGGAGCTTTCGGCCTTGAAGTCCTTCGACAGATCGTACCGATTGTCCAGACTGCTAAAGAGCAGAAATCAGAGAGAGCCTACAGGGATACCCTATTTAATTTTGGGGAATAACACGCAAATTAAATCTGCAGCTGAAATCGCTTAGGCCCTCAATACCTTCTTTTCAGAATCCATGACCACTGACGCCACTTCAAATCCACCACCCGTACCCCTCATAACCGAGCAAATTCTCCCTGACATTGAATTCAGTTTGAGCGACGTGGCCCTCCTACTGATGCGTGTTAGACCCTCCTCCCGCCCTGGCTATGACGGCATCCCCCCAGCACTCTTTCATCTTGGTGGAACTGACGCCGCGGCTATCTTTATGAATCTCTATAACTTATCCCTTAAAAATTGCACTTTTCCATCCCAGTGGAAAACTTCAACCATTATTCCTATCCACAAAAAGGGTCCAGTGCATGACCCTTCAAATTATCGTCCTATTAACCATACCCCTTTAGCTGCCAGGATAATGGAGCGTTTAATTAAGCAGCGGATGTCCGATTATCTCATTTCGCATAACCTTATTCACAGCGGTCAACATGGCTTCCTAAAGTCACGTTCTTGTACCACATGCCAGTTTGATTTCTTCAATCTACTGACCACGGCAGCCGACGACGGAAAATCTATGATTATCATCTACCTCGATATGACCAAGGCATTTGACCGAGTTCCTCACTCCCGGTTGTTAACAAAACTCCGGGCCTACGGTATCCATGACCCGCTTTTATCATGGATCACTTCCTACCTGTCGGATCGAACCCAGGTTGTATATGCTAATGGTCATCTATCGCAACCGACGCCTGTCACTAGTGGAGTCATACAAGGAAGTGTACTTGGTCCGCTATTTTTCTTACTCTATATTAACGACATTTTCTCGATTGTGCAACACGGCACACCTTTCCTGTTCGCCGACGACATCAAAATCGTTTATGAGTTCCGCCATCAAGATTTGAGTACAGCGCTGTCTGAAATAGGTAATGATCTTGAGAAACTTGATCGATGGTGCACTTCATGGCAGATGTGCTTCTCGACATCCAAAAGTTTCTACACAACCTACAGATGTCAAGTCCCCCTCGGAACTCTGTCACTGAACCAAGTACCCATCGCCCCAAGCTCATCAGTAAAGGATCTTGGGCTTCGATACACTAACAATCTACAATTCTCGGAACATGTCTCATTTCAGACGGCCAGGGCCAGACAGATAATAGGACTAGTCCTCAGATCATTCAAAATGAAACATAGTATTCTTCTTACATACCAATCCCATGCTAGACCCCACCTCGAATATTGCCCTATAATCTTCTCCGGAATATCTAAATCTGATAGAATACGCCTGGAGAAAGTTCAGCGCACCTTCACCAAGAAGCTCATAGGATACTCTTCTCCACTGAGCTATAAAGAGCGATGCACTCTATTAAAACTTGACCCCGTATGGCTTAGACATGTCAGGCTTAATTTGTGTTTTCTATATAGACTTATTCATCGCTCTGCGTTCACTTCTACCAACTCTGTACAATTTTCACTACCCTCATCTTATCCTCTGCGCCACAGAGACTTCAGTCTGACCATCCCACAGTCCAGGCTGGCAATAAGATCCAACTTCTTTCTCATTAAATATTCAAAGCTTTGGAATAAGCTACCTCTGACCATTCGCAAATGTACGTCAATAACCCAGTTTAGCCATGCCCTTAAATCACAACTTACCGTTAGTCATATGATATCTTTGACTAACGCCAGCATATCTGAGGATCGAGCCCATGAAGAAGGCATCGAACTTTAGAACCCTAGCTTCAGCCTCTCCTCCCGCTTTCTGCTATCCGTCGAGCTGGCCTTCAAAAACGGGTTCCACTACTAGGATCATGGCACCATACCTCAAGCCTACCATTTTCTGTCTAACGACAGACGCCAGACGTAACATTCATTATCATTTTTTACGTACAACCTACATTGCAGAAGGATACAGTTTTGTCGTTTACAACTATAGGTAGCTAGATGCCTGCCGGTTCTCGCTACTCACCCACGTTCACCTACTATCACCTGACCCCTTTACAACCCTGCCTCATCTAATTCAGTAGCCGGTCTTCACAACTTTGTCTAAACGATTACTGCCTCTTTCGCTATATAGCACTAGGGCTGCCATGTAAAACAACTTTCCTCTAACCGAAGGTTTTTAGTCATTGATGTTTTCCCCTAGCACCAAATTGTTCAGTGGTGCTGGGTCCTAAGATATTAAGCCCCACCACCCAATACTTCGCTCCTTGATCCTTCGACTCTTCTCTTATTTATTCTGGCTTCCGCTCCTCTCAGCTTCCTTGCCTGGCCGTAATTCGCATGTAGATATTATTTTATATATAAACATATATGTAAGAACGTAGAGAAAAGCGCCCGTATTCTTTGCCCAAGTATGTTTTCCCCCCTTTTCGTAAGAAAGCGGCATTCCTCTTGTCCTAGAATCCGGCCTACTCTCCAGTTTACAGCCTTAACGAACAGCAACCTGCAGCATTAGACCTGTAGATACCCCACGATAGGACTTGTCATACATCTTCCGGATCTATCATATAAGCTAGCCATTCGGGTTCTGGTGTGTCCTAGCTGCTTCTTTGTGACCTGTAAAACACCACTGTGGGATTCGTCATATATCCCCTAGACCTATTATGCAAACTTGCCATTCGAGGTTCTTCGTGTTGCCCAGCAGCTTTCTCACGTAGCCCTCAGACCCTAGTCCAAATGCACTTCCACGACTTTATTAACTCATAAAGATAAGACTTCCCGGTGAACGGCCGATTCGGTAACCAATAACTTTGCCTAGTAGTATAATACCAGTTAGCCCTCACGAACACCGAACCACAATACCAACGACCCCACATTTAACTAAGACCATTGTGCCTCATTTCCAACATCCGTACTCTCGTTATTTTGCTCACGCTAACCCTCAGCTGGAACATCTCCCAGACTGCGATCCTCCCTTTTTCAATTTCAGAACCACCCGGCCATCACGTTGCCTGGCTGTAATATATCGTGCAGACAGCTTGTCTTTTTCTCTGCCCGTCTACAACCACACCAAAGGCTGGCTACCGCGAATACGATCTAGCAACGGGGTTCACCCAAAACAAGTCCTGGTATCACTGCATACGTTACTCTGAGGCTTACTGAAGAATTCTCACTACAAGACCCTCCCGATGTCGGAACTGCCGTGCGAGGACTTCTAATTATACTGTGATCGGTCCAGATTCGGCGATGCCCGCCTCTTTTCCATGAGAAAGCGAACAAAACCGCAGTCAACCCTTGCCCAAAAAGCCCAACATGGACACAGAGAACCCACAAGAAACTCAACAAAATGATGTATTTGCCAATTTACCAGCATAACCTGCCTATTGCAAAGGTCTTTACTCTTGTCTTGCCTTATTTTGTTCCGCATGGACACGACATTCCGATTGTTGCTTATTCCTTCCTGGAACTCCATCCATCCTCCACCAGCGGCGAACTGCTGACACCAGATGACACACATCACCTCTCACGAAAATTGTCTCACCTTTTCAAGGGGTACTATCCCTTTTCACATCCGCAAGTCTATGAAAATTAGTATTCCTCTGCGAACCTTCGTGAAATTCTTCCCTGCCTCCTTTGTCTCAACGTCAATTACCTTTTTAAGTGAACATGAATATGCAGTGCCGACCTTTTCCTCGCATTATTCTTGTAAATATCGTATTTCCTGCGTCCTAAGCCAATGTCCGTCTGAACCTTCCTATATCCGGCTGATTCACTACTATTGCCGCCGTTGACTTGAAATCAATTAGTGTTCGCCGTGTGTTCTTTGCTCGTTTTGATTCATTAAAACTCCCGGCAGCCTTATTCCATTGTTACCGTGATTTGCTAATCTCTCCTTCAATTTTGTGAAATTTTCCATTTCATTCAGTGATATTGTAAACTCTGATCATGCTTACATGCGTGCTTCTTGACCACGGTCCAGAAATATACCATTATTATTATTATTATTCCAAGTGGCCGTAGGTTCCAGAACAAGGGGACATGAAAAGAGGCTGATAAAAGCCCGAGCTAGGTTGATGGCTAGATCGCACTTCTTCAGCAACAGGGTTGGGAACAGTTGGAACGGTCTGCCTGGTGAAGTGGCAGATCTGCAGACTGTCCAATCCTTCAGAGATGCTCTAGATCGCAAGTGGTACGAGTGAGCCTTGAGTATATCAACTAGATGGTTGGCAGGTAGCACTGTGGTCCTTCTGGAGTTTGTTTTAATAGACTTTTTCGCTCATTTCATGCAGTCTCAGTGAAAGCTCACGACGCATAATGCCTCTCGCAATTGTTGAGCGATGAGATTTCCCATTTCCCTGTCATTTTTAGCGGGGATTCGACGAAATACACTCGGCAGTGGTGGGTGCATAACTGGTGTGCGTACCATCGAAGGAATTCTGGACGCTTCATTGGCCGTGGCCATTACCTGTCCTTTGCAAACTGAAATGAACTGAACTGAACACATCTATGTCTTCCCCCGCTCGACCTCGACAGTAATGAGTCAAGTATAGAAGCCTTTGCTCAAGGTCACTTATCTTGTTTTCGATGAAACTTTCGAGCTTCCTGATGAACTTCCAGTAGTGTTCGGGGCTTCCGCCGAAAACTGTCAGTTCTACACTTGGAAGATCAATCGTTGGTGGCGTTGATGTCTTATATTCTGCGACCTGCTCAGAGTTTCCTAAGTTAATTTGTCCTGACCTATCGGATGGGGACGTATGCGCTGACATTCTGCTCACGCCCGTTCTGTCTATACTTCTCTGATCCTGTTGTATAGCTGATAACAGCTGTTGTTCTGGGTCTAATGTCCCTAGCTTAAATAGATCGACATTCCTACAATCCTTACTACCCTCAGCTATATATGAGCTGGCACTGACAGGACTAGGTGAACTGGCATTAACTAACTAACTGGAAACTCGCCAGTGACTTGCCGTATTACTTCCTGTCCAGATTCCAATTGCTTCGGTCCTTTTCCTGGCACCTTGCGTATTTTCCCGTTCCAAGTTGATCAGTTGAGTATTGTAAGACACTTTTGAGCAAAGCATAGTCAAATCCGCAACGGGTCCCGAAATCGAAAGGCGGTTATCTGTGAAGTTCGACCATATCAAACTATTAGATGAACAATGACACAAAACAGATACAAACCTCAATTATGCAATCAAAAGGACTCAGAAAACGAGAACCGAATTGCTGCGTGCGGAAAGGATCACATGCGTCACGCAAGTCCAGAACGACGATACGACAGAGCAGTGCGCTGGGGGCGAGCAAGCAAACTTTGGTCCATAAAAACAAGCAGTGCATAAAACAAGTCAATAGCGTAAACAAGTGAGTGATGTTAAGAAAACATAGGTCTGCAGTAGTTTTTGGGGGATTTTCCACGACCGGTCATTACATCGGCAGTGAGCCTAAGGTAGCTCTTGCGGCCGCCGCTTTCGCGGAAAGTACGGTCAAACAAGCGATATACCGGGTGTGATCGGCTAAGCACTAAGGAGGCGCCCTCCGAGAAGACCGATTACGAGAAATGCTGCGATTCAGGAGCCTGGCAAGCAAACGAACATGTCATACGTGATTACGCCAGCGAAATAGATAGATGTTGCGGTTCCTTATGACTGTGAAAACCATTCGTGTGTTCGGACCGCAACTCCAAAGTCCTGGGATCCGTTGTTATTGCTTGTGGATGACATCCAGTCGCCTGGTGAGCAAAACAAACAGCAACGTAAGAAATGTGTAGATTGGCTGCACTATGAATTAACTATTTTGAAGGTGAAAATAAACAACTTAATCAAACCATTTTGTTTTAGGTAAAGATGAATGACAACATGGTTCCCTAAGGAAGAAAACAGAAAGAAGTAAGAGGAGAGATAGTTACGTGCGGTAGAATGTGGCGATTGGCACTCGAGGAAAGACACTGGGGAGGGCCGTCGAAGCTAGCTACTCAGCCCGAAAATCCTCGTAGGTTCAGTGCGGGAAGCAGGATCTGCCCGGGCTTACAATAATGATATCAGTGGAGCTTTCGCTCCGCTCACCTCGGTGAATTGCGCGGTACATGCTCGGCTTGGCAAAGGGGAGTTGTGGTCTGCCCCACCGACACTTCTATCCTACTCAAAGGTATGGGGGGGCGGTCAGGCTCAGATCTTTAGTGGAGGAGTACGTTGAGAACGGCGCGAGTTTCGTATACAAATAGAGGATTTTTGTGATGATGTAGAGAAAGAACGGACCAGTAGAACATCGAAAATCTTGCTTGGCTATAAAAAGGACATGGGCAATGGCCGCAATGTGGAGAACAAACTTCGAAAGAGGAGGAGTCAATGTGAAGAATTGTTTTTGCGGAAGGCGTACTTGTTTATTTACGGAATAAAAACATCATATCTGGAAAGAGAACAGGTTTTTGGTCACCCTGTCCGCGGCCGGAAATCCGTAGAGGCAGCTCTGTGTCGAGGGCTTTGTGATGGTGGCATGCCGACTTGGTAGCTGGCGTTACTACTGTCGACGGGCGGAATACAGTGGACGTACAGTTCAGTTCAGTTCGGCCTGCACAGGAAAGGTAATCACTGCAGCCCATCCAGCATCCAGAATTCTTTTGATGGTATGCACTCCGGTTGTGCACTCACCTCTGCACAGTGTATTACATCGAATCCCCGCTAAATTGCGAGAGAAAAGGAAAACTTCTTCGCACATCAACTGCTAGAGACACCGTGCCTCGTGAGCTTTCACTGAGACAGTACGCGACAAATAAAAAAACCGGATAAAACCATACAGTGCTGCTCGTCATTCATCTAGTTAACATCCAACACCATCTACAGGGAAATATCTCGTGCCACTTGCGATCTAAGGCACCTTTGAAGGACTGGGCTGGCTGCCGGTCCATCATTCCACCAGGCAGGACTTACCAGCTGCTCACTACCCTTTTGCTGAAGAGGCGCCATTTAGTCATCAACCTGGCTTGCACTCTCGTCAGCTCCTTCTCGTGTCCCCTTGTTCTGGGATCTAAAGCCACCTGGAAAAGACTGTCTGGTCCCAGGCCAGAAAAGCCCTTCATTACCTCGACCGATTTTATAAGATCCCTCGACGTCTCCTATTTTCCAAAGAGAAAAGATTCAGGCCACAGAGTCTCTGCTCGTACGTCTTACCCCTCTGCCCTTCAACCATTCGTGTGGCAAGACGTTGGACTTTCTCTAGGCAGGCAGCGTCCTTTTTGTAGAAGGGTGACCAAGCCTGCACGCTACCTTCTAAGTGAGGTCGTACTATAGCCATGTAAATAGGTACAAATATTTTCGGATGCCGTTAAGACAGTGCTGATCGCAGCCTGAAGAGCTCCTTACGAGCCTTTTGTACAGCAGCTTTGCACTACTCCGACGATTTAAAGTCAGGGCTTATGATGATCCCAGGGTCTTTAACCCTACTGAGTGCTTTCATGGTGAACAGCTTCTGGTCATGAGCGACAGTTAAGCTTTCTGTTGCCCTTGACAACAAATGGCGTTTTTTTGGCTTTCAGAGGTAAGTCCCATTTGCATACTGAGTTCAGGACCGTACCTATATGCCTGTCGAAGTCCGCCCCACCTTCAGATCCAACAATCTTCACATCATCTGCAAAATTAAAGCTGGTTGGTTGAAGAGCGGATGCCAGGTCAGTATTGAATAACAAGAATAAGACCGGGTCTAGGACGGATCCCTGAGGCACACCACTGGTGACGTTCACCAAACTGGAGCAGCTGTCCCCCACTTTGACGTAAAACGTCCTGTGGGAGATGAAGTCCTCCAGCCAACTATATACTGGCCCACCTATGCCGAACGTCTCCATCTTGCATAACAAAAGACGATGATTAACGGAGTCGAACGCCTTGCTAAAGTCCAGGTAGCATGCCTCAACCTCTTTACCTTCGTCCAGTCGTCGAGTTACTTCATTTAGGAAGCACAGGAGATTGGTCAGACAAGATCTCTCTTTCAGGAATCCATGCTGAGCCGGACTTAACATGGAGTGTTCCAGTAGGTGCTGGCAGATATGGGCACAGATGATCTTCTCCAGGACTTTGCATAGGATGCTAGTTAGGCTTACCGGCCTGTAGTTCTGCACAGCCGACTTAGGCCCTCTATTATGTATTGCCACGACCGCCGCGAATTTCCAGTCCTGAGGCAGCTTACCCTGGTCCAACGTGGATCTATACAATCTGCATACCGATGGAGCTAGTATATCCGCCAACGGCTTGATGATGGCTGGATGAATGCCATTGGGCCCGCTGACTTGTGGCTGTTTAACTCCTGTAGGTACTTACGCACACTTTCCTCTGAGAGGCTTAGCTCGTTTAACTGAGGAGAAGGGTGCACAGAGTCAGATCTACTCGTACCTCACTATCCATCTTATGCACACTACTAAAGTATTCCCCCAGGGCGCCTGCTTTGCCCTGGTCATCAGTGACGATACCATAGTCTTTAGTGGATAGCGGACCTACGGCGTTTGTTGTTGAGCCTTTAGACTGTACATTGCTGCAGAGTTTTTTTGTCTGTTGCCTTACAGACTGGGCCAATTTGAGTCCAAATTCCCGCTTGGAAGTTTTCGGAAGGCTTACAGTATCGTTTCTCAAATTTGTATGGCGGTTCTAGGCTAGCTGACTGCCAGAAGCTTTGTAATGGTTCCAGCAGCGGCTTTTACGTCTGATGGCCCTGGTTATCGCAGCCTTTCATCACATGGGTTTGCCCACCCCACTCCTTCGTCTTAAGGGCGCGAACTCTCTCTGTAGGGCGGTCAGGGATCCCCTTATGGTCTGCCAGCGCTCCTCGAAAGTAGATTCCTCTGTCGTGTCCCAGGTCAAGCCCATCGCCTTATTACGAAGCCTATCTATGTCCATACTACTTAAATGCCCCACTGGCCTGAGGGTACCTTGGGTTGCCGCATTCATAGGGCCATTTTGACACACACGTGGTCGCTCTTTCCCAGCGGTGCACAATAATGCAGTCCAGCCACATCGTTGGGTAAGTTCGTTATAGCTAGATCCAGTAAGGATGGAACGCATCCAGTCCTATATCTGGTATTCTCCCTAATATGCTGATGCAACGCATTATCATGCAGCCATTCTAAGTAGGTTTGCTCCTCCGATCCCGGCACGCAGACCTCAGCCACCCAGTCGATGTGCGAAAGACTGAAGTCATCCACTATGAGGGTCCTTTGTGCGCCCTTAACTTGTTCAGTCAAAGTCCGCAGTAAACAAACGTCCTCTTCGTGTTTAGTGCTTGGTGCCCTGTAGACACAGACAACGTTAACCCTTCTGCCCGGAAGGATGATCGTAACGGCGCGTAACTGGATATTGCGAGTGCACATCTTGGTTTGAGACTCAAGGTGGTTTGTACCTGACCAGACAAGGATAGCTATTCCTCCACCAAGGCTATCCTGTTCTCGATCCTGCCTATAGACTGCATAACCGTTACTTATTAGGCCTGTCACATAGTCTTCTTCAGAAAGCCACGTTTTCGTGGCGGCAACTACTGACGCTTTCTGCCAGTCAGCGGTTTTGGCGAGTTCCGCCCACTTGTATCTAATACTACACGCGTTGGTATATAACACCATCGCGTTTGCCCGTCGCCTAGGTCTCTTGTTATTCACTCATGTCTGTTTCTCATGCGCAACGCCTGAGATGACGACATTCTTTTTGCCTCGAATGTCCCCACTGGTGTGCATGAAGCCGGATGACGATCCAGAACTTCCGACGACTCTCAGTCCATCTCTATAGGAGATGCCACAACGTCTAGACTGGCAGAGGTCGCCCTGTCATCTATCTTCGGACAGTACTGCCAATTTTCGTCTTCCAGTGCGTCTTCAATTACAACTATTTGCGACCACACATGTGGCTTCTTTACTACTGTCGGGGTAGGGGCCTGAAAGCCGAGTACGGCATTCCGCTGAACGTTTTGGTTTCTCACCTGCGCCCTGCTGGTCGAGCAAGGTTGCCCCCGGTGCTAAACCGCCAGGCCTTACCCTATGCTGGTTTGGCGCAACTTGGTACCTACCCTTGGTAATCTGAGCCACTACCGCTGCCCTCGCCAGCAGTTTATCCTAAGTGGCCTCATCAGCGAACTCCACTAGGATTGGTCTCGCACGATGTTCGCCTTTGTTCCTAAGTAGTGACTTCCATGTCCCCACTCTACGCACCATTCTTAGAGCAGTGGGATACGGAACATCTGCGATTCGCAGTATATGGCCTACCCTCCTCCTACCTACGTCTCGCCCGGCTTTCGATTCCCTTATAAAGGGTTCTTCCTGGTTTAGGATCAGGAGCCTGTGGCTTGAGACCCTGCCCATCGACAATATCTGCCTCTGCAGATCCTTCACCTTGTTTTCCAATTCCAGAAGAGCGGAGTCATCCACCCTAGCTAAACCATTCTTCGTGATATTACAGTCACCCTTCTTTTTGACCTGCCTTGCCCTTCCCGGCTTCTGCTCAGTCCACTGGCCCTCGTCGGTCTGCTTCAAAGGAGTTGAGGCACCGACCGCCTGGCAGGCTCTCGGAACTGGTCCACTCGCTCTGATGACTGTCCTCTCAGGTGTGGCTACTACTTCCGCAAACGACTTACTGCAACCTGATTGCGGTGTTTTGGGGCTTATGACTGAGGTACTACTTGGTGGGCATTGGCCCTGCCCTTAGGCCTGCAGTTCAAAGGCCAGACTGGCAGCCTCCTTGCAAGGGGCACAGACCCATTCAGCCCATGGGTTTTGTTTATAAAGGACATAGATGTCCTTTGCTATTCCTGAACACCTTGGGTGAGCCTATCTCTTGCCTACCTCTCACTGTATACCGATTACCTCTCGTTTTCCGCACTTGGGTGCGAGATACTGGTCAGAAAAGCGTGTCATATCGAAAACCACAAAAACGAGGGCGAGAAAACTCAGGAGCTCTTTACCCAAACACGAAATAAGCACTCTGACACTAGCAGGTAAAGTCCGCTAACACAAAAGAACAAAAAGAAAGACTAAAAGCGAGAAAAGATTGCTTCAAAAAACACTGAACACTACTCGACAATACTACATGGAGAATAAAAATATTCTCCGGATGAAACGCACCTCAAATGCAATTCAGATACGCTCAGTATTGTGAATTAAACTAGGTTAATTCATAAAACTATTCAAAAGCTCAATTCAAAGACGAGGGCACTATGAACCCAAACAGCTCGGCACTCACCAAGGTGTACCACGCTCGACCCGGAACAAGGCTACGCACCATCAAGGAAGGTCATGAGGGACATGTTCGGCGAACCATACAAGGTAGCCCGTAATCTAATAGAGGGCGTGCTGGTGGAGGCCAAAAGAACCAAGGGCGAGGCCTATGCAATGGCCGACCTGGTGATCAAAATGCAGAACTGTTCAGTAGCCCTCAACCGTTTAGGCTACAGGGCTGGCCTCAATGAAATGCACACTTTGGAGAGCATAGTCCGTCACCTCTCTCCCGAACTACAGGGGCATTTAAGGCCGAACCAGGCAACTGGTTGGGAATATTGCGAAAGCCAGCCAACTCTCCGATCGCCCTCGCGCAGGTCATTCTACTCCACATTTCACTTCTCGTCTGCAATCCAATATAGTTGTACCTGCACGCGTTTATAAACAGATCCATTCCCCTCCTTTTACGAATGTATATGCAAATCACCCAGCCGTGCAAACTTTAAAACAACAAAGAGTGCCGATGTATTGACGTATCAGCATAAGTATTTTCGGACCCAAGTACGACACGGGAAACATTCATTTTTATTCTCATGTCGCTTTTGAAAAAATGGTTGCCTCCTTGTTGTCGCGTTTTGTCATTCCAGCTCGGTGGCACCGGACAAAAGAAGGTGAATACAAGAGCGAGGAACATATGGGCTCAAGACTAGCACCCATGAACTACTTCAGGACTCCAAAACTTCGCCATCTGTCTGGTGGTTTTGCTGTCTCGCCCAAAAATTGGAGCCTAGTGATCCCATCCAATTGACCTTATTCCGTGAAAGTGCCTTGGATTATACAAGAGTGTCATCCATACTGCGAGTGCATTTTCACTGCCTGGAAGATATTTTTTGTAACCTAACGCTCTGGACTTGTATGTTCAAAGACTCCGATTGCATCGGACGTCTTCTGAGGTAAGAAAAATCGGTCCGGTCAGCGTGACTATCGTCATTTGAGTGTCATATTTAATATCAATTTGTCATGTACGATTTTTCATTTGATAAAATATGTGACGCCGCTAGTACTTGTAGTCGGGACTGTAGTGGTGTATTGAAATGTGGAACGAGAAAAGACTTATGAGTATAAATAAGGAGTCGAGGGTAGCCTGCCAACTACCGGTGGTCATTTGTTTGACCCCTCCCAGAGTGTCAATGTGAGTTATTCACTGAACTCTGGAGAAGACTTTAAAATGATTGGTATATGTGGGATAGAAAAGAGTGATAGAATGATGACCTGAAGAACTTCTATCGCTGCAAGTGGGTAGGTTGTTATGACCACAACCACGTGTTAGTTATTCGCAACTGATGAAGAAATCAAATAAATGACCACCGGTAGTTGGCAGGCTACCCTCGACTCCTTATTTATACTCATAAGTCTTTTCTCGTTCCACATTTCAATACACCACTACAGTCCCGACTACAAGTACTAGCGGCGTCACATATTTTATCGAATGAAAAATCGTACATGACAAATTGATATTAAATATGACACTCAAATGACGATAGTCACGCTGACCGGACCGATTTTTCTTACCTCAGAAGACGTCCGATGCAATCGGAGTCTTTGAACATACAAGTCCAGAGCGTTAGGTTACAAAAAATATCTTCCAGGCAGTGAAAATGCACTCGCAGTATGGATGACACTCTTGTATAATCCAAGGCACTTTCACGGAATAAGGCTGATTGTATAGACATGATGACCCTTAGGATGGAATGAGGGCAAATTCAGTTTGCGCCCTTGGAGAAAGCAAGTCTGGACCGCTGACCTTATCGTGCTTCATATTCAATATTGCCCCATATACTTAAAAGGGACATATCACCCATGAACTCTTCGTTTAAGGTTAGCGCGGAGTCTGAAGCCATTACTCGACATTGAACACCGCGCAAGTGAGCTAATTTGCCTCTCTATCGTTCGATTTTCGCGCACACTTTTGCAACTGACCTTATTATTTACTTCCGGTATATTCTTCTTTTTGCCTACTAACAAGGTGTGAGTAGTAAGTTGCGAAATTCTCTCCCCCCAGTGTGTACAAACACTATTCGTTTACATTGTACAATTCGCAGAAAATATAAAAAGATGTAACAAACAACAAACTCCGTACCGATTATTTGTGGACAAAGCAGTCCACGTACTAAATTGAATAATGGGGCAACGTTGAAAACAGCTAGTCACCACAATCAAATGGTGGCATACGTGTCACAATAAAATGATATGTGAGATGGTCAGGAAGAATGTGTGGCAAAGCGACAAAGAGAAGTCACCTGACACCGCATTCTTTGATTACTCTGCCAGTCCCCACGAGCATATTCAACAGTCTACCAAGGGGAACTTTAAGTGATGAATCTAGCACTTGGAAGGTGTTATTTTGTGCTCGTTGGTTAGGAATCCGCCCTGAAAAAAGAAATAAAGGCATTCTCGCACGGGTGTGTCAATATCACACGCTTCACTATGTGAAGGTCATACTGGAGGTGCGAGTTAGTCTGGTTGATCCAGAACTCGATGTTCAAAGGCGATCCTCTTTCAAAAATTAGGGCAGATAATCACTTATTTCCAACGGCTTAAGAACGCACGATTCCAAATATCACTTGGGAGAGGTTCACAAGGGCTTCTGCCAACGTTACAGACCCTTACATGGGAATTCCGGCATGGAGTTCATCGGAGCCTAACGAACTAAATGGCTTAATTCGACCAAAGTGGTCATCCACTAAGAGTGTAAATATGTAAAATGTATTTTCACCGGCTGGAAATCAAGCAAGGCCCCGACGCAACACCTACAGCTACAGAATAAGGGAAGGGGAAGAACAATGCGGTAAAGCAGACAGTTATTGAGAGGAAAGAATGCAGACCTTTTCTTGCTTTCACCGTATTCCATTTATTATCTTTTTATCATTGTTTGTCGGAATGACATTTTTGTGGGTACAGGGCACGAGAGTCCGACAAACAGACCGCATAGCAATCGCCACTGACTCCCATTCTGAGCCGTATCCCTCGACACACCTAACCGACGACAATCCTTACCCCATGGACCCCAACCGGGGAGGCGAGAAGAGCCAACCGAAGCCAATGCTGATTTTTCATACCTCTACGGTGCTTAGTAGCCAATTAAGTGTAAGAGCTGGGTCATGAGAACGGATAGAAGCGGACAGTATATATATATATATATATATATATATATATATATATATATATATATATATATATATATATATATATATATATATATATATATATATATATATATACATATATATATATATATATATATATATATAATGTATGTATAATTAGAGAACATAAAAACCAGCCCCATGTGTTGCTCTTTCCTCTCTCTGTTCGGTTTATTTCCTCACGATACCCGCTCGTCCTAGTGTCTTCTCACTAGTGTCCTTCTACTTCTAGATGCGTATGAGTCTTTATAAAACCTCCTATTCTTTAGAGCTAGTCGGTGACTTATTAAAAAGATGATAACTCCGAAGTGCCAAGAACATTTGGCCTAAGGCTTCGAACGCGTAAACTACTTTGAGGAAGGACAGGTGGTCCGCACTGACAGAAACGATGGACAAACGCGTCGCAAAGCGATCGGCCTAACACTCGATCATATTCGCCTAGTACATCTTAGTCCGAAAATTCTCGACCACCTCCGTGGCTTGGTAACTTGGCCTCAATTTGCCGCGAAGCCTTTTTCGACCCGTGACTGTAGGTATCAAAAATACATTCGTTCTCGGTTGTCTCGTTGAAGTAATACAATAAAACCTACTCAAGGAACCTGAGAGGTTTGTAAGACCAAGCATATCAGCCATATAACAATAGGTCAAGCGATAGACAATTTCAGGCAGAATGATGTAGCCCAACCACAATGACGCGGTCGTAACCTTGGTTGGGCAAAGCTACTGGGGTCAAGAACAGCTAAAATAGTGTCGATTGGCAGCGAATCAGAGTACCTCACGCCTGGGCAAATTTCACAAATGACAATAAAGCAGTGACGAACGTAAGAGGAACAGTGCCAGATAACTATGACAAGCGCAGCCATTAAAAAGGAGACCCTATCTCGGCGAAACTGTATACCTAACCGGAACTGCGCTAAATGAGACTAATTTTCAATTGTAAGCCGATATCCCTCTTCAATAAGACATTGTGACACCTCGCAACCAGAGAGTGTAGCAAGTGGGCTACCGCAGAGATCAGTGTTCGGCCCTCTGCTTTCCCTTATCTTCACCACTGATTTAACACGTGAACCAAGTGCCCCGACATCTGCGTTTGTAGATAACGCTATTATAGCTGGAGGGAGGTGTTGTAGTCCTTCAAAACCTGTTCACGCAAGTGGGAACTTCCACTTAACTTGGCCAGATAACAGTGTCTGACTATAAGTATAGTGGTCGGCGGGAGTGGGTAACTTCGGCGAAAACGTTTCTCAAGTCCGAGAACTGGCTTTAGTGATAACCATCTAGGCAATACTTATTGGCGGGAAACGAGCCCAGAAAGGAACTCTCCAGACTTTGGTCTACAAAGGCTTTTCCTTCCCTCAAGCAACAGTTAGGCTGCACGCGGATTATTACCTGTAAACTCGGGCACTGTGCTATCAGAATATGGACTGTTACTTTGCTACTAGTCTTCTGCACGGAATTCGTACACGAAGTAGCGCATCTGTTTTTCACTAGCGGTGTTCCCGATATTCACCCTTTGGGCAAACAACAGCATCGTTGAAATCGAAGAGAATAATCCCTGGGTATTAGGATTAAGTTTCACAGGCTATCCATTAGACACCGCACACGACAAAAGAACTTGGCTGATCAAAGGGTTTTGTGAAAAACACTTCAAGAGACTACCCAACTGTCCATTTATCATCAATACGATTGCACATAGACCGCACCAGAGGAATCCAGCATCCGTTCTGTCTATGGTAGTTGCTCAGAATGTTTGTCTTGTTTACTCTTTCTGTAGTGAAAACTTGTCTGTTACGAAATAAGAAATCACACAATACAAGAGAAACAAAGTTACAGGATGAATGCTAATTCGATTGGGATCGCGCGACAAACAACCAGAGGATGATGACAAACAAAGCACGGAAATCACAGAGATCAAAAGGATGAACAAACACACAGGGAGGGGGGGGGGATGAACCGCACAGAGAAAATACACAAGATTCAAACAAACTCCAAAGGAAAAGAAAATATGGCTTGAATTGCATCGTTAAAAAAATAAATTCCCGCAGGATAATAGATAGCGTCTTTTGATGTGTTGTAGTTGCGCGGGAAACTCAATGTGTTAAAAGGAATTACACCGCTGTGAACACGAACATGCCCTCGATGTTCCTGCACAACGAGTGTTTAGATCTAGTCACGATGCGGATGAAGCTGAGTGGGTAAAGTGTGTTTGTGAATGAGTGATTAAGTCGATAACGGGCGGAGAAAGACAGCTAAACGAGCGCGCGCGTTAGTTTCAGGGGCGAGCTACAAGGCAGACTGAACGAAGGGAAAGCAACTAACAGCTTGAACTTAAACATACACGTTGGCATGCGTCCGATCGAGTGCGAATCACAGTCCCTGATTTGTTCCACTGATAAGACCACAAAAAGCAGACCAAACGGACCTGATCGCAAAGATGTGCGTTCACAATTTGACAAGGCACAGATGAAGCATCAACAGAAGCACAACAAAGCGCCACTAACTCAACGATGAGCGCGTGTTTGAATGACCGAACTCGATAATTCTGAAAGATGGTTAAATATCCACTGGGATTGACGTTTCACGGTCAGTAAATGTCCGGACAGGCTGACCAATCTTGAGCCTTCTTTGCATCCCAGTAATTTCCCTTATAAACATGAGATTCCTCACCCGTGACGGGATCTTTTCTACTCACGAACCAAACCGGAGTAAAAAGGGGCATCTTTGATCCCGATCCTAGTAGAAATGAGGAAATCAAAAGGAAAGGAAAACAATTTACGCTATACTGAAGCAATAACAACTAATGAAGGTCAATGAAGAGTTGAAATGTTTTAAAAACATTTTAGTCTGAAGCCAAGTATACGATGGATGTTACTGAAGAGAGAAACAACACGTATTCAGCTAAGCAATTGGACAGTTCGTTAGCCGAGGAAACACAAGAAATTTGGGTAGAATTACTCATTTACTGTTTCCACCAAGCATCAACCCTCTAGGAGTTGAGAATCAGCAGGGAGTTTTGTACCAAACATGAATCACTCACGAAATGAAAGCCAGCGATAATGCGGTTCAGCCTACTGCCTCATTTGAATCAAATCGTGGTAAAAACTCTGAAAACTAGTCCTTGAACTGTCGATGCGATTGTCTACGAACACTTAGGTGCATTTTGTTTAGTACAACTAAGTTCCCGTGGACACGACCCAGCATAAAGGTGTGTGCATCCCTCGTTGCACTTCGGGGTACAACTGTTTAGAGACCAGCACAAGTTCAGTTTGTGCGGGCGAATAACGAGTGGCTAGCACCTAAACAATCTGAAATATTGGATCACCTTAATCCAGTTTATCGAAACAGGTAGGAGACATAAGTTGGGAGATCCAAGCAACTCCTTTATTCTTTTCAATCGCGGACGCACAACATGTTCATTCGTATTCGAATGGGGTACAGAGCAATACAATAGAAACAGAGTGTCAGATAGGTTAGTAAACAATCAAACGCACATAACACGTCACCCTTACTGCCAACTGCCTAAGAATAAACAATGTGTTTGGTTATTCCGACCAATCAGTAATACCTATTAGGTAAAACACTTTTAGCGGCCGTAGCCTAGTTGAAAACGAACAACAAACAAGCGAAAAACCTGATTGATCGTGTGCTGACCCACCAAGGAGCATTAAAGTCCAACTACCTACGAAAAATCCATGTTAATACCGCGAAACTACTACTTTTCAGGAATCTTAGTAAAGGCACAGGAACACCGGGTCCTTATTGTCACTTAGACATGAGATGCGTAGTTGAGAGTCTATGGCGAGCAAATTGTTGGTACTGTATGATGAATTAGTCCCACCTCCAGCTCGTATATAATCAACGACAATCTAGTACTCATTCGGTCGGGGAGTGTAATCACACGCTTTAAGCCTGAAATTCTTGTTTTCGCTTACTGCGTTATGACTGAGTGACTTTATCATGCATTTTGTTGCTCCAGTGTCCATAATTGTGATCGACCACACATACTGATAACGGGTAGTATATGGCACGCTCTATCACACTATGAGAACTGATGAAGCAGTCTGGTTCTGCAGGACTTCTGTGATACATTCTTATCAAGCAGGCTATTAACGGAACACATCTACCACGGAGCTAGTGATGAACGAGCGCTACTTGACGTCATGCTGGTATGAAACAAGCATTTGGGAACTAATCCCGTTAGCCTGACGGCTCATGTGCGGGACAAGCCATCGCGCCCTCCGGGTTTTTGTCAAAACTGGGACCTAACGGGCATGCACAGTTGTTCATTATTCCTAACAAGCTGAATGAACAGGAGAACGGTGATGATTTCATGAATTATGACTGGTGAGCGATTCTGTGTTTGATGAGTCGCTCCACCGGCAATCCAATCTGACATTCGATTTGAAAAAGATGCACAACATGGAGTGCAAATAATAAAAGTATCACAACCGAGAGAGGACAAAATAGTCTGACAAGACACTGGTCGTGACAAATACGGTCATGTCACTTGTTGGTTCTACTTATGGAGTAAGTGGTTCTATTGTTCACATACCCGTTAGGCCAAACGTGTTAAACACGACAAATTAAGACGGTTACGTTTATCCTGTCTGTCTGAAAAGCTTGATGCTTGGCGACAGAACAAAAAACTACAGAAACGATGACAGAATCAGATATAGAGAGGCAAAAAAACAACAAAAAGCGAATTAAAAAGCCTCTCCCCTTGTACGGCAGGACCGAGAGATATCGCGTGGGGCGGAGAACACCTTACCAGATGCTTGTTCTTCTTCCCATCGATGTCGCTTAGTTCGTTGTTTCTGTTCTAATCGGCGTTTCTCTTCGTTTGCCTGGTCCCAGTAACCATCTTCCATCAAGCGTTGATCCGGTCGAAGTCGCGAATCCGTCGGAGCCACATCCGGTTCCAGTTCGTTCAATTGAATGGTGAATTGGGAGAAATTGTACATCTGATATAACAGGTGAGACACGGAAACGAGCGAATGAATGGATTCGGCTAATTTCCGGAACATATGTGGGACAACTTATTTGAAAAAAAATGCACTGATCACCTCATAAAAGGGCAGAGGAGGAAAGGAAAACCTTAGTTAAGGCTTTTCTCCCTAAAGACCAACGCAGTGCAGAACACAGCGGTATAAATTACTTTAATGTAACACTAAAATAACCAAAGACGTATTTGTGAACTAAGTGAGCTACGTATTCCTGAAATAAAGAACACGTGGTAAATGAGCTTAGTGTTTGTTAACAGTTCGAAAATAACTGTAAGCCCAATCGATTTCCAATCGAAAATATAAAACGGAGTTCCAGTATCACCCGAGAAAGACTTGAGTAATAAAACATGATGATCACTTGGATCAAAACTCATGACAATCCCAAAATGGAGTAGCCAGAATCAAGATTGAGCCAACTTCATCCCAGAATATGAACCTTGAACTATCAGAACTGAGAGAGGCAGTCCTCATCCGCTTATAAAACCCCATTCTATATACTCCGAAGTCACTGCCGCAACGAATTCAGTAATCACGGTTTTTCTGTCATTTCAATGCCATACACACACACGCACTGACACTGTCCACGCCATGACCGACATGCTTCAATCAGTTAAACTTCACAGCTAGGGAATGTACATGCTCGCCTATTCGCCATCTTCTAGACTGCTTTCGCACGGTTTCAGTTGATTTTATGTACCACTTGCGGCTACTATGGTCAAAGAAACCAGCTGGCTCACATTCTTGTGGAATGCTTACCTACATTGTATTTTTTCAGAACAATAGTGGCACGTAAAATTGTCCAGTGGAGAGCGAGGGGACAGGCATGGGATGACACGTGATCAATACGGAAAAGACAGAAGGTTGTTGCTGATGAGTATCACAGGATGATTATATATATATATATATATATATATATATATATATATATATATATATTAGTGAGAGAGAGAGAGAGGGAGAGGCATGAGTTAGTTGAGAAGAGTAGTATATTTGAGCTGATAGACTGTCGGGCCCCTTGGAGAATTTCTTATCTCTCTGGTCTCTATCACCTGCCCAAATCTCACCTGTGGCTCCACGAAGCTAAGGCATGCAGCAGCGGCCACACCTCGCTACGCCATTCGACAGGCGGGCCAAACTAGGTTGAGAGTACCATAGCCTAAAAACCTCGGTGAGATCGCGCCCAGCATGCGAAGACAGATACTCCCGCATACACGGATGAGATTTGCTGGGACCCAATGGCTACCAAGGAAATCCGTCCAATCAACAGGGTCGCATGGACCCGTGTCTAGGTGACCTCTACCAAATAAAGAACGAGCCACACCGGCAACCATGCTCCAAGGTCAGTAGGACGCATTGGGTGTCCCGGTTTGGTAAACCACCGTCCAAAAGGCTTACGAACCGCTCGTTCGTAAGCGGCACCCAACACAAAAACCCCCTGTTGTCCGACAGGTAGCACTTGGTTGCGCACGGGCTAGAGTTTCTACCTCGAACAAAAAGCCGTGTGACGCTGAAGACGCCCCTTCAAACCCTATTCCCAAGACTCCTCATGACAAGTTTCTTTACACACATCGCTCACGCTACGACCTCCCGGGTTAGCGACGCGCCATGTGTTCTCCCCGCGACCGGGATGACAAATATGCTAGCTGGGAGCCTCAAGACGCAAAATCACATCCAATTCTCAATAGTTTTAAATATTTGTGTTGGTTGTAGCTCAGGCTGTTGGTTGCCATGATGTTCTGATCGCTGAGCTTGGTGTTTAGATCGCAAACGTTTCATCACCAGTCGAGGTGACATCGTCAGTGCATGTGCGCTGTTGGTGGTGATCTCTTGTGTTTATAGGTTTGTCATTAGTCTTGACCTTGAGCTTCGTAGATGACGTTACGCCTAAGGCTCGACGTTTGTTTTTCGGCTTCGCCTCTAAGAGCTTGACCTTCGACGATTGACGTCTCGTTTGGTGAGCTTGAATTCTTTTGCTTTGTGCTTTGTTTCCATTGTTGATATTTGAATTCTCGACGAGTCAGTTCCGAAGACGTGTGAGTGTGAAAAACTCAGATTCAATGATACAGGTTAAATGATTTTGGTCCGCTGATTCCGCTTCTGACGTTCTTGATTAGTTCAACTATCTGTTCTTCATCCGACTTTACACGTGATCCAATTCAATATGTCTATTGATCGAGTTGCTTGAAGAGTACCAGGCTTCCAAAAACTCCCTTGCATACCTCGTGGTTGCTTGATCCAAAATTTTAACCTCGTCCAGATTGAACTTGTGTCCTTCTTGATCCTCGTGGACGGATGTGAGAGAGAATGCGTCATGTCTCTTTGTGGTCAGTTTATGCTCGTGCATTCGAGTGGCAACTTTTCTCCCGGTTTGACCGATGTAGCATCTGTCGCAGTCCATACACATCCAATTCGCCGCTGGAACGCGGGAACACTTATGGACATCGGAAGCCAAGCCATCGCCACACTAACGCTACATGACTACAGTATCGAAATCGCATGTCTCTCGGAAGTTCGGCGGCCGAATCCCAGCACCCGATGCATAAAGGGTCCCGGAGTAGACGACAATTATCACCTCTATCACAGTGGACCCACGAACAGTTCTGGTCTCCTCGGCGTGGCAGTAGCTGTCAGCAACAAGGCTAACAAAACACTGCTTTAATAGAGCCTGATTTCGTCTTGGACCGCCTCGGCTTGTTTTCACGCCTCAGATTGACCATATTGTGTATGAACACCGCGGGCGTAGATCAACTGAACATTGTCGTTCATCTTGATCTACGCCTGTGGACTCAGATCACGCCTTGGTACCTGCTCACTTCCGTTGACGTCTCGTCCGTAGTCGCACCAACGTCTCACGCAGTTGTTTTGAGACGATAACCAGCGACACAATTTCCAGACGGAGCTGTCTACGCAGCCAGATGTTCAGGACCCAAATGAACGCTGGCAACAGATCAAAGAACCCTTGTATACCGCTTGAATGCCACCCAGAACTCGGGTTCAAATCGGTCTCACGAACAACGGATATCTTCGACATCAGTTGCTCTGTTGGATGCTCGCAGATCCGTCCTTCCGGGTGCCATATTTAATGAAGTGCTCAAATCCCTGACACGCCAACTGACTAGAAGCCTGAGAAATGACCGTGAGCAGTAGTGGATTGCGAAATGTTAGGAAACGGAAAAGGCTGCGTCCACTGGCAATGCTCGCAACCTTTTCCGTTTGATTAGAGATACCGGTCCACGGAAGCCTAGTGTAAATGAGTCAATTAAGGAATCCGAGGGCTCACTGATTCAGGAACGTCGTCTGAACCGCTGGGCAGAGCACTTCAAGGAACAATCTGGTTGGCCTACTTCTACAGGGACCTTCCAAATATAAATGCCAGAGAAATGATGCAGGTGAATATCAGTCCTCCATCAGAGATGGAGATTATGCGGGAGATAGATTACTTGGAAAGGTACAAAGCCGCTGGACCGGATGGGTACGAAGCTTCGGTTTCGGAGTTAACAGAACTCCTCCGTATTATTTGAAATAGTGGGAAGATTCCCAGGGAATGGTGTGAATTAGTGATTGTGCCGATTTATAAGAAAAGTGACAAGTCCTCTTGTGAAAACCACAGAGGAATTAGCTTGGCAAGTATAGCGTCCGAAATGCTCACCATTCTTATTCTCCACCGATTATCCAGTGCCCGCGATATGTGTATGCGTGAGAATCAAGGCGGTATCAGACCCTGTTGGGGTTGTACCGACCAAGTCTTTATTCTTCCGCAAATCTCAGAGCACAGAAACATCTTACGTAGGCCAACAATCTGTCTTTCTTGATCTCAAAGCGGCGTTCGACTCAGTCAACCGTACACTTCTCTGGCGCTACCTCTCGCTGAAGAGTGTGTCAGAGATGTTTATTTCTCTTTTCCAATGCTTGTATGCAAACAGCCGAAGCCGAGTTCATGCTTACGGCGATCTTTCACTCAAGTTCACCACGGAAATTGGTGTTCGTCAGGGTTGCCCTCTTTTGCCCTTTCTCTTCAACTTTGTAATTGGACTGATTCTTGGGATAACCCTTCCCTCGTGTGAGAATAGCAGCATCGATCTTTGTTCAGGCAGCAAACTGTCTGACTTGGAATAGACGATCGACATCGTTTTTCTGAATGAAGACCCAGGTAAGTGGCAAGCTTTCTAAGATAGCATAAACAACAGTGTAGGAATGTTTGGGATGCGTTTTGCATCTTCAAAGTGTAAAATACTGCTCTAGGACTGGGTTGAGCCTGCGCCAAACTTTCCGTTGGCGGGGAAGTTTTACCTGAAATCGAAAAATTTTGTTACTTGGGTAGTTACATCTCACCGGATGGACAGATAACGTATGAAGTGTCATCGCGAACACAGAAAGCGCGTTCGGCTCCTGCCAACCTCAGTCATCTGTAACGTCGGCCTGACATCCCATTGCCTGTTAAGGATAGTATACAATGTGGCAGCTAGGTCTTTTGTTCTACATGTCTCAAAACCTCACCGTTGAGGGTAGAATATAGGCGAAGACTGTCGGTGTTCGAGCACCGATATCTCCGTAGCATTGCCCGAGTATGGTGGGAGCACCGTATCAGCAATGCTGACGTTAGGTGAAAGGTGCTGGGAACCAGAGGTCAGTCTCTGAATCAAGTACCGAATCTAAATAGGCTAAGGTGGTTGGGACGTGTTACTGATGCCCACTAATAGATCTCCTCGGCGTACGGTGTTCTACGTGACGGGTAATGGTTTAAAGGCAGGTCGAGGTGGTCAGCTCATGACATGGCAAAAAGGTATGAAAACATTGTCTAGTGGACTTGCCCAAGTAGGACATACTAGACTTCCGCGGTGAGGTCCACGTGAACCGTCTACCGAATGGTTGGAGACATTAAAAGATATGGCTAAGTGTCGCGTCCAGTGGCATATTTGCATTCGGACACTTTCTTTGTCCTCTCCATTTCCGCCTATATTCTGATTTTTGGATGTTTCTCATTTGATGCTTCTATGTTTTTTGCCCTTTAATGGACGAAGCTGGAAGGCAGCAACCGAAAAAAGAGCGTAGAATTGCAAGATTAGTGGTTGCATAAACTGATCTAAACGGAACAATCTTGTGAAAAGGAGTCGCCGAGTATCTGATAGATAGTTATTCATCATGAACGATGCGATGCGGTGGTTAAGATGGCACGTCAAATGTTCAGTGCTTACTTTTTCCGCAGCCGGCTCCAGCGGTAAGGCCGTCCAAAGAGTGCGCGGATCGCCACTGGGAGTGCCGTCGGAATTCACATCTTGTGTCTCTATGTAACTGTCCCACATGCCCCGAACCAATCGAACGGGGTTGCCCACCCCATTTTGAACCACTCCAGTCACCTGAAATTATGCGAGAGAAAAAGAGAGTAGTGGAAATAAGTAAACCGGAACGTTAAAGAAACTAATGTTCTTGAATGCCCTAGACACACAGTACTAAAAGGAACAGTCGTCCTTGTCCTTCACATAAGTTCTCTGCATTTCTTATCATAAAGCATTATGACGGGAAAAATATTGCATAAATTGCAGCCGTTCATTTCGGAAACTAGTCTACGACGAGCTCCGCATTCTGTATACACCCTAGTTGCATCCTCGGCTGGTCGGTGACGCGCCCTTCCCTTGGCTGCGCTACGTGTTTTGTCCCGCTTCAGACAAAGTGGATTTATCATTACCCTATTCAGTTGTCATGGCTACACGCCGCTGATATTCTAGACTGGAATTTTTGGATATTAAAACAATGTTATGTGTCAGATCGATGCATGCACTTTGCTTATGGATAATATGAGGGAGGATTGGATTAAAAAAAAGGAAACGTGCTGGTTGGCGAGTCGTACTTAGCTCTTTTTCTCCATGTGGAATGATGATGTCGCCTGTGATCAGTGCTAACAATCGTCGGATTTAGGAAGCATTTTGCAGACACGGATTCTTGTTCATACATGTGCAGTATGCGATCAAGAATGTTGGCTAGATGAGAATGGTAATGACTCTCTGACTGGCATAGACGGATTTCAGTGTTAACGTCAAGATCGGGTGCTGAAGAACAAAAAATACGAAGGTAGAGTGGTAACCTACGTCAACTCGGCATGCAGTGGCAAGCCTATTGCTGTTTTTAGATACTCTGTAAACGGTACTGAATGTCTTCCTACACGGTGTTTCTCTAGATTCGTTCGTTTCAGAAGCACTATTGTCACTAACGTGTATGCACCGCCTATTTGTGTACAATCCCAAACATCCTTCTTTCATACCATTTCTGGCTCCTCTTCTAGACGAACATTCGCATACGGTCTTGGTGATTTTAATTACGCTAAAACTTATCCAATTTTGTCGTTCGGATAAACTGATAACAGCACCTCATCCACAAGAAGGAACTTCGTATCAGATGAAGTCGTCACCATTGTTCCTCGTGAAGCAACTCCTTTTCCTAAGTCTGCTGTACATTTTCCCATTCCTCCCTGCCACGTTATCTGTTGACCTCCACGTGGTCTCTTCCACTCCCTACGACGAACAGAGAATAGGACACGGTACGTGGGACGTGTGTTTGACATACGTAACACGTGCTCCAACCAACAAAGTCTACAAAGCCGGATACGCTGTGACAAAAAGTTCTCCGAATTAGTACCCAATACTCGCTTTCTGACCTCAGCATTGTCCACTCGGCTATTTCACCCAATCTTAGCGATACTACGTAAACATCGATGGTCGAAGACCTGGAGGCGACGAATTTCTTCTGCACGTAGACACCAAGTCTCTTACCCATATAACAAAACTGAATGCACTGTGGCACAGTATACATGACCTTTCAACTTCAGTGAAATATCAGGTCGCCGCCACAAGTGCTTCAGTCGAGCGTACGCCGCTCGAGCCTTGGATATCCGCGTGCTCACCTCTACTACCGTGCTCCCATCCGTCGTCACGCTGCTGCCAGAACCTCCCCATCTGGCATCAAGCTCGGAATCGTGGACGTTCAGTCTTGTAACATCACTTTACACTTTGGAGATGCAATACGCATGCCGAATGGAGCTACAGCTCATGCGAGTCTATCTAGTGCACGTTGAGCATGTTCGGTGGATTCGAACAAGCAGACAACATCGTCCGCTTAATCTGTGTCACACAGCTTTCCATTATTTCCTTGTTCGACGCCCACATCCTGAAGATTTTGCAACGCGCTCTCCTTTATTTCGTCCATTGCAGAGTGAAACGAGAATGGAGAAAACGGACATTCCTGTCGAACACCACTGGTCGTTTCGAACCCACCGGATAGTTCACCGTAAACCCCTCCGAAGACGGAAGCACGAGAACACAATGGTCTCAGCAGATTAACGAACTTCTGGGGCATACCTTTTCGCTGAAAAGCGCTGTTCGATCAACTGAATTGTAGGAGCCTTTTAGGTTTTAGAAAACCATTATTGTCGGTCTTCGGTGCGTGTGACGCGTTTCAAGTAGTCGGCTAAGAGTAAAAATCTGGTCAATGCATCCTCGACTTGGGCGGAATCCAGCTTTCTGTTCGTGGGTGTTCCTCTTGCGAGCCGGTGTAAGACGGTGCAGCAAAATCGAAGCTAATACTCTGATGACTATCGGAATTAAGCTAATCCCAAGATGGTGAATACAGTCATTTCGTATTCCCTTCTTGAAGATGGGAACAATTAATGACTCCCCCCATATCAACGGAATACGCTCTCCTTTCAAATGTCACGCAGCAAAGCGGTGTGATTTTATCAAAGCATCCCCCCCAGTTTGAAAAGAACTGGGGAAAGTTCGTCAGGACCGGCCGCTTTCCAACACTTGGATAATCGAATGCTCGACTCTACCTCTACTTCCAATGGAGGCTCAAGTGATACTGTCGAAGATGTCGCAGTTGTTGACACAGCTGAACTGCTCCTTGAGGTATTCGGCCCAACGGTCGAGCCTGTGCTCCCTGTCATGGATGAGTTCTACATTTCTATCGCAAATCGTTTCACTGACATGGGTTCGCCGTCAACCGGTGTCACGAATAAGTTTGAACAGTCTTTGACTGTTATCTGAAGTAGCTACTATTTCCCTTTCTTTGACTATCGTAACCCACCAATTTTCGCGATCCTCATTAGGGCTTTTCGTAACTTGCTTCTGTAGATTTCTCCACATCTTATTCATCTCCTTACAGTTCGGGAACTGAAGCTTTCGCTCTATTATACTAAACGACTCTTGCGAAATCCAGTGTCTCTGATAGACAACGGATCTACGACCACAAGCGGCAACTGCTGATACGTGCATCGCCTGTTGAATATGGGCCCAATGCTCATTTACATTACTCTTCCTCGTAGATCCTAGCTCATGTGCTAACTTCTGCTCATAACGGGTGCGTACTTCTGGATATGATCAATCTGACTCAAAGTACCTGTACAGTTAGAGCGCAAAGTTGCTGTGCGACGCGAGCTGTCAGAACTTGGTGCTAGACAAGAACAATTGATTGTCTGCACAAAACTGGAGAAGCCTATCCCCGTTATTCGTACGCTCAGTGGGTAAAGCACAACTCCCACCTAAACAAGCTTCTGGCACACTGAGTTTGCCAACTTGTGCACTGAAGTCACCAGCTAGTAGAGCAATGTCAGGACTGTTACCGCCGCTTACGAGAGTGTCGAGTTCATCACAGAACTCATCTTTGTGCGCATCTGAGCTGCAGTCTGTTTCAGTGTACGCCGAGACCACAAACAAATTTCACTTAAACAACTATCATTTGGAATGCCGACTGATCCCTGGAGTCTCACAGCACATAAACCACTGTTAACCGGTATTCAGTCTAAAGGAGCAGCCTCGGCCTTGTCAGTCAAGACTATTCCTACACCATGTTGACCCATAGCTAGAGCTGCTTCGTCTCCTGAGGTGTGCAGATAATACTTCGATGAGATACCAGGAGCAGTTAGTTAAATGACACTGCTGGTATCCGGAATACGCGTTTCACTTACGCAGCAAATATCAATCTTCAGAGAGTTCATTTTGAGGGCTAGGCACGCCTGCTGACCGGCCTGCATGACAGTACGCACGTTGAAGGAGCCGAGATTCAGAGGCTGATAAGGCTTGAGAAAATTTGAGTTACCAGACGGAGGATTATTCCCGACACTATTTGACAGTGAATCGTTGCCAGTATCGACCGTGTTGTCAGTGGGAGCATTATGGGTGGATAAAGTGGGCAAAGAGAGGGGTTGGGGACAGAAGACAAAGGTTGAATAAAGGAGAGGGAACTCTGAGCACTAGCCTACTTGTCACTACCCACCCCGCTCGATGCAATGGGCATCGCGGTCCTGATTATCCTGCGTGACGATCGATGCAGTATGGAATGCTTTCTATTCGTTCGCTTCATGGGAACCGTATGTGCCATCTTCAACTTGTGTTGCTTCATTGAGACACTGTTCACCTTTGTTGACAGAATTGCCTTGCCAACCCTCAAAGCACTCAAAAGACAAAAGGAAATCGCATAAAAATCTCGCCGAAATTCAGAGGTCAAGAGAATGTCGCTGCTGATCAAGACAGAGATAAAGCATCTGCATGCTTCCCCTGCCAAAGAGTTTCTGCAGACCAAGAATCCCAAGCTTCTTTGGCATGGTATGACTTTTATGCTGTCAGAAGACCAAACAGGCGGACGATAAGGTAGATGTAAACCACCTCAACTCTACTTTTGTACATCCCTCCTTCATATTCCTCTTGTGTTACTGCATATCTGGAACCTTTCCCCACGGTGGACAATTTCAAAATTCCTCGCAAATCTGACACATCGTCCGCTGCTGGTCCTGACGGTCTCCCTCCATTGATTCTCAAGTGTGGTGGTGCTCAAATTGTCACACCGATCACTACTTTGGCAAACCAGTCTCTATTCAGAAATGCGATTCCTGATCTGTGACGTTTAGTTACTCTCATTCCAATTCCTAAAGGCTCCAACACCCCTGGCGAAGAAAAATGCTTTCGCCCCATTGTTCTCACATCTGCTGCCAGTAAAGTCAGCGAAACGGCCGTTTTCACCCGTCTTCAAGCGCACCTCAATGTGCCACCTGACCCTTCTCAGTTCGCTTATAAACCTAAAAGATCCACCCCTGATGTCGTAGCCTGCTTGGTCCATTCCATCACTTCCAAATGCCTCAATATGATCGGGGGTGGGCGTCTCAGGCTCCGAGTTGGCTACTCGTCCTGAAAACTTCTCCCAATGCTCCCAAATGACCGTGCGTCTGTCATAGCATCTGCCGAGAAAGTCCTACTCACTGCCTTCTCATGGCAGAGGTGTTCCCACTAAAGTGAGAGGGCGAAAGCGAATGCTTGGCGCTTTCCACCGAGTTGATTGACTGGGAGTTAACCTAGGGGAGATAGGCCAAACTCTGATTCCAAACCGACCATCGGTGATGCATCAGGCGTATAACACTAAGCTGACCGGCATCTGTGGTAGAGGGTCTTACTGGGCACCCAGGACGTTTGGCTTCATCCGAAGGGCGAATGAACCGACCATTCAGTCACCGGCTCCCAGTGGTTTCCAGAAGAGGCAAATGAACCATAAAATTGGCTACCGGCTCATCTAGACCAACTCTGCTGCCTTGCAGGACGCTCTTGGATGTGCAAAGGCTAGAGCTGCATTCTCGAACAAAAATATCTACCCTGGACTGGGCGACCGAGTAGTTTGATAGCCCGCAATGCAAACAACCATGATAGACTCTACCACTGTGATAAATCGCTCTTCCGTGTGCACAAATGAACACTCTCTCCTACACCGTGCATAACCTGTTCTCTCATTTCCATCTCCTTCCCACTTTCTCCTCCATTTTCATATCCCGACTTTGCTGGTTGTAGTGCCACTGATGGAAATCCTGGCTATGTTCTCTCTTGTCCTTCCTTGAACAGCTTCCGAGTCTCATCCATCCCGCTTCCACCAGCCGGTACCTTGCTTCGTCTTCGATGCCCATTCAAAACAGCCACGTTCAACGTGCGAACCCTGGTGCGCATTGGACAACAGGCAGGTTTGGTCCGTACGCTTGAATCCCTTGCCATCGACGTGTGTAGCATTCAAGAGATTCGCATTCAAAACTCCAGTTCCATCATTCGATTGACGCCCCCATCTAATCCTTCCGTGGAGTTTCACTTACGCTTTTCTGGAGGCGCTGAGGCCGCGGCTTCTGGTCTTACCGGCTTGGCACTGTTCTCAGTGTTAGAGCTCAAGCGCCGCTGATACTCTGAATCACAGCTGACTGCCGATTATGCGCACCAGGACTCAAAGGTTCGTGCAAAGTGAGCAGTCGTCGTTTCGACAGACGCAACCTGTTTGTCGTTTCGACGCATTCACCCACCGATTGCAGCCCAGATGCTATCAAAGATACCTTCTACAAAAGCTCCGTGAGCTCTTACACAAAGCAAGCTGGGCTGATATAGTGATTTTGCCAGATCTGATTACTAGAGTGAGTCAGCTGAGGCGAGTCTGGGAGGCCGTTTTCGGCTAGACTCCTGCCGCTCGAAAAACGGGGAACGGTTGACGGCTCTATGCTCAGACTATTGCCTGTTCCTCGACGGTATGAACTTCAGACGTTATAATCACCGGGACACACGTGGCGTCCGCCCTCTTTGAGTTAGCAGTGGATCCAAATTGACCACATCGCTATAAGTCACAAATGGCGGGGTTGAATAGAAGACTGTCTTTGGTATCGAAATACCCTCCTACCCTCCTTGACTTTGAAGACGCATTAGTTTGTACTAAGCTGTCAATGTGTTTCCGTGAGCGCCGCAAACTCATACTGTAACGACGGTTAAATTGTGATAGTTTTTCCGATCCATCTCACTTATTCGCCTTCCAGGAAAGCGCTATACGAAAAGCTAGATGTAGCCCCACCTGATTACATAAATTAGCACTGCCCGCTTATAAGAATGCCTTGCATTCTGCTGGCCTAGTATGTTTTGGCCTGTCTTACCGTGCCGCAAGACCCTGGGTTTCTGCTGAATCTCTGCGCCTTCTGGACGCACGCCAGTCGATTCCGGCTGGAAGCGAGTATAACGAAGCATGACTCGGAATGAGATGTGCATTCACCGCGAATCTCAGTAGGGATCGCGAAATCTGGTGGACGAAACGCGCTGCTGCCGTGGGAAATTCCCGTGAGCTGTCCTATCCCATTCGCGTCACCGATAAGAAGCTATTAGGTATGAGTGAAATAATCTGTGAGGCTGACGATTCGCAAATTACGAATCAGAAGCCGCGTCTCGATCGCTGGGCGGAGCACTTTCAGACACGATTTAGCTGGCCCTCGGTGTCGGCCTCTCCCATAGATCATCTGGCACATGCCTAGTGGTGCGTATCGACAAGTCCACCTACCAAGGCGGAGGGCCCGACCCTAGGACGTCCCAAGTCGCCGGGCTTCAATGGCACTCCTCCAGCACTACTAAAAGATGGTGAGGTGCAGCTCGCTAGAGAACTTCATGTTCTGTCCTCAAAAGTTTGGAATTCTGGGCAGGTCGAGTCCTTGTGGAGGGAAGGGGGAACCGAGCATTGTTCCCATCTTTAAGAAAGGCTCGCGCAGTGACTGCGCTAACCGTAGGAGTGCAAGCCTTATCCCAGTAGCGTCGAAGCTGCTTGCGTCTGTCATACTTTTCAGGTTGCCTGCCAATCATCTACCTTTCCATGTTTTATTCGCACGTGATGAATAAGGCTGGAAGAAGCAACGCGGCGCTCAGGTCATGACTTGGCTTCGATTAAAGCTTCCCGCCTCCGGCATTGGGGCCCAAGGGATCAGGATTGTCGTCGGCTTTAGACGTTCAGGGAAATGACTCAGAATAGAAGTCGGTGGCGCAAATGCTGTGCGGTCTGTTTGTCGAACTCTCGTGCTCCGAAATCAAAAACTGCATTCCGACGAACCAACTGACGAAAAAAACATCAAAACAATATACGGCGAAAAGCCCCCCCCCCCCAGAAAAAAACAGCATCGTTTTTCTATCACTCGTAGTCTGTTTAATGTTTTGTACACCCCTTTACCTATTTTGTAACTATATTTGTTGCGTTGGCACCTTGACTGTTCCAGGCCGATGTAAATACATATACATATTCCATCACTAAAACCTTAAACAACTCCGAGCATTCTGTCCGCTGCGTATTCCCTGATTCTCCTTCACCTTTTGATTCTGCACCCTGATTTCGGTTCCTCCAGAAGCTTGAAGCTTTCAACTGTCCGGCACATCTTTTTTTCTGGCTATCGGGTTCAGCAAACAAAGGTCAGGTAAAACATCTGAAAACCTCTTGTTAACAATTCCGGTGTACTTTCCTTTTCCCATTTGGGTCTAAAATTAAATATATCTAAATACCTTAAATGTATTTTAGGTCCCTCTCGCTCACCTTTCCCTACAAGAAATGTTGATATCAAGTGGATGAAGAAAGTTTATGAATATAAGAGCGCTATTGATCACGACACCTAGCCATATTCTTCAACGTATCTGACCACTGAGTGAGAGGGTCTCTTGGGCCACACACAGGAAGTCTAACACGCCCCAAATGACCAAGTCCACTGGTTAGGCTTTTCAAACGTTTCTTCCATGTCAGATGGCACAGAGTACGAGGTTAGTTAAGAGGTCTTACTACACTTGCACTCAACAACTACCCAGTTTTCCTTCCCACGTCCTGTAGTTCTGCTGCTAACACTCTTGTGATATCGGATCGGGTTAGACTGGTATAACGTTCAAAAGCAGGAAACTCAGCGATGAAGTTACCTATTAACCATCATGAGAAATGAGGGCGAACAGTACTTTGCAGTAGCTCAGTTCCTTAACGCGGTTGATCGATTAGGGACTTATGTTTCTTTAATTATATGCTTACGCATGAGTCTAGCGGAAGGGGTATATACCTGATAGCCACGAAGGCTCACTGTATTATTAGGGATAACCGGAAATCAGATCCTGAAACATTGAGTGGAGAACCACAATAGGACCGACTAGTTCACGCAACCCTCGCAAAACGGTTTAAAAGTACGAACTTTTGTTTGGTTCTTTTCTGTGTACCTAGACGTATATCAAACTGTTTTGAACATGTAGAACAAACGAACAGAAATTATCGTCATTCCACAGAATTATCTGAAAGAAGTTACTAGCGATATTTACAACCAAGATGAATTCACGTTGGCTACAAGCGAGAGATCTTCTCACAACCTTAAAAAACAGACTGTCAGCAGTAAATTTGATGCGACAGATAGCAGGTGATTAATCGATAGTTGGAGAACCAAATGCAGTCTTCTGGTACGATTCACCTCATTCGTATTAAAGCGATGATATCTGTCAAAAGAAACGGTAATGAAAAACCATGAAGTAGCAACCGATGTAACCTAGATTCCTTGAACCATAGAGCTGAATCAAACAGAAAACAGTCAAATTAAGGTCTGTGCGCCATGTATGACGAACGGAGGTCACAACACAGATCATGACCACCGATTTTCGTCTCCCGTAGAGGTCCAATGAAGGGCGTTCGCGAAAAACGCCAGAAAGATACTATGTAGATCTGCTTAATATCCTGGTGACGAAATCCATTCGGTTCAAAGATCAGAACAAAAAAACTGACTAAAACGAACCAGATGATCGACCGTTTGCGGTCCGACGAGGAAAACCAGATTTCGGCACATTCAATGAATTTCGAAACGGAATTACCGTAGTATGAGCGAAAAAGGTCAAGAGAACGAAGGTTTGTGCGTGAACGCCTGACAGGCATCAGCTGGGAATCAGAGGCGCTTCCAGAGTCCGAAATCAAACGCGAAATGTTATATATATATATATATATATATATATATATATATATATATATATATATATATATAATGATATCGTCACCAGGATTTACTATGAAGCGTCGGGAGTGTGTATGGATACTGTTCGTTGAAGAGTCCACAAACGAATCACAACTAAGATTTATGTCACTTAATTGTGTCTAGGTCACTGCCAATCCAACGAACAACAAATTGTACCAGTACGAAGACGAGCGGGCAGAGGAGTACCGAGTGCGCATACCTGAAGGGCAGGAAAAATTGCAGAACCGATCGTGTGCATCCGGTAAATTCTTGTCCATCCATCAAATTCGGTTTGACCGGCATGTAATAATCTACAAGAAAGGATAACGTAACAGCCATATCTGGTACCGTCGGCTTAGACCCTCGTGCCGAATAAATGCTTTCGCTGTGTAACTGGAATCATGCGATAAATGAAAAACCCGAACCACGTTGATTGCGTAACTGGAAATCGGTAATCCCCACTGACTTGTAGTTATTTTGATTGTCTTGAATAGACGGAGCGTCTGTACTTGACGGAGGTGACTACGATCGATATAATAGACGAACTGCGACTGTTACAGAGAAAATTAGACGACTACACAACGGTGATTGAAGCGTGAATGAGGTCGACAGAGACTTTATGGAAAAACCGGAGACGGCAGAAGAAGACCGGACGAGTTGTTTTTAGAGGGCAAGCAAAACTAACTAGAAAGCAATACATAGCACATGATTCAACGAAGTAGGCAGGGGACATGGGTAGACAAATGGATAAGGTTAATGACTTCTAACGGTAAGATATGGAACTTGGGAAGTAGACTGCCCCACAAAAACCGCATGATGTGCAGATGAACGCTTTCAAAAACAGACAGAGATGACCGAAAGAAAAAATGTTACACTGAACAGAAAAGAATACTCACCTGTTTGGGCGGTCCCCGATTGAAATAGGAGTGAGCAATGAATCGCATTGGGCAAGTATAACCTTTTGTATGGTTCTGAATGAGGACGTCGCCGTAATTATCGATCCAGAGTGAGCCTACGATCAGGTTGTGCACAACAGTGGTCGCTTTGGACCAGGTGTACCGAGAACCGTCACTTAAGCGGAGATTCACGGTACCTGAATGTGAAGACATGCAGCGTGATGAACCCAGTGAGGTATGACAAAATGAACCAAGGAGAAACTGCATCCGATTCTATGGAACGTTATAAGCAAACCAAACTATAGAAGTGTCCGAGATCAACCAAACAAAACACCAATACGGTTAAAATATTGTTGTTGAAGGCAAACGTGTTTCAGATAGAACCTTGCGAGAATTTTTGTTCTTTGGAATGTATTCATATGAAAGTTTGACGAAAACTGGTAAAACAAACAGAAGATAATGTGAGTCTTGCCATCTTTCATGACGACAAAGAGTCGCGAATGTGTACAAATTTATTCAGAGTGGTAAACAGACCACAGCAAAAACGGCACAAAAATACAATTCCAACAAAGTCAAAAGACGAAACTCAACTGGGATTCTAATTTTACTAGAAGAATGTGACATTCAACCGGTGGGTTTCAATGCAATCTCATATTTCCCACAGACATGATTGGTTGAGATTACACTATTCTCACTTCTATGCGAGTAAAGTGACTTTATTCTGGTCTGTGGACTACTTACTATAAATGATCTCGGTTTTCATGGTACATTTTCTAGAAGTGAGAAAATCATTTACAATGCAAGCGATTAAGTAATCGTATATGACTTCCATTAGGGATAATCATGAGAAAATCCTGACTAAAGTCACATTCCGAACGCCTGAGAAAAACTGCGCAGTAAGTTCGCAAAAGAAAAACGGTAAATTATTCCCAACTAATGCATCGGTGACACGTGGTTACTTAACACGTCAGGGAAACTACACGGTACTGTATCAAAACTTCTTGCTCTCATGGGTCTAAAACGTTTTCTCTCTCGAAACTTCGGAGTCACCGGGAAAAAAGCCTAGATTCGGGTCTGCTAGAATAAATGGGAGGAAAGAAGTGGCAGTGAACGGACGTAACTTGGTTACAAATGCTACCCAATACAGAGGTCCCATCTGTATCACACATATTGCGCTAAAATATTCTGCACAAGGTGACTTTGGCAATCGACAGAAATCGACGAATTGGTAGGGATTGATTAAAAAAAAAGAATTCAAAAATGTCTATCTTGAAACCAGTGTGAACAGTTTTCCGAAAAATATTTCAGTCTAACTTCAGATTGTGAGTGAAGCAGACTGAATTGTGGGAACGAAAAGCTAAAACGGTGTTAGCCGGCACTGAACGACCAAAACTAACCAAGCCATCCAATGATTTTGTCGCCGCATTCAAAGTACTTGACAAAGCTTACCCTAGATAAGGATTCGGAATTCACGAAAACATAACCTTTCGGGAAAAGGGAACCGGAATTGCTGGAAGCACATTCAAGGCTCTTTGAGGGATTTAGTCTTAGACCAAATCAGTTTGAAAATAGTCCTATTAGAGGAAAGTTCTCATAAATGTTTCGGAAATATGACGGATCGGAAATAACAGCCTGACAGAGAACAACATCATCAGTGTGTTTAGATATCTCAGACGGGGAAGAATCTGGTAGGTCAATGCTATACGTGTAAAACACAAAAAAGTGACAACACAGCGTCCCAGAGTACTAGAGAATTGTTGACAAGTGGTAGGGAAAATGTGTCCAATCAAGGTTTTCCGCTTTACAGTGGGAATAGTAATAGAGCCAAGGAGAACTGGTGATGGGCAAATGAAAGCCTCAAGCGTCTGAGGAAGAGAACGGGGGATACTGAATCAAAGGTCGAGGAATAATCAAGAAATACGCAGCCGACGAACTTAGAGATAAAATGGATCATTCGGATTGGTAGGTAAACTGACCAGGATCGGGAGGTATATTCAGGTGGCTTTAAAGACGGTTAGTTCAACCGCAGACTGATCACCCTGATCGGTCTGGGAGAACAGCGAGTATCGAGTGAGTTCGCAAAGAAACACGCAACATGCGTTGCAGTCAACGTACGCGGTTCAGATTAGGCAACTGTTACATAGTCTGATCGAGTGCAATAACAGATTACCCCGAGTGATGTTTATACGATGTTCCCATTGTATCCGAGAGGTACTGGGAGAAGATATCGATGCCAAAACATGGATACCACTTCAGGTACTTTCTACCCAAACCGGCAAAGTCATACAGCCGAGCGGAAAATATCACTGGAATACCTCAGTGAACTAGTTCGTTGATAGCCTACAGGATGTCCAATTAACGCCACAGGTAACAAAATACCCGTATATGTGTACACGAAAACAACTCATGGGACGAATGGCCAACAACGGCGATGCGATTGCAGAGGTAAAAGAAACGCCACGTTAGGACGTCGGCTGATAGAATGCGTTGTAGTATAGGACCAACACAATCCTTCAGTTGCACATTGCAACCCAGAAAGGGCAAGCTGCATCACAAACGTAGTTGGACTATCATGTAGATTATCATAAAGACAACCGAAGGAGAGGAATTTGGACTAACCAACAAAACAAAAAGTCCAAATTACTATCCGCGGCTTGTTGTACCACCGTCGTGCGTGAATAACGGTAGCAGTATTACCACTTTCAGACTTTGCATAAGGTCGCGTGTTCGGAATGCTATGATGAATTATTGTATACTGTTTTTGGGAAATGGGCAACTGAAGACGGCCTGGTAGCTAACGTTCGGAGTGGAGGATACTGAACAGTTCAGTTCTGAAACAACTATGAAATGTAATCGGCAGTTGATAATTCAAGATATCAAACGTGCTTAAGACAGTGTACTCATTTGTTCGCTGTTCCACAGTGTCAAATACGAAGTCCCCAGAAAAAAAGTACATCATCATCATCATCGTACAGCGTTAAACAGTAGGGCAAGCCCCACTGATCACTGCCTTTCTCACCATCTTGCACGTTAAACTAGAAAGTATGAATATACAAGATGGACAGAGAGTGGACCTACAAAGGTGAGAAAAGGAAAGAACGCCCTAGTAACCAACACAAGGAATGCACAGTCTAACTGTACAAACGCACATCGATCAGTCATTCTGATTCGACAGAAAGTTACAACACGATCGCCACTGTTCGCGGTTCGCAGCCATATCCTTCAGTGTCTCCAGCCAACTGGTAGACGGGTCTTTTGGACCCCAACCACGAAGACGTGAAGCACCTACTTTTCCTAAGTCTGCTGTACATTTTCCTATTCCGCCCAGCCACGTCATCTGTTGACCTCCGCGTGGTCTCTTCCACTCCCTTCGAGGAACGGAGAATAGGACACGGTACGTGGGACGTGTGTTTGACATACGTAACACGTGCTCCAACCAACAAAGTCTACTAAGTTGGATACTGGATACGCTGTGACAAAACGTTCTCTGAATTAGTACCCAATACTCGCTTTCTGACCTCATCGTTGCTTACTCGGCTATTCCAACCAATCTTAGCGATACTACGTAAACATCGATGGTCAAAAACCTCAATGCGACGAATATCTTCAGCACGCAGACTCCAAGTTTCGCAACCATACAACAAGAATGAATGAATGCACTGCAGCACAGTATACACGACCTTTCAACTTCAATGAAATATCAGGTCGCCGCCACAAGTGCTTCAGTCGAGCGTACGCCGCTCGAGCGTTGGATATCCGCGTGCTCACCTCTACAACTGTGCTCCCATCCGTCGTCACGTTGCTGCCGAGGTAGGTGAAGTGGTCAACAACTGCCAGAACCTCCCCATCGAGCATCAAGCTCGGAGTTGTTCACATCCAGTCTTGTAACATCACCGCGCATGCCGAATGGAGCTACAGCTCATGCGAGATTATCTAGTGCACGTTGAGCATGTTCCGTGGATTCGAACAAGCAGACAACATCGTCCGCGTAATGTAGGTCACATAGCGTTTCACTATTTCCTAATTCGACGCCTACATCCTGAAGATTTAGGTGCGCACTGTCCATTATTTCGTCCATGATGAAGTTGAACAGGAATGGAGACAAAGAACATCCCTGTCGAACACCACTGGTCGTTTCGAACCCACCGGATACAATGATCAAAGCGGAATAACGAACTTCTGGAGCATACCTTTTTGATGAAGAACACTGAAAAACGCTGTTCGATCAACTGAATTGTAGGAGCCTTTTAGGTCTAAGAAAACCATTACTGTCGGTCGGTGGTGCGTGTGACGCGTTTCAAGTAGTCGGCTAAGAGTAAAAATCTGGTCAATGCATCCTCGACTTGGGCGGAATCCAGCCTGCTGCTCGCGGACATTCCTCTTGCGAGCCGGTGTAAGACGGTGCAGCAAAATCGAAGCTAATACTTTGATGACTATCGGAATTAAGCTTATCCCACGATGATTACTGCAGTCATTGCGTATTCCCTTCTTGAAGATGGGAACAATCAATGACTCACTCGATATTAACGGAATACGCTCTTCTTCCAAATGTCACGTAGCAAAGCGGTAAGTGATTTTATCAACGTCTGACCACCCAGTGTGAAAAGAACTGGAGGAAGTTCGTCGGGGCCTGCCACTTTCCCGCGCCTTAGTAATCGAATAAATGACTGTACTTCTACTTCCGATGGGGGCGCAAGTGATACCACCCAAGGAGTCGCAGTTATTGACACGGGAGTAATTGTACTAGCGTGCGGTTAGCTAAACTGTTCCTTGAAGTATTCGGCCTATCGGTCAAGCCTTTGCCGTTTGTCACGGTTGCGTTCTCCATTTCTATCGCAAATCGTTTCACTGAAATCGGTTCGCCGTCCACCGGTGTCACGAATAAGTTTGAACAGTCTTTGACTGTTATCTGAAGTAGCTACTATTTTCATTTCTTTGACTATCCTAACCCAACAATTTTTGCGATCCTCATTAGGGCTTTTCGTAACTTGCTTCTGTAGATTTCTCCGCATCTTATTCATCTCCTTACAGTTCGAGAACTGAAGCTTTCGCTCCATTATACTCAACGACTCTTGCGAAATCCAGTGTCTTTGATGGACATCGGATCTAAGACCACAAGCGGCATCTGCTGATACGTGCATCGCTGTTGGATAGGGGCCTCGTAGATCCTAGCTCATGTGCTAACTTCTGCTCATAACGGGTGCGTACTTCTGGATCAAACATACGTTGCACGGCTAATCGGGTTTGCGGTTTGCGACGATGACCATGGAGTTGGAGAGATAATCGCAATAAAACTAACGCACGGCCCGAATCTACTGGTCTGAACAGAACTGCGTCACCGGTAGCTTACAGCGATATGATCAATCTGACTCAAAGTACCTGTACAGTTAGAGCGCAAAGTTGCTGTGCGACGCGAGCTGTCAGAACTTGGTGCTAGACAAGAACAATCGATTGTCTGCACAAAACTGGAGAAGCCTATCCCCGTTATTCGTACGCTCAGTGGGTAAAGCACAACTCCCACCTAAACAAGCTTCTGACACACTGAGTTTGCCAACTTGTGCACTGAAGTCACCAGCTAGTAGAGCAATGTCAGGACTGTTACCGCCGCTTACGAGAGTGTCGAGTTCATCACATAACTCATCTTTGTGCGCATCTGAGCTGCAGTCTGTTTCAGTGTACGCCGAGACCACAAACAAATTTCACTTAAATAACTATCATTTGGAATGCCGACTGATCCCTGGAGTCTCACAGCACATAAACCACTGTTAACCGGTATTCAGTCTAAAGGAGCAGCCTCGGCCTTGTCAGTCAAGACTATTCCTACACCATGTTGACCCACAGCTAGAGCTGCTTCGTCTCCTGAGGTGTGCAGATAATACTTCGATGAGATACCAGGAGCAGTTAGTTAAATGACACTGCTGGTATCCGGAATACGCATTTCACTTACGCAGCAAATATCAATCTTCAGAGAGTTCAGTGTGAGGGCTAGGCACGCCTGCTGACCGGCCTGCATGACAGTACGCACGTTGAAGGAGCCGAGATTCAGAGGCTGATAAGGCTTGAGAAAATGTGAGTTACCGGACAGAGGATTATTCCCGACACTGTTTGACAGTGAATCGTTGCCAGTATCGACCGTGTTGTCAGTGGGAGCATTATGGGTGGATAAAGTGGGCAAAGAGAGGGGTTGGGGACAGAAGACAAAGGTTGAATAAAGGAGAGGGAACTCTGAGCACTAGCCTACTTGTCACTACCCACCCCGCTCGATGCAATGGGCAGTGCGGTCCTCATTACCCTGCACGATGACCGATGCAGTATGGAGTTCTTTGTATTCGTGCAGTTCATGGGAGATGTTGGACGGGTACTGCTCGGGTGTCCAGCCACAAAGCAGGAGAACGATTAGGGTCCTCATCCAAAGCTTTTCGTTCTAACAAGAACCTACCCGCAAGGCAGCGGGATGGCTTGGTGGAAGCCCATTTGCTTGGATCAATTATTCTTCCACTGATTTTGCCGATTCCGTTGCCAGCTCAACTCGACCCCCAACCTGGAGGACCACGAGACTGGGCTTTTTCTGGTCTCTACCCATTGACCTGTCAGGTATGATTGCATCTCCGGCTTAAAGAAGCCATCCTGTATATCTCTTTGGGTCATAGAGACGCACAAGCCATCACACCACGTCAAGGTGCAGTCTCGTCGTGATAGGGAGAAATAATTACATCCAACTGAGATTCTTCGTAACTGGCAACCTGATCTTGAGACTAGAAACGAGGAACCGAACATAATTGGGCGTGATAACGGTCCGCGCAACAGCGATTTGCCGCGAATTTAACCGGCGATGGCAGGATTTAAACGATTATAACCAGCTGATTACCACACCGGAGTGACAAAGGACCGCATACTGTTGGGTGTGTAAGGAACGAAAACACCCCAATAAGAACAATATTATTATTATTACTATTACGAGCAATAATCAGGGTAAATGCTACGATAAGATACTCACCTTTCGGGATCACGGACATGTACTTGCCGCGAAATTTACTGACCAGAACAAATTCGACCCAAAGCTGCCATCCGAATCGAGGAGACTCACAATACATGGCAGAACCGGGCGGATGATGGCTGACCTTTGAGCGGGGAATGAGGAATCACGAGGAAAAGGATTGCATTTTTTATGGAATAGAACACTATTTTAATTCGCATGACGATTCCACTACTCTTGAGTGTCACAAACACAATAAAATAAGGATGTATATTATTGTCCCATGATTCACACGCAATTTACGCGAACACTGTGGATCGAATGAACGCGACAGCCGGTCAACATTACCACTGCATGCGTCTCAGCTGCATCAAGAAATTAAAGCTGATTTGTCATTCCATAAGTAAGCTACAATGTCATGGAACTATTTAGCTTATGACGATGACTGGAAACTCAGACGAAGGGTATCCATCGGAAATATACAGAGCATTGGATTGGAATGGACGGTCGAAATGAAGAGTACACCCATATCTGGATGCGACTTCACCAAGGACTTGTTCTGGGTTTTAATTTGAATATATATATATATATATATATATATATATATATATATATATATATATATATATATATATATATATATATATATATATATATATACCTATGCGGACGATACTAATCCGTACTTTCCATTTCGCTTCAACCGAGGTAATATTGCTCCGAAGATGCCTGCAGTCGGACACGACTCGCGGTTAGGACATCTGTAACGGCCACATTGGAGACCGTCACTTTGGTGTTCGTTTAATGTAGGTGTTCGTGATTATCGATTGAGCCTCGGCTCACAAAATTCATCTTCCCTTCGCGCTTTTACCGATTGCGCATATACAACCCTCTTTGACAGAGCATTGCTTCTGCGTGTTACACACCCATCACCAATTGCGTTTATTGTTTCGAAGACCCCACTTTTACTCTTTACTGTTAAATATGATTGTTTCACATTCGGACTTAGATCTAAATAGTCCATCGTCGTTTCCCTAGCCCGCGCTGTAGTCTGGGTCTATCATCGGTTTCTACTTGTCATCGCGCAATGCTACACTTGGCAGCTGTACTGCGTGCAGCATTTGTTTCCATTCTCTTGCCAAATGCATTCTGATGACTACCAGTCAAGAACTGCACGAAGCTCAAGTCCATTCCGAAATTAAACTATATTACAGTCATGTAAGGGAACAAATCTTCGTCCAACACTCCATATCCTATCGGAAGTGCTCAGCTGAAAGCCTTGCCGTCACAACGACGACCTGTTCCTAAATTACAACTCAGCAGTACTGACCAACTCCAAGAAAGCCGGTTTACTGTCCTTGTTCCGTTATTTCTGCGTTGGCTGTTGTTTATCTGAACTTGTATCGATGATAACCCACCATCATCACCCATCACATGTATCAAGTCATAGTCCCAAGGTGCCAGATCTTCAACGTTACGTCATTCCTTTTTTCCTAAAAGGTAAAACTGTTCAGCAATCTACCCTTTTCTGACCCTTAGTAGACTACGAACTTTGTCTTTTTATGACATCAGAGTCAATGAATTGGTTTAATTTTGACAGGTTCCTCGAAAATCCGTTTTAAGGTGTCCTCAGATCATGGTATTTAATTCTTCTTAGCTTGGTTTATGACGAAAATGGAAATTATGTTCCCATTCACTTGTTTTTCTCCCATTATGTGAGTCTGTAGCCTTTCACATGTGTTCGTCAAAAAAAGTGACAATCTTTTTGAAGTAAAAGTTCCAGTTCCGCGGTATGCCGTCAGGACGATCGGACCGACTATTCCGCCTCCACGCAATACGCTGACTTATCGTCAACCCTAAGTTAGTAATCAGTGAGCGTTCCATATGATTAGGTAAAAACCAACCAATCCGGTGAACCGATCCAAGAAACATCTGTACTGGACTCGAATGTGGGTATTATGAGAAGATCGAGTTTCACAACGGCATCAGCATATATTTCTTGTTTTCGCAACCACGTTCAGGTCTCCGTGGAGGCCTGATCAATAAAGGTGATGGAACAAAAGGCTGATCACACGCTGGCATAAACGGAACAGCTTTTCTTTTGTTTAGAACACGATGAGGATGGGAATTTATCGAGAAAACCTTCGGTATGATTATAAAAGACAAAATAAGAAAAACCGAAGAAAACTGACACCGAATCTAACTGTCGTGCCTTTTGTGGCCACTATCAACATTGTGAATATGTACACAAGTGAAATCGTGTCCTTGAAGCTGCTGGATAGGAAAAAATTAGGTGTTCGACACGTAGTATTACTGAAGTGTACCCAAGACAGGATTGAAACATTACAAATCTATCACCGCTGTTAGACAACATCACTTAGTCATAGAGGGGTTATTCTCGTTCTCAGCACCGCCATTTTCTTCCACGAACTGAGGAAGAAGTAACGCTTAGCACAGACTAGAACTGTCATCTCAGTGGGTGGTTCAGCCGACGGGCATTGAACGTTTGGACATTCAGCTTGCTTCTGGTTCTGGTAATCGGTAGAAGTACTGACTTCCGGTTTGTGCTACCAATGTCGCTAGTTGTGCCACAAGAGCAATCACCACCGTACCAGAGACCCAAGCAGCTGACATGTCACTATGTAAGAGATAAATGTGTGAAAACAATGTAAGTGAAAAAGTATGGAAACCGTGACCACATGACCTACTTGTTCAGCAATGAGGCGCCAGCCGTACGAGTCATCGGTTCGATCCAGTTCGAACGTTTCGCCTAGCAACGGGTTGAACGGTTTTCCTGTTCGGATAGCTGTTGTGGCGTAGCAACTGACCGAGAATGCAGCGATCAAAGCCATTTGTTCGGCCGGATCGGTGACTTGAGAGGCTTGATCAAGTAAGTAGGAATAAGCCAGATCTTCAGCCGCTCGTTGAAGAAACGAGATGGGTTCGTTAAAGTTCACCTACAGAAATTAATTCAGAAAAGACATAGAATTCAGACTCAGAGACAGCAATTTGTGGCTTCGCAATGCATCTTGGTGGCTTGTGTACAGCGCTGTCCTTACCATAACTCAGTATGTGCAAAGGAAGAGAAAATTTTCACCCCCCCCCCTCTCTCATACGTGAAGGCGGAAGAAACATAGCCCAGCACAAAAGGGGTTCAGCGACAAAGAGACGGCTGTGAAATAAGCAGTGAAGAATCACATAAGTTCCCCACCGAAGAAGGTTAGCGAGACAATGGGGTCTTGTCTCGTACCGCCTAGCCGACTGGCAGTCACAAAGTGCAAATTCTAACTCACATCAAAAAGCTCGTGAGTCAAACAGCTACTTCACCAACGAGTGGTGTTGTATTGAACGAGATAGAAATGCTGTTACTGATTAAATGCAACTGGCAGTTTTCAAGCATGCTTCGACTTCTTGCGAAAGTTTTTAATTTTTGATAAACTGATTAGTATAGTGAATAAAAAAGAACAGTGAAATACTGTTGATCGGAAGAACAAATGTGAAGAGCTGCGTAAGCCGTGGAACGCGTATATATTTTGGCATTGAGGTCGCATTTGGCTTGAGACAACGATCAATGGACAGCCTGTTACTAGACGAGATAGTCTGTCATCCACATCGGAACAAAGATCAGAAGCATAGACAGACGAATCTCATCGAGAGAAGACCAACGAAACGTACTACACAGGAAAATTGCGGAACTTAATCTAGAAATATCATAAGTCACAAAAAACGTGAAATGGCGAATTTTTTGCTTGTTGTTTCGTACTGATCACAAACGGAGTTGCTTCAAGACGCGAGATTCCCAACACGGATGAGAGAGACGCATCGTGTTCCCAAGGTTTCCAATAGTGGGCTCAAAGTTGATACTTCAAGATGAGCTATTTCGCAGAAGGCAACCAGTAAGGGGAGTAAATCTAGTGTAGGTTACATACCCTAAAATAACTCTCTGGAAGCGAACGACTCGATGCCATTACCAGTTGAAGTTGGTTATTGGAGTCACATATATGTGTTGGCCGCGTGAAAACAAAACGAACACGTGCTAATTCTGTCAAACAGCACAGCCAATGACGGATGACTATATTGTGGTTCGAATGATGTCTCAATGAACGTTTTCAGTTAGCAAAACTCATGAACAAAAGCGGCGAGCAGAGAGCACAGTCTGATCTGTCGGAGTGACCGAGTGTGATGGCGACTCAAGGAACATTCACCGAATGTATTCGAATTACGCAAAGACTGAGACGATGGTAGGTTTCAAAGCTTTGAACGGACGACAAGGTTCAAGGTTTGTTTGATGCCAAAAAAACGAACAACCAGGTCAAGTCCAGTGAATGCTTTTTGCACTCCGACAAATGAATATCCAGCTGTACAATCATCAAACAACATTAAAAAAGCCAAGGCAGAACGAGTTTCACCTTGGAAATAATTTGATTAGGTGTGCAGGTCTCGCGCAAAATAGGGCAACACAGGTTGTTTGCAAACCTTTACGCCAGTAAATAAGCATTTTCAATTAAAAATAGAAGGATAATTAGAAATGCGTACAGTCACGTCACAGTGAAGTGCGCGTGTCCTGTGCGTCAATATCTTTTCGGATAACCTGCTGCATCAGTTGGAATGTTGAGACACCATATACCAAGAAAGATGTTCTCACAGTACGCCATGGCAATTGGAAATATGCTTGACAGTCGTGGAGATGAATTTGAGGACTTTGGAGGATGCCGAGTTCCCATACAATTAACTGGGTAGAATGAACGCGTGCGAGTAAAGTTTGATTAAATGAAGTGGAATAAAACACTTTTCGAGACGTAACACGTAGAAGATACCCCGGAAAAAACAGAGGCAATATAATATGATCGCACCGTCTCAGGTTTCGCACTATGGTTAGATTAGGGCACACATTTTTCTCCTAAATTTGTAAGCGGGGAGTAGATTTTTGAATTTACGTGTAAATACCGCCCTTCGCACATCCGTAGGCTAACCGGCTATGTCCGAGTAACGAAGCTGCAGAATGGCAAGCACACAGGCGCTGGCGCAATATTACATTGTCAGCACGTCTGATATGCACGGAACCAATACAATTGGGCATAATGAATAGGTATATAATAAAAAGAAATTGTCCAACGGTGATGGTTCAAACGGAACGAAGCCCGACCACAGTAGCGCGCATACTGGAAGCGCCTTACAGGGTTGTTTTCGGGTACAAAATGTTGGTCGAAGATTTCAGAAAAGCATATAAAAAATTTAGCTTCCGTGTCAACCCATTTGAGTTGGGCGCAAGACCAATGCGAATTCAGACAGTAATGGAGACAGATTCGGAACCGATATATCCTACTATTGGAGATATGGAATGATATGACTAGGTGTCGCGTCCGGTGGCGTAGCTGTTCGAACTCTTTCCTTGTCGTCTTGGTTGCCCCTTGGTACTTTGACTTTTTGGATCTTTATAACTATGCTCCTATTCCTTTCGCCATTTACTGGACGATGCCGGAAGGTAGCAACCGAAACCAGAGCACAGAATTGCGAGGTTATTGGTTGAATCAACTGAAACTATTGAGGTAAACATGGATGAGACAAAAGTGCGAACCCTAACAGTTGAACCACAGGACCGCGTAAATCGCTCAAGTTCAACGGGCGCGGCAAATACAATGGATTAAACACATCGGGGATGGTGAGGTCATACTGATGCGATTAAACGAACAGTCACTACGGTGCACACGATAGCGAAGAATACGGGAACACATTGAGTCATGAGCGAGGCAACAACAACGATGGGTTAAAAATGAAGGGAACAACAACAATGATGGCTGAAGCTTCATTCACGCGTCCGATGGATGTTATAAACAAATACTTTGTTTTTCCACCTGGGAACGAACGATGGTCACAGCCCAGTTCGTTCAAGGACCCGCTATATGACTGGCTGCGAAGAAAACACTCACTCTGTACAACTGACAAAGGAACAGTAAGTTCGATGGGGGTGTATCCACCTCCGATGGTTTGAATTTTCATTTCTGGTACTGAAAATGAAAACAGTGGCTAGATTTGGACTTCTGTCAATATCAGCAGGGAAAAGTACGCTGAAGGACATCGGGACTTGCCCATTATGGTTGTCGTTGATCGTCTTTTCAAGAGGGCAATACAGTGCATCTTTCCCGGCTGATATTGGTTAGAAGCGGGATTTTCAGGAGTCCGAATCCAAATAAGCATATTCCAATCGAGACCTGTTGGCTATGTCGTGCACTGTGCCATTTCGGAGAATCAGAAAAAACAAAATGCAGTTTTTTAAAGCTGAACTATGCATTGAAAACGAGTCAGACATTTTGCTCTTTGCTAGTGACCGTTTTGGTGTTACGCAGTGCAGACTGACAATGAACCTTAGAAAACAAAAGTCGGTCGATAACGGATTTTACATATGTGCAGGACGGGAGCGATTCGTGTTGTAAAAATTTACGGTCAATGGTCACATGTGTCCCATTCGACAGTTCAAAGTTCATTAAAACCAAAAAAGTCAAGCTGATCATGGACGATGGTGAAAACGGATCACGATTTGATAACCATACAGATTATTCTTAGGAGCGCACGTTCAGCTGCCTAATATTTGGCGGAAGTTTAACGTTACCCCCAGAAGGTCAAAACGAGCAGTGAAGTTTTCGAAACAAAGTAGATATGACCACGTGCTGTGAGTAAAGCAACGCAAACAAATGGTAGACAATACTGGTCTAGGTTGGAAAAATCATATCGCCTGTGTATGGTTGTCGAACATTAGACAGCATCGTCTCATGGTCTGCTTTGGGTGTTGTCATATCTAAGTTCGGAAACACGATGAGCAAGCTGAGTAAACTGATGTACCGAGGTATTTATTCGCTGACAAACTGCTGAACATTCAGACGAGTACTGACATACTCGAAATGCCAGCTGTCAGTGGAGCAATTTCTTCTGGTTTGTTGAACGAAAAGAGTGACACACATTACGGTAGGTTAACCATGCGCATCACGCAATTATCTTCTTTATAAGTTAGTTGCTTCTCGGAAGACTAACACGGAACGAGATGTGCGAACTATCACATACTGCGCGGTCAACAAGAGTGTGAGAAAATGGATTTTTATCGAGACGACACCTTGTGCATTATCATCATCATCATACAGCGTTAAAAGAAGGGCAAGCCCTACTCACGAATACCTTTCTCACCATATTGCACGCGAAAATACAAAGAAAGAATATACGAGATGGACTTACAGGGATGGAAAAAGGAAACAACATTTTAATAGCCAACACACAGAATACACAGTCTAACTATACAAACGCACATTCATCAATCATTATGAGTCGACAAAGAGTTACAACACGATCGCGTTAGCTTAACACATCACGCCTACGAAAAAGATCGAGTAGCTACGACAAGTACTAAAAAGGTACGGTCTGCTCGATAACGCATGAAATTCGATACATCAGTTGGAAGTATAGCTAAGACGCCGTCACGTGGCTGATCAACTCTAGGTTCGGGAGTGAACTGGTTTGCATCTTAATCCATGACGCAAAAGCAGACTGATAGTGCACTACCATAAAAATCAAACGCGATGAGAAAGGAGGTCTTCTTTTTTTTATAAACTCTGGTTGAAAAGACTGGTATTGGTTTGTGCGCAGAGCTCGGCACGGTCACGATAATCTTTAAGAGCAGCTGAGAGTCTCCATTCACTCTTAAAGGTCTCATTGGAACAAAGTGGTCCGCGAAGCGAAGACAATGGAAGTGAAAATTGGTAAAAGAAACCTTCGGGATAGATCATTTACAGTATTGAACAAAGGTGACAAATAGCCACAGTATTTTCCGTAGTTCAAGAGCCTCGCGCCACAGTCCAAGAGACATTCATCAGCTTCTCTTGAACTGACTGCCCCATACCTTGTGTAAACAGTGGAATATCGGATATTTTGAATCACACATCTAAGCAGATGTTTTACCGAGGATCTGAATTCCAGAAAGTGGTGCAGACTGGATTTTCGGACCAACGATAACATGGTAGCACCTTCAGGCCCAACAGGACCGTAAAACCAAAGGTACCGCATGCGCGTGCATAGGAATTCAATCGCTGTGGCATGTGGTTGTTGCTTTTCAATGTCAAAAAGCTCAGACACGTGTTTTTACCTACTCGGAATACGGCGTGAACAAGTGGGCCTGATGTGGACAAACGGCTTAATTAGGCGATGCGATGTGAGCACCACAACGAATGGTGCACGAGGGCTCGACCACCAACCATTGGTTTTAGGCGGTTCTTGGTATTCCGGTCAGCTTCAACCTAACATAATGCCGTGTGAATCGTCAACTGTGTCATTCGTAAGCCGAAAGAGGCAGAACGAAGATGCTCGCCCAGAAAGTGACAGAGCAAATAGAAATAATCGACTTGAACCCAAAGAACGAAAACCTTATACGCAGAAGAAATTCTCCTATGACATTATCGCTAAGCTATGTAACATTGTGGACGAGAATCTTTCGAACACTCTCGCTCGGATAAAAACAATACTTGAGTGGGAACAAATCATGGAACGTGACTCCATGTGCTCCTTCTTCCCCCTATGTACTGTTTTGTTTGGTATACAGCATGAAAGCAGGCGAGTGTGAAATATAGTAATGATTTGAGACGTTCTGGGTTGACCATTAGTGCGACCTTTATTGACCGACACCTTCATAACCATGGCAACGGCATTGATGTCAAGGCAAAGCGTGCCACACATGCAGAGTGGTTATATGCGCAAGGAAGCTCTATGTTACCACTTTAAATGAACGAAACCAATTTCAGCGTTTGGTGCTTTCGATCGATCGGGTGATCTGTTAAAGGAAAGCTATGTACACAAACCTTGCTGTCAAATAAATGAGCGAACCTGAATATCACTGCATCTATTTTGACCCTTGGGACGCTACATTATGAATGTCACGGAAGAATGAACAACTATGTTTCCAAATGATTCTTGGAAGCATGCTCCTCTAAGGTGAACATTGAACAGCCCAATACTGATGTAGAGTTTATTTTTGACAATGTTCCTATAGATCGACGGGCTACTGAAACTCGTATAGCCTATTTTCCAACCCCACTGATGTTTTCAACTGTTTTAAAATTTTGGTAAAAGTTTTATTGGAAGAGAACATAGAAAGGTTCATGAGAATAGTAGAAGGACAGTCTGCCAGGATGTATGGGTTTTCTATTAGAAGAAATTTGCCACAAAACTTTCGCGACACCACAGCAACTGCATGCGCTTTCTACGAAAGGTACAACTCAACATTTATACAACCACCTAGAGACCTTTTAGATTTGTAGTTTTGCTTCTTTTGTAAAATAAATGGTGTAATTTATATTTTCAAGTAAAATTCATTCATTTGTGATGCATGACTATTATTCTATGACGCAAGGTTCTCAAACTACGGAAAATGCCGAAAAAGCAACAATTTGGCGTCCGCTATTCTTGTATGATGATGATATAAGAGCAAGGAAGAGCGCTGACTACACTCCAAGACAAAATCAGAACAACGACTGTTCTCAATGCTTTAGAAACTTGATGTTAATCGTAGCTAAGGTTGGTGGTTTTCACCAGCTTGCGATCACTGAGCATGGTGTTTAGTTCACAAATGTCTCATCACCAGTCCAGGTAACATCGTCAGTGCGCAATGACAATGCCATCTCGAATAGTGATGAAACGCTTGCGAACTAGAGGGCAAATTCACTGATCACAAGCTGCTGAAAAACATTGACCGTTATCGACGGAAAGCGCAAACCAATGGTCGTTTACTTTGATGCACTTTGTCCCAAACGTACATCTTTCACGCGCATGGTACGTTGTTTTCAGTGCAACATATCCGGGTAACAAGTGAATAAATGGTTGGAATGCTATTCAGTGAGGTTTACTAGGAATAACCTTGATTGTCACAGCACAAATACCGATACTCTATCGCCACTGGTTAAAGGCATGGGGTAGGAGCCCTTGAATCAACTGTCTACTTCGTTCTGGGCAACCGGGTAGTATTCAGTCTACATGCTTACTTCGAATGAAAATGACAAGCTGGAGGCCAACCCATGACACGTTACCGTATCCTTCAAGGTATTAGTCCGAATTTGTACTTTGTGATGGTTATGTGACGAATTGTGTTCGAAGTTCAGAGGAATTTCCCCGGTACCACTGTACTTCGCATCGGTTGATCGGTGGATATATATATATATATATATATATATATATATATATATATATATATATATATATCCGTTTTCTCCATTCTCGTTTAACTGTCATGGACGTAATAATGGAGACTGCAATGCTAAATCTCCAGGATGTAGGCGTCGAACTAGGAAATAGTGAAAAGCTAAGTGACCTAGATTACGTGGACGACGTTGTCTGCTTGTTCGAATCCACGAAACATACTCAACGTGCACTAGATAATCTCGCAAGAGCTGTAGCTCCATTCGGCATGCGTATTGCACCTCCAAAGTGTAAAGTGATGTTAAAAGACTGAACGTCAAGGATTCCGAGCTTGATGCTCGATGGGGAGGTGCTGGCAGTTGTTGACCACTTCACCTACCTCGGCAGTAGCGTGACGACGGATGAGAGCACGGTAGCAGAGGTGAGCACGCATAGTATATATATATATATATATATATATATATATATACCTGATGAGCGGCAACAACCGCGAAACCGGTCGTGTGCTTCCGGGGAAATTTTGTCCACACGTTAACATACTACTTGCTATCAATATGAGCGCTTGCACATGCAGCCTCGTTGTTCGTTGGGTTAGTTGTGACCCAGACACGTTTAACTATGAGAAATCACAGTTGTGATTCATTTGTGGGCTCTTCAATGAAGAGTATCCATTCACACTCCAGACGCTTCAAATTAGATTCTAGTGAACATATAACATCGGAGTGTACAAGTATGAAGACGAGTGGGCAGAGGAGTACCGGGTACGCATACCTGATGAGCGGCAACAACCGCGAAACCGGTCGTGTGCTTCCGGGGAAATTTTGTCCACACGTTAACATACTACTTGCTATCAATATGAGCGCTTGCACATGCAGCCTCGTTGTTCGTTGGGTTAGTTGTGACCCAGACACGTTTAACTATGAGAAATCACAGTTGTGATTCATTTGTGGGCTCTTCAATGAAGAGTATCCATTCACACTCCAGACGCTTCAAATTAGATTCTAGTGAACATATAACATCGGAGTGTACAAGTATGAAGACGAGTGGGCAGAGGAGTACCGGGTACGCATACCTGATGAGCGGCAACAACCGCGAAACCGGTCGTGTGCTTCCGGGGAAATTTTGTCCACACGTTAACATACTACTTGCTATCAATATATATATATATATATATATATATATATATATATATATATATATGGTAGATGAGCAACTGTGTGTTCTGGAGGTGTGTCACGAACCCGAACCGAAGTTCCTTTTGACTAGAAGAACAAACTTCTAAATAACTGATGCAAGCTTTGAGTTTCTTGAAGATTTTTTATGATCCCGCGGCAATAGCACCCCACATAGCTGTGCACAGAATAAGTCCGCCGGCATAAACGTACAGCGACAATCGAAAAGTGGTATGATGAATCCAAGGCTTCATCGCATGGTTTACAAAGAAATGGCTGGGGAAAAATCGCCGCTCTCAAACGGAGGTCTTCTGTCGGTTATCTGGGTGTCAGTCTGATAAAGATTGAATTTCCACAAAAGAGTGGCTCATGAACCCATTGAACGAACGCAGACCTTTTGCATATGCATATGAGTAATTTGGTCGTGCGCTTATCGGTTTTACTGGTGACAAACTCCATGAATTCGAGGTTTCAACTGTTCGCCCTCTCTTTATTATATAATAATGGTGCAACATTTCAGGAAGGGGGTCACGGCAAATTAAAGGTTGCCAATGGGGAGAAAAGACCGACGGTAGCGGCGGCAAGATTTGAACTCGGGACATGATCACCGTCGGTTAGTTATATCACACCCGAGAAATTTAAAATCAGCGGACGTGTTGCTGAAACAGACGGACAGAACTACGAAGTAGAGTGCTTCTCGTGTGGCTTTTTCGTTACCATGGAAAGACACGTTTCCAATTGAGAGCGAACATAGCCGCGAGAAAACAAGGGAACAATGGTTTACTATTATGAGCTTGCGGAAAACGTGAACGTACGAGGTTTGCTGCAATCCAGTGATTACTGTCACTTTTTAAACTGTTCTGATAGCAGGGAGAGGTGTGCACTGATACAAAACTCCATGCAAGCGCGATACATAGGACAACGCTTCAAAAGGTTACTGAATATCACTGACCGTTCAGTGAGTCAGCCAACTGAATTACAGGCAAACACTGAGAAATTTTTCCAATCACGGTCTCCGTAGAAATCGTTCAAGCCATGGACTGATTATCCTTTTCTTATCTTTCAACCACGTCCCAATAAGACGAGTCATACAGAATCCAAAAATTTTTAAGATGTGCGAAAAAATTGTTCCAAAATACTCTCAAGTACAGGACAATACTCCCCCGACAGATACCAAAGATTTTCCCAATGCTAATTAGTAAATAGTACTGGAATGTGCACTCCACGTCTTGTATTCAATAATCGATTCCTCAGAACATCTCAAAGGTGTTAGACCAAGTATGGTATGAAAGACTCGTGTGAGATTCCTCACGGAGACCAGAGTTCCAAACTATATATACAACCAGTTTGCGAACGTGTATTACTCGGCACGAGGAGCCTGGGTCGTAGAGAAAGGAAAATCTAGTCGCATTTTTCGCATTTAAAAGTTCAACGTCGCGAGCTGGGCTTCTTGAGGTAATAAATACATTCTGCGAATATATTTCAAAGTCCACTGGGTCGTATTAAGTCATATGCTGTTTTTCGTCCCACTCGAGGTGACCGACGAACGTACTCTAGTGATGGAAACCAGGAGAGCTGCTGAGTGTCACTGGAAAAATGATTTGCGCATCACTGAACATTCACTAGCATTTTTCACAATCAACGGACAGTATCGCGATAGCTCAGCCGGTAGAGCATCTTGCCCGGCAAGCGGAAAGACATCGGTTCGTTTTAGGTTCGCAGAGTTGGAATTTCGGGTGCGAAAATGCAATGGCATTTTTCATCATTTTCAAAGAATGTTAGTGAACTCCAGCGGTGCTAAACGTGTTCTCAATCAGTCTATAATCCCGACCAACGAATCACCATCCAGAATTCACTACACAAGTTTCCCAATGTTTTCATCAGATTTCAACTCTTTTTCTACCCATCTGATACACTTACTGTGCTTCTTCTCCTACAATAGAAATACAAGATGAACTCCAACTTCAACTGCATTGCTTTCCGAGTCAAAAACCAGATGATCTTAAATTTGTAAGGAGCTATTACATACTGGTTCCCCTCGAATTGACTAACATAATAAGGTGATTGCGTTACGGTTCTTTTCGGTCCCTCCATCACCGCGCACCTATCCAGTACTATTTCTAAAAACGCTTCCCGATCTTGCATTTCTTATTTACTTCCTTGCCCTGTTGTACATTACCAGTATAACAGTTCAGGAAGCGTGTCCCGGCCAAGTTAAGGCTGCGACCCGGGGAACATGAGCGGCGGCGGCAGAATTCAAACGTGGGACAGAAAGGTCTAAAGTTCACCATAATGATCAGCTGATCATCGTCACCTCGCTCCTCTGCGGAACTCGTATCGTTTCTACTTATATATTTACACATGCTTAAGAACAAGCAAGATGCCCTTAAGCGTTCATAAACATAAAGCAATACCACCTTAAGTAATTTGCAAAAAACAATGCCGAAGCCGTTAGTTCTCTCTTTCTTTCCGTCTCGGGAGTCAGAGTGCACAAACATAGAACAAATTAGTTTTCCACTTTCTTCTAAGTGAAGGGTGACCAAACGTGGAATCTATAGACGGTGTTAGTAAAACGGTTCCGATCTCATGACATGTCCGTTGGGATAACCAAGAAAGCTAAACTTACGGCTGGGGTTGATCATCAGTGAGGAGAACAAAAATAACAGGTTCTATTCGAGAGAATAAAACAATCTCTTCTTGAGAATAACAGCATCGTAATGCTTCAAATGCATTTAGCACTCGGCAGAATACCAACAGGGTCGCTGTTGTGACCTTGAATAAAGCGTCATTTTCGTATGACTGGAATTTTCCATCCACACAGAAAGCACAAGCCGGTGGTCCCATTTGGTATAACGTCAAAATATTATTAGGTCAACATCAAATGTACGCAATGCGTGTATAAGCTGTACTTGTATTTACAAGTGTATGTGAGGAGTCAAGTGTATACTGTCACACAGCTAACCAAATAATGTTTTATCGGCAGAAAAATGTGTGGCCGGAATTTGACAGGGGGTCGTGTAAACCACCTGAAGCCCATTTACTAACCGTTGTGAAAGTGTCAAGCCGAGCCAACCATTCAACACAACTTCACCCACGCATGTGACTGAACTAGTCAACTGAACTAAAAAAAAACCGGTCGGACAAGATTAGAGAAGAAAACTCACTAAGCCATGTCCGTCAACGCAAAAATCCCGCTGAACGGGCACATTCGAGATCTTACGATTTTCGCTTCAAATGGCGGCTCATTACCTTGCACGGACACTCGGGCTTTTGGTGCGTTGTGCGGTTGTCTTTTATTTTCCCAATGGATGGAGTTGCGGCAGAAGTCGAGTGCGTGGTCGTTCATATCGGACAAATAGTGTGTAGGCGATCACAGAAACCGAGGCATACTACACGAACGATAGAACAGAATTGTCTCCGACTTGAACAGTGTTCAACCCAGGAGCTGAAGACCAGTGTTCAACTCGCACAAACTCCGTTTATCGGTAGTTCATGTGACGCGCGTTGATCATGGACACATTGCTGGAGAATTGATGAAGGCGTCATAAGAAGCCAGTTGTTGAAGCCTCTGAATCTCGGCTCCTTCAACGTGCGTACTGTCATGCAGGCCGGTCAGCGGGCGTGCCTAGCCCTCACAACAGATTCCCTGAAGACTGATGTCTACTGCGTAAGTGAAACGCGTATTCAGGATTCGAGCAGTATCATTCAAGAAACTGCTCCTGATATAATATCGAGGTATTTTCTGCGCAACTCAGGAGACGAAGCAGCTAAAGCTGAGGGTCAACGTGGTGTAGGAATAGTCTTGACTGGCAAGGCCGAGGCTGCTCCTTTAGACTGAATACCGGTTAACAGTGGTTTATGTGCTGTGAGACTCCAGGGATCAGTCGGCATTCCAAATGATAGTTGTTTAAGTGAAATTTGTTTGTGGTCTCGGCGTACACTGAAACAGACTGCAGCTCAGATGCGCACAAAGATGAGTTCTGTGATGAACTCGGCACTCTCGTTCGAAGCAGTAACAGTTCTGACATTGCTCTGCTAGTTGGTAAATTCAATGCACATGTCGGCAAACATAAAACGGCAGAAACGTGTTTAGGTGGGAGTTGTGCTTTACCCACTGAGCGTACAAATAACGGGGATAGGCTTCTCCATTTTTGTGCAGACAATCAATTGTTCTTGTCTAGCACCAATTTCTGACACAGCTCGCGTCGCACAGCAACATCGCGCTCTAACTGTACAGGTACTTTGAGTCAGATTGATCATATCCAGAAGTATGCATTCGTTATGAGCCGAAGTTAGCACATGAGCTAGGATCTATGAGGAAGTGTAATGTAAATGAGCATTGGGCCCATATTCAACAGGCGATGCACGTATCAGCAGTTGTCGCTTGTGGTCGTAGATCCGTTGTCTATCAAAGACACTGGATTTCGCAAGAGTCGTTGAGTATAATAGAACGAAAATCGGTGGGTTAAGATAGTCAAAGAAATGGAAATAGTAGCTACTCCAGATAACAGTCAAAGACTGTTCAAACTTATTCGTGACACCGGTGGACGGCGAACCCATGTCAGTGAAACGATTTGCGATAGAAATGGAGAACCCATCCATGACAGGGAGCACAGGCTCGACCGTTGGGCCGAATACTTCAAGGAGCAGTTCAGCTGTGACAACAACTGCGACTTCTTGGATAGTATCGCTTGAGCATCCATTGGAAGTAGAGGTAGAGTCGAGCATTCGATTATTCAAGCGTTGGAAAGCGGCCGGTCCTGACGAACTTTCCCCAGTTCGTTTCAAACTGGGTGGAGATGCTTTGATAAAATCACTCACCGCTTTGTTACGTGACATTTGAAAGGAGAGCGTATTCCGTTGATATGGGGGGAGTCATTAATTGTTCCCATCTTCAAGAAGGGAATACGAAATGACTGTAGTCATCATCTTGGGATTAGCTTAATTCCGATAGTCATCAAAGTGTTAGCTTCGATTTTGCTGCACCGTCTTACACCGGCTCGCAAGAGGAACACCCACGAACAGAAAGCTGGATTCCGCCCAAGTCGAGGATGCATTGACCAGATTTTTACTCTTAGCCGACTACTTGAAACGCGTCGCACGCACCGCCGACCGACAATAATGGTTTTCTAAAACCTAAAAGGCTCCTACAATTCAGTTGATCGAACAGCGCTTTTCAGCGAAAAGGTATGCCCCAGAAGTTCGTTAATCTGCTGAAATCATTGTATTCTCGTGCTTCCGGCTTCGGAGGGGTTTACGGTGAACTATCCGGTGGGTTCGAAACGACCAGTGGTGTTCGACAGGAATGTCCGTTTTCTCCATTCTCGTTTAACTCTGTCATGGACGAGATAATGGAGAGCGCGTTGCAACATCTTCAAGATGTGGGCGTCGAACAAGGAAAATAGTGGAAAGCTATGTGACCTAGATTACGCAGACGAACTTGTCTGCTTGTCCTCTGACGCAAACATTCTCTCCATCTAGATGCTCTAAACGTCCGTACATGTTATCGAACTAGGCAACAAGCTACACCAGCTAGAACTCTTGAAGTCTTTAAAACAGTCGTCTGTCGCGTTTTTGAAACAAGTTTGCAAGACCCAATACTTCAACCTCAGATACATGCTCGGCTTCTCGTTTCATTCTTCACGTGTCGGGTGACAAGATTTCTGGTGCTCGTGGTCAGGCTGGCGTTGGCATCGCTCTGCACGTGAAGGCTGAGCATGCACTGCTAGATTGAATCCAGTCAGCAGTTGTTTGTATGCAATTCGGTTTGACGGGTCATGCTTGTGTCAACAACAACGAACTGGAGCATCCATGCTTATTCATCGTGTCTGCGTATGAGCCAACTGACTGCAGTTCTTCTGAGACCATGGACGAATTCAATCAGGATTTGTCTCAGATGCTTCGAAGGGTGCGTTCAACAGATGTGGTGGTCATTGCTGGGGATTTCAACAGCCTGGTTGGCCGTATGGGAAATTCCGTAAGAGACTCATTGGAGGCCCATTTCTTATCCCAGCCGACTGTATCGGTAACGGCAATCGTCTCATCCAGCTGTCCTCCGACCACAGATTGTTTCTGGAAAGTACGAACTTCTACCATAAGAAGCGACACAAACTCACATAGCGTCTTCCTCCGTCTTCACGAAGCTGGACTCAGTTTGACCATATTGTGTATGAACACCGCGGGCGTAGATCAACTGAACATTGTCGTTCATCTTGATCTACGCCTGTGGACTCATATCATGCCTTGGTACCTGCTCACTTCCGTTGACGTCTCGTCCGTAGTCGCACCAACGTCTCACGCAGTTGCTTTGAGACGATAACCAGCGAGACGGTTTCCAGACAGAGCTGTCTACGCAGCCAGATGTTCAGGACCCAAATGAACGCTGGCAACAGATCTAAGAACCCTTGTATACCGCTTGAATGCCACCCAGAACTCGGGTTCAAGTCGGTCTCACAAATAACGGATATCTTCGACATCAGTTGCTCTGTTGGATGCTCGCAGATCCGTCCTTCCGGGTGCCATATTTAATGAAGTGCTCAAATCCCTGACACGCCAACTGACTAGAAGCCTGAGAAATGACCGTGAGCAGTGGTGGATTGCGAAATGTAGGGAAATGGAAAAGGCTGCGTCCACTGGCAATGCTCGCAACCTTTTCCGTTTGATTAGAGGTACCGGTCCACAGGAGCCTAGTGTAAATGAGTCAATTAAGGAATCCGAAGGCTCACTGATTCACTATCAGAGACGTCGTCTGGAGCGCTGAGCGGAGCACGTTAGGGGACGATCCAGTTGGTCCACTTCAACGTTTGACCTTCCAAATATACCAGCTAGAGAAACGATGCAGGTGGATATCAGTCCTCCATCAGAGATGGAGATTATGCGGGAGATGGATTACTTGGAAAAGTACAAAGCCGCTGGACCGGATGGGTTGTCTCCACTTTTTTTCAAGGATAGAGGTGAAGACTTGGTTTCGGAGTTAACAAAACTCCTCCGTATTATTTGAAATAGTGGAAAGATTCCCAGGGAATGGTGTGAATTAGTGATTGTGCCGATTTATAAGAAAAGTGACAGGTCCTCTTGTGAAAACCACAGAGGAATTAGTATGGTCAGTATCGCGTCCAAACTGCTCACCGAGCTTATTGTCCACCGATTATCCAGTGCCCGCGATATGTGTGCGCGTGATAATCAAGACGGTATCAGACCCTGTCGAGGTTGTATCGACCAAATATTTACTCTTTTGCAAATCTCAGAGCACAGACACATCTTCCGTAGGCCCACAATCTTTGTCTTTCTTGATCTGAAAGCGGCGTGCGATTCGGTCGACAGTCGCACAGTTCTCTGGCGCCGCCTCTTACTAAAGAATGTGCCAGAGAAACTCAATTCTCTTTTCCAATACTTGTATGCAAACAGCCGAAGCCGAGTTTGTGCTTACGGCGATCTCTCACTTTAGTTCACCACGGAAAGTGGTGTTCGTCAGGGTTGTCCTCTTTCACCTTTCCTCCTCAGTTTCGTGATTGAATTGATTCTTGAGACAGCCTTATCCTCGTGTGAAAATAGCGGAGTCGATCTTTGCTCAGGCAGTAAACTGTCTGACTTGGAATACGCAGACAATATTGTTCTTCTGAGTGAAGATCCAGGTAGGTTGCAAGCTCTCTTAGATAGCCTAAACAACAGGGTGGTAATGTTTGGGATGCGTTTTTCACCTTTAAAGTGTAAAATGCTGCAGCAGAACTGGGAAGGTTCAACACCAACTCCTGTTGAAGGTTATCTGTCAGTGGTTGATGTGAAAACTGACGTGTGATGTATTGACTGGTTCACGGGCACATGCGTGATGACTGCACTGCTGTGTAAGATATACGAGCTTTGTCATTGGTTAGTGTTAACAAAGCATGGGTTGAAAAAATACGAACTGCAGCCTCGCCGATGACGTTTTCAGGGACGTTTCCGACTCCCTGATAGTGGCCTTTACCCACAATAGGTTTGATAACTGGCGCGATGGTTGCAGCTCCGGCTGTAGACACCGATTCTCGGTCAGAAGCAGAGGTTCGCCGTGAGATAAGCTATCTTAAACGACATAAGTCTGCTGGACCGCATAAATTACCTGTCTATTATCAACGACGGTAGTTTAGTATTGTTACTGGAGTTGAAAAAACTCCTTAGTTTGATATGTTCGAAGGATAGACTCCCAAAGAGTTAGTGTAAATTGGTGATCGTCCGGATTCACAGGGAAGGCGACAGGTTTTCTTGTGAAAAACACCGGCGAATATGTCGGAATAAGTTCCTCGAGCGGGTTTAAGGCTTGCTTGAAAAGGTTTTTTTATTCTTTTTAACTTGCTAACAGGTTTGCATGGTATTTAGGCTGCTCGCTAGTATTACTCTTCAACGCTTATATCAACCACTTGCGAATGGTGCTCACGCTAGAATCAAGCTGGGTGTAGACCCGGTCGAGGTTGTGTTGATCACATCTTCACTCTTTGACAAATTTCAGAACACAGGCCCACAATCGCTGTTTTTCTTGATCTTGAAGGGGCCTTCGACTCAGTCAATCACACGATTCGCTGACGCTGCCTCTTGTTGAAGGATGTACCAGAGAAATTTATTTCCATGAAAAGATCCCTTTACATGAACAGCGGAAGCCGAATTCGGGTTTATGGCGATCCTTTACTCGAGTTCACCTTAAAAAGTGGCATACATCAGGGTTGCCCTCTTCTGCCTTTCCCCTCTAACTATGTGACTCATATGGTCCTGAAGACCGTGCTTTTGTCAGGTGAGGATGGTGGAGCTGAACCTTTCCCGGGAGAAAAAGTGCAAGACCATAAATATGCGAACAGCTTAGTTCTTATAAGCTTTCCTGCACGGATTGAATGACTGCGTAGGGATGTTTGGTATGCGTTTTGCACCTTCAAAGTGCAAGATGCTGCTGCATGATTGGATTGGTCCAGCACGAAGCCTTTCAGTATCTGAGGGAACTATAAACCTGATAGATAAGTTCTGTTATCTGGGAACCAGCATTGCACCCGAAGGTGGGATATCGGATGAGTTGTCTTTGCGTATCCAGAAGGCTCGTTTGTCGTCTACATGACATCCGTTTATCTATTAGAATCGGGTGTACGGATGCAGCATTCGGGCCAGTCCCTCTGTATGGTCCAGAAACAAGGTTTTGGTTATGATTACCACACATCAACGATCTGTTTTGTACCGATAAACGGATAGTTCGAATCCAGGAGAATCTCACTAGGGCTGGTGAGTCGGAACAGAACAGTACGAAGCGTTGCGTGAAGTAACTATTTTGACAGACTAAAATAAACGAGAGACGAACAACACAAAACTACAGCCTTGATTAGTAAAGCACGGAACCGAAAATATACATATTGCTGATTCGAACCTTCGTAGTGAGGGGATCATAATGTACACATGATATGGACGGATGGTCGTCCCCAGACTGAGGTGATCGTTTTACACCACATCCGACGGCTTGGAAATGTCTTACATGTCTTTGCACAGCGCCTTTCTTGTCATGTTCTATTCGCACATGTTGGGAAAGGCTGGAATAAGCGACGTGGTATTCCACAACATTTTTTGGTAATCCACGCATAAGCAAAGATCTTAGTGAATTTTCTTCTCACTATTCGTGGCGTCAGTAGAATGTACATTTGTTCTTTGGGGCTATAAAATAAACGGGGTTTTTTTCTGACTAGGTGCGATATCCTAAAAAGTGTGTTCAATGCCGATAAAAACCTACAAAGACTACCGATATTTCCGGAATTCGCGTTTTCAAGGTACTTTCTGAGCAACTGAAGCAGCTTTATTTTTGTTTCGATAGTCCAGTGAGATGTCGAATTGAGCGCTCAGTTTCAAGGGTTCACATTACCTACGATTTAAACGCCGATTCCACGCTCTCTAACAGACAGACTCCTTGAACGAGTGCGCTCGCTGAATGATTTAGTGGATGAATTGATCCTCAGTTAGGAGTGAGGCTGTGAAACTGACATTTACAAAGCTTAAGGAGGCCTTGGAGGTCGCCAGTGATATCATCCACAGTTGTTCACTGACGCGAAATTTGATCCATAGAACGGAATTGACACACTGTCGGCCACTTAAAGATACCAAATAGCATGATCAGACGAAAATTGATCCTCTAAAAGGTCAGTCTGTCTCCAGCATCAGTGATCTGCACAGCAACCCGCTTGGGTTTGACAAACCCCTGCCAGTCCGAATACACGGGCTGTCGACTGATCACCATTAGGACTAGATTTGCGTAAACGCAAGATTGGTCCACTAAAGTATACAAGTTAATAATGCAGAAGAAAGTAAAGAAATGCGTCGTTATCTGCTCAAAAATTGGGAACAACGAAGATCGTCACAGTCAAGGATGCTACGAAAATCCTTTTTTCGGTGCGACCGACTATCAATCTTTTTGGAATGCGCAAAATGCGAGGGGATTCTCCACTTTCCGAAGCTCTTTGACAATTTAGGAAAAACCCCAACAGCGGTATGTGCGACTCGGTTGCTGCATTATTGAGATTCGGTTGGGGCAATGAAACAAAATGTCGGGGATGGGCAAGAGGGAGGTGAGATAATGAGCCAATTGTAAACAATGTTTCAGAAAAGTCATCCTGGTTGTTAGAATAACAATGTCAAGCACCTGGCCTGTTGATTGTTGAGACAAATTATTCACGTTATATTCAATACATACCGGAATGGGAATCTTTGTCAGATCTTTGCCAATCCCGTTCTTAATAATACTCCACAAGTTGAGAGCCACTTTTGGCGACGGTCGAATGAACGTGCGACGTTGTCGTCCGGAAGAGAAAAACCGATCCTGTGAAACTGTGGAAACGGGGGTATCCACAGAAGAGACGCGTCTGCTTTGAATAGCCTGCCAAATGAAGATATGGTCAAAAAGCAAGAAGGAATACAACGGTGAACGAAATCTAAATGAAATGTAAACGCTTTGATGATCAGTAGGAATTACCTTAAAAAGGATGGAGGTGCGCATGCTTATCAGTTTCTTTTCTACTCTGCGATAAAAACAGTTTGGAGAAGTACGAAAAGGGAGCTGTTAAATGGGAAAGCAGATCAACTTCCCATGGGCAGTTTGGGAATAAGTAAGCGCTTGTGATCGGTAAAACCCCACTTGGTAGTCGTAATATACTGTATAATCTTTGGTAATTATGGCTTTTGTAAATGTTGATTCCATTGTATCAGCTACACAACCTTCGGAACACAAACGAACAAATTATAAGGTCAGTGCAGAGAAGATGGGGACAGACGTCTTTGTCGTTGACGTACATGTGGTTCACTGGTCATCTGAGGACGTGCACACAAAGTAGCAACAAAAAGCGCGTGTGATCGTCGTAAGAACTCGATTTCATACATAGCTCGTATATCCTCTATGTATAGCTACTGCTTCTTCCAAGTTCTTTTATCAGTACTCAATTCAATTTGCATATCATGTTTTGTTAGGTGAAATATCTCAGGTTATCATTTTATCATCGAATATTCTTCAACTACTATATTCAATGAGCAAGATAATGTGATATACGTGATACCCTATTGAGTTTCGTTTGGGCTACAAGGTTACGAAACTAGGAAAGAGCCCACTCTGGTTCAAGACGAAATGGAAGAACACACCAGTTATCGCACCTTGTACAGTCTAGAACTAAACTGTGAAACATTTTTTTATTACGTGCTTGCGCATGAGTAGTGGAAGGAGCATACCGCAGAACCACGAGGGCCCACTGCACTATTAGGGATTACCGGAGACCAGACGATGAGACTTGGAGTGATGAAGAACTGCAAAGGTCCCAATAAATCAGATGTGGCAATGAACCGGACGACAGTGGATTACTGTCTGTCACCAAAGTAACCGGTGATGGTGGAGATCCGAACCTCTGAGCCCCGATGTGGTAATCAAACGCATTGAACCACCCGCCCACCACCGGTCCCGCGATGTAAATTTGGCATGATTGTGGGTTTGTTGGGAGCATATTTGCCAAATTCCTCAACAAACTGGTACACTCCTTTTCATGAAAAATACCAAGTCAAGCATAAACTTCATATACTCGAGGGCGAATATCCAGCAGTTGTAAACCACTGCATGGCACAAATGTCAGTAACAATGTTTGATGTCTCCCGTAATTGCCATTGGTAATCAATCTCGATGATATCCCTCGTTGGTTTGCAATTTGATCATCGAACAGAGAAATAATACAGAAAACGTACTCGGTATAACCGATGGCGGTCGATCGATGTAGGATGACAAATTTGAGGCACGAGGACTTAACCCTAACACCACCGGTCACACTGATGATTCGGTCCAATTTTAGTTTATTCAACCATTGACCTCGCACACACTCAATGGTAGAGGACAACAATCTACTGTAGCCCAGCTTTGGAGGTCCCCCCTCCCCCAAATTCGATCCCCTATTCCCGTCCGCAGGTGGCCAATCGTTCTTATCAGGCTTCTTTTTCCAGAACTCATACCTTATATCCTCCAATATTCCTTTTTTTGCCGGACTGAAAAACTGTGGGACACTGCCTCTTCCTATCTCCTCACCTATCTGCAGCTATTATTTCGTCAAAAGTAATATCAACAAACTGGTTCTGACGTAAGTGTTTCACTAAACTTTCTGTCACAGAATCTCTTCTGGTTACGGAGTTTAGCCTTCTTCTGCCAATCATTATGTGCAATAAGAAGCCCGGTTATTTGCATGCCTGCGCAAGACTGCCGTAGAAGGGACATATCCCATAGCAACAAACGCCCACTGTACTATAAAGCATAACCAGCCACCGGACCTTGAGACTTGGAGTGGATAATCCTATAAGGTCCCAATGGTTTAGGGGTGGTAACGAGCTGGACGACGGTGGTGGCGGGGATCAGTTTATTTACTCACTAACCTCGCACTGCTGTGGTCTGACTTCAGTATCTATCTTGAAGCATCGTCCAGTAAAGAGAAAAAAGAATAGAAGCATCAGGTGAAAAAGATCTAAAAATCAAAGTACTAAGTGGAAATCACAAAGAGAAAGAAAGAGTCCGAATGCAACTACGCCGCTGGACGCGACACCCAGTTATGTAGCGCAATATTTCCAACCATTTGGTAGGCGGATCACGTGGACCCCAACGTGGAAGTCTAAGATCTCCTACGTGGCCAAGTCCACTGGTTAAGGCTTTCATACCTTTCTGCCATGTCATGGACTGACCACTTCGACCTACCTTCCAACCACTACCTGCCTCGAAGAACAGCGCACGCCGCGGAAGACTATCGGTGGGCATGAGTAACACATATCCAAGCTGTTGTTTCGGTGTGCAAACCTCTGGAATATCCCCGGTCAATGATTCTTCCATCGTCCAGTCCCAACGGAAAAGTAACCACGAACAAGTGTGGAAATGGTATTCAATTGTAAACAAAAATGAGCACTTTATACAGCGTAAGTCAAGGAACGAATGGACATATATGGCGTTGTTATTGATCGTTTGCATAATGCGAAGATGTGACTGGTAGGGTCTGATCACGGTACGCCAGAAGTCTGATTGGCTGGGAGGTTGGTGTGAAGGGTAGCAGCAGGTTGTCTGTCAGTGGTCGATGTGAACATTGACATGTGGTACACTGACTGGTCCATAAGCACGCGCGTCGGAACTGCATTATGTCGGAGAGGCGGACTTTGTCATTAGTTCGTGTTCACCAAGAACCTTGTCCGTGGGCTGGAAGCAAGTGGACTGCAGCCTTGCTGATGACGTGTTTTCCGAGAGAGAGATTGCCAACTATACACCAGCTCCCTTATCCCATTTAGACTCAGTTTATGTTACAATGAATGACCTCTGGTTAACAACACCGTACGCCTAACCTCACTGCACCATATCCGAGCAATGCTACGCAGACATGGATGCTAAAACGCTGGCAGTCTTCACCTTTCTCCTACTCTTAACGGCCATGTTTCCGAGCCGTACAAAAGAACTGATCTAATCACTAGAGTATAAAATCGACCCCTTACAGACAACCGGATGTCACGCTAATGCCGCAGGACGCTTCATCTTATATATGTCCATTTGGTGAGATGTAACTGTCTGGGTAACAATTTGTTTTCAAATTCAGCTAGAGCTCCCCGGCAACGGAAGGTTTGGCGTACTTCCAACCCAGTCATGCAGCAAGATTTTACACCCTGGAGGTGCATTATGTCATGCATGCAAATTTAAAAAGCGACCAACCACATTAATTGAGGGGTGAGAAAACTCGTCTTGACAATGACCTGACAGAGTGAATCAATTTTCGGATATTACCAGCAGTGTGTTCGGTAGGAATTACACACATAGATTACCGACAAATGCTTCACGACAGATTCTATTGTTGCAATCGAGAGAGACAACATGAAGTATCCGTGTTTTGAACTGTCCTACTGAATCTAGTGAGAAGACTTTTCTGCGTTCGAAAAATCTCGCTTTATTACGCAAAAGCAATCAGTTAATATAGGATAATAGGAGAACGCAATGCAAACTAGGGTACGAAGTGCATTGGTCCAGAACGCTCCCCCTAACCGGGTATTTTGACTAGCTGCATTAGTTAAGTCCCCGATTAGCTAAGTTCGTCCTCGGTCGGTTGAAACAACTGTTGGGATTTAACTGGTTGATTCCGTTGCATTCAGTTGAAACAACGCTTGTCTGCTGATTGGTTGGTTCCGATCGGTTCGACGACAGCGACTGTTGGCCGCTGATTGGATGACCTCGGTCAATTTCGTGACGACCTGATTGGCCCATCGATTTCGGACAGACAATGGCGAGCTGTCTGCTAACGGAACTACGTCTATCGATGCGTAAGCCAATACTCTCACAGTCTGCATCTGTGGTTTTCTACTATAATCGTTATGTGCTACGGGGGTGCCAATTTGTCACATTTACGACCATTCTCAACGGCGTAAAAAAACACACCAGATGCTGTTAGAAGCACTTTAATGCTCCAAAACACCTCAAGTGAAGGAAGTACTAATTTTCACAAGAATAAAATCTATTAGTGTAACAGCAAATAGTAAGACTGTAACCAAGCCGACAATTTAACCATAGGTAAAACGCTTGTTGTACAGTGTGGTACTGTGCGGTCGCATACAGTACCGTAAACTTTGCTATAGTGCAGCGCAGCATCGAATTCAAGCACTTCGATATCCTCACTAGTCTGACAAAACTACCAGGCCTTAGAATATATATGACTCTGAAGCTCACTAGCGAGAGCGATATTTGAACAACTAACCACGATCAAAACTTCTTTCGACTAATCTAGTCCGATGACGCCACGCTTTTTACAAATGCCACGTGATGTCTTGTTAAGTAGCAAGAGAAAACGATGAATGTTTTGATTCCATTTACGAAAGTGAAGTCGGAAATTTCGTTTGGCAAAGAATGATGTACATAGGAGAATTCAGTGGGTTCTGAATTCCTTAACTAGTTGGAGGAAAAAATCGATCGGTTCCGAACTCCACAGGAGGGCTGCACAACCCGACATTGGACGGATGGAATTGAGAGAAATGACACCGCTTTTCAGCGAACGTTTATTTTTTCACCGGAGATGTAATAGTTCGAAAGTTACCGCCGACGAATCCTTTGTTTCATGCTCGCACATTGTGATTCCGGCATGATAAAATTTATCGCGCTCATTCAAGGGAATCATTCTTCCATTAACAGCTAACTGAAGGGAAAGTATTGCAGGAGTGACGTGAAAACTTCAGAAGCGAAAGCTTGAAATTTTCAATAGGCTTTACAAAACAACATGGTTTTTCACTCGCCTGAAAGCACTGCACTGAATAATTGCTGGAAGTATGACCAACGCAATATTACGATCGGTGAGTCCATTCCGCACTTACTCACCATATTGGTGAATATGTCTGGATCAAAGTGGCTGAGATACCGCGTTCGACAACGACAAGTTGGTTGACAAATCACAATGGAACTCATTTCATCATACCATGGAATGCAGTCCCATATCCATATCCACCCGTTCAACCGACCCCAGTACTAACACACAAACACAAACAAAGAAACAAACAAAACCACATGAAAAATTGTATGCAGTTAGTACAAAGTAACACACGGGGAACAGTCCCTTGTGAGCTTTTTCAAGTTGATGTTACGTACTGCCAAGGAGACATTGGACCCCACCCTCCACCAGCAGTCAACTGCGGTCGTGGGCTGCAACTCCACTGTGGTCCGGATAGTTAGCACGCTTGTTGAACGAGGGCTTTAAACGGTTTTCGACTTTAAAGCCTCAGGAACACGGTGTTACGAGCGGTTGTTCTCCTGCTTAAGTCTGTCCTTTGTTTTCAACATTTTCTTATTATTATCACACTTCATTTCCAGTTACACATGCAACCGAAAAGTCCATTACCACTTTATCATCAGGCCACATTCTTTCTCTACCATTGTTGCTGAACGCTCGTTGTTAATTTATTACAATTTAATCAACTTATCAAATGGAGCGATCTCTTCGGTCAGAACGATTTGATGCTGATCGTCAATCATCAGACGCAACCGTTCATTGGAAGAAAATTCTGGACAATTATCTAACCAACATAGATCTGGAATAAGCAATGCAGAAGATAAACAATGCGAGAGAAAATCCTTACGTATACCTTCATCTGTCGGGCACGTATAACGTCTGAGCATACACTCACTCACGATGGAAGCCCCAAGGGCTGGGTTTCTCAAACAACTGGAGAAAAACACAAATGATTCATATTGTTTCAACAAAACCGAATCACACGGGCATCCATATGCTCATCTAGCAGTACACAAGGTCACTGAATTGTTTCTGTTAAGTACTGTAACATTTTATGACCATGTTGGACTGTCTATCTTACCCAACTTCTGTACTGACCCGTTGCTGGGTTATGACCTTTTGAAACAAAATCAGCGAGCTGAAATCCCCTTTTCAGATGCAATGTCCACTGTTTCTGTTTGTGATTGACCTAACACTCATGCTGGGCCTCAGTCCTTCTTTTAGCATCTCTATCCAGATTGTAGACCGATCGCCATCATGTCCCGCCGACACACTACCCAAGACAAATTATTCAACCAGAAATACGGACAATTCTCGAATCTGGTTTACTGGAGCTGCAAGTGATCTCTGATAAATGACGCAAACGAAGAATTGTTGTCGACATCAGTCAGACAATTCGCTTACTTCGAGGAGTATCCGGTCCGCTGAATCGATGATACGATTGAAAACTATGCTGGTTACTGTGTGTTCAGCACCCTAGATCTGAAAAGCGGCTATCATCAGATACCGAAGTAAAAAATGGAACGCAAGTGTACAACTTTTGAGGCATTCAGTCGGCTGTCAGTTTTCGTATTCCCTCTCAGTGTATCTGACGGAGGTGACTGCTTCCAACGGACGACAGATACACAAATTTCCTCTGAAAAGCTTGTCTCGACAACTTGATTATTTGCAGGTCATAATGGGAATTACCACGATCGTAATTCAGGCAGACTGTTGGAAGTCCCCACCAATTACGGCACAACCATCAATAAAGCCCAAAAAGCGTTTTTCAAACCACAAGGATGAATGTCCTGGGTTTTCCACACTTTCCAATTATTACCACATTATTTTCAGCTATACGTACAACTGATATGTTGATTGAAGCTTTATCTTCAGGCGATGTTCTTACTTTACGATTGTTACTGAACGCTCGTCGTAAAATCCTTCCACATGGTTGTCCGTTCCCCTTGACAGTACGCAGTGGACTGCTACTCCGATGCTTGTGAGTTGACCAGTACGATACGTTCTCGCTTCAGAGTGGTATAAAAATCCGTCAGCATACACGTTCACTGTCTGCTCAAACAAAACCGTGGCATTATTGATCGCAAGGTATGATGGATTTTCAGCACTACGCTCATCGCGACTTTTCGCATTCATAGGATGCATTATTGATCTTAGATAATGGGAAACCAAATTGCATTCCTCGCATCCAAAAGTTCAACGTCGCTGGCCGGAAATGAATCAGGGACCGTACCACTTACCGGTTAGCTGCTCTACCAGCTGAGCTATCGGATGCGCATTACAAGAGTGACACACAACCGGTACTCCAATGATACAAAAGAGATGTTCCGGTTTCAATCACTGAACTAGACTTGTCAGTTACATCTCAGTGGGACGAACAGCACACGGCCTGTGAGAAGGAGTTTATAAAGTGGATCCCAAGCAGCATTATTAGGCGAATGAAACCGAGAGATGAAATGGAGCTTTTGTGAGTTCATTAGTCACTAAAGATGGCCTGTAGAGGTGTCTTGCAACGTAGAGTAGGACGAAGAGCTGTTGTCTGGGAGTGGAAAAGAACATGTTCAGCTTAATGCGTGGTCAGTGGATGGGTTGTTTCCAAACACCAACATAAAATTTCCTACAGGAGGAAAAGTGCTTTCCAGCGACGGAATAATTAAGGCAAGGCGAGAGATACCATTGAAATGTGATATAACTTAGACAGACCTAAGCGAAATGACAAAATGGTATTCGAACAACAGCGAAGAATGAAAGAAATGCAATAATTAACATGAGGTGCGACACAGAATTACACGGAGCATTGAGATACTGTGGAACCTGTAAAGATCTCAAGCGTAAAACACGAAGCGACAGTCGTCGTATCTTTGTGAACGTATCAGTAATGTGCTGGGACCACGCAAGCTATCCCACTGGTAAAACTCAAAATATTGCCTTGTTGTCAGTACATAAAGAAGAGCGACTACTTTCGATTTAATATAGACGTCTTCCCTAGGCGAATGTAATTACTTTTAGATATGATAAGTGACAAATGCGACAATGAGGATCATTGGGTAATGGAAGATAGAGAATCACTGAGATCGGAAAATTGAAAAGTGTTATTCGATGGCAACATCAGTAGCCTATTCAATCACAAGCTTTAGGTAAGTTGTGTATTTAAAAAGAGGTGGAGACAAAATGGCACTCTGGCGTAAACCAGACCGAATAGGGAGAACACCGGAGATGCCACAAATAAGTCGTAAACTAACTTTTGACACTAAAATAATCCTTCGCCAATTAAAAAGTTAGAGATAAGCTGGCGACGAGCAGAGTTCTATTGACGATAAGTACTAAGACGAAGAAATTCTTTAAAAAACATTTTAAGCGGCCATAGCTATCCAGGTGGATCAAACACAAAATCCAGCCATCGCACAACGACAAATCCCATAGAGTTTCGTCCCTCAGTCCCGTTTACCACATGTGCTTGTGACAGTTTGAACTGGTCACCCGGGCGACTGTTTCGTTGCGAACAATAGTACTAGAAAACCTTTGTCTTCCTTACGTACTCCGAGTAAGTTCGTGTCAAAATCCGGTTTCCCCAGCTCTTATTTTAAAAATACTGACTGACCACATGACAAGATTCGCAAAACACTGGACGTGTAAATTACCGACTCTCGCGGGCTGTGTTCTTGGAACGGGCGTGATAATTCCGCCTCTTCTTCGATCGCGCTGTCCGAAGCTGAGGAAGACTCGTCCGCGTCAACGAGACTGTGCAAGCTGGTTGCCGATGCTCGTACACCTTCTGCACGGGGAAGGATCAATAACTTATTGAACATTTTTGTATCCGGTAATTCCGAGCAGCTGGGAACCGGTTCGCCGGACATGGCCGACTGTGCGTCGAAGAACTGATCATCTTCATCCGAGTGTTCAGGTGACTGAAATTCTCGATTCAGCGTACTAGTCCGGGAAGTGCGAAAGTCTATGGGAGAAAACGTGGCAAGCGAGTAGGTCGGAGATGAACTGCGCATAGTAGCTAAGTAATAGGAACTACACCGGAAACGTCATCTCGGTTGAGGTTTCCTCAGAACACAAAAACCGGTTAAACATGAAAAATGGTGTTAAATGCAACCGTAGGCTATACCAATTCATCGGAAACTATTTTGATAGAACTGAACTGATACGGAAGTGAACTCAAAATAATTACGACATCGCGGTTATCGCTAGATCTATCTGAAATGACACTAAAATCTCGTTCGGCTAGAGATTGCATGCCAATGCATACTGTGTGTGATACACGTGCTGCATTCTGAAAGGCGATTCAAGTGAAGAAAATGATTTGAATAATATAAAGGTTCAATCTAAGAACAGCCAGTCCGTGCAGAAACTCACTGCTCCCACCGATTCTAGTACACCATACATACATACACAACCACACACCCACACACACACACGAGATCGACATACAGGAGCAGTGTGCTTATCGTTTCAAACTGGATAGCGTGAGAATAAGCATAGAATAGTACACAAGGAAAGGTGGTACCAATCGATGTAGGTTGAGCAAAAACAGCCGCAACAAGGATCAAATAAGAAAAACAGCCTACATTGTGAGGAGTTGCATATCATGAAAGAAGAGTTGTGAAAACCCGAGGTACAGTTACTTATCAATGAACTACTCAACAATTAAAAAAACAGCACGAAACGAGGGAGAAGTAGGCTGAGTGAAAAATGTTTCACATTGTTCAAATGGTACAGCAACGTGTTTGCATAGTTTGACGAAAATTTTTCAACATTCCACACTAAAATGCATCAGACACCGCCGCTAGTCACATCCCCAATTGAAAGCCTTTAAATGGCCCAGGCCACCTTTCGGAAATTTTGCACTAATGCTACATAACCAGAAGGGAGTAAATAAAATGATAAGGCTATAGTGTGATTGCGTCCCAGCGATCAACAGTGTGAATCAAAACCTCACAGTCCCGGGTTGAAATCTTGTCATCAAAACCGTTCAGCTACCAGTCGACTTGGTCTATTTGCAAGACAGTATCAGCCGAATTCTACACTTCGGAATAGTACAGTACACACTAATAAAACTGCTGCTGCTGCTGCTGAGTGCACAGTGAAAGGGGTTCGAGTCCCCGTTGCGACTCGGTGGGTAAGACTTGCTGATGATTCCTTACAAGTCGGACGGAACAGCTTTGATTGGTAAAGGGGAGTTGGGCGTTGACACTGTATTTTCATATCACGCGCTTGCGTGTGAGTTCAACGGAAGGGGTACAACCCAAATCCTCGAAGGCCATACATACATACACATATAAACAAATGGCGGTGGGATTATTAAAACTGATGTTGGACAGTGGTGTAGCATGCTGATCAGTGAGCTTAAATGGTGGCTAGTTCACAACCGGACAGGGCCGCGCACAGTGTATGGTAAATGGCAGTTCGAAATGGATTGATCTGTCCTCCCTTAAAATGTGCGTGACTGAAGCCGATCACCACTAACGGTCAACCTGATGTCCAATCTATTGGAGGCCATTACTGGTTCACTATGGCAAGTTGTAATTTTAAGAATGCCGATTCTCCTCAACGGTACGATGTCCATGGTCTTCAAACATTGTATAACATTAGCGTTCATGCAAGGACTAGACTGCGAGCTCATCGAGGAATGATTGGATTTTTCGGTGCCTAGAGATATGACAAATATCGAGTATGCGAATCCATCGGGAGGAAAAGGATTAGTAACTGAAAAAGCAAAGTGCACGTAATTGAAAAAGGAAATATATTGGTGACATTACTTTTGTACAATGAGGACGGTACAAAACGACTTCCGAAAACGAACATTCCATTCTGGAATGTACTAAACAATACCACTGGGGCATATAACATACGAATGTGGACCATTCCAAATAGGCTATATAATATTATGATAATGTTTGCTTGAAAATAACAATTAACAAACTGTTACGCATGAAGTATATCGCGTAAAACATAAGGCACTTTGATGCACATGCATTGATCATGTAAACTGAACCTCATTACCACATATTTTTCTCAGTAACTCTTGTCACGTGAAGTAGGCAGCAAACTGCAATAATTGATTCTTGAAACTTAATGGAAAGAGTACCTCTTCAGAACTTGGGTGGTTCAACTGAAAAAGGGATAGAAGCAACGAGCATAATCTTCTCAACCAGATAAAACTCAGGCAAACCGCAAACAATTCGGAAGAAAGAATGCATCAGCTAAACGTTAATTTTATTTATTCGACGGAACTGCGAAGAAAACCGGTGCTGCTTTTTGGCAAAGATATATTACGTATTAACACCTTAATCTCAAAACCGGTCTCTCGGTTGCGCAGTTTGCTGGTGAATGAAACCTCTCGTTTTCGCCGGTTAGCTGCAGAACGAACCACATCGGTTGTGAGATCGAATTCCCGGTTCTGTCGGGAAAGCACCATAGGGAAGAGAAATACAATTTACTGAGCGGACTGTTTCGCCTAACTAGTTCAACTGGTAGAAGTTCGTCATGTTTGTTCTATCTACCAAAAAAAGGGGTAACTTAGGCGAACTCGGGCGAATCCAAGGCAATCATCATTACGTAGCGACTTTCGGACTTCCATCACTTGGTCTCCCTAATTTCCCACTTCGGTGATGATCAGCACCAGTTATGCCAACAGTGAACGAGCTACCATAGGCCCGATTCTCGCGTAGAATTTGCCTTCGGCACAGAACTCACAGTGCACAATCTCTTATTCATTAGTTACAACACCTGATCGAAACGCTTGCCATCAGTTTATAGCCAGTTCATGAGACGGCCAAGCCCCACTACGACTGTTTCAACAACAGCATCTCACAGAAGTCAAAAGATCAGGCGTACGGATGGAAGCTATGTGAGCGAACATTTTATTTTGAGCTGGAGTCTAAAGAATCGACATGACGAGGCCTATACGGGATGATGTCCTCTGGCGTCCATCATGAAGATTGAATATGGCAACAATACGAACGGAAATCCAAATGATGATAACAAGTACCAGACATATCTTACGATAGCTTTAGCAAACAAAGAAGCGAAAGGCATCCTAAATGATAAAGCTCACCGAACGGGATTTCCGTGTCTTTCATGAAACGATCATTATTATCCATTTTCCAATCGTCACGCACACCGAGGAAGTGTGCAACACCAGTCCCAATCATCGCAATCTAGCACGCTGATTGTTCAGATGAAATGGGAAAAGACTTCATGGTAATCTTAATATCCAAATTTGGTACTCCTGTGTTTCTAGAGGACAGTCATACTGTGAAACAAGTGAAAATTTAAACTAAAATAGACAAGTAGAAGCCAGCAGAAGATTGTAACGGGGTAATCTGTCGGACATAGAAATTCTCTCATCATGGTCGCAATTCAGTGCTCTTTGAGCAAAGTGATATGGAGAAAAAAGCTGCCAGGGAAACTACGACGCGAACACATCCAAGAAGGAGCAGGATAGACATTTTGGTTGTCTCTGCACAGCAGAATTCATCCGATAAGTGGTGGAAGACACCGGCAAGGGATTACGAGCTTTAGCATGGGAAACGGGTGTTCCGGCTTCCAGTACGAAGCAGGCCTTGAATGATTACCTCCGCTTCAAAGTATACAAGAGGCGAAAGGACAAATTCTTACACCAAATGATAGTGAAAACCCTTTGACAAATTCAAAGAAAATCGTGAAAAAGCAAAATATTTTGTTGAACCAGCGACCACTTAGTTATTTTTTTGATGAAAAGATTTTTTCCAGGATCAAGGACAACTCCCGGAACAAAAGATGGATCGCCTACAATCCTAGAAAAACCCTCCGTGCCATGAAGATGAGCTTCACTCAGACCGTGGTGTTTTTGGGCGTATCGTCAGTGCAAGTGATACTATGCCATGCCATATTTTTAAGGGGGTCATCAAGTTTAATTCCGATGACCATGTGAGGATGAAGCAGCCAATCACACCTTAAAGTAGATATACAGGCTGTTGTCTGAGAGGTTTTACGACTTCACCAGCCTCAAAATGTGGTCTTCTTAACTGCACTGGTAGCAATCCTGTGAATTATTTTGCTTGGGGGAGGGGGGTGATTGATACAGACATCAACTACACTGGTTGTATTGAAAAGATCCAGCTGATCGACCAGATTAAGGAGACATCTGAAGATCACTTAACAATAACCGTAAAACCCGCATGTACCAGATTCAAGAACATGATTGAGGTCGTGATGAATGCCGAGGCTGGCTTCTTCGAATGACTCGTTTCAATTGCTCATTCTTCGACAATTCTCCGAAACATTCGTTTTTGATGAAATACTGACATTTTCCCTCCTTCAAGAAAACAGACAAATGTGTCCCAAATTATATATATATATATATATATATATATATATATATATATATATATATATATATATATATATATATATATATATATATATATATATATATCGCAACCAGGATCTAATTTGAATCGTCCGGAGTGTGAATGTATACTCTTCATTGAGGAGACCACAAGTAAATCACAACTGGGATTTCTGTTAGTTATTCGTGTCTGGGTCACTGCTAACCCAACGACAAAGCTGCATGTGCCAGTGCTCATATTGATAGTAAGTAGCGTGTAAATGAGTGGACAAAATTTCCCACACTCCTAACGATTCAAGTTAGATCCTCACGAAGATATGACAATAGAGTGTACAAGTATGAAGATGGGTGGGTAGAGGAGTACCGGGTACGCATACCTGATGGGCGGCAACGACTGCGAAATCAGTGGTGTGCTTCCGTGGAAACTTTGTCCACCCATTTACATACTACTTACAACCATTATATGTATATACCCTGTTAACTAAAGTTAAACATTCAGTAAAGCCATCAAAGTGGGGAGCTTCGAGGATTCACGACGTTTATCCACATACAATTCTAACAACAAGCCAAAAGCGTGCGAGCGTATTGGGTGACATCAGTGCTGCCTCACAGCGTCACTAACTTTTACCGTCTTCAATGAGTTTCGCAAGTACTAATGAGGTGCGTTTTTTTAGAAAATGGTGAGTTCACTGATTCAATTGAGCCTAGACCTGGAATTGAACAGAGCTAAACTCCTAGACGAGCATGAGTAGTTGTAATTTGCAAACGGCAAGTTTGGATGGTCTTTAAGTACTGTCGAAAAAATTACCAATGTATCGGATTTTGCAGACGGGAAAAAACGAGGTAAGTAAATCTGACGCACGTAACAGTAAAATTATTGATACGGCGGTGATCGTGACATAAAGTGAGCTCATTAAAATGAAAACAATAGCGGCATCCACTGTGAGCCGGTTCGGTAGTCGCGATAACTAGTACACGTCTATGCAATACAATCCATTAATACGGTGACCTGAGCATGTTCGGAGCACCGTTTGCTCACATGGACAAGGCTAATCAATGTGAACAAACACTGACGCGTGTAGTAACAACGAATTGAGCGTGGCATGATCAAACCTAATCGAAAAGTATCTATGAGCATTCTTCTCACCGGACGGTTGGTTTTTAAGGCAATCTAGTGATCGTGGACATAAGACCGAGTGAATGATACCTTCGTGCAATCTCCTGCAGTAAAAGCTTGTGAGACAAGCTAACCTACCTCGTCTTTTACAATATATTATCATTTTCCGGTTCAATCTCTGCGGTAGGTTCTTGAAAACTATGTTTGATACCAATTACCAATCTGTCTGTGCACGTGTGTGTCCATGTGAAATTGATCACAGTGAAGAATGTTCCAGTGGTTGCAAACTTGTTCGGCTCACTTCTATTCCCCGAACACGTGCAACCACAGGAACATTCTTCACTGTGATCAATTTCACATGCATGCACACACACGTGCACAGACAGATTTGAATGATCATTCCCCATTTGTTGTTTTGAGTCATATTTAATGTTACATACTGGTATGAATACGAATACCTGAAAACGAGCTTGTTTATCACGCTGTTTTGTTCTCAATGCGTTCTGTGGGATTTTTTGTACATATATATATATATATATATATATATATATATATATATATATATATATATATCCTGTTAACTAAAAAGAGGGTTTCAAGTACGCACGACGTTTATTCACATGGAAAACATGGGACCACATACGTACTGAATCTACCGTTTGCGTGACGTGAGAGGAATTGAAACGAACAAATTTCGTCGCAGGGCTTATTATGCAGTATCAAACTCGAACATAGTGCAGATTTTTTCACCCCAATTTTGTTGATCACATTAGATGGGTCAATACTGTTTCCTCGACGTTTTCTGTGGTCTGATTTTTTCAAAGAAGTATAATGAGGCCTCATTATATGCACATTGTTATCTGTGTATGGACATGTGTATACAGAGTAGCCACCTAAGGTTTAGGCATTAAAAATTATCGTACGGAAGAAAATCTAAAAATGCAAAAATACTGTATAAGCATCCCGGAAGAGCACAGCTGCATGCTACCGGGCACGTCCACAGGTCACGAATGAGGGAAAAGCCACAATTTTCGCGGTTAACCGTGAAGGAATTGTGTTTTGGGCCGAAGAATAAAGGCTAGCGGACGATTAGTGGCAGTGCTTAATGGTAAGATGGAATTTTCCGCTACAAAACGCCACAAACCTGTGAACAGCATTATGACGTGGCGAATGTGATCAAATGTTTGATCACTGCGCCTTTGTCGTGTTTTATATAGCCGAAAAGCAGCTTCAAAAGGAGTAGGCTGAGTTTCGTACCAGTCATGCATGTGTCGAGCAAATCTTCACCCTTTGACAGTCATTACAACGACTTTACACCATCCAGAGGCCAAAGGTCATCGTGGGCTAGGAAAATCGCGCGGCCTTGAAATCTGTCGATGAGACCGCATTGTGGAACTATCTGTTGAGAAATAGAATGCCTGAGAAGTATGCATCGGTCTTCAAAATGTTGTAAGACTACCTCAGTTCGGGTCAGGGCCTATGGCTAGCATTCGCGAACCTTTGCTGTTTACTGCGAAGTACGTCAAATCTGCTCAATATTCCCATTTCTTTTAAATAGTCCCAGAGAATGTTTTAGAGACTGCCTCGTCTGGTCCACCTAACTGCAGATTCGAACTCCTTGCAGAGGAGTTATCAGGCTCAGAATACGCCATCACCTCGCCTAGTTGAGTTATAATGCAATACGTTTTTCACCGTCTGGCGACTCAGGTTTACAGATATGAAAGGTCTTTTGCCCAAACAAAGTGTAAGGTACTCCTACAAGACTGGCAGAAGCCTGTGCTTACACTAAGCTTATATGGTGACCGGCTACGGTCAGTCGATAACTTTAAGTACCTCGAAAGCTTGTTTACAGCTGGAGCTTGTGTTTGGGTGGAGGTTGGTTCACGAATCGCGAAGGTTAAACTGACTCTCGTGAACCTGCACCACATGTGTCACCGCCGTGACATTCGTCTTTCACTAAAGGAATGGGTTTAATATACCACAGTACGCAGTATTTTACTCTACGGTTGCAAATCCTGGCAAATCTTGACTGAGGATGTGCCGTGGCTTTACGTGTTTAACCAGCGTTGCTTCCAGAGCATTCCTCGCATCCGGTGAGAAAATCGAGCGAGCATGACATAGTTTGTCACCGTGTGTTAGGTATGGACTGTCGAGTCAAGCGATTATTCAAACCGAAACTGGATCAACATGTCCATCAAGATCCGGGTAGTGATTCTACTGATTACGGAGCAAGTGTGGCACAGCTTATAACAACGGAGCCCATCATGATATTGTAGAAAGGACGACCGCACACGGCAGGATACTTGCATTTCACCGGCCAAACAAGTCAAGTCATGAAACACATGCGATCGTTTATATAGGCCCTTTTCCAGACTACGCGGCACCAAGAATGCCATTGCCGCTGCTTGAGCGCTTCGGCTACGTTCTGGTCAGTTGCCCGTGGCCGATGGTTTGTTTCACTTGGGCGTCATTTCCCTTCGGTTGGTCCCATTGTCTCAATTGACGGCTCGATTGGCAGCCCCTCACCTGGGCTAACCTACTGGTTACCGGAGATCCCGCTACTTTCTCTCTGGCAGTCCGTATGCCTCCGTTTGTCTCCTTCGGGACGCCTCCGACATATTCGCCGCCTAGTCTTCTGTCTGTGACCCTCCTTTGGTTCGTCTGTTCGCCTTGGTGTTCAGGCCGTTCCCTCGCCCCAGCATTACCCGTTACAATATGATTGCGAATCACGCACAATACTAAATTAAAAGAGGACAAATCACGTGATTCACCAAAGCAGGTGGAACTGCCAGTCATATAACTTGGATATAGCTCCTGGTATCGCTCATTGCGAATGCGCTTATATGGATGGACATCACGTGAATCGTTGTGCATGGGATGCAGTTATGGAGAACATAGAAGGCGAAGCATCGATTTCTTCTTGCATAATGACCAGCGATGCAATGAATAACTGAGAATGTGCATGAGTCAGTTGATACGTCAGTGTTGTTTCACTACGGATACATTAAGCGATAGAATGGAAGAGAAAACGCTTGTTTCATCATGAAAGAACATGCGAATTTCTCATTCCAGCATCATTCATCAACTTAGTGACTTGGAGGCAGAAGCACGAAAATAAAAAGGCCCTTATTCTGTGAAATATTTATCAATTCACACACGCACACACAAGTTGATGCATATCTCCTTTGCGGATAAAGAATCCAGTTAATCTGACTCACTATTAGTACTAACAGTTTTACTTTGTTCATGTTTCGTGCAACAATGGTATAACTTTTCTGGGAGATGGAGCGAGAGCCGCGGTCAACAATCAAAACAAAACAAAAGAGTCCACACGTGTAAGCAGCGAAATTAATTTGGAAACTCATTGTCATACCGCTGTGTAAGAAGTGAACAACTAACACTAGATAATGCGCATTCTTCGGGAAAGTGGATGACCCAAGCGATGCGAAGTGTTACAGTTGAGATGTTTTCAATGGAGGAAACTGTTTACTGGTGTTCAAATGTAACGATATCCAGTACAGAATTAGAGGCCGAGTTTCGGGTATGGTATTCACGATCTGAAGGTACGGCATCAATAAACTGGCATTTTGTTATTGTGGTTTATACTGTCACTTCCAGAATAACGTGAATAAAAAGGGAGTGAATACAGTAAAGACCGAAAAACACAAAATCGAGCAGACCGGGAGGATATCTCCAAGTGAATCCGGCAGCCTAGGAGGAACGATTTCGGAGTGATTCGTCGATAAGGAGAACAATATATATGAAATATACCATAAGCAGTGCAAACCTCAAATTGTGGGAAAGTATCGGTTTAACAAACAGACTACCAGTAGCTAGCTTTATTGCCCTAATTTGGGTAAGTTAAGGCAGTAATTATTTGGCGGACTAAAAAGAACTACACGCGTCAAGTTGATAGATAACCAATCGCGTGGATGAGTTTCAGCACTATTACGTGCAATATTTACACGAAGATGTGGCTGGATGTGACACCATTACATGACTTTCAAAGCACCAAACGACGATAGGCGGATGTGCATATACATCATTCTCCTGTTATATGAAGGTTCCAATCAGAAACTTGGCGTGAAAAGAAATGTCAGCTCTCTTTCAGACGACCATGTATCAGTGATAGGGAGTAGAATGCAATAAAACGGAGAGTTAGTAAAAAAAACTGCTGATTTTTTTCGCTCACACCGTACATCTTGTGATGCTTTTTTGTCATTTTGTTTGTCGGAATAACATTTTTGTGACTACGGGACACGAGAATCCGACAGAGACCGCACAGAACTCGCACCACTGACTTATTTTCTGGACCACATCACTCAACGTGATGATCGAGTGGTCAAAAGCGTCTGTTCATCACGTTGGAGGCCAGAGATCCGAATCCTACTACCACCGCTGGTCACTCGGGTGGCAGAAAGTAAACCACTGTACGCCGGCTTGTTACCGCGCCTAATATACCGGAACCTCATGTGGCTCTCGGGGTCTGCTTGTCGGCTGTTGGTAATAAATCCTTCAAGGCCATGCGACTTACTCTTTGCACTCATGTACAAGCATGTAATAAAAAGGAGTGGGGAATTGTTACCTTTATCCAAATGTTGACAGCTGCTCACCTTAGTGGTATTTGAACCCACAGTTAGGTTCCGCGTGTGTTCGTGGGTTCATCCAGCTGAGCTACAGGGCCCCATCGGGGTGCTCTAAGATTTCGAAAATGGATCATGCTGATTTACCCGTGCAAGTGGTATTACCGTTGAGATAATGAGAGAATAGCGAAAGGGCATAAGTGGTGTGTTGGGTACTGTATAGATCAAACTTTGAATGTGGGCGTCGCGTTACGGTGAAAAACTCATGGGTAGTAAGGGCAGGATTGGAAGACGGGTGGCATTCTTCATAACTATCCAGTAAAGGACAGCGCATAGTTAGTTGGTTATTTAGAGCGGACTGATGACCCGGACGCCCGGGGTTTGTTCCCGAGTGGATGGGGGCCTTGAACAGATAGTATTGACCGAAAAATAAATAGTAAAATTAAAATATAGGCGGAAAATAAACAAAAGTTTGAAAATCATGTACTGAGACATACACAAACTACCGTTCAAGATTGGAGAATATTCTTACTAAAAATAAAAAAACGGATGAGAACTGAGTCGGAACAGTCTCACAATGACAACTGGAAGTACGCAACACATACTGCTAAAACTGTTTCAGTCAACTTATTGGTTACTACAGCCACAATACTGAGGAATTCGCATACCATGACTTCAATGCATTCGAACTTCAGTGTACTGCAGAAATTCACTCACTACCTACACAGATTTATTGCAAGCATCGCGAAACGAAAGGAGGAAGTACAAATCATGCAGCATCACAAGGGGAGAAAGCTTTTTTGTGAGCACAGTGTGTGTGTGTGTGTGTGTGTAGTCTTCTATTAACTCAACGAGACGATCACAGCAAGCAACAGGATTGACACATTAATTATCTGCCGTAAGCCGGTATATTAGTGAAAGAATGAATTGTATGATACGCTTTGTTTTTCTTAGTCGGAGAAATTACGCTCTTCAAAGTATAACAAAATCCTGAATAACTTTTTTCGTTCGAACTACCATGACAACTCAACTGGAAGATTCAAAATCAAAAGAGTTAGAAAATAAATTCAAAACTTCCTTTGAATAAACGAAAATGCCTCAGTTCTTACGATGACATCAAAAATGCAGTTTTTACTGCCAAAGTAGTTTTGCAATTCTCAGCCTTCAAAATGTGGATTTATCTACTCAGCACCACCTTCCCATGCCGTTTAGTCTATTTTACTCTTTTTACACACATCTTGAAAGAATACCAATTATATTGCACGGTCCCCCCCCTGGCTTCACCTTGTATCCCCGTCTGAAGTGTGTTGTCAGGACAGGCAGTTGAAATGAAGAACAAATTAACATTTTTTACTACATGCGTGCGTTTGAGTACGGTGGAAGAGCCACACCCCATAGCCCCAAACGCACACTGCACCATTAGGGATAACGGGCAATCAGACCCTGGAACCCGGAATAATGGAGAACCACACAGGGGCTCCGAGTTATAATCCACAAAGCATACCTGGTAAGTAGGTTGTTTCCTGGAAATCACTCGTTCAGAAGTCATCAAAACTGATTACATGAAACTAGTGCTTATTTGCATTCCAGCGGTCCAATCCACTTCAAGGTAGTCGTTATCTAGTCGGAAGATGCAATCGTATAGTTTATATACCTTTCTTTACCTCACAGCTGTCTATAGCTGCATTTTGAGCAGTCAGCTACTCACTTCTTCAGTGAGTAGTATATACACTCCGCCACGCTCATAGATCGTGTTGGACGATATTACAAGCGGTGCAGTACAGAAACGTCCAAAAATAGGTCCAATCTGACCTTTGATCACGTGCAGTAAGAGGTATTAGGCTTCAAATATCACGGGTTAAAAGCCTTGAAGTGGACTAGCAAACCTTGCAGAATGACCGCGAATGACCACGTAAAACGATGTGCAAATTCAAGCTAAGCTAAAATGTCGTGATCATCACTTTTGAACTCCTAAAACGAAACAGCTCAATATTAAGTCGGTGGATGCTGAACAATGCATCAAAATAACCATTAGGTTGTATTATTTCCGATAGACGAAGTTTATGATGTAGTGTTGAAGAAACAGTTTAGTTGGTCTAAAATGCAGTGAGATATTTTTCCACAGATACATTAGCTTTCGAGCAATTCAATCTTGTTTCTTTTTTATTTAGATTTGTTATGCCTGGCCCCATCAGCGAACAGCAACATGAACCGCGCTTCCATCGTAAGAAAAACTACATAGACGGACGAACTGAACGCTATTAGAACGAATTTTGTCGGGTGTCCTGGGAAGTAATAAATCTTCGCCCGTTCATGTTTCAATCCATGCTCTTACTCGAGTTAGTGAGAGGTCTAGATGCCATCAGTGCTTGCCCGTTGGTCACCAGAGCAGTCAGACCCAGGACCAAGCCGTTGTGCGACTACGGGATAGAATAACTCCCAGTGGGTTCAATTGCTGTTGTGGGGCCATCAGGAGACTGTAATATTTTCTTACTCCTGAAGACACAACAGCTGGTCACTCCGGAAACTAGATAGCAGGCCGAAAGGATGGAATTTAATCAGAACAGACGGAGCGGCATTTCCCTATCTTCTGTAAGTACTAAGATCCTATATCCATGAGCAACTTGACCCATTTGAAACGGGCTACGGGGTGCGTCAAATACATCTAACAATTAATAAGCTGATGAAATTTATAGCACAGAACTTTACCGTGGTTCTGTGGTAAGTTCCATGCTACTGATTCTGGAAGCCATTTTATGGGCTCTAAACATTCACCAATTTGCCTGCTCCTTGTCCCTTACCTCGAACGGGACTGAAGTCACAATCCCCCACTAGAAACTCGATCCATCTCACTAATTATTCAATTTACAATAGATTGTGAGTACCAACATCTGTCGAACTTCTCAATGTACCATTATTACAAAGAGACAAATGGTACAGTATAGATCATTGTAGTACGATATCACAAAACATGAGATAAAAAATCCTTCTTCCGAAATTTCTGTCTAGTAAGTGAAGACCCTGCCTGAAACGGATCGAGAACTGTTCACCGCGGGAAATATACACAATGATTAGGTGAAACCTGCCCGACTGACTGATAAAAAGATGACCCATTAGGATTCTCGCATAAATTGGGGACATTCAATTCGTACCAATCACTAGTTATATAAGCCTAGTAGGCACACAGCTAGCGCTTAAGGATAACGTTATAAACTACGCCTCTGTGAGTTGAGACGCTACGCAGAAACGATAAAACACGATACTTCATGTATGCTTGTTCATAACATCCATTAAACAATTCTAAGCACGGATTTGAGCAAAGCTTAATGTTTGTGTTGCCTCCTACTGACGAAATGAGTAGGTATTGCGGAACTTCGCGGTCCGCAGGTTCCCGAGAATTTCATTAAACCAACTGCGCGACAACGGTCATTGAAATGACCCTGACGTCATTCAACGTCAAAGTTTAGGATTACTGAGATCTGCGGAGGTTATGAGCGACCGCAAACCCCAATCGGGACTGAGTAGGGAAGAAATCTGTGTCAGCTTTCTCCGTTACGATAACTGTTCGCCGTCATTGCCCGTCTTCGTACCCCAGCTAACTCATCCCACTATCACCTTCCCAAGAGAAACGGTCTGCTCGTTATCAAAAGATCAATCATAACTATAGTGACTGTACAACTGTCTGACTGATCACATGATCCCATTCGGTTTACGTGTTTCAGTTGAACCTCAGCCAATCGAACTGTGTACTTGTTAGCATGACTCTGTGAGCTGAATCTTGAGGCAGAGCACGTGAAACTGACCGTCAAGGAAGGGGGTGTATGAGTGCATCTACAGATTTCTCGGAAACCCAAATTCAACGGTTTATTGTTATCGCGTCACCCAACCGAAGCGCCTACATACTGTACGCTAGTTCAGATCGAGATGTGACCGGTCATTCGTAGGCAGTTCTTATAAATTCGAACCAGTCGGATGGCTGGCGACCAAAAATCACAGTTAGATTCTGTGCCGTAAATGAAATGTGAAGTCGTTCGATCCCTCAGACACCTAATCTATCTTGCTGCACTAACACATTCCCGATTACTGCACGGACAGGCAGATCGACAGCTGTTGTAAGGTCGAAGTGCGTCCAGGACAAGGCACTTATAACGGTATGATTAGCATTCACCAGCAAGTTCCGATGTCGGTCAGGAAGTCAAGCATGTGCAAGTGTTTGCAACGCATGTGGATCACCATCAGCATCAACGATAGACTTACTTTTCTCTGTAAAAGCTTTCAGCCACTTTGTCAATTTTTTTCTCTTCTGACTTGTAAGAAATCATCAGTCGTATCGCCAAGTAGCCCAGTAGGAACGACAGAGCATAGAATTAGGTTTATCGGGTCGGAGACGGATAGCGAGATTCAAACACGTAATCGACGAACAGCAGGAAACGAATGATCAATAGCCACGTAAACGTGGCATGGCCGTACGCGATTGGCCAATCAGAACAAGCGAGATGTGATATAGTTATGTATCGGACATGCAAACGAAAGGCGAGCGAGGAAGACATGGGCCATAAGTAGATGACAATGAGGCGTAAATTAAAAGCACAACAGACAGTATACTATATAGGTTGAACGCGTGAGATAAAGGATCCGAAGGTGCTACCCACCATTCTTGGTCAGTGATGTGCATCAAAGTACCGCCTCAAATGACAAGGAGTCTATCCACCCGAGTCCTCGAACGTTTTATCCGCTACTACAGTAACGAAAAGCTGGCATAACGATGTTCAAGGGGGCAGGCAAACAATAGAAACGAAATCGAGTGATATCAACTGGACGGGCAAATAAATCAATCAGCCCAATTTAGTTCGAGCAATTTATTAACTAAGCACCAGGTGCAGTGATTCTGGTTGTTCTCTCTCTCGGCAACAACAGTTGGAAATTATACCAGTCAATGGTGTGGAAATGGTTAGAAAAGAGACGTGAAGAGTACCAGGTAGATAAACACAGTGTGAATAAAAGAGTGACATTGATCAGGACATGCAGCAGCATCTTTCAGTGTATTGAACCTCCAAGGGAGTGAGTCTCTCTTGGACTCCATCCCAATTTTTAAAACCACTGAGCTATGTCACAGACTAGCCATTGCTATTCATCTTCCAACCACTAACTGCCTCACCAGACATTAAAGGCAAATAAATTCTCTCCGAGGAACTACGCAATAGATATTTCAATCACCTCAGCTGGTAGAGCTTCAGTGTTTGATCTAATGATGTTTCATGAGACTACCGCTATCAATGCTGATCCACTGTACCCAAGAGATTCGTGCAATAATATGAAGACATCGGTGTTCGAATACCGAAAATACTCTTGCATCTTCTACCCGCATCAGCCACGACTCTGAAAGGTTCAGAAGAATTGACCTAAACCTAAATAAGCACAAGCGACACTCGGTCGTGAGACAATACATGGATGGACAAAAACAAGACCAGAAACCGACTGGAAATTAGTTAAATCGGATATGCATAGCTGAACAGAGATTCACCGTGTGAAGTGAAGGCCCGTGAAAGTGCTTCCATGAGCTCAATGGAAAAAAGAAAAACGTACAACTTCACGATGGGTATGAGCAGGCAAAATAGCATAAAGTAGGATGATGTGACTATCTAGCTCAGAATTAGTTCACGAAGACTAAATTTTCTGCAAGATAATCAGCGTTAAAAGAATTGTTACCGGGTCTCTGTTGATGATATATATATATATATATATATATATATATATATATATATATATATATATATATATATATATATATATATATATATATATATATATATACAATTACTAATCTTCGATATAAAACCAGAAACCTGAATAGAAAAATGACACCGGCTACTTTCAGCATTTGATTTTAAAGTCTCACATCGTACAGAAGGATAAGCAAGGCAGAAATCTGGATGGTTTGATGTTACACCCGCAGCTTCGCTAAGGTCACGTGAGGCATCCGACTGGTCGGGGTTTGTTACCGGTTTTTTGACCGTAAAATGTGTCAAAATCCGGTGTCAAGATAGATGGTTATGGGGACAGTTGAAAGGTTCAGAAGGGCAAAAAGAATTCAGAAACCAGTAAACATCCATCACATGGAGTATAGTAGAGTAATGAAGGAAACAATTTTAGATAGGAGAAACGACCAGGAAACGTAACCCAGTGTATTTGACAGGAGTTCTGTGAAGCCCGCAGTAAGAGTGCACGTCAACTTTTCTTCTTTTTATTTATTTTCATTTTGTTATGTAATGGTGGTACAATATTTCAGGAAGGGGGTCGCGGCTAATTAGAGGTTGACAACTGGGGGAGTGATCGGTGACGGAAGCGGGGTTCGAACCCTGGACTGAAGTGGTGAAAGCCCGCCTTGATGACTGACCACCGCCGGTCATCATCAGGCTTGCAGAAGAGCTAGTTCTTGACCGAAGTTGACACATTTAAAAAGTTAAATCCGAGCGTCCGTTTAAAAATTAAACGGAACCGAAGACTGCAACATACACGGCATACAATTCGTTGGTCGTCTCGGCTGGCCACATCTAGGATTTGACATCATAAATGCAAAGTATTGCGATGGTCGACTTTGAAGACGCAGAAACACTGTCGTGCTCCTTGGACAAAGTTTCCGTCTGGCCAAGCCTCCAGGGAAGAACTATACACGCAAAGAAAGTTGGTTTCAGGTACTCCAACTACCCTTGTCAAAGGTCAATTACATCACACATGAGCGTGGTTGTGACGTAAATTAATTTTCACCTGATATGCAGCCCAGTCATTCGTGCAATTGTTGTATGGTCAAAGTTGACCAATCCGTCTACTTCTAACCCCTATCATACAAACGTGGTTGTGACGGCTTGAGAATGTAGACCATACTCTGTGCTCTCAGAATAAAAAACGGTACAGCAGGGGGAAATAGATGAAGAACAGAGCTAGAGTGCGGGTAAGGTTTTTTCCGGGAAATTTGGTTATACAGATCCGTGTCCAGCCAACACGCAGACGAAATTCGTTGGTCTCAATTGGGAAATCCCGCACGACAAAATTTATCGATTTTTATTTGTACTCTATCGGGCGTTTGTGTAGATGTACGTCTGTATTCCAGTCAAAAAAGATTTCTTTAGCGGATGAGCAAAAACTACGGGAGAACAGCAGAGGAGAACAGGAAAAACGTACTGGTAAACGAAAGCGGAGATAGTACTCTGTTTACCGTTAGCTTTCAATATTTTTTTGAAGACAACCTGTGAAGTTTTTTACACACACGTGAGACGACCACCTAAGATTGCCATCGATGGTGATTAATAAATATTTAATAGAACCTACTCCAGCTAGTGGTTCTGTGGGAATGACGGATAGGTCACAGCGATGAGCCGATCGAGAAAGGGTTAACATGCATTCAAAGCATCTGGATAAATTCAAATAAAAACCGGACTAAACAGATGCACAACACTTTTTTTTAAAAAAATACTGAAATCCCGAAGTTCGGGAAAAGCTTGACAGATAGCCACATCATCAGCATACTTATACAAATGTGACGAAGAACTGATTAACGGGTTACTGATGAAGAAAGAAAACAAATAGGGGGAAAGGACAGCTCCCTGAAGAGCTCTTGAATTATGCACGAAAGACTTGAATGTTTTAAAACCCAGTCGTGTGTACAGAATCCCGTTCATAAGATAATCATGCAACCATGGTAACAGAGGCATTGGACAACCAAAAGCTTGCAGTTCACGAAGAAGGCGGAGCCGAGGAATACAGTTTAAAGCGGATTAGTATTCTAGGAAAGCAAATCGTTCAGACTTCGCCGATCCCTCCAAGGATGATGGACTACGGAAGCGATAGCATCTGCCGTGGGCATTTTCGGTTCATAGGCAAACTTCCGTCAAATGAAATTGATTGTTATTTAGCACACAGAGAATCTCCATTATTGAGATTAGATTACTGTTTAGTGAACGATCTAACATGCGGCTTAGCATACAATTGGAATCCACGGTTACTACAATGTAGTTTCAATTGTCCGATTATTTCCACTGAGCACATTCTGAGAACACAGGTTGGCGAACAAGCTCGGTTTCAGGGATTCATACTCATGCCATTATTATATCACAATATGTTACGACAAGTTAAGGAATTGGACCAATCAGACAAACAGGGAGTGATAGAGATTAATGGTGACATAAAAAGGGGAAGAAAACAATTGCAATCCAGGCTTCAATCAAGACCGGATGTGGATTATTTCTCACGTATCATGTCGGTATTTATTTGATCTGCGGTCTGTTTTAGGATGGAGGGAGGGCCAGAGCAGCTTAAGAGCATGTAAATTGCTTCTGGGCACAGAGGGGGGTTGTGTAGGCGGATACCGAAAGCCTCGGCTGTGGCCAAAATGCGACATTTTGCTTGTCTTGATTGTTGACCCCGGATCTCACGCAGGGCACGAAAAGCCTCGGATACGTTTATTGTGTGACTGGACTGAGCTAGGTGTGAAATGACCGCGCTGGTGAGCGATTTAATTGCTCGTGTTCAACCATGCAGGGTGGTGATCACGAATACATTCAGACAAACGCCTGGCCGTGCGGCCGACGTACATTGTTTCACAGGAACAAGTGAATGAGTACACACAGAGCGAGGTTGCAGAATCGGGTATTTTGTCTTTCAGCCGCAAAATCACTGCTGGTCTGGAATGGAACAACATCCGGAGACTAGCTGCGTAAAATGTTTTGTTGATGACGCCCGACAATTTTCTCTGAGCGATCTCTGCCAACGCGTCGCCTTTGAATGGTAAAGTTATGTATACCGGCTTTCTTCCCACCACAGACTCTCTTGGAGTTTCCCCTCTATCTGCATCATCTTATGAACTAGGCGGTCCGAGTAGCTATCCTGATTAAAAATCCTCAATTGTGTCCTCCGAACATATTCGTTTTGCTCTGTTTGTGAGGTAGCTAATTAGCTTTCTTTTCTGCTTAAGAGGCACGAAACTGTGGAAGTGGGTGCATTGTCCATTCCACCTCGCCTTCCTGTGTACTGACCGAATGATTGAATCATCTTCGCGACGATTCATCCGAACGTCCAAGAAGCCTGTTGTGTTGTTCGATTCTGTTTCCATTGTAAACTGCAAGTTGTCATGAGCTGAGTTAAACGCATTTACCATTTGACCTTTCTGGTCTGAGGAATTTGTCACGCACACAAGATGTTATTTATATAGCGTTTGTATAAACGACAATTATGGATCGTTGATTTCAGTGGACCATCAACTCCTATTTGCCTAACTCGTCCAATTCCCTAACTGTGATGTAATGACATGAGTGTGAATCACTGAAAACGAGCTTGTTCGTTAATCAGTGTCCTCAAAATTTACAGTTTGTCAAGACCGAATGAAATTTGGAGTGTACGGGAAAGCGCCGACCAGATGAAGCACATAAGGTTGCGCATAACACGCAGCAATGCTGCGCGCACTTCCGACAGCGTAGCGGTCATGTGCTTTTACCGCGATCAACGCTCTCAACGTAGCCCAACTGGTGCTATCCAACACGCGTGTCTGGTCCACGATAGGATGAACAATGATAACTTATGAACACTGCACTGAGAAAATCTACGGATCGTGTACGTGTTGTCGGGATTCGTTTGGCGAATTATTTGCTCCACACGGGATTTGTTTTTCCTGAATTTTTCATGAGGTATACCAACACGTGACTGACATAAGAACTTCCACAAAATTTTGTACTGGTAACGTAAGCTCTGCGGCGAACCATGGTCAGTTGAAACTGTGTGATGACCTTGGTCATCGTGATAAATTAGCCTGAAGTTCAGAAGCATGAAAATTGGTTAAGCGTTGGACATCGCATATTGTCTAACCCACTTAGTTGAAGTTCACTGCAGGCGACTTTTGTCAATAAGAAATCAATACTGTTCCTACCAGAACTGTTTATTTACCCTGAATTATCTACTACATGGCTGCCTAATAAAAATGAGGAAAAACAAAGCAAAGAATACGCATTTGCACGATCCAAAATCGTCTTGTGATTTAACTGCAGACTCATTGTGGCTGGTAGCCTCATCCGAGGATACATTTTGCAGTATTTCGTAACCACACCTGACCCATTGGAACCTTGTGTGGTTCTCCATCACTCCAAGTCTCAGGGTCTGATTTCCGGTTATCCGTAATAGGGTAGCGGGCCTTCATGGCCATGGGGTATGCTCCTTCCGCTGCACTCACGTGTAAGCATATAATAAAAAAAGATTACCTGACACAGACTTCAAGGACATATGAACGCGATCCACTCATTAGGTATTTTTCGCAACTTTGAAGCAAAAGATCGATAGAAAACGGGAAAACTCCGCTACTTAAGAGAAGAGTAGAGGAATGAAATTGTACGAACTTTTTGAACAATTGTTTCCATAATCATCATTTCCTGGAGTTTCTTCCATGATTTGCGTATAAGATTGTGTCAGAATGGAATGTGGTGTGCAGAAGACCAACACAATCAACCGATAGTGGTCAAGTGGTTTAGAGCGCCTGCCTACAATCCTGTCACCGCCGACCACTTTGGTGGCGCACAGTAATCAACTAGTGTCTGACTCATTACCACATCTGGTCTATTAGGACCTTATGTGGTTTCTCACTACAGGTCTCAGCGTCACATTGCCGGTTATCCCTGATAAAGCAGTGGACCGTTGAGGTTATGGCGTATAAGCCTCTCCTACTACACTCATGCGCAACCATGTAATAGTAAAAAGTCACCCTGAGGTAAAGTGTAACATCCACAGAGCCATTGGTATATAACGAAGGAGAATAATTAATAAATTCCCATACCCCATTTCGAACAAAGGTGAATAAAAATAGTCTGCTTTTGAATTGGGCAGATCATAGGCCAAAATCATAAAAACAACAAAGGTGGGTATGTGTTGCAATCACGAAAAATTCGAATCATATTGTGAGTTTTTCTGATCGTCGATATGCTTTGCACGACTTTTGGTGAGACCTGGGGGCTCAAAAACACGTCACTTATAAAATGAAATTGCGAGAAAATGCATTCCAATGATTTTGTGCTGGAAAAACTTATAAGGCCAGCTGACATAGGTGGAATAATACCTGATCAACCTTGCTGGTGGAACTTTGTCAAAGGTGTCCACGAAAGCTTCGAATTCACAAGGCTCCGAAAAGTTATTTTAAGAAGACTATCTCGCAGTAGAATGATGCACCAGGTCAAGTCTAACATCCACTTGTTAAAAACTTTTACAGTGGCAAAACAACCGGAGAATATCCGATAATCTAATCTACAAAATTCCTGCTACAAACTACCATTGGAATGAGATTAAAATGTACTCCTTTTGTGTGCAAGTAAGAAGTTCCGGCACTTTGTCCATGTCACTAGAACTTTGCCAGGATACAAGCCTTGTTGTTTAATGGAGACTGATTCATTCGGAGGATCCCATTCTGCAGTAAGTTTCGATAACACATACCAGTGGTGTTGATATGAAGCAAATCCAATTGACAACGATTCCCGGGAAACGGTGAACCACAAGCGGGCACATAGAATCGACAGAATGGATTCCAGTCCTGGTTGGAATCCTCTGCAGCTGCACTCCTAACGATTCATTTGTCGGTGGTGGTCTAACGGTTTACAGCGTTTACTTACAACCTAGGGAGTCAGACGTTCAAACCCCAATATCTGCACTGATCATTAGGGAGGTAGATAAAAATTCGCAGTCGTCCGACGGTTCTTTACCACAAATGACCTATTTGAACTTCATGTGATACCTCCAAATGCTACGGTATGTTCGGGGGTGGGTGTCTCACACTCTCAGATAACTACTCGTCCTAAACGCCTCCCGAAACGCTCTCAAATAACCTTGTGCCTGCCACAGCCTCTGCTGAGAAAGTCCTACTCACTGCCTTCTCGTGGTGGAGGTGTTTCTTCTAAAGTGACAGGATGAAAGCGAATGCCCAACGCACCCCATCAGGTTGCTTGACTGATAGTCAGTCGAGGGGAGATGGCAAAACTCTGATTCCAAATCAATCATGGGTGGTATATGACGCGTACAACGGCATGTTCATCGGCATCTGTGGCGGAGGGGCGTACTGGGAACCCAGGATGTCAAGCCTCATCCGAAGGTTGTATGAACTGGGTAGTCAATCCCCGGAGCTCAGTAGATTACAGACCTCACGCTTCATCCCAAATATATATATATATATATATATATATATATATATATATATATATATATATGGTTACCGGATGCCCAAATTGTCCAGTGGGCATCTGAGACTATGGAGTATACCCTTTCCGCTGCATTAATGCCCAAGTATGTCACAGGAAAATTCAGATGAACCTGTAATCTGATAAATCAGTTTCAGTTTCAGTTTATTCAACCATTAACCTCGCAAATCTGTGCTTTGGCTTCGGTTGCTACATTCCAGCATCGTCCAATAAAGGGCGAAAAGAATAGAAGCATAGTGATAAAAATACAAAAAGTCAAAGTAACAAAGGGAAATAAAAATGACAAGGAAAGAGTCTGAATAAAACTACGCCACGGGACGCGACACCTAGCAATATCACTTTATGTCTCCAACCATTTAGTAGGTGGATCTCGTGGACCCCAACGTGGAAGTCTAATACGTCCCACTTGGCCAAGTCCACTGGTCAAGGTTTTCATACCTTTTTGACATGTCATGGACTGATCACCTCGACCTGCCTTCCAACCATTACCCGTCTCGGAGAACAGCGTGCGCCGGGGAAGCCTATTGGCATACGTAACACATGTCCCAAACAACTTAACCTGTTAAGTTTCAGCACTTGATCCAGAGACTGACCTCTGGTTCCCAACACCTTACATTTAACCTCTATTGATGGTACGGTGTTCCCTTCATACTCGGGCAATGCTCCGGAGACATCGATGCTCGAACACCGACAGTCTTCGTTTTTCTTCTACCCTAATGGCCATGTAATTGAGCCGTGTAGAAGAACGGACATAACGGTTGCATTGGACACCCTACCATTAACAGACAATGGGATGTCAGGCCGACGCCACAGATGACGGAGGTTGGCAAAGGCCAAACGCGCCTTCTGTACACCCGATGACACTTCATCCGATATCTGTCCACCTGGTGAAATGTAACTTCCTGGGTAACGAAATCCATCCACTTCAGCTGGAGCTTTCCCTGTCAAGAAGAGGTTTGGTGTTGAGCCGACCCAGTCATGCAACAGCATTTTACACTTTAAAGGTGAAAAACGCATCCCAAACATAGCTACATTGTTGTTAGGGCTATCTAAAAGAGCTTGCAACTTACCTGGATCTTCACTTAGAAGAACAATATTGTCTGCGTATTCCAAGTCAGACAGTTTACGGCCTGAGCAAAGATCGACTCCGCTATTCTCACACGAGGATAAGGCTATCTCAAGAATCAATTCAATCACGAAATTGAGGAGGAAAGGTGAAAGAGGACAACCCTGATGAACACCACTTTCCGTGGTGAACTGAGGTGAAAGATCGCCGTAAGCACGAACTCGGCTTCGGCTGTTTGCATACAAGCATTGGAAAAGAGAATTGACTTTCTCTGGCACACCCTTCAATGAGAAGCAGCGCCACAGAACTGTGCGACTGTCGACCGAATCGCACGCCGCTTTCAGATCAAGAAAGACAGAGATTGTGGGCCTACGGAAGATGTGTCTGTGCTCTGGGATTTGTGGAAGAGTAAAAATGTGGTCGATACAACTTTGACCGGGTCTGAAGGTGGTTTCCTTCGCATGCGTACACACATCGCGGGCACTGGATAATCGGTAAATATTCTCACCTGTTAAAAGTGAGGTCTCTAGGACCATATCAGTCACGAAGTTAAAGAGAAAATGCAGAAGTGGGCAACCCTGACGAACACCACTTTCCGTGGTGAACTCGGGTGAAAAAGCAAAAGAAGACTGACCTCAACTTTGGCTGTTTATGTGCAGGGACTCAATGGTGAAAATGAAATTCGCTGGTACATCCTTCAACGAGAGGCAGCTCCGGGGATTTGTGGGGTCGACTGAGTCGAACACAGCTTTCAGATCAAGAAAGACAGAGATTGTGGGCCTACGGAAGATGTGTCTGTGCTCTAAAAATTGCCGAAGAGTAAAGATTTGGTCGATACAACCTCGACAGGGTCTGATACCGTCTTGATTATCACGCGCACACATATCGCGGGCACTGGATAATCGGTGGACAATAAGCTCGGTGAGCAGTTTGGACGCGATACTGACCATACTAATTCCTCTGTGGTTTTCACAAGAGGACCTGTCACTTTTCTTATAAATCGGCACAATCACTAATTCACACCATTCCCTGGGAATCTTCCCACTATTTCAAATAATACGGAGGAGTTTTGTTAACCCCGAAACCAAATCTTCACCTCTATCCTTGAAAAAAGGTGGAGACAACCCATCCGGTCCAGCGGCTTTGTACTTTTCTAAGTAATCCATCTCCCGCATAATCTCCATCTCTGATGGAGGACTGATATCCACCTGCATCGTTTCACTGGCAATTATATTTGGAAGGTCCAAAATTGAAATGGGCCAACTGAATCGTCCCCTAACGTGCTCCGCTCAGCGCTCCAGACGACGTCTTTGATAGTGAATCAGTGAGCCTTCGGATTCCTTAATTAACTCATTTACACTAGGCTCCCGTGGACCGGTATCTCTAATCAAACGGAACAGGTTGCGAGCATTACCAATGGACGCAGCCTTTTCCGTTTCCATACATTTCGCAATCCACCACTGCTCACGGTCATTTCTCAGGCTTCTAGTCAGTTGGCGTGTCAGGGATTTGAGCAATTCATTAAATATGGCACCCGGAAGGACGGATCTGCGAGCATCCAACAGAGCAACTGATGTCGAAGATATCCGTTGTTTGTGAGACCGACTTGAACCCGAGTTCTGGGTGGCATTCAAGCGGTATACAAGGGTTCTTTGATCTGTTGCCAGCGTTTATTCGGGTCCTGAACATCTGGCTGCATCGATAACTGCGTACACAGCTCCGTCTGGAAGCTCTCTCATAAATAGGCTGAGAAGAAAATATGTTAGATGATCGTAATCAGATAGATTCTGGGATTTTTTGTACCGTATCACACACACACACACACACACACACACACACACACACACACACACACACACACACACACACAAAGGTCAACGTTTAACAGCAGATATACCTTTCGCATTTTGAAACGATGGATGTAAAAGACCTTGTCAAAAACTCAGATGGAAGCTTCTATACGCATGCAGCATAGTGGTTTCAGTTATCGACAGATGCAAGACAACAAGTGAATACCAAAGACAATCTGGACCCCGAGGAACAGGGAAACGTGAGCCATCTGATTTCGCGTGACTGTTCTAGGTACTGTAAACCAGTTGTTCTCAAATGCAGCACCTTTCATTGCATCACACACACAGAAACAGCAAACTGTGTAGTGTGAAAGCAGCGGTATTGTATGGCTCGAGTAAGCTCATCACGTGACACGTCAATCACGTTACCAACTGGCATAAAAGTACAGCATATGATGTAACAAAAAGCGAACTCCAGAAAGAATGAAGAGCGGAAACTCGGAAGGTGTTTACAGAGGCCAACCGAGAACGATCTGGGTTACATGGAATACAAAGAGCGAAACGTTTTTTTTTACTTATTCACCCGCGTAAAAAAATGAACCGTTCCAACTCGGCAGGCAATGATATAAATCGAAATACAGGTAAAGAACAGACGGAGAACAACAAAGTGGAAAGAGTATGCCACAGGCACGGCGCATCACTTTAGTATCGAAGATAACAGGTGGTCACAAATCCGAGACTTGAGACTATATAAGATTCCAACGAGTAGTGATTCGGGCCACAGTAGAATGTTGCTGACCGCTAACAGTTCCATTGCATAGGCCTCGCATGGTCGATCAGTTTCAAATAAATTCTTTCCAGGTACCAGCTTAGACGACAGTTTCTTATGAAACACACACTTAAAAACAAACTCATGTAAACAAATATAGTTAAGAATGCTGAGATAAAAACTTCCCAGTCTTAATCATACAGATTAAAGCAGATATTACATTAAGCAGCAAAGTATTCTTTTCGATCACGCTCAACGTGCGTACTTCATCACAATCTCTATATACCCTAAAGGTGATGTTTAATACCACCATCGTTCATCCTGGTACATAATGCAATACAAGCGATGTTGTGAGAACATTAGCATACACACGCACACGCACGCGCGTGCGCACACACACACCCACACACACAAACAAACACAAGCATAAACACACACAAAACGTCACGGTCAGCCCGCCGAGTCGGTTCTGCTAGCCTTACATACAAAAAGGAAAACGGCGGAAAAGCACAGGCAAAACCTGTCCGAGTCATCGAATGCGGGGTACAGCGATCATCTCGGTTGGAGGGCAACTATCCGTACCTTAGACACGGTGACGAAATTCGGCATTGCTCACTTAATGTTCCCATCAGACGCAAGCAATGCTCCGGAGATATCGGTGGTGTTGCGAAGACGACAGAGTTCCACCTTGTGTCGCGGTGTTGAATTCAATACAAACGTTGTTTCCTTAAAATATCCACTTTTCGAGTAGTTCTTTATCTTTAGATTTTTCGAAATTGAATTTTCCGCTCTGATGCCATCGATTCCACCACACCGATTGATTCCCTTACATTCGCATTAATTTACAAGGTCAGTTTTCTCTTATTGTTTCATACTCTTGCTTCTTTGATTTGTTCCGATTCAGCCTCCCCCTAAAAGACAGCAGCCAAAACCACTGAACCTAGTGTATGGTTAATCGTTGCTTGAACCGAACCGATTCCTACAGAGTGAGGTTAAATTTAGTCTGTGTGTGAAATTACGGGAACGCATTCGATTATATCTGAAAGCGTTTTATCAAGAAATCGTTGACAGAGGTAGTACTGCCGATGATTTTCTTATTGTTCAACATAACTATTTCAACAGCGCATCCATTTCTTTTTTTTCAACAGCGAACACGTGTATATTTGCATATGGGACACTCACCACGACCCAAAGTGCTCCCACGTGGACAACGAATGACAATTCCGTCCATGCTTAATTCCTCGGTCGGATAGGAATAGCACTGACTCAGTTGGATTTCCAGAGCTCGATGCTGACGAGCTAATTGTTCTACCGTCCGTTCTAATCCCACACAACGCTCCTGTTCGGCTTGGACACGCTGATGCCACCGGCTGAAATTGTTGACGAGGAATTGAAGTGCCTCAGAATAGGTCTATGGGAAGAACGAAAGATAAAACGTAAGAAAGAACGAGAGAAAAAACGCGGTTCCGCAGTCCATGACAGCTCATTTAGTATGTGTGATCCGGGAAAACACCGGTGATGCATAACGAACTACACCATTTCCCGCGGTTTTAAAGCCTTGCGCCATAGTTAAATTGCGGCACAAGGTTCTTAAATTATGGCGCAAGGCCCCTAAATCATAAAAATACTGTAGATAGACTGAAAACTGATTTTGTAAATTCCAACTACAGCTACACTACCGCTGAGAAACCTGAGGTGTGGTTCTGACATCAGAACACGCGGCCGCATGCCAGCAAGCTTGTTTTCAATGTTTCACAACTGGGTTCATGGGATACGTTCCAAAAGTGTTGGAACTGGGAAGATATGATTCAGTTTATCTGATTCACACACATGGGGGGACAGAACTAAGGCAAGCAACGCAAATTGGAAGCCACTCGTTTATTAGGGCTGAAAACCAAATGAGTCGCAATTCAGTTGGCCGAACGCGATTCGATACCTAAGTTAATCTTGCCACCTCACAATCTAGACCTAAACAGCAAGTAAACAGAAAATAAAAAGGAAGGTGTAAATCATGTGGACAAAGAAACACTTTGAATCCAAAAAAGTCCCTGACCGTGGAGCCCAACTATGTCATCTAATGTCTGTAGTCATTTTGTGTATGAATCTCGTGGGGCGCAACCCAGAAATTCAACGCAACCTACACGAACTCGCTCACTGGCCCTGATTTTCGTACCTACTCAAACCACCTTACAACCGCTACCAGTCCCAGAGAACAATATTCATTGCCAGAATCGACCGTCAGACATGCACATGCTCCAACTATCGTAACCTGTTTATACGCGTTTGGTCTAGGGACCGATTGTTGGTCTCTGGCAGCCCACCTCTAGACCACATTCGATCAAGGTTGTAAAGATCGGCTGTACTCGTGTTTTTTACTCACATCGACCACGGTTCACCCTCGTACATCAGAGCTGAGCTAACTGATGCAGTTGTACGCTCGATCCTTAGAGGATAAACGGGCGCCACATCCACGCTGCACCAGGTTGAGATTGGCAATCAGACGAGCCTTCTTCATACTTATTGAAGCTTCATTCAATGTTCGACTACCAGACGGGATATAATCGGTAAGACAACGCAGTCTAGTTAATCCGGCTAATGGCATTTGGATGAAAACATTTAGAAAGCCTCACCAACTCAAATAGATCATCATCATCATCGTACAGCGTTAAACAGTAGGGTAAGCCCCACTCACCACTGTCTTTCTCGCCGTGTTGCCCGCTGATCAGTAAAGTATGAATATACAAGATGGACAGGGACGGGACCTACGCCGGTGGGAAAATGAAAGAACGCCCTAGTAGCCAACACAAGGAATGCACAGTCTAACTGTACAAACGCACATCGATCAGTCATTCTGATTCGACAGAAAGTGACAACACGATCGCCACTGTTCGCGGTTCGCAGCCATATCCTTCAGTGTCTCCAGCCAACTGGTAGACGGATCTTTTGGACCCCAACCACGAAGACGTGAAGCAACTACTTTTCCTAAGTCTGCTGTACATTTTCCCATTCCTCCCAGCCACGTCATCTGTTGACCTCCACGTGGTTTCTTCCACTCCCTAGGAGGGGCGGAGAATAGGACACGGTATGGTAGACGTGTGTTTGCCATACGTAACACGTGCTCCAACTAATGAAGCCTACTAAACTGGATACTGGATACGCTGTGACAAAACGTTCTCCGAATTAGTACCCAATACTCGATTTCTTACCTCATCGTTGCTTACTCGGCTATTCCACCCAATCCTAGCGATACTACGTAAACATTGATGGTCAAAAACCTCAAGACGACGAATATCTTCAGCACGCAGACTCCAAGTTTTGCAACCATATAACAAAACTGAATGCACTGCTGCACAGTATACACGACCTTTCAACTTCAGTGAAATATCAGATCGACGCTACAAGTGCTTCAGTCGAGCGTACGCCGCTCGAGCCTTGGATATCCGCGTGCTCATCTCTACTGTTATGCTCCCATCCGTCGTCACGCTGCCGCCGAGGTAGGTGACTGAAGTGTAAGCATGTTGCTTGCAAGGGTCTGTCATACAAATACAAACGTCATCGGTGCTTTGATGCAGTCGATCAGATAATTGCATAAGCTTTCCTCGCAGTTTTGATCACAAATCAAACTCCCAGAAACCAAATGATATTTTATCCTTTTGCCAGCTAAATAGTATTTGACTGATAGATAGAAAACCTGGTTTTTTTTGGATACCGGTTTGTATCGGAAGCTTACTGTGACTGCCATGTATCATTTACTCTTAATGGATACATGGCAGTCACAGTAAGCTTCCGATACAAACCGGTATCCAAAAAAACCAGGTTTTCTATCTATCAGTCAAATACTATTTAGCTGGCAAAAGGATAAAATAACATTTGGTTTCTGGGAGTTTGATTTGTGATCAAAACTGCGAGGAAAGCTTATGCAATTATCTGATCGACTGCATCAAAGCACCGATGACGTTTGTATTTGTATGACAGACATTTGCAAGCAAAATGCTTACATTTCAGTCAATTAGTAATTACAAAAATAACAGAAAATAGCGATGATGATGATGTGCTAATCGAAAATAAATCGAAAAATTCACTCATACTCCTTATCTGCATCGATTAGAGGTTGTTAGCTATGTAATGAAGAAAATAACAAGTTCGCCTCCGCGTAGTATATCAAGTACAGAAGTACAGTTAACGTTCAATGTGGAACATCGACGCAGAATCGAAGTCACCCAATACACTCACGGACCACGTTAACTCATATGATTGGAACAAACCTTGGGGAGGGGGGTATAGTTTTGCTATAATTGGGTAATAAATAGTTATCAGTGCAATAAAGCATTCGGAGGTGTGTGCGTTTGTAGGAAGATGACACGATCAGATCAGAAAACAAACCCATTCAATGGGAGCTTCGGGTACAACAGAAACCTTTGTCAGAACCTCATGCTTTCACGCTAATTTTGCTTAGGCATCCATTAGCTTTGCAGTGTTTGTCAAGCCGGTCAAGAAATACACGACTGAGAGTTCGGAAATAAAACGGGGCAATACGAGTGAGAATATCATTCAGATGAAGAAACAGAGTTAGGAGAAACATATCATAACCATACTTGTCCATGTATTCACTCAGCTGACGAACATTGAGTGACTAGGTGTCCGTCATTAAGTGATCAGATGGCACAGAATGATCGGAATGAAATACGCACACGGATCTGGCTCAACTCAACATGATTAATTAAACACTATTAACGGTTAGGTCAGGTGCACTGACGGTGTTATCGTGAATGGTGGTGACTGAATGTGCAACGATGAAGACCTGGACAAGTGAACATATTCATCTATAGTTCAATCAAAAAACACGTGATCCGGTGGCATGAAAGTGACAACTCTGACGCTGGGCCTACATGTATGTGAATACAAACGTAACAAAGCTGATATATTGAGATGCTCAGACACCTAATAGCACACCCCTTTATATGGTGCCTAACAGATTTCCCATGGACACAGAAGCCTGATTACCAATAAGATCTGAAACAGATGAGGCCCTAGTGATAACAGGAACCAGCCAATACGGTGAATATTATGACGGACCGGAAAAAGAACGTGCGTGTTGTGCCGAAGTTTTAGAAATCGAGGTTTGTATTGAGATGGTGACCGCATACTGCGATATTTCTATTCGAATAAATGGGCAACCAAATAAATGAATGCAAGAATAAACAATCAGTCAAACAACTAGTGAATGGATGCAACTGATTAAATACCCTGAATAAGTATTGTTGCTTGTTCATTGACAGGATGCCTCCAGATGCCTTGGTATGGTCGGGGGTGGGTGTCTCACACTCTCAGATAACTACTCGTCCTAAACGCCTCCCGAAATGCTCTCAAATAACCTTGTGCCTGCCACAGCCTCTGCTGAGAAAGTCCCACTCACTGCCTTCTCGTGGTGGAGGTGTTTCTTCTAAAGTGACAGGACGAAAGCGAATGCCCAACGCTCCCCACCAGATTGCCTGACTGATAGTCAGTCGAGGGGAGATGGCAAAACCCTGATTCCAAACCAATCATGGGTGGTATGTGACGCGTACAACGGCATGCTCATCGGCATCTGTGGCGGAGGTGTGTACTGGGCACCCAGGATGTCAAACCTCATCCGAAGGGTGTATGAACTGAGCAATCAGTCCCCGGCTCCCAAAGGTTTTCAGACGCGGCGAATGAACCATACAATTGGCCACCGGCTCATCTAGACTGAAACTGCTGCCTTGCAGGAAGGGCTTGGCTGCGCAAAAGCTAGAAGTGCACTTTCGGATAAAAATGCCTACTTTGGACTGATCGACGAGTAGTACAAAAGCCTACAACGCAACAACCATGAAAAACACAACTCATTCAATAACTGACAGTCTTTTCACGCGCGCACAAGATCGTTTTCTCACATTGTACACAGGAACTTAGTTCCCAATCTTCACACTCCTTCCTTACTCTTTTCCTTTATCCGATCCCACGGGATCTCGGTCGATCGTGTCTGCTGTAGTGCCACTGGTAGAAATCCTATGTCCTCTCTTCTTCTTCGACTAGCCTGCGGGTCTCACCGAAACCGTTACCACCGGCCGCTGCCTTGCTTCGTACTCGATGCCCATTTAAATTAGCCATATCCAACATGTAAATCCTGATGCGTATAGGACAACACATGGGTTTAGCCCGGATGCTTGAATTCCTTGCCATCGACATGTGTTGGATTCAAGGATCCATTTCCATCTTTCGACTGACGCCCCCATCTAATCTCTGCGTGAGGTTTTACTTTCACCTTTATGGGGACGCTGAGACTGCGGCTACTGGTCTTGCTGGCTTTGGCGTGGTTCTTAGTGAGAGGGCCGAAGTCATTCCGTTACACTGGGTTCCGGTGGACAGTCGTTCATGCTCAGTGAGACTCAGAAATTCTCGTGAGCAGCCGCCACACTGATAGACGCAACTTATTTCTCGTGTTGGTATACGCACCCACCGATTGCAGATATTTTAACTTTCGGAGATATGAATGCTAAAGTCGGTCGGCTGTCTTCTGGGCTAGATTCCCGTTGTTCGGAAAATTCGGAACGATCTTTGGCCTCGTGGTTATCGGGTTCCGAAGGCCTTTCTAAAAAAAAGTCGTGGAGTACAGCTTACTGGAGAACTCCGAGTTTTATTTTTCAAAGTTTGGAATTCAGATGAGGTCGTCTTCTTCTGGGAAAATCGATTGTCGATCCCCATTATCAAGGCTCGCGTAGTGACTACTCTAAGCAAATGGGCATAAGCCTCATCTCAATAGCACTGAAGTTGCATGCGTCCGTCATTCTACGCAGGCTGTACCAAACGCGTGAAGAGTAGACCCGTGAGGCGCAAGCTGGGTTACGAACTGATTCCGTATGCATCGATCAAATTTTCAACCTCCGAGAGATGCTATAGCATCATTATATTTCCACAAACCAGGGATCATCGTGTCCCTGACATTCGCACGGCTTTCGACGATGTCGATAAAACTGCAACATGGAAGTGTTTGTTGGAAAGTGGGATATTCCAGAAGTACATACCAGTCTTCAGAGAGTTGTATCGTCATTGCTGAGGTCATGTTAGGGTCTGCGGCCAGCTTTCTCTTTCTTTCGTTGTCTACAACGAAATTCGACAATGCTGCCTTATATCCCCACTTCTCTTCCACGGAATACCTAGTCCGGTGTTCCAAACGGTGGAGCTGAACTCCTCTCAGGGAACAGAGCTTTCAGCTTGGAATATGCCGATGATATCGCTGTGCTGAGTGATAATGCACAGGTAATAAACACGTTTTGGACCGCTTGGCGATTGAAGTATCCAGATAAAGTATGCACTTGGTGCCTTCCAAGTGCAAAGTGTTTTTGCAAGATTAGCAGGAGCTTGTGCCTGTACTTACCTTTTTGGTGACCAGCTTGAGTTAATCGACAACTTTAAGTACGTTGGGAGCTTGATACCAGCTGAAGGCGGTGTTGGGGAAGAGATCGGTTCACGAATAGTGAGAGCTGGAGCAGCTTTCTCAAACCTGTGACACCTTTGGCTTCACCATGACATCTGGCTTTTCCTTAAGGATCGCTTGTACGTCGCCGCAGTTCTTAATGTTTTACTCTACAGTTGCGAGACCCGCCCGCTTCGCGCTGAGGATGCTTGGCGGCCTTCCATGTTTGGCAAATGATGTCTCCCAAGCATTGCTAGCGTCTGGTGGGAACATCGAGTGAGTGATGATGATGTGTGCCGTCGTGGGTTAAGCACGGATAGCCATCCTCCGGACGAAGTGATCGCTCTACAACGCTCCGGTGGCTCGGTCACGTTTTGTGTATGCCTGCCCATCGTCTACCTTTCCGTGATCTATTCGCACGTGCTGGGCAAGGCTTGAAGAAGCGATGTGGCCGTCAGGCCATGACTTAGCGTAGAAGTATGAAGAAGATGGCATCAGCACGGGCTGCGGTTGATGCTTCCCACCTTCCCGGTTGGGACCCAAGGGACGAGGACTTTCGTTGGCTAAAGACGTTGAGAAACACGGCTGAGAATAGAAATCAGCGGCGCGAATGCTGTACGGTCTGTTTGTCGAGCTCATGTGCCCCGTAATCACAAGAATGTCATTCTGACAAACAAAATGACAAACCATCACGACGAGACTGCACCTTGACGTGGTGTGATGGCTTGCGCGCCTCTATGGCCCAAAGAGCTATACAGGATGGCTTCCTTAAGCCGGAGATGCAATCATACCTGACAGGTCAATGGGTAGAGGTCAGACAAAATCCAGTCTCCTGGTCCCCCAGGTTGGGGGTTGAGTTGAGCTGGCAACTCAGTCGGAAAAACCAGTGGAAGAATAATTGATCCAAGGAAATGGGCTTCCACCAAGCCATCCCGTTGCCTTGCGGATAGGTTCTTGTCAGAACTAAAGGCTTTGGATGAGGACCCTAATCGTTCTCCTGCTTTGTGGCTGGACAACCTAACAGTACCGGTCCAACATCTCCCATGAACTGCACGAATACAAAGAATTCCATACTGCATCGGTCGTCGCGCAGGCTAATCAGGACCGCGCTGCCCATTGCATCGAGCGGGGTGGGTAGTGATAAGTGTGCTACTGCTCAGAGTTCCCTCTCTTTTATTCAACCTTTGTCTTCTGTCCCTAACCATCCCTCTGTGCCCCATCTATCCACCCATAATGCTCCCATTGATAACACGGTCGATACTGGCAACGATTCACTGTCAAACAGTGTCGGGAATAATCCTCCGTCTGGTAACTCACATTTTCTCAAGCCTTATCAGCCTCTGAATCTCGGCTCCTTCAACGTGCGTACTGTCATGCAGGCCGGTCAGCAGGCGTGCCTAGCGCTCACAATGAACTCTCTGAAGATTGATGTTTGCTGCTTAAGTGAAACGCGTATTCCGGATACCAGCAGTGTAATTCAACTAACTGCTCCTGGTATCTCATCGAGGTATATTCTGCGCACCTCAGGAGACGAAGCAGCTCTAGCTGTGGGTCAACGTGGTGTAGGAATTGTCTTGACTGACAAGGCTGAGGCTGTCCTATTAGACTGGATCCCTGTTAACAGTCGTTTATGTGCTGTGAGACTCCAAGGGTCAGTCGGCGTTCGAAAGGATAGTTGTGTTAAACGCAATTTGTTCGTGATCTCGGCGTACGCCCCAACGGACTGCAGCTCAGACTTGCAGAAAGATGAGTTCTATGATGTCCTCACCACTCGTTCGCAGCAGTAAAGGTTCCGACATTGTAGTGCTAGCTGGTGACTTCAATGCACAAGTTGGCAAACTTAGTGTGTCAGAAGCCTGTTTAGGTGGGCGTTGTGCTTTATCCGCTGAGCGCACAGATAACGGGGATAGGCTTCTCCAATTTTGTGCAGAATCGATTGTTCTTGTCTAGCACAAATTTCCGACACAGCTCGCGTCGCACAGCGACATGGCGCTCTAACTCTACAGGTACTTTGAGTCAAATTGACCATATCGCCGTAAGCTACCGATGGCGCAGTTCTGTTCAGAACTGTAGATCTTACTGGTCCACGTACGTAGAGTCGGACCATGCGATTATCTCTCCAGCTCCATGGCCATCGTCGCAAACCACAAACCCGATTAGCCGTGCAACGTTTGTGTGATCCAGACGTTTGCACCCGTTATGAGCAGAAGTTAGCACATGAGCTAGGATCCACGGAAAGCAGTAATGTAGATGAGCATTGGGCTCATATCAAACAAGCGATGCACTTTGCAGCAGGTTTCGCCTGTGGTCCTCGATCCGTTGTCCATCAGAGACACTGGATCTCGCAAGAGTCGCTGAGTATAATGGAGCAAAAGCGTCAGCTTTCGAACCGTAAGGAGATGAATAAGATGCGGAGAAAGCTGCAAAGACAAGTTACGCGAAGCCCTAAGAAGGATCGCGAAAATTGGTGGGTCAATGTAGCCGAAGAAATGGAAGTGGCAGCTGCTTCAGGTAACAGTCAAAGACTGTTCAAACTTATTCGTGACACCGGTGGACGTCGAACTCAGGTCAGTGAAACGATTTGCAATAGGAATGGAGAACCCATCCATAACAAACAGCAGAGGCTTGACCGATGGGCCGAGTACTTCAAGGAACAGTTTAGCTGGCCGCACGCTAGTGTAGTTACTCCCGTGTCAACAACTGTGACTTCTTGGGTGGTATCACTTGAACCCCCATCAGAAGTAGAAGTAGAGTCATGTATTCGATTACTAAGGCGGGGGAAAGCGGCAGGTCCCGACGAACTTCCTCCAGTTCTTTTCAAACTGGGTGGTGAGACGTTGATAAAATCACTAACCGCCTTGCTACGTGACATTTGGAAGGAGGAGCGTATTCCGTTAATATGGAGTGAGTCATTGATTGTTCTCATCTGCAAAAAGGGAATACGCAATGACTGCAGTAATCATCGTGGGATTAGCTTAATCCCGATAGTCACCAAAGTATTAGCTTCGAATTTGCTGCACCGTCTTACACCGGCTCGCAAGAGGAATGTCCGCGAACAGCAGGCTGGATTCCGCCCAGGTCGAGGATGCATCGACCAGATTTTTACTCTTCGCCGACTACTTGAAACGCGTCACACGCACCGCCGACCAACAATAATGCTTTTCTTAGACCTGAAAGGCGCCTTCGATTCAGTTGATCGAACATCGCTTTTCAGTGTTCTTCATCGAAAAGGTATGCCCCAGAAGTTCGTGAACCTAATGAGATCATTGTATTCTCATACTTCTGGCCGCGTTAGGGTTTACGGTGAACTATCCGGTCGGTTCGAAACGACCAGTGGTGTTCGGCAGGGATGCCCTTTGTCTCCATTCCTTTTTAACTTCGTCATGGACGAAATAATGGACAGTGCTTTGCAAAATCTTCAGGATGTAGGCGCCGAACTAGGAGATAGTGAAAAGCTATGTGACCTAGATTACGCAGACGACGTTGTCTGCTTGTTCGAATCCACGGAACATGCTCAGCGTGCACTAGATAATCTCGCAAGAGCTGTAGCTCCATTCGGCATGCGCTTTGCACCTTCAAAGTGCAAGGTGATGTTACAAGACTGGACGTCAACGATTCCGAGCTTGATGCTCGATGGGGAGGTGCTGGCAGTTGTCGATCACTTCACCTACCTCAATAGCTGCGTGACGAAGGATGGGAGCACAGTAGTAGAGGTGAGTACGCGGATATCCAAAGCTCGAGCGGCGTACGCTGGACTGAAGCACTTGTGGCGCCGATCCGATATTTCACTGAAGTTGAAAGGTCGTGTATACTGTGCCACTGTGCGTTCAGTTTTGTTGTATGGTTGCGAAACTTGGAGTCTGCGTGCTGAAGATATTCGTCGTCTTGAGGTTTTCGACCATCGGTGTTTACGTAGTATCGCTAGGATTGGGTGGAATAGCCGAGTAAGCAACGATGAGGTAAGAAATCGAGTATTGGGTACTAATTCAGAGAACGTTTTGTCACAGCGTATCCAACTTAGTAGACTTCGTTGGTTGGGACACGTGTTACGTATGGCAAACACACGTCTACCATACCGTGTCCTATTCTCCGCCCCTCCCAGGGAGTGGAAGAAACCACGTGGAGGTCAACAGATGACGTGGCAGCGATGAATGAGAAAATGTACAGCAGACTTAGGAAAAGTAGGTGCTTCACGTCTTCGTGGTTGGGGTCCAAAAGATCCGTCTACCAGTTGGCTGGAGACACTGAAGGATATGGCAGGGAACCGCGAACAGTGGAGATCGTGTTGTCACTTTCTATCGAATCAGAATGTTTGATCGGTGTACGTTTGTACAGTTAGACTGTGTATTCCGTGTGTTGGCTACTAGGGCATTCTTTCCTTTTCCCACCCATATAGGTCCACTCCCTGTCCATCTTGTATATTCATACTTTTTAATTCAACGTGCAACATGGTGAGAAAGGCAGTGGTCAGTGGGGCTTGCCCTACTGTTTAACGCTGTACGATGATGATGATGATGATGAAAATGACAAAAAGAACACCAAAAAGTGTGCGGTGAAAAAAGAAAAAATCGCATCATTTTATATTTCTTACTAGCTGTTTATTTATCGTGTTCAACTCGCCTCTCCCATTTTTGTACTTGTTTCAGCGCCGGCATGATGCTTGATTTCAAGCTGGTGTAAAATATATACACAAACGGGATATCATTCCTTACGTGGTCGGGTGACGGACGTAACGGGAAATGACCACATCCCATTATGTTCATGCATCGGGGCCCTAGCTCACAATAATTACTGTTTTGTTACGGTTTTCCTCGAAACCACAACACCAGACGCTTAGCATTCCCAACCACTCGTCAACAAACCCTCGCACCAAATCCATACGTAACTGTTATTAGTAGGACGATGAAGTTGCTGAAAACAAGCTTGTTCGCAATTAATTAATTATACGTAGAATTTAGTAATGACATGAAGAGCCGGAATGGTTTAAGTAATGGAAAGCCTACTTGCATTTTGCGCATCAAAAATTCTCCGCCGCAAACCGCAATCGAACCGGGCAGTTGCTCTACCCGCTGAGCTATCGCGATACGGCCACTCGGATACGAATCACATAAGTGAACATCCGAAAATCCATTATTAGCTCGATTAGCCGTACCGCGATGAATCAAAGTTCACATTTTTACAAAACGAATAACAAACGAAATGAAAATAAAATGAAGAGGTTTTGAACACCAAAAACCAAACAGTGGACGAAGTGATAAGACACAAGGAAAAATGAATGTTGGAATACAAGTGTCTCTAAAATATGACACTGATCAGGCGTTCATACTGAGTCAGTATTGTCACAGCTGAACGAGCAGACCTGGGTGGAAGAGGTCAGTTGACGGAGGAAATACTAAATCCGAACAGACACGTCCCCAGTGAATGTGTTCTTATCTGAGGCGAAGATTAACAGAACGACAAGTCGAGATTGCCATATTATGGACATTTAACGCATCTGAAGCTTCATCAGCAGGGTTTGTGAGACATAACTATCAGATGATTGAGTGCGTTAAGCGTAAAACGTGTCTTTCACTCACGTGTACCTTCACTTGTCCTAACCACTTTGGCTTTTCCTGTCTGTTTGCTTTCTGAGAAAGAAACGATAAAGGGCGGTTTAAACAGACGGTTGCCGGTTATCTAAATTGTACTGGACAGAAAAGCACTTGTGTCCGGAGGGATAATCATCATCATCATCATCATCGTACAGCGTTAAACAGTAGGGCAAGCCCCACTGACCACTGCCTTTCTCACCATGTTGCACGTTGAATTAAAAAGTATGAATATACAAGATGGACAGGGAGTGGACCTATATGGGTGGGAAAAGGAAAGAATGCCCTAGTAGCCAACACACGGAATACACAGTCTAACTGTACAAACGTACACCGATCAAACATTCTGATTCGATAGAAAGTGACAACACGATCTCCACTGTTCGCGGTTCCCTGCCATATCCTTCAGTGTCTCCAGCCAACTGGTAGACGGATCTTTTGGACCCCAACCACGAAGACGTGAAGCACCTACTTTTCCTAAGTCTGCTGTACATTTTCTCATTCATCGCTGCCACGTTATCTGTTGACCTCCACGTGGTTTCTTCCACTCCCTGGGAGGGGCGGAGAATAGGACACGGTATGGTAGACGTGTGTTTGCCATACGTAACACGTGTCCCAACCAACGAAGTCTACTAAGTTGGATACGCTGTGACAAAACGTTCTCTGAATTAGTACCCAATACTCGATTTCTTACCTCATCGTTGCTTACTCGGCTATTCCATCCAATCCTAGCGATACTACGTAAACACCGATGGTCGAAAACCTCAAGACGACGAATATCTTCAGCACGCAGACTCCAAGTTTCGCAACCATACAACAAAACTGAACGCACAGTGGCACAGTATACACGACCTTTCAACTTCAGTGAAATATCGGATCGGCGCCACAAGTGCTTCAGTCCAGCGTACGCCGCTCGAGCTTTGGATATCCGCGTACTCACCTCTACTACTGTGCTCCCATCCTTCGTCACGCAGCTATTGAGGTAGGTGAAGTGATCGACAACTGCCAGCACCTCCCCATCGAGCATCAAGCTCGGAATCGTTGACGTCCAGTCTTGTAACATCACCTTGCACTTTGAAGGTGCAAAACGCATGCCCGGCGGGATAAACTGGTCAGTGATTCCTGCAAAACTTGATTACAATATCTAAATAGATTTACCAATCTGATGTCTTCAAACAGAACTTCCCCTCCGTTCGTCGAGTGAATAAGATATTCTAAGACTAGCTATTTTGCATGGTCGGGTTTCACGAAATAGGTCGGATCGATAAACAAAGCAATCGGATTACCCAACTGACATTCACTCAGTCATCCATTGATCTACTTATTATTTAGAAAAATGTTTCTACTTACTGTACTTTCACTACTGAACCACATTTTTCCATATGAAGTTCACGATGTTGTCAGCTGGAAATAACGTAACTGCGTGTGTTGTGTCATAACTAATTACTCATGTCCAAAAGTATGCATCCGGGAGAGAAATTAACGAGTAAAAAGTGATCGAATAGCAATAATGGATATTACGTCATTCAGTCCGGGTGTTATTGGTTGTGTTCTAGTCGTGAGCTTTGAATCTCTTTTTTGTTTTTACCGGCTGTGGTATCACCAAACGTAATTCAAGAAGTCTGAGCTAATCGAACAGTACACTGACTGGAGTTGACCTTGTTCATATAAGTAAATCGTTGTCCTGTTCGCGTGCCGTTAACGCTCAAGGTCAGTGCAAGAAGGGCAGCACTGTATCAGGTAGTTTCGAGGCAAACCAAACCGCCGAGGGCCAGCCGAGGTAGCTCAGTGATAAAGCGTGTGTAACTCACAATCATGTACCCATAGTTCGGGTTCGATGAATATGCGCCGTTGAAGATCCCCAGCAAGCCAGATGAAACAGCTGCACGGTGCTTTTCAATGGCGAGTCGAGCGTTCATACTGCATGATGAATCATTTCATACAGAAATATTAGTGGGACAAAAACGTATTCTTACCGCATGAAAATCCTTCACGCTGCTTCGATTTTCTTTTACCATGAACAACAAGCGAGAAGCCAGCTGTTTCGCATCAGTTATGCCCAAAGTTTTCAGGTCGTCTGAATTCGGATGACTCCGAGCCAGGTCAGCGAGAATCAGATTGATCTCTGGAGTGGATAGCAAGTTTTCCATTGCCAACAATTGTGTGCATACCAAACTGGTGTGTTCATTCAGTCGTTGACGGAAAGTTTCAACCGAGGAAACCAGCTCCAAGATGGCCGTTAATTCTGTGGATGCACTAGACCGTCGTATCTGGCTAAGCGTGTGCGAAATGCCAGAATCTGTTTTTCGCACAACGGTACTACTCTCCGAATATGGAAACGCCACGGAGTCAAAGTTGAATCGCGCTGGATCGAACAGAGTGCGCGGATTATATAATAGGCGGGGAGTAGTCTCGGCTGAAATTTTAGGACTTTGTGAACTAGGCGGTGACGCGGTCCCCGAGGCATTTTCAAAAGCTAGGCCGTTTCCTTGTGGAAGATTCGGTGAGCTGGAATGCCGAAATGATAGCCGTTGATCACTGCGCGGGCGATTCCGGAATAGCCGACGTTGTCGGCCTGAGCTTCCACGGGAACAGCGTGATCCAATATTTGGTGGAAAGTGAGAATCTTCCGAAAAAGTATCAGATTCTACGTCTATGAAGGAAAAGTGGCGAAAAAAACTTGTAAACGCTTTGAATTTTATTGATGGTATTTGTAGCTTAGAAGCGACCATTTCATGAACCACTGATAAACGCTCTAAAAAATGATGAATTCTACTGATCTATTTACTGCAAAATGATCAGGATCTAGGTATTTTGCGGCCTTCTTTGTGTTCCATTTTCAACCGAATATCTTTTCTAACTCTTGGAACATTTTTACGAATTCCCGGATCAGAAGCCACGATAACCTCCTGAATGGAGAAGACTTCACGCTTCTGAAAGCCATCACTTAGAATATATATATTATATTATATTATACTATATATTCAACGCTAAGAATAACACAACAAAATAATGGAAAGGAAAAAGTATATCTAGATTGGAGAGAGGTTATTAAATAAAGTAAACAGCTCAATTCACTTAACCATCAACCTCACACTTCAGCGCCCTGGTTTTGGTTGCTTTTTTAATGTCATGCTTGCTCATGAGTGCAATCGCAAACGATCATTGCATCATTAGGGATAATTGGTAACCAGATCCTGAGATTTGGAGTGGCGAACCACATAGGGTCGCAATAGATCAGGCGTAGTGACGAGCAGGACAAAAGCGAATTACTGTCCACCATTCTAACCCGTAACATCGTCGAGTTGAGGAAAAAATGAATGAATGCATAAAGTGAGAAAGAGTAAAACGCAAAGTAATGGGCGGAAACCACGAAGATAAAAAAAAGTGCAACTACGCTATTAGCCGCGATACCTGGCCACTTCACTTACTGTGTACGGCGATCTAGTAGGGGGGTCTCGTGGACCGCAGCCTAGAAGTCCCACACGTTCTACTTGGCTAAGTCCACTGGTCAAGATTTTCAGACCTTTCTGTCATGTCATGGACTGGCCACCTTGACCTATCTTCCAGTCACTGCCTGTCTCGGGGAACAGCGTACGCCGCGGAAGTCTATCAGTGGACATGCGTAAAACGTCCCAACTGACTTAACCTGTTCACATTCAGCACTTTTTTATTATATGCTTCAGCATGAGTGCAGTGGAAAAGGTGTACCTCATAACGATAAAGACCCACCGCACTCTTAGCGATAACCGGAAACCAGACCCTGAGACTTGGACAACCACATAAGGTCCCAATGGGTCAGGGGTGGTAACGATCCGGACGATAGTGAGGATTGCTGTCTACTACCAACGTAACTGGCGTTGGCGGGGATTCGGACCTCGGAACTCCGAAGTGGTAAACAAACGCTCCAAACCCCTCGACCACCACTAGTCATTGGTTTCAGTGACTGACCTCTGATTTCTGACACCCTACGCCTAACCTCAGCATTGCTGATACGATGTTCTATCAGGTTACTTGAAAAGGCACAAAGCTGCTGAACCAGATGCATTGTTTAGGTTTTTCTTTGAGGATGGAGGCGAACCTTGGGTTTCGGAGTTAACAAAACTCCTCCGGGTAATTTGGGAATGGTGTGAATCGATGTTTGTGCCGACTTACAAGGTGGCAGGTCCTCTTACGAAAAACAGAGGAATTAGTTTGGTGAGTTTCAAATAAAAACTGCTCGCCGGGATTATTCTTCACCGACCATCCAACAGCCATGAAAGGTATACGTGTAAAAATCAAGCCGGTTTCAGACCTAGTCATTTCAGTTCAGACAACCACAAACCCTGGGTACTCCACCACTAGGCCCATCAAGTGGTTTTCGGACCGGTAAACTGGGTTTTTATTCACTACAGCGTTCTCTCGAAGGGTCATAGTGGACAGAACCAGATGTTATCCATCCACTGATTGGGAATGAACTGTATCTGGTCTCCACCCACTGACCTGTCAGTCATGACTGCATTTCCAGCTTGAGGAAGCCATCATACATAGCTCTTCGGATTGCACAAGAACGCATGCCATTACACTATGTCAAGATGCGGTCCCATTGTGACGGGGTTTTTCTTTTCGTAATGGCAGTGGCTGATTCAGATTTTAAGAAAGTGCGTCGGTCTCAACAAAACCGGACGGAGATGTTGACTTCAACCCAAGCAACACAATATCCAACGCTGTTGGTCGAACGTTGGGATAAAATGACTCGTAGCATGTGCCTTGAAAGATTGTACAGAAGTTCGTGCAATTTTACTAGAAATATAATAACAAGAGTGTCATAATACGTATTAATATATCTGCGTTACAAAAACAGCATATTTTGCTTCATTGAATGCCCTGTGACTAGGCATTGCCATACTGGTTTTCTTTAATCTCTGCTGATAGGATGTGCTATTCGGTTTTTCTATGGTGAAAAATGATTCGCCACTCGTAGAGATAACTGAGGCGCATTTCTACAGTTTATTTTAACTCTAGTATATTGTTATCTCACCATAGATATAATTCTACGTATGTGCATGCATATACATATATACGTGCATATATATCCTTCGAGATTGAGGCAGTCGTTTTTCAGTGTTTTTTGTTAAATTCATACGATATTGGGTACTAATCGTTATGTAACGGTGGTCATTGCTCTTCAGATTATGGGAATCAGAATAAATAGTTATGCCTGCAGACAAAGTGGAAGAGGTACTGGAGGCGCAAGAAGGCCGTCAGTGCGAAGTGCCTCATTTGTGGCAAGGTCACATCATGAGAGCACAGGCGTTCGTGGCCTAAATTGCAGTCCATAGGTATGCTAAGAACAACCGGATGTTGTCAAGTATTTATTCAATCTTAATTCACAATAGATACAGTTACTCCTGTTGTCCATGCCGTTGAAGTAGAGCCACAAGAGTTGGGCGAGCAGCATAACTCCAGTTTAGACTTTTTTAAGTAGAGGTTTACTCACTACTAGCACACCAACGTTGATCATCTATAGGGGTAACTGTATACATGAATTATTTTAATACTTCCAAGCCAATCAAAAGATACAGCTCGGAAGAACTGTAATTGACATCAACGTGGATGCTATTTTACAGACCTTGTCCGATGATTTTATAACCTCCATGATAATCACGAGGCAAAACCGTGACGTGCTGCACTGTTTAAGCTACCACTTGCCACGTATTTTGCGTTACCCAAGGACAATGCCTTATACATCACGGTTGTGAGATACAGCTATCGGCTGCCCTTATGAATCGTACTTGATAAAGCTCAGGTCGTTCATCAAAACACCCGCATCCGTATTTTCGCACCTGCTCTGTGTACACGGAAGAAATTCGTTCAAACCCTCCAATTACCCTGCCAGCAAGTGAACCACCCCCCAGTGACAGCTCCGAACCTGTGACTGCCACGACCTAGTAGCGTGGATAGACACGTCGATCTAACCCTAACCTTCTCCCACAAACTATATCCAATCCGAATGACCTTTGAACATTTCAGCACAACCATTTCCCATACGATTTGTAAAGACTAGTGGATGAATCACTGAAAACAATTGTTTGTCTCTGAAAACGTGTTCCGATGTCACAATGAGACAATACGACTTTTTGAGGACGGACATGTACTTATCAGGTACTCCTTTTTAACAAGCAGTTTCACCGTGCGGTTCTATCGACAGAGTCGAATGTAGCGCGAATGTGTATAATACAGTCACATACAGAGTGGGGTTTGTCCTAACCTTTATCCGTTCCGCATCGGGCACAGCGCATAGCTGATAACCTTATTGCTTGTCCACCCCTAAATTCCAATCTACGCTTGTTGGTTGATCACCGAAGAGCGGTTCCACTTCCGTATGTGAGAGTGCCTCCGTGGTGTACCCCAGCTTAATCTACCACTGACGTTTCTCACTTAAATTAAAGTATTTGTTACAAATAAGGATCAATAAATAGGTTCCTTGTCAGAAATGAGTTTTCCCCCATTCCCCGTAATTCAATGTGTAATGAAAAAAACTTGCTTAGGTGACAAACACTTGCACATTATTGCTTAAAATCCACAACAAACCTACAAAAGGAGAATGCGGGACGACCAAAAATTTATAATTAAGTAAATAAGTGAAAGACAGATTGACTCGATCGCTGCCGGAAATCTTGAGAGGCATTGTGGTAGATGAGTGGCTTAGAGCATTTGATTACCACCTCGGAGGTCCAAGGATCGAATCTCCGCCCCAGCTGGTCACTGGTGGTAGGAATTAATCTCTACTGTCATCCGGCTTGCCACACCCTGACCTACTGGGACCTTATGTGGTCATCCATTCCAAGTGTCGGAATATGGCGGTTGGTTATCCCTAGTAATGCAACAGGACTTTGTGGCTATGGGGTGTACCCTTCCTACTATATCCATGCGCAAGCATGTAATAAGAAAGTCAGTCAGCTGATATTTGAAGTACAAAATACAAAACTACGATTATGTTAATAATGCCTCTAGAAACAATGAATTAAACTCATTACACGCAACCTGGTTGACTGATTACAGGAAGATTAGAAAACTGAACATGGGGAATATGTGCAACTACACACGGTGAACAAGATCAAAGAATAGTTCAATAACCGCCACACAGACTACGTCATCTTTTTGGACATGCACGGGCATTTAAACAGCTTGTACCGATAAGTCACCGCGGAATTATCCTTCATATGTCAGTCAGAGACAGTAATTCACTTGGATAACATACTAGCTTTCTTCCGGTCACGGTCCTGAGTATGTAATTAGGGGGTTCATGTTATTTGTGGTTTTAGTAGAAACTCTCAAACGGCGTATAAAATTTATGAAAAGGGACCTTTTTCACAGGTTTCACGACTGGTGGCTCAAATGAAAATTGGTTCTCGACAACATGTTCTCCTAAAGTTGATCCTTTCATATCAGTTCAGTTCAGCTCAGACAACCATGAACCATGCACTGGGTGTGGTGGCTCTGGTTGCTATCTCCTAGTTGCAACCTCAAAAGGGAATAATGAAGGAGAAAAATATGAAAGGAGTAAGAGAATTACATTAATGGAATTAAGTCGATGAAGAAAGTTTGTGAATGCAAGAGCGCCACTGGTCGCGGCATCTAACCATATCCCCCAACGTATCTAACCATTGAGTGGAAGGATTTCTTAGACCCCACCCAAGAAGTCTAACACGCTCTAGATGGCCAAGTTCACTAGTTAGACTTTTCGTACCTTTCTTCCAGTTCGTGGACTGACCACCTTTACTTATCTTTTAACCGATACCCGCCTCAGTAAACATAGCACGCCGAAGGATCCTGTCAGGGGACACGCGTAACACATGTCCCAACCATCCTAGCCTGATGATCCGAAGTGTTCTATGATTCGATCCTTGAACCCAAGACTTCCCGCCAAACCTCAGCATTGCTCACACGGTGTTCCCACCAGATTCGAGCAATACTAAGAAGACATCGGTGCTCTACTCTTTTATATCTTTTTAACATTTTCATCTGCACAAAGATTAACGATGTGCCACTACACGCACTCATGGACACTTTAAAAAGATCACTGATAAGCGTGACTGGTGCATTATTCCTCCCAAGTTGCAAAGCAAAATGGTTTTCAACCGTTTTCATTGCCCGTCTTGCGGATACATATACCTTTCTATCCAGCCCAGGAACAATCACTACAATCACATCAAGCCATACCTCGTCCCTTCTCTGTGCAGATCTGCTGAGGTTATGCTTTTCTTCAGTCATACGAAGGCGTCAAGTCCGTCTTTTCTGTGACCCAATTTTGCTCCATTGGAGCTTCCTGCAGCCCACCCCGATCCCTTTTAAACACTAATATCCTGACCTTAAACCACATCGAGTCAAATAGAGGCACTATGCTGAAAAGGGAAAAGGTCGAAAATTTGCTACATTTTCACATCAATGAACTGTCTAACTTTCCGTGGAAAGTGCAAGTGATATTAACTTCTAATGAACGTCGGGTAGCCGTCTATTATGGTGAAACTACTAACCACTGTGCTATCCTAGATACCTATCTTCCCCGCAACCTTACGACTTAAGTACTGAGATCCCGAAACATCGTTTGAAGTACGCTCCGTTTTGAGAGTGCGTATCACCAGATTACGATACGAGACCATGAAAACAAGCATACAGCATCTGAGGTCTCTGTCACTTTCGATGAATTTCTTTTTGATGTAACCAATCGCGTCAACTGCTTCCAACGCACCACTAGCAATATTATGGAGAAACTTTCTGACAAATTCAGTTACGGAAAAATCCGCTTGCATTCTTCACATCCAAAAGATCACGCCACAAGCCGGCGATCGTCAACAAATTCCACTTAGTTTGGACTATGTAGACAACCTTATAGTGAGTGGAAACAACGAGAAAAGACAGCATATTACTTGTCAAAATTTCGTAACTTTCCCAGAAGTGAAGACAACAGTATTATTCGAACCTGGTGTGTACGGCCTTTTGGCTTCTAAGTATCCAGAAATGTTGTCAAACCAAACCCCAGGAAGCTAGAACCACTGAATAATTTTCAGTTACCAGCTGATTTAAATCACAAAAACGCGTATTTGCTAGTGGATACCCCGTCTCTCTGATGAAATTAACCCACTGCGGTAAACTAAGCACTTTCGTTTCATCCTGTGTTTCGTTTACATTTTGCTAGTATTTCTCTCATTTCATTTCAGCTGTATGATCTGATTCCAAATTGGTTAAAGCCTATAAACGGCCATTTCAACTTCTTCATTCATATCACCAGTGCGTGTTTATCTTTAGTCGTTCGCCCCAATTCAATCAGTTTGGATATGGAACGTATACTTCAACCTGATTGTTTCGACGTTGACCCTCGCTTTTCAGACGCATCGGACAACTGGATTCATCGGAAGAAAACCTTTGATGACTTTCTCACTGTTGTTGATCCACTCCACATTGACAAACTCGCCATCCTGACGAACTTTATGGGTCCATCTATCTACAGACACATCGCGGACTGTCAGGATTACGACAAGGCCATAAATATTTTAGAAAGTTTGTAGATACAACCAAAAAATACTATCTTCGTTCGGCATGTATTGTCAGCTACAAGACAAGAACACGGTCAATCTCTTAATCAGTTTTTAGGAGCTGAAAACATTTTCTACCGACTGCGATTTTAAATCTGTCAATGCTGAGAAGTATCGTCAGGAGTTTATTCGCGATGCACTTGTTCGTGGACAGTCGTCAAATTATGTCCGTCAGAGACTGTTAGAAGAGAAGAGTTCAGACCTTAAAACTACTTATATTTTGCAAGACAATTAGAATTAGCTCAGAAGCAATCTATGGTATATGCTGTTGACAGCTCGTCTTCGTATTCCCTATCTGACAAAAAACGCATCTTCTGACCAACACGGTAACTCTGTTTCAGCCGAAAATCCTGTTCTCACAAAAGCAAGTTCCTGTTATCCTCGTGGTCTCTCTCGATACCTAGAACAAATCGTCCAGCCCCAGAAGCGTTGCGTAAATCTTGTGGTAAAAATGGCCCTCTTAGCGAATATGTCGATTCCCGCTTCAAGTGAAAACAGTATCTCAGCGACATGTCCCCCCAACTACCAATTCTCTCTTATCTGCTGTCACCATTGCCACTGTCCCACCGTGTCTCCCTAGTGTTATACTTAACACAGAAGTCAATACCACCTTCGTAGATGTTCTTATTGACACAGGCAGTTCGCTAAGTCATATTTCCAAATTGGTTGTTGATAAACACCGTTGGTCAATCACACACACACACACACCCCCAGCACACACAGAAACGAATCATAATGTCTTTCGCATTTTCTTCCAGTCTTTCTTGTAGTCATCTCCATTGTTATATTCAGTATGAAGATCATCGTTAAGATCACATTAAACTCTCTGTCCTTCCCGATTTGTGCACGGACGTATTCCTTGGTCCTGATCTTCCTAAATGACACAAAACTATATAGAGACCCCCTTTTTGGAAGTAAACCTATCCTTACCCTCCGTGGTCCTCTTGCGGCCCAGGTTAACCCATAACCTCTCCTTGAGCATTTGAAACCGAACTTCAAACCAGTCACCCTGAAGTCAAGACGTCATTCAATGCAAGGCACAGTCTTTATCAAGTCTGAAGTCGAACGGTTGTCGCAGTGTGGAATCATCGAACCGTCTTATTCTCCCTGGAAAGCACAGGTTTTAGTAACCTCTAACGATCGCCATAAACGTCATACGGTAATCGGCTATAGTCAAACTATTAATCAATACACCTTCATCAACGCATATCCAATTCCACGAATTGACGACTTGACTGCAAAAATCTTTAGATGTGAAGTCTACAACACGCTTGATCCGACAAGTGCTTATTATCAGATCTCCATCCGTGCTGAGAAAAAGATATAGACAGCTTTTGAAACTTGTGATAAGCTGTAACAGTTCTGTCACACTCCGTTCGGTGCTATAAACAGGGTGGCTTGTTTCTAACGTACTATTGATGACATCATTGAAAGCGATGAGCTGTCTGGTACATTTTCCTACGTGAACAATCGGCATTTTCCACCGGTCGTGCCACAACACAAAATCCACAGGGTGACGACCAAATGAAGAATCTTGCCGGAACGTTGCGGAGGACTATGAAACTTTCGCTAACATCGCACAAATTCAACGTAACACAACCAAAGCCGCTCATCTAGATGTTCTTCAAACTATCTACTAACCGTCCTTCGCAGCTGCTACTGGATGATAATCATAGATCTGCTTTCCAAGGAGAACTACCCCCCAGGTTATTGATGCAGTTAATTTCCCAGGATTCAGAGGGGCGATGAATGGAGGTCTAGTGGGCTGTTCGAGGCTGTTAATGCTCCCCATAGTCTAAAAACCAGACACAGACAGAAACGACGGGTATCTGCATCCTCAATTACACCATTAGATGCTCGATTCCTTCGGGTTCCAGATATGGTGAGACACGGAGACGCCTTAGACACCAACTGATTCGTAGCTTGGGAAACGACAGTGAGCAGTGGTGGTTTGCGAAGTGTAAAGAGGAGGAAAAAGCTGCGACGATCGGCAATAGAAGTAGCCCTCTCCCTCTAATCACAAATACCGGTCAACGAAAGCCATGCGTTAGTGAACTGGTCACAGAAACGAAGGGCTCCTTGATTCAAATTCAGGAGCGTCGTCTAGTTCCTTGAGCGGAGCATTTCGAGAAGCAGTTAACTGGGCTAAATCCAGGACAGGTCTGCTAAGCAGCACCATAGTTAGAGCTCTGGTTGCAAGTGCCAGCCCTTCGTCAGAAGCGTACGTTCTCCACGAGACAGGCTACCTTAAACAACGAGGCTGCTGGACTGGATGAGTTGTATTCGTCTTTTCCAAAGACGGTGACTCGACATATCAACTGGAGTTGACAAAACTCTCCCGTATGGCATGGGATAGAGAAAAAACCCCAAAGAGTAAGTGTGAATCGGTGATCGTACCGATTTACAAGGGTGACAGGTCCTCCTGTGAAAAACACAGGGGAATATGTCTGGTTGGCATCGCACCTAAACTGCTCGCTGGTATTACTCCCCACCACTTATCAACCGCTCACGAAAAGTGCTCGCGCTAGAATTAGGCTAGATTTAGGCCTGGTCGAGGTCGTATTGATCACATCTACACTACTCGACAAACAACAGAAAACAGGCACACCACTCATGGGCTCGTCACCTCCGTTTTTCTTGATATTGAAGCTGCCCTCGACCCAGTAGACCCCACAAATCCCCGGAGCTGCCTCTCGTTGAAGGATGTACCAGAGAATTTCATTTTCACCATTGAGTCCCTGCACATAAACAGCCAAACTTGAGGTCAGTCTTCCTTTGCTCTTTCACCCGAGTTCACCACGGAAAGTGGTGTTCGTCAGGGTTGCCCGCTCCTGCATTTTCTCTTTAACTTCGTGACTGATATGGTCCTAGAGACCTCACTTTTAACAGGTGAGAATATTTACCGATTATCCAGTGCCCGCGATGTGTGTACGCATGCGAAGGAAACCACCTTCAGACCCGGTCAAAGTTGTATCGACCACATCTTTACTCTTCCACAAATCTCAGAGCACAGACACATCTTCCGTAGGCCCACAATCTCTGTCTTTCTTGATCTGAAAGCGGCGTGCGATTCGGTTGACAGTCGCACAGTTCTGTGGCGCTGCTTCTCATTGAAGGGTGTGCCAGAGAAAGTCAATTCTCTTTTCCAATGCTTGTATGCAAACAGCCGAAGCCGAGTTCGTGCTTACGGCGATCTTTCACCTCAGTTCACCACGGAAAGTGGTGTTCATCAGGGTTGTCCTGTTTCACCTTTCCTCCTCAATTTCGTGATTGAATTGATTCTTGAGATAGCCTTATCCTCGTGTGAGAATAGCGGAGTCGATCTTTGCTCAGGCCGTAAATTGTCTGACCTGGAATACGCAGACAATATTTTTCTTCTGAGTGAAGATCCAGGTAAGTTGCAAGCTCTTTTAGATAGCCCTAACAACAATGTAGCTATGTTTGGGATGCGTTTTTCACCTTTAAAGTGTAAAATGCTGTTGCATGACTGGGTTGGCTCAACGCCAAACCTCTTCTTGACAGGGAAAGCTCCAGCTGAAGTGGATGGATTTCGTTACCCAGGAAGTTACATTTCACCAGGTGGACAGATATCGGATGAAGTGTCATCGCGTGTACAGAAGGCGCGTTTGGCCTTTGCCAACCTCCGTCATCTGTGGCGTCGGCCTGACATCCCATTGTCTGTTAATGGTAGGGTGTCCAATGCAACCGTTATGTCCGTTCTTCTACACGGCTCAATTACATGGCCATTAGGGTAAAAGAAAAACGAAGACTGTCGGTGTTCCATCATCGATGTCTCCGGAGCATTGCCCGAGTATGAAGGGAACACCGTACCATCAATAGAGGTTAAATGTAAGGTGTTGGGAACCAGACGTCAGTCTCTGGACCAAGTACTGAATCTAAACAGGTTAAGTTAGTTGGGACATGTGTTACGTATGCCAATAGGCTTCCCCGGCGCACGCTGTTCTCCGAGACGGGTAATGGTTGGAAGGCAGGTCGAGGTGATCAGTCCATGACATGTCAAAAAGGTATGAAAACCTTGACCAGTGGACTTGGCCAAGTGGGACGTATTAGACTTCCACGTTGGGGTCCACGGGATCCACCTACTAAATGGTTGGAGACATAAAGTGATATTGCTAGGTGTCACGTCCCGTGGCGTAGTTTTATTCGGACTCTTTCCTTGTCATTTTTATTTCCCTTTGTTACTTTGACTTTTTGGATTTTTATCACTATGATTCTATTCGTTTCGCCCTTTATTGGACGATGCTGGAATGTAGCAACCGAAACCAGAGCACAGAAGTGCAAAGGTGGTGGTTGGATGAACTGAACTGAACCATTAAAAACACACTACTAACGCCTAGTCCGATATAATCACAAAGTAACAACGGTTACCCCATGTGCGGAAATTGATGTCTCGCATCGTGAATGCGAGTTCGAGAAGGGAAATTAATTATTCCGGGGCTAACAGAAAATTGACTTTCAAACGGACTACCATACAGGGAATAATAGTCGGTACGTTAAACGTTATTCCATTTATGCCTCAGATGTCATTCGAAAGAGGAATATGCCTTGCAGTGGTAAGGACAGTATGAACGCTGCTGTGTGATAATGGTTGCATGATACGGCAAAAAACATCAAGAGGCGTGATCCACTATCGGGGGTATAAAAACTTCAGTGAAAAATCGTTACTTTTTTGTCTCACAGCGAACAGTCGATGCTGCAGAAATTCGGCTCCATCGGAAAATGTTGACATGGATGCTTAACTGTTTTGTACATCTGTTGCGTTTTATAAACGTTGCCGTGAAAAAAAAATCCGTATTATACTTGAATGGTGCTTCGGAGACGACGTTGCCTCGGTTTTATTCGCAATTGTATCGGCGAGCATGCAACTACAGCTGCAATATTCAGTTAATTGTACCGATATATCGTGGGTGAATTGCGTTAAGGATCAGTTTTATCTAAGACGATGTGTCTAACAAGTACTTTCTGAATAATTACACATCAGAAATGGACGGGTTTTGCGAAAACAGTTTCAGATAGGTGCATTTTAAATACTGGCGTAAACCATCACTAACATGGTGTTAAATCCCTTGAATTGGCCCCTGCTTATCACAATGCAAACAGGGACCAAAGAGCGGGCCTCTGAATAACAATCTCACGTTTTGGCGAACCACCGCAGGTGCCATGTCCTCGTCTCGGTGTCATTCCAATGGTTCGCAGTAGGAAAACAGGTGCGCTGAGGGGGAGGAGCCATCGCATTTCATTGTTTGAGGGGGTAGAAAATGCGTTGCGAGAGATCATATGGACGGTAAACCCTCTTCACACTGATTAGTCCAAGGAAACGGGGGTCAAAAGCTAGGATTGCTGTCTTCACAGACTCATCTTTTGTCCCCTGTTTGTACTGTGAAAAACAGGAGCCAATTCAGGGGATCTGACCCCTGTTGTGCTGGCTGGGCCACTACCGATCTGGTTGTAGTTGTGTTGTTCTTCATAAAACCAACCTAGATACAAAGCGTCAAATGAGAGAGCAGACCTCCTAAAGTGACATTGGAGCTAGGCATATAATTGTTTTTCCTGGTGACCTAGAAGATACTGTCCATTAAGCATCACGCTCCATCCAGCCATGAAGTCGAACTGTGAACCGAGAATGAAAAGCTAACATATCGGTCACAGCCTCTTAACTTTCGAGCCATTTGACCGACGCAGTAGACTCGAATTATCTTCCACTGGCCCATGAAGAGATAGCGAGAACATTGAATCCCCTAGAAGAGGTTTATAAACCTCAGCAAAGAGATCGAAAAAATAGGAGCATGAGTGAACCTCATCTCTATTCTGCTGTTTTCATTACGACTCCCCTTGATTTCACCTACATTTTATGTACACCTATCAAATCCCAAAGCAGTTACAGAGACGGACAATGTGTTGTACTTATATACTGCTTAAACCCATGCTGCAACCGGCCAACCATATTCTGGCACATCACGTTATATGCTTATATATATATATATATATATATATATATATATATATATATATCACAAACCTGCGGAAGAGTGAGATTTTTCAATCACGGAGGTGAGAATGTTAATCCAGCGAGTCTTGTCCTCGTCGCTCATTGCCTTCAAATGATGTCTCCGCCCCGTTATTTCGGTGATGATAAACGATGTCTGGTTGTCCGGGGCGCTGAGAATTGCATGTGATAGGTCAAACGTCCCACGGCAACGACGCCCGACGGATTCTGGATTTCTGTGCAACAATAGCAAAGTTGTTTAACATTCATATTTAATTACCTATAGTACGAAAGCAAACCGTTTTTCACCAAGAACCACCTTTTTTGATATCCTTTTATTATGTTCGTCCATTTTAGGAGATATCCCGAAATCTCCTCTGTGAAGACCACGTCGGACATCGCCATTTTTCCACGTTAGGATGGGCCCTAGGGTAATACTACACAATGTGGCCAAACCAAATCGTAGTCAGCTGCGTACCACCCATGTTCAAAAACCGGCGCCTCAAGTTCGGTCAGTTCAGTTCAGTTTGCACAAGACTTGGTGTGGCTAGAGCCAATCGTGTGTCCAGATAGTTGTGTTGTCGGCGCGTTTCCGTAGTTCCCAACACTGCGTGATTTTTTTCCGAAAGGCAGAAATTTTGTGCAGTATCAGTCCTGGCAGAGTAAGGTGTAAACAATAAGTAAATTGCATCTGACCCTAAAAGCTGCTTAACATAACTCGGGGCATACTGCCACCCAACATAGGTCTACTGCTTTCTTAAAAGCCTTCACTGTTGTGGTATTTATGACCTCCTCCGGGTACCACTCTATTTGAGAAGTACTTCGCCCTAATTTGGAGCCTCGAATGTTTCCTTTGTGATCCAAGGCTATGCCCCCTCGTGCCTCTCTCGGGGATCAGAGAGAAAAGGTCTTCTCGTCTTATTCCTGAGAGTCCCTTCATCACCTTGAAGATTTCTGTCAAGTCCCAGCGGATGCTCCGCCTTTCCATCGAGAACAGGTATAGGGAACGGAGACGCTCTGTGTAGCTAAACCCGCCTTGCCCAGCCAGCATTCTAGTGGCTAGCCCTTGCGCTTTGTCCAGACAGTGGATATCTTTCTGGTAGTGTGGTGCCCGGGTCTGCAAGTAGTACTCCATATGCGGCCTTACTATGGCCTGGTACATCGGAACGAAAATCTCCGGATCTCTACACGACATAATGGATCTGACTCGAAAAAGTTCTCTCCTGACCATATTGGCTGCTGCGGTGCACCGCTTCGACGGCTTAAAGCTGTTTTCCATTATAACGCCCAAGTCTTTGACCTGCGACACCACTTTCAACGAACCCACACCATTCCCACTGGCCTCTGTATTTGTGGCCAAGCATTGACACTTTGTGAGGTTTAGTGGAAGGTCCCATTTGCGTGACCAGTTTTGTACTGCCACACGTCAAGTTCTATATCTACTCCAGCTATCTTGAGGTCATCGGCAAACATAAAGGTGGGGTTTGTAAGCCCAAGTGCCAGGTCCTTGATGAAGATGAGGAAGAGCAGAGGGCCGGGCACTGAGCCCTGTGGCACCCGCTTGTTACACCTTCCGGTTTCGAGACATGACCACTCACCTTGACACTAAAGGTTCGCCCTGCTGAAAAACTATTTATCCATTGTCTTGTCTTTCCAACAATTCCCATAGACTGCAGTTTGACGTCCAGAAATACGTGGTTTACAGAATCAAACGATTTATTGAGGTCCAAGTAGCGGACCGCAATCGATTGCCCTAGTAGTCCGTTGGTTCGCACGGGATTTAGTCTTCGGACACTGTTTTGCAGCAGCCTGTTTCCTTTAGTGTTATCATCTATCCTGGCTAGCTCGTGGGCCTCGAACGGGAAAGCGTCCAGTTGCAGTAGACGTAGAACTTCGAGTTCGGCTTCATTCAACTCGCCCGGTAGTATCGCCCGCACATTCAGTGTGTTCTTTGGTGGCGTGCCTTTCATAATCAATAAAAGTACTTTGTATCGTGTCCACCAGACCACGGCTCTTAACATTTTTGTCCAGTTGGGAAATTGGCACAACTTTTCTATTAGGCTTACGCCTCCCGTGAAGTTTAAAGCCAGTATGAGTCTTTTAGGCTGGATATCACCATCATCAGCTTTAGGTATTATTAGCGTTGGCCACATCCCTTAAGCTGCAGATAGGAAGTCCGGTCCCATTGTCCACACCCGCAGCCTCTAGTGTTTTCGGGCCCCTTGAGCAGAAGTCGGCCGGGTTGCTGGCGGATTGTACATAGTGCTATTGATCGGTTTTAGTCGACTCGTGGATTTTAGTGAGCCTGTTGGACAGGAAAGTGTTAAAACGAGTAGTAATGTTGTTTGCGTAATGTCCGCCCAAAAGCTTGGTTCCCAGCTTATCCGATCGAAGCATCTCCTAATCAGCGCCGCGTCTTTCAAGGCCAGTACTGCTGCCGTCAGTTCCAGCCCTGTAATCGACGCCGTTTTCAGTGGAGCCACTCTCACCTTTGCGAATAGTATCTGGCTGTGCCGCCCACCATTTGCGTCCACCCAGCAGCCGTAAGCAACCATCCCGTAGCCTATTTATGATGCATCAGAAAATGAGTGGAGTTGGGCGTCGTTTGTGCACTTGATTCCTGTTAGGCATCCTTGTATTTTGATCTCCCCAAGTTGCTCCAGGCTGTGCAGCCAGCTGCGCCATCGCTTACCATCGTCATCCTGGAGAGGTTCGTCCCAACCCGTCCCTCTTTGGCGCAGCGATTGCAGCAAGCACTTTCCAGGTAACAACCATGGTGAAACAAAACCTAGGGGGTCATAGAGACTTGAGACTGATGGTAGGATTCCTCTCCATGTGACTGGTCGTTTGGATATGTCCAGGGTGAAAATGGATTCGTCTCCTATGGGTTTCCACTGAAGACCAAGCCCGCGCTCCTTTCGTGAAGAGGATCCCAAAAGCTCTCTCGTACACTCCATTTTCTCCGACTTCGGGATAACATTGAGCACCTCTGGGCTGTTTGAAGTCCATTTAGTGAGGTCAAATCCTCCGGCCTTTAGAGTGGTGATCATTTCGGTCATATGGCGAATAGCAGTATTTGAGTCGTCGAGTGAACACAGAAGATCGTCCACGTAGGATTAGTCCATTGCTCTTCCTAGCAAATTGCTGACGCCGCCGAAACGCTTGAGGGCTTCCTGGAGGGCAAAATTAGCACAGAAGGGGGATGATACATTCCCGAAGGGATGAACGGTTGGCCTGTACTCGTCAGGTGCGCGATTTGCTTCGTTTCCAGGCCACCAGAGAAGACGAAATGATAATGGTTTATTTCGGAAACGCCCGAAGCATGCCATGTGCATTATCTTGTTGATACAGGTGATGGAATGGACAGATATAATTCATGGAAATATGGAAACTCCCATGAAAATATTAGATAAGAAGGCTCAGAAGGGGGAATAAAGTAGGATGAAAACAGGATAAACGTATGCAAACCATAGAGATCGTGTGGAGTTTAAATGAGCTCAAGAGCGGGTTTGAATGGACGCCCGGTGAGTTTGAAAGTCAAGGTCAGATGGACTGAGTGGCGTGTCCGGGTAATTACAGATGGAGGCCGACTGGTAAACATAAGAAAGGCCGGAAATCGGTATAAGAAATTGCAGTAGCGAGGAACGATGGAGAAAAGGTGAGGTGCACTGCAGTGGATTAGATATCAATGAAGCATTGGTACTTTGCAGTGGATTGTCGGCGGACAGGACACAAAACTCACCGTAGAACAGCCAGCGAGCAATTCAAGACGTAGAGGGATGATCAGATGACAAAAAACGATTTAGAAGGATTGGATACGATAGATGTGAGGCACAGATTTAGAGTTGATGGATGCCTATGATGACGGTCGTTGGGATGATAGCAAGAGAAATGGCCGGTGACGAACAGCAAGATGCAGAGCGAGTGCACATAGAAATATATGCGTAAGTTTATATATATATATATATAGATATTATATATATATGTAGGTATAAGAGAAGCAGGAGCAATAAAATTGGGGTCCTAGAAAGAAATTATCAGCCATTAGGAGGGGTAGGTAAGATTAGATCTAATGGTTGTAGAGTTAACTTTGGAATGTCGTGGTTGACTTACTTCATGACAAGTGCACATTGCAGCCCAGCGGAGAGAAAAATAGAATGCGGAAGCACAGAAGTGATGAAGACTGTGAGGAGCAGTTCATGGAGGAGGGAAGATGAAAGACAGGATAAAGGAAAACAGGTAAGAATGGGTCTAATTATTTGATCAATGCAGGTGCGAGATGTAGTGACGGACCAGAGGAATCGGGTAGTGACAGGACAAACGATTTGGAACTGTAAAAGAACACCGTGGCGTAACGTTGTCATTACAATTGTGGAACATGGAAAAGCGGACCACACTGGAAGGTACAGAAAAATGCCTGTAGCGAGCTATAAACGGATCAAGGGATGGAAGCAATGACCGAGGAGACACAGGTAAGAAATCACCAATCAGATCATTTTCACTGCAGGTGAAACACGAAGGAGGCGGACAAGGAAGCGGGACGCCCCGAGAAATGTGAACCAGTAATAAAAAAAAGACCACACAAAAATGAATGCGCAACGGAGTTGGGGCAATGGAGCTGGAGAGCTCTGTGCCGGCAGACAGTTGAACAGGTGGATACCAATCAGGACACTGGAAAGATCCGCAGAGGAACCGCGCAGCCAAGAGAGGAAGACATGGCGGTGGTGATTAGATAACGCAACGCAGCCTCAGTTGAAGCTGATTTATGCGCCGGAGAGTTGTGAAGTCGTGTGATCTAGCAAAGGCAGGTTTCAGCTTAGACAGCTTACTCTCTAAAGGTGACAGGCGTGAGCTGCTGGATTTGGGGTGTGGATCGGCGCATGGGTTGGCGGTATTTAGGCAGTGTAGGAGGTTGGAGTAGAGAGAGTTCATAACAGTGAGGGGATCGGATGAAAGAAAATGTGTCCCAGTTAAGGGAGCGGATTATCATTGGCACTAGGGGCCATTTACAGGAACGGTAGGATGTCAGAACAGGGGGAGAGGATTGCATCGGATGAGAACAGCTGAAGCAGCTGAACTTGCAACTGGCAATACAATGGTCACGACCCGGGAAGTAATCAGTAGTCTGGGTGATCACATCAGGAACATCAGTGGAGAATACTAGGTCCAAGATGTTGTTCCCCCTAGTAGGGCAGGAGATATGATGGGTCCATCCACCAAGACGGACACAAGAAAGGAAGGTGGAGAGGGCGGGAGGGCTAGTATAGGAGGACCAGCAAGTTGAAGGAGGGTTAAAGTCACCCGCACTAATTTTTGCACTGCAGGGTAGTCAAGCGCAGCATCAAAGACATCCACGACAGAGTCAATTTTTGCAGGCTCCAGACCAGGGGGGACGTAGACGCAGCCAAGTAGGAGATTCTTGCCGGAGGCGTGGATGGATATCCATAACGAATCCTCAGTAAGAAGAGAGGAGTGGTCGATAACACTAGCGTGGATGGTGCATTTGACAACGGCTAACACAGCCGCCTCCACGCCTGGACTGGCGGGTGTTCGATAAGCATTGACACCCAGCAATGCGAACAAGGTCAAGCGAAGCATCATCTGACAGCCAGGATTCAGTCACTAGTATAATGTCAGCGTTTGACGTAAATGCCAGCGATCGCAAGTGCGATATTTTTCTGATTATTGATCGAGCGTTAGTAAGAACTTGTAGGAATGGGAACAGTGTCGGTGTGCGCAAAGCATGGATGCCAGGTGCAAGACCATTTGGATCGCCGTGGCGATAGGAGTTGGGTCTCAGTGGGGATATAGCGTCAGTAGAAGGGGGAGGGCAGGCACTGTTGGGTGGGGGACGGAAAGTAGGAGAAGCGTTAGCGTTAGGCGCAGCCGGTCGCTGTGGGTGATCAATACGGTGGGTGTGCAGCACACCGCTGATGTGGGCCAAAGGGGTGTCACACGGTGCAGAGGGAGGAGGCACAGTATGGCAAAGTGAGAGGTAAAGAATATCTGTCGAAGCAGGGTGGACAGGGGGAGTGCCTGGTGTAAGGTGCTAAGTGACATGACATCGAGTGGGGAGCGATCAGTGATATGAGTCTGTGAAAGTTTATGGATATGGTCCATAGGGCGACTAGCAATATGGCCACGGGTGCGGAGGGCACTGGTCGGGAAAAAGCGAGATCTTGACTGCAGGTAACCTACCTGTTGGGCAGAGTCAGTATAAGGCCGGTAGGTCGGTGTGGGGGTGAAGATATGTGGGAGAGTAACTGGGACGTAGTGTGGGGTGGGGGGCGGGAAGGGAGTGGCGAAATTTGGAAAGGTTTGGAAGCCCATGAGGAGCAAAGGAGCCGGTATGTGGGGAGATGGGGCGAGGAGGCGGGATTCAGGCACGAACCTGGAGTATCTGCTAGGGTACGTACGTGGTACTTCGGGGTTAGATGAGGTTTGGTGGAGGTGAGCAGGGGGGAACAGCGGAGGCATGCTGGGGCTATAGTATGGAGGGTTGGTGTCTGGGGGACAGAGAGGGATGTAGGGTAGCAACGGAGTTGAATGATTGGTGTGACCCATTTGATCAGGGAGAGGGCAAGACAGTGGAAGGGGGTGCGAGGCTGTGGAAGGGTGAGTGGCACCGGTAAGGCCATGAAGGTCACTCCCACATAAAGGGACGAAAGGCGTCCCTATCTTTAACGGGCATCTTCACTTTTAGAAACATTTCAAGAATGTCCGCAGGGACGGCTACTTTTCCTCGCCGGAAACGACAAAAGACCTCGACCGGTGGTGTTGTCTAGTCTGCGCTCCGTAGTACATGGTCGTTGAGTGACACATCCGGACATTCCGCGGCACAGTCGAAAACCACTCTGACCTTCCCCGGTTTCTTTGAATTCACACCCGGGTGATGAGGTAGGTACCACCCCAAATTTTCGCTGATTAACGCTGTATCCACTCTTTTTATATAGCCCAAATTTATGTTACGTTGCATGGCTCACATGTATTCTATCCTTAATTGTGGTTCTCGAACTAGCCTGGTTTTGAGGAAGCGCAATCTTTTGAGAGCCGTTTCTCGGCTGTCTGGCATAGGTTTCACGTTAGGTCTCCATGGAACAGGAACCTGGAAACGATCTATCACATACTTGACGTTCTCGGCTACCATTTTCAAAGCCGCCCTATCTTCTCGTGATGGGGCATCTCTATCAATAGCCAGATCGGCAAATTCGGCGTTATAGAGCTATTGGAATGCCTGTTCAATGTTTGCCGTTTCCACCGAAGTGCAGTTGATTTGGATTTGCTTATCGCACCTTCCATCTGTACTGCCATATAAAGTCCAGCCGAATATAGTGCGTGCTGCATAGGGTGCTTTGTGGCTTCCTATTCTTTGATCCGGGCACAAGGCACTTCTGGTACATCACAGACGATCAGCAGATCAATTTCGTTACTCTGCCACTCCTCGGTCGTGACCCCGTCGAGATGCAGCCACTGAGTCAGAATCGACTGCACTGACTGAGGTTCTCTCATCGGCAGATCCTTAATAGTGAATGCTCTTAGAGTTTCTGCTCTATCGTTGCTGACAAAGGAAACGAGTTGTAGGTTCAGTTTGGTCGACTGGATGACTTCGATGCCACTCACTGTGCTCACTGCTAATGAAGATTGATTCCCTCTGATCCCATATCCATCTGCGAACTTTTTCCTTACTAGCGTGGCATCCGAGCCACTATCTATGAAGGCCAACACTTTGACCACCCCAGATGGGGTCACTACTCCCACAGCAACTACGCCTAAACGTACCGGTTTACTGGCAGACCGCGACGTTGAACAAATAACACTGGGCTTGGCACTCGCCTCGAGTAAGGTTACTCTCGCCTGGTGCAGCAATCGATGTTGTCTGCCCGTACAGCCCTCGTAACCACATCTGTTCCTTATCCTACAAGCTGCCCCTCGGTGCGTGGTGTTTAGACAAATAAAACAAACTCCCGCCATCCTCGCCATTCCCCACCGTTCGTCTATTGTGGCGTTGACTAACTTGGAGCATTCTGGTAGTCCGTGGCTAGCATCACACGATCTGCAATTTGGTTGCGCTGTGGCATCGCGTGAAATGGCGTGCGCCTTGTTCCAAGGTTGGTATTTTGGATGTTCCCGTGCAGGGGTTTGAGCCTGGCTAGTACTGGGCTTGCTTGCCTGGTTGCTGTCCCGGATAAGTCGGCCTAACCTGCTGTCGGCTATCTTGGTTTGCCTGTCCAGGTATTCGGTCAGGTCTCCGAAGTTAGCCTTCTTGCCGCTTCGGCTTATCCTTTCCGCTTCTTCCGCCCACCGACCATGTAGTTCGGGAGTGAGGTGACGGACTATGTTTTCCAAAGTGTGCGTGGTATCTAGGTCAGCTCTGTAACCTAAATGGTCGAGGGCTATTGAGCTGTTTTGCATCTTGATCACCAGGTCGGCCATTGTGTAGACCGCCCTTGGTTTTCTTTGCCTCTGCCATCACGCCCTCTATTAGTTTACGGGCTACTTTGAACGGTTGGCCAAAGAAGTCCCTCAGAATCTTTTTTGCTCGGGTTTAGCCTAGTTCCGGGTCGAGCATGGTACACCCATCGATAGCTTCTCTTGCTCAACCTTGAAAGTAGCTAGTCAGATAGAGAAGCCTTCGCCCGGGGTCGGTTACCCTATTTTAGACGAACGTCTCGAACTGCTTGACAAACTTGCGGTAGTGTTCAGATCGCCCGCCGGAAACCGTCAGTTTCACCGTTGGCAAATCGATCGGAGTGGGGTTCCCTATCTTATTGCACCCTGATCTATCGGAAGTGTCGTAGTCCCTGGTCTCATGCTCACGTTCTTTCTGTATACACTTCTGTTCTGCTTCCTGGGCCTGTTGACTAGCCGATAACAACTGTTGTTCTAGGTCTAGTATTCACAGCCTATATAGATCAACATCCTAAAATCCGTACGCACGGCTCTGGGATGGATGTTATACGGTCCAGTAGGGAGACGTGGTTTAGTGAATTACTTATCCGCCGAAACTGACCGCATAGAGTACCACTTGCAACGGCTGTATGAAAAGGAGTTTCATGACATTGGAAACGAAAGAACATCGTTGTCTCAAGAGGATCACTTAGCTTTACAAACGGTGTGGCAAGGCACTAGAGGCCTCAAAATCAGTTCGAGGTCCTTCTCCCATGGCGCATATCTGCCAACCCGTGGACTGACCACAGGAATTATGTTCTCCAACGATTACTACGACTGAAAGAACGCTTCATTCGAGACCAGAATCTGTGGGAACGGTACTCGGAATATTGAAGCGAAACGAAGCCCTCGGTTACGTTGAAAAGGTGCCTGCCAACACCGACAGCAAAAGGGGTATCTGGTATCTGCCTCACCAACCGGTCTCCAACCCCAAGAAACCCAAAAGACTGTGGGTGGTTTTCGACTGTGCGGCCAAGTTTCAGGGCAAGTCGTTAAATGATCGCCTACTATAAGGGCCTGAATGGACCACACCAGTGACCGAAGTTTTGTGTCGTTTCAGAGTGGGTTAAGTGGCCTCGTCTGCCGACATCAGGGAAATGAGAATTCCGGCAGAAGAACGAGATGCGTTGCGTTTCCTGTGGCGGGAAGAGAGCGACCGGGACAACGCAGTGGTAAATTATAGGATGACCGTCCACTCCTCCGGAGCCATATCGTCACCATTCTGTGCGAAATACGCCCTCCGAGAACCGGCGAACAAACATGGCGATCTAGTCCATCGGACGGTAGTAGATAGCGTCAGCAGGAACTTCTACGTCGACGACTACCTTGGGTCATTCGATGATGTGGAATCAGCTCTATGGCAGTTCAGGGGCCTGACGAGATTGCTGGAAGAGGGCGGCTTCCATCTAACTAAATGGATGTCGAACGCTTCAGAAGTACTAATGGTCTTTCCTTATCACGAAAAGGCCGAAAGGGTAAGAGATTTGGACGGCTGTCAGCTTCCTATCGAGCACACTTTGGGAACACAATGGAATGCGGAAACGGACGACTTTGTTTTCGAGCTAAACGTTCCCGAGCTGCCGATAACCCGTAGTGGCATGCTATCTGCTGTCCCTAGTTTGTTCGACCCGCTTGGTTTCGTCCCAATATGGCTGCAACCGGAACGATCTTGCTGCAGCGGCCGTGCCGTAAGAAAGTTGACTGGGACCAGTCACTGGGCCGAGAGGACCGGTTGGACTGGGGAGAATTTTTGAACACCTTGAGGAAATTAGGGAACAAAAGGATCCCACGATGTTTAAATCCTGACCATACGAAGCGGACTGGCGAACTACATGCCTTTTCCGATGCATCCGAAGTCGGTTATGGAGCTATGGTGTACGGACGACGGTGCGCAGGAGATGGACACTGTACTACCAGGATCCTGTTCGCTAAAGCCCGCGTTGCTCCACTGAAGTCGGTCTCGACCCCACCCCTTGAAATCAGCGTAGCCGTGTTGGCAGTCAGGACGGTGCAAGCTGTGAAGAAATGTTTTGACCTCTACATTTGGTCGGTTAGCTTTTGGACGGACTCAGCGATAGTACTTTACTACGTTAATAACGTCCGGAGCAGGTTTAGCAGTTTTGTATCTAACCGACTCACGATTGTCCACGATGAGTCGGCCACGAACCGGTGGAATCATGTCAGGTCTGGCGATAATCCAGTCGACCTGTGCTCCCGAGGTGCGACTAACTTCAGGCAACTAGACACGTGGACGAGAGGGTGAAGCTTCCTGAAAGTGCCTAAACAGGACTGACCCGAGTTCGAATTAGAACCTCCTACGGAAGTAAAACTGGAGATCAAAGGCGTAGTGATAGCGGCCAACGTCGTTGAAGTGACATCCATTCTATCGCGATTGGTCAGGTTTTCTTCCTGGATGAAGACACATCGTTCGTTAGTTTGGTTAACCAGGTTCAAGAGAAACTTACTAGCCATGAAAGGGCTACTCCCCTCAAGCCGGATGCGGGTCGGCCCGATAAGTCTCGATGAGCTACAAGCGGCAGAGTACGATATTTTCAGAATGATACAACGCGAGGCTTTCGCCCGAGAGCTCTAGGGGGCTGAAGAAGTGGGACCAATCAACAAAGAAATATCATCTCCAAGAGGCAAACTGAAGCGTTTAAACCACAAACTCACTGATGGACTGCTGCGAGTGGATGGTAGGCTGACCAACGCCCACCTGAGCTTCGACACAAAGTACCTTATACTGCTGCCTGCGAGACAACCTGTAGTAGAGCTAATGATTCAACACGTCCACGCCGTGGAGCACATGCCGGGGAAAGTCACGTGACGAGCGTCATCCGAAAGCGCCTTTGGTTGTTGAGAGGACGAGAGACTGTAAAACGCGTAATCTGACGGTGCGTGCAATGCAGGAGACGCAATGCCACTGGGCAAACAACTCATGGCCCCACTACCAGAATGCAGGGTGACTGCGAGCTGGTAGCCCTGTAGCGACATCGGGTTGGACTATTTCTGGCCCTTGTGGATCAGGTGCGGGAAGAGATTAGAAAAGCCATATGGATGTATCATGACGTGCATGAAGACACGTGCGGTACACCTAGAAGTCGCACATTCGATGACGACCGATTCTTTCTTACGGGCTTTGCAGAGATTTATCAACCGAAGAGGCGTACTGGCCGACATATACTCAGATAATGGATCGAACTTCGTGGGCGCTCACCGGGAATTGCAGCCTTGGCACAAGAACATAAACAGGGACAAACTGCAGGATCGAACCGTGGCCTACGGCGTACGATGGCATTTCAACCCCCCACAGGCCAGTCACCGCGGCGGCGTATGGGAACGCATGATCCGGTCCACCAGACGGATACTGCTGTCCGTCATGGAGCAGCAGCCGCCCGACGACGAGACACTGAGCACTGTCATGACTGAGGTAGAAGGAATGCTGAATAACCGCCCCCCTGGTTCCAGTAATGAACGGCGACCCCACCCACCTGGCGCTCACCCCGAACGACTTATTGACATTAAGGTCGAACGAGGGTTTCCAGGGACCAATAAACCTTCGTGAGAGCTACCTCCACGGATGGAAGCAAGCGAACTATCTGGCCAAGGTCTTCTGGAGGCGCCGGCTGCTGGAGTACCTACCGGCTCTGCAGACTCGACAGAAGTTGCTGGTGAAAACAAGACCATTTAAGGTTGGGGATGCGGTGATGATTGCAAACGAACAAGCATATTTCAGCACCTGGCCCTTGGGAGTAGTTATGGTAACCGTCGAAAGCACTGACGGAATGATAAGAACGGTGAAGGTGAAGACAGCTAACGGAGTGCTCAGTTGTGACGTACGCAACATTAACCTACTCGAGAGCGAAGGCGGAGAAGCTGCTAACGCTGAGGTCTAGTGGACTGTTTAGCACCAGTCATCGAGGTGGGTAAAGAAGCCCCATATATGGAAGCAATCCCGACAAACTGACGTATCGAACCATCGTACACCCCGACGCACGCTCACCTACATTGTACTCGTTATACCACATGGTCTCCGTCAAACACATTACAGTGCTCACAGTCTTTCTTTGACATTACAGGAGGTTTTTCCGATATGTGGTGATGAATGCGATTCCACTGTACATTCAGACACGTACACACATACCCGATGCACGCTATGTCCCGCAAACCCTATCAAACATGTGACGGTGTTCGCTATTTGCTTTTGTTGACGTTACTGAAATGTATTTTGCATATGTGGAGGTATCGGCAATTACATCATGCACACACACCCTCACGCAAGCACACACCGCCAGGGCAGGACGGCCTTTCCAAGGACAGCATCTATGTTTCCCCTTCACGCCCGCAACCGGTCAGTTGTTCTCGTAGAAGATATAGAATAGCCTCGCGTCTATGCGGCCAACGGATTGGGTGCGACCATGAGTAGAACGTTGACGACGAGCATTAGGCGTGCGCACTGACAGCAGTGCCTAGGTAGGTAGGAAGAATCAGTACCTTTATACCGAACCTTTGACTCTGCTAGGGATACGGGAGGATTTTGGTGGGCGGTGCAATGAATGGTCGTGGAAAATCTCCCTAAAACCTTTGCGATTCAGTGTTTTTCCTAATATCACTCACTTGCTTACACTATTGACGTGTCTTTGTTTTTATGGACCAATTGTTGTTTGTTCGCACCCAGAGCGCTACTTTGTCATATCCCTGTTATGGACCTGCGTGACGCACGTGCTCCTTGCTCGCACGCTGCAATTCGGTTTCTCATTTGATAATAATAATAATAATGGTATATTTCTTGACCGTGGTCGAGACGCACGCGCAAGCGCATGATCATGGTGTACAACGTTACTCAAAACAATGAACTATACACGAATTTCAAGGAAGCTAGTCAAAATCGTCAGAAGAAAATCAACATAGCTAGAGTTAGTTTTAATCGACCTAAATGATAGTGGTTCGCACGGCAAATACCATTTGGTTTCGAATCCGGGTTGGTTGGTGGTGGCCCGTGGAAATGCGAAATATACCGTGAAAATATAGCCCTAAGGATGCGTTATAAACCAAAATAGTGCAAGGTGTGGATAACGGATGCCTATTGGGGTTTCATGAACGGAATAAGTTATGAGCATGAACAGATGAAAGAAATGAATGGGAGTACACTCGTGAACTTTGGTGAATATGAGGAGAACGGCTCACTATGAAGACGACGATGGCCCGGAACGACGGATATTCCCGGTCTCAATAAACGGAGTGCATCATGAAAAGGGGAGACATGGACAAACTGCTTGGAAGTGGACTAGGAAACGTTGATGAATGTGGAGGAAACAGCAATCCATATAAAAGGTGAGTTTAGGTTCAGGATAAATAACTCGTATCATTCAGAAAAAAGGAGCGCTACTTGAAGGCCTTGAATTGGTGAAGAATCAATTTCAAGCCGGATAACGATCAAAAGAAAAATGAAATCTTGCAAAATAAAAGTGAGTGAAAAACCCCGGCGTAGGATTGCGCTTAATTGTTTTGTTATGCCGACAAAAATATATTGACTTATTGATTCTCAATGATATTCGGCGTCATCATTGAGAATCACGGACGAGGAGAGATAAGTGGACTTGCTTTCCGATGGCGTATCGAAATTTAATGAGTAAAAAATTCCTGTGTTGCGTATTCTGGCTCTGTTATTGGATTGTTTCACATGAGACCAGGGTAATGTGCAGCATTCCGTGGGTGTGGTTCATCAGGCGGGGTAAGAGACGTGTCAGTCAATCAATGGAAGGTAGCTTGTGAACTGTTATTTGTGATGACTCCGGCAGTGACATCAATAGCAGAGGCGTTGCGTCAGAAGACACCTGTCAATCTACCGGTAAGCAGTTGGGTGTGTTTTAGGTCGTGTGGCTCGATTGCAATCCCGTTTGGCATAAAAGGTTCCGTTTAGGTCTCTGTCGGTACGGGTCAACGTGTGGACCTTGGTCACCGAAAGTGGAGCCCGAGAGGGTGGACGACGACAAACATGAAGTAAATGATGTTAGCAGTCTGGACGTGGTTCCAGCTGTGAGCTATGATAATAAATGGCGACAGTTAATAATGAACTGGTTGGGTTTATATGAACGGTCGGTGGCACATTTCATGTTTCGGTCTGGGTTTCAATTCTAGAGTTTAAATATCGTAGGGTTGGTAAGTACTACTTCAGGCTTGCAAGATAGCGTAAACCGGGTGGGCTGCTGCGTCTGAATTTCAAAGGATAAATGGCTTGCACGCAATTAGAAGTTCTAAAGAGCAATCAAGTAAGAATGCAGAAAGAACCACTAGGGCGTAGGTGGTGATGCGCTAGAGAAAATTGTTATCATGCTCAGAAACGTGGACGTATGTTGGTCTGTGCTCCTACTCGGTAGTGCCGGCCTACTGAGATTTAATTTGAATGTGAGCAGGGAAATCTCATGACTTGGTGGTTGCTTGAATATCGTATTTGTTATAAGAGTGAGGAGAGATAGTTAGTAGGGAATGGAAAAGTATGAACAGTTCTCCGTGTTCATTTTTTGTAGACTCAAGTGAGGCAGGTGTTGGTCATTTGTTGCCTCCATATGTTATCCATATCAGTGGGCTTAAAGTCCAGGCTGCGGTAGTGATTGTAGTTGGCAAAAGACTGTGGTTACTGTTAGGTAGGTTTGTAAACCTAAACGTGGCTTGGATGCCAGGACATCGAGAAGGCCGCTTTCTGAGAAAGATGACGGAGGATGGGGGGGGGGGGGAGGGGAATGGATGGAAAAAGTGACCGGTTACCACAATGTTCTTTTCTCTATTTCTCCTTTTCCGGGCTTCACGTGGCTGCCGTTATTCGTCAGGTACTTCTACATGCTGTCCAGGTCAATGGGTTGAAAGTCAGGGCAATAGTAGCGATTGTTTTTGACGTCAACGTGCATGCTAGGTGCGCTTAGGGAGGGCATGGGGTGGCTGAAACTTAGAGCGGGGGGTGGGTAAACGTATGTGGAGAGTCCAGTGCACTGTCATCCCAGTCAGTCTCATGCGTGAAAATCAAAAGCTTTTCGAGCGAACAAGGTGCGATGTTGGGTTTCCCCTTTCGCAAGATCAAGTCTGAGCTGATGGGAGACATACCCATAGATGAAGGTTGCCCAATTCCTTCACAGCTCGACGTCAGTGTTATTTGGAGATCGAATCGATCCCACGAGGAATTTCTTGTTTCCACTGTTCTTTTTTCGTTATGTTTTCTTTTTTGTTTCCTAACGGAGGGGTGGTTGAGCCCATAGAGGAACTTTCCATAGCCCCTCCCCCCGATCGTAATTTTATGCGTAATTGCATTTTTTCGCAACTGGTGGGGGTGGTCTGTTTTCCCCACCTTCGGACGACGCTATGGTATGGGTGCCGTTGACATCAGGGGTTCCGCTAGCATGGGCTGGGAAAATGCAGGGTGGGACTATGCAAACACACGGAGTAGGACAACGAATGTTGTAAAGAACAAGCTGGCATACGGTTATCAGTCTCATACAGCGCCAGACCATGCCTCAGACCATCAGGGACCATTCCAGGCTAGCTGGTGTAGATGAGTTTAGCTCTGCTGATGGGAAGTAGTGCGGTGCATAAGAGGGAATATGATAGTAGTTGGTGAATGATAGATACATAGGTAAGACGAGAGGTTGGGCCACCAAGTAGATAATAGCAAGTGGGCTCCTGGGATGAGAGATTCTGGAATGAGATGAATAAGAAAGGCGAAATGAGGCCAGACATAAAACCCGGGTGGGTGGTGGTAGCCAAGATGAGCGGGGAAGGAGTGAAAAGATCAAGTAAAGTGGTGAACGGCGCAACTCAGTGTCCTAGGGTCCAAAGCCACATACCTACTTGCTGCAGAGGTATCTGCGGCTAAGGACCCTAGACTGGTTGGCAGTAGAACACGAACATTGTCTAAAATTAGGAGAACCGGCAAGCATTAAACTGGGTATAGTTACAAAAGTCAGCAAACTGTAGCTACCGTGGTACAGATTGTGCGCAGTATAACGTAAAAGAAAATAGTTGCCCCGGCTTTTGTCATTAGGCGAGAAATGAAAATTCTAGTGCAGTAATCCCAGTAATCAAACCCGCTTTCGTGGGCCACCTCTTCGGTGACGGTCTGGCCGCTAAGAAGGTACACATTGGGAACAGTCAAGAAATGATTCAGCGAGCCTCTGAACTGGGAACTTGAGAGACTCCCGCGGATGTTTAGTGGGAGTTTATTCCATAACTTTGAGTATTTTATAAGGAAAAAGTTAGATCTCAACGCTTATTTTGATCTAGCTGCAATGACCAATGGCGTAGGGCATAACTCGTGGAGGGAGTGAGACGAATGGGTTCAGTACACGAAAAGGCCGTGCGGTGGTACAGCTTAAACAGGAAGCATAAATTGAGCTTTATGCGACGCAGCCATAGAAGGTCAAGACTGAGTAGAATGCACCGATCCTTGTAACACAAACTTGAGGAAAATCCCACTAATTGTTCAGTGAACTGACGTTGCACGGACTCCGGAGAAATGCGGTCGGATTTCGTCATGTTGGTGAAGATAATGGGACAGTATTCAAGGAGAGGCCTGGCGTGAGACTTGTAAGTGAGCAGTTTGCAATCATTTAGCCGAAAAGTTCTGGGGATGAGACCAGTGGTTCTTCTCGTCTTTGCAATCTGGAGTGGAACTCAGAAAACCTGAAGCTGCAAGAATAATGAAGACCAAGGTCTCGAACTAAAGGGCTGTACGAGATGGGTAGGTTGTGGATAAGCAGGGTTCCGGGAGCCATTTGACATCTGAATGTTGTGTAGCAGCTCTTCGAGGTCGAGAAGTCCATACTCCATGAATTGCACCAATCCCTGAGTCCATTTAGATCACTAGAAATTTCTTCTAGCATAATGCTGAGGTTCTGACGAAGAAACCCATAGACAATCTTAACGTCATCAGCGAAAAGGAATGGGGTGCCATGGTGCAAGATGGGAAATATATCATTTATGTAGATGAGAAAAAGTAAAGGACCGAGTACACTGCCTTGTATAACTCCACTAGTGACTGGAGCAGGCTGTGAAAAACACCCATCAATGGAAACCACTTGTGAGTGATTCGATAGGTATGACGTTAACCATGTTAAAAGCGAACCGGAAAAGCCGTGAGCTTTGAGTTTGGTTAGTAATAAAGCGTGAGGGACGCCATCGAACACTTTTGTCATATCAAGGTATATAATGATGATGGATTTACTGTTGTCGGCGGCCACCGTTTCGAGGTTAAAAAAGTCGTATTGGCAAGTGATGCTTGAGCGTGACTTTAAGAAGCCATGCTGCCCACTATGGATGATGTTATGGGACAATAGGAAGTCGGACATCCGCTGTTTGATGAGGCGTTCCATCAACCTAGAAGCAATTGGAGTGTGGTTGATAGGGCGGTAATTTAGGGAGTCATGTATAGGTCCTTTCTTATGGATTGGGATGATGACCTCAGTCTTCCATCGTGAAGGAAATATGCCAAACTTGATGGATAGATTGTAGACCTTCAATAGTAGGGCTGCGACATCAGTTCCTCCAAGACGTAGAAGTATAGGTGGAACACCATCATGGCCGAGGTGTGAGGACTTCCGGACACGGGTAAGCTGGTTGGTCACATCTTTTAGAGTTAATTCTAAATCAGACAGTAAGTGCTCGGTGACAGGGTCTATGCATAAGGGTAAAGTAAGGGGGTCTGTAGTCATAGATGCAGCAAAGTAGGAATTAAGAGCCTGGGATATCGCTACAGTCGAGGTAATGTAATCGTTATTTTCCAAAATGAGAGAGGGGATACCTGCCGGCTTGCTCTGATTTCTGTTCTACATTAGGCGTACCAACTTTCAGGAAGTATCATGGCATTACAAGGCCGATACTTCTTGTTTTTTGGGCATATCGTCAGACTTAATTCTGATTGCTAACGAGAGACGTTGGAGCTGCAAGAATGACGATAAGTCACTACTGTTGTGATACACCTACTGGAGCTTCAGATATTTGTTTTGCATTCGGCTCAGGACTGAACTACGGACTCGGCTTAATATGATACGAGTTGTAGTGATTTCGGACAGCAAGTATGATAGGTTAGAATATAGTAAATCAGCAGCCAGCTGGGGGTCGCTTTGCAGGAAGAAGTCGTCTCAGTTCAACGAAAGAAGCGTGCAGATAAGATTGTCCCAGCTGACTGCTGAAGAGAAACGATTGGGTGGGTGGGATTTGTCGAAAGCTTGCGAAACCGCGAAGACGCGGGACACCATTCTGTGGTCACTTCCTGGAAAGAGGTCGAGCGTACTGGCTGAAACATCAGATAAACCAATAGTGAACAACAAATCAAGGATGTTGACACCTCTGGTTGGGACTGTTACATGTTGGATCCAGCGTCCTATGCGGATGCATGACATGAAATCTAATAAGTTGTTTGGGGCAGATAGAGTATTCCAACAGATGCTCGGTGCATTGAAGTCCCCCGCAATGAGTTTGGAGGAACAGGGCGGCAATGAAAGGTAGTTGAATGCGTCAATAATCTTGGTAAGGTTCATAGCGTTGGAATCAGGTGGCCGATAGATGCAACCATTATGAAGATAGGAGTTAGGTAAGGGAATCGTCAACCACAGAGAATCCTGAACGGCGTCGAGAGTTGTGTGTGAGAGTGAAATGGCCTGCAGAGTGTTTTTGACATAAATTAGACGGCCTCCCCAACGACAAGGCCTATTCCTTCGGAACATCTGGTAGCCAACTAAAAAGACTTGATCTGACGGGACGGAATCCCTTAGCCAAGTTTCAGTTACAATGATAATATCAAAGCTGGAGGGCTGAGCGATGTTGCAGATGGCTTTAGTTTTGTTCAGTAATGAACGGGCGTTTACGAGTATGACTGAAAGAGATGATACAGGCCTCGATGGTGGTGGATATGGTGGGAGCTTCGGTAGTGGTGATGAAGGTGGTAATTCTGGTGAAGAATAGGGCAAGGATGGGGGGAGGACCTCAGTTGTTCCACGGATTTGATGAGTTGTAACCTGGTAGGGGATAGTGTAGGGAAAGAGGGATGGGGAGGAGCTGTTTAGGAGAGTAGTTTGAATGTGGAGAATATTCTCAGAGGGGGCCGGCAGGACAAAAGCTGCCACCGATGAATGGCAGTGCTAGGCTAAGAGACGTGGATGGGTCTTGCGGGAGTGGGAATCTAGGTGAGGCACGGAGATGGTTCCCAGGGAGTGACTGGATAACAATAGAGGTATAGAGCAGTTGGTGTGGCGGATAGTAATGTAATGGAGCGGTGATTGGGGGGATAAGGTAAGTAAAAGCATGGTGGAAATGATAAGGCAGTTGGCCGAGATGGAAAAGTAGGATTCACAGCCACACAAGAGGCTGGTAAAATTTCGCATGACTGAGCATTTTCTTACGGTTTGCATGTGCATTATGTTGATGGTCTTGTTCTTTTGGCGACGAAGTGTTAACTTCTGAGGGTCAGTCTGCACTGACGGGCTTATCAGCGGTGGTGGCCTAGGGGGTAACCAGATACATTCTGGTGGCGAATGGGTGAGTGCAGCGGGTGAGCTGAGGGGCCCAGTTGAGTTATCAAAAATGCCAGAGGTAACAGGATGCATGGGTGTAGACGGAGGTGGGTTGATGGTGCGGTGACTTGTAGGTACGTTTGCACAACACGACATGGAGCTAGTAGAAGGAATGGGGTCGTCTAGACTTGTGGAGAACATGAGCTCGCGGGTGGATGAGTCGGAAGAACCTTCATCAGTTTTGTGAATGCTGGGGCTCTTGTTCCAGTCTATAGATTTGCTTGGGCTATTCTGAACATTGGGGCGTTTGCCAGGTGGCTCATTCGGTGAGGAAATTGGCGTACTGTCTAAATGTACGGTTGCATTGTGATCTGCAATAGATGGCAACATCGAATGATGGCCAGCGATAGGCTCACCGGAGTTTCGGGGTGAATTGTTAGTTGCACAAACACCGGGGTTACTGTTCTGGGCGTGATTCTTGTGCACCTCCCTTTGGGGTGGGGTCTTGTCCGGAAATATCTTGGCGCACCTGAAGCCGGTTTTGGCTACCACTAACGATTGCCGGCTGATAAAGATCTTGGCGACGACTTCGTTTGTAAACTGGAAAAGCAGTGGACAGGTGGTGCGCAGGGAAGTTTTGCGGAGTCTAACACAGTGGCATGGTTGTGAGCCAAGGTTGGAAGCACTTAATATCATATTTTTCGCCACTGAGAGAGGTATTCACTCTGGAATATCAAACACAATCGCAATGTTTGCCTTTTTTATCCGTCTGAAGATTTCCGAGGCAGTTGTGTCCACGAAATTTGTGGCCAGTAGTAGATTTGTTGGGGTATGGTGTGCGGCTGGACCAAGCAAGAACGCTATGGGCATCAGTTGACCGATAATCAGGTCAGCGTAGTCAAGTCGAGAGGAAAAATCGCTCAGAGTTTTGCTCATTTCCGTAGTTTGTCTATCGGCATTTCCAAGTTTATCTGCCAGAGAGACTGAGCAGTTATCCGGTGAGTTTGGGAATTTAGTGGTCTTGCGACGGCGAGTGCTGACAGTGATTTTGGGTCGGCTGGGAGGAGATGTGGCATATCTATGGTGGTAAAGATGTGGATGGCCAGTCGAACATGATGTGGAAATATGCGGGGGTTAGAGAGCTATACGGAAGCAGGGGAGTAAGTGCAGAGTATTGTCAATATATGCAAGCCTTAAGGGAGAGTACTCGCCACAGGAGGTCAATATCGGCGGAACTAATTATGCATCAGTTGTTCAGTTAAAAACTGCAAGCAGTTTCTGCGGATGTTGCTGTTTGAATGTTTCCAGATGTATTACGCAAGTCAAGGTGGCTTTAGTCTCTTTACGAAGGAGATTCCCTGAGTGGTATCTTGGAGTCTGCTAGTGTTCTTTGACTGAGAATGATATTTCGCTTAGATCCTACCCTACTATCACTTTTGTATGTATATTATAACACCGGGTGGTCCCAGGGAATAGTGTTCAGAAAAAATTGCTTGATTTTTTCCGGGTCGGATAACAGGCCTTAGAGCTATAGTTTTACGTATTATCCTAGATAGCTTAATAAAAACTATACCGATAACAGCGAGAAAGCTACGCGGTTTGTTGAGTCCTCGTGATCCCATTATTGAGGTTTGTATCTTTTTGGTTTCATTGTTCCTTCAATAATCTAGTATCGTAGAATATCACGGATAATCGCCTTTCGATTTCGGGATCCGTCGCAAACTTGGCTACGCATTGCTGAAACGTGTGTAACAAGGAGCTCGTGCGTCACGCAGGTCCATAACAGGGATATGACAAAGTAGCGCTCTGGGTGCGAACAAAAAACAACTGGTCCATAAAAACAAACAGTTCGTAAAGACACGTCAACAGTGTAAGCAAGTGAATGATATTAGGAAAAACACTGAATCGCAAAGGTTTTAGGGAGATTTTCCACGACCGTTCGTTACAGAGATCCCTTAATATGATGAACTCCTTTGTTTGTGCCGGCACCGCATCCAGCTTTCGCAAGAGCTCAAAGTCTTCCTCACCTGTTGCTAGAGGCTTCCTGTAAATACAGGTAATACATACTGTTCGCGCCTCGATCCTTATAAAGCAGGATCTGGCCTGTACTTTACTGGAGACCAAGTTGAACGGAGCCTCCTAATGGCCTATGTCGGCCCGTATTATAAGTGCTACTGCGCCCCCTGCCTTTCATCTGTTCTATCCTCTCTGAAGGCAGCGTATCCCTGAAAAAGCTTGTCAGTACCTGGCTTTATCCAAGTTTCCGTCAATGCAAAGACATCAGACTCTGCGATCCTAGTCGTCAACTCCCCTCCTTTTCCCGGGAGACTGAGGTGTTGATTACCATATTGACGGTTCCCTGGTCCTCGTTACTGACTTCATTGCTAATTTTACGGCTAGTGTACCCTCAGACGCAATCTCCAAGGTTATGCCCCGTTTTCTGCCTCTAAAGGTGTCGGCCGTACATCATCTTGAATATCAAGTGACGCTCTGAGTTTCGTGGCTTTTTCTTTTTCACCCGTCGACCCGGTATCGGGCTCAACGTGTACAGCGGACTCTCCCTCCTTCTGAGTCGCCATACCAATGGCCCGGGATGGTCTTGCGATTACCTCAGCCCAACCGATTTCCTCGGTTTTTCCCTCTGATACCTCCAACTTCGCTGTTTGCAACAGAGAGGGCCTTTTGAGCGTCTTCTTTAGAATCGAGTTGGCTGGCTGCACCTTCGCAACGCCAACCGGACTGAAAGCCCTGTGAGTCTCCTTCTTTTTGGTCTTCTGAACATCCTGAACTTTGGCTTTTTGCTTACCGGCGCCTGAATCCACCTTTGGGACCTGAATTACTCCTTGGGCTTTAGGTGCTGACTTCCCAAGAGGGGTCATCTCTAGTTTCGCCATACGTAGATTTAGCCGCTTCAGGCCAGGTGTGCCGGTTCTCAGCCAGACTACGGCGCCACCCGGTTTGACAAATGCTGGGCTGTCAGGTGTCCCCCTAACTATTCCCTGCCTGCTGCCCTCAACTGCTCCCGCCCTGGACGGCAGCAGTCCGGCTCAGTTCAGTTTGCATAGGACAGGTAATGACCATGGGCAATCCAGCTTTCAAAATTCCCTTGATGATATGCACATCAGTTATGAGCCCGCTAGTACCCAGTGTTTTTCGTCGAATCCTTGCTAAAACGGAAAACCTCATCGCACGTCAACTGCGAGGGACATTATGTATCGTGAGGTTTCAGTGAGACAGTATGCATTAGGCGAAAAGTTCGGTTGGGACATACTCCAGATAGACCACAGTTCTACCCATCATTAACCTGGATAAAATACTCAAAGCTCACTACAAGGAAATATCTCGTGTCACTTGTGATTTAGGGCATCTTTGGGGGACTGGAAGGTCTTTGGGCCCATCAACCCACCAGGCAGACTATTCCAACCGTTCACTTCCCTGTTGCTGGAGGAGCGCGATCTAGCCATCAACCTAGCTCGCACTTTCATCAGCTTGCTTTCGTGTCTCTTTTTTAGAAGCCTGCACTATTTGCCGACTCGATTCCAGTCCAGCAGATAAAGATGCAGAACAATAGCAATTGATGGGTTTTAGTAATCGCATTGGTTATCCTGTAGAGATGACAGGAGATTGGATACTGAATGAGCTAATAGCCAGAGCTAACGGGCTGGAGCGCGCCTTGCCGCCTGCATAGCCTGACACAAGCTGGCGATGCTGTCGACAGTGCCGGTGCCAGGTGGACTTAAACAAAACAGACTTCTAGCAGCCGGTCGATTGAAGGAACCGAGGCTAAGCCGAATTCCTGACCTATCAAAAGCTTGGTCAAAGTTTGCTACGCCAGCTGCGTACCCAAATAAATGACTGATGAGGATCACCTAAAAGTCCTGCAGGACTTCTAAGGTATGCCCTTATGTCCGACCGAAGAAGATTATGATACCGCACTGGTTGAATTGAGTCTGGAGGAATGAAAGCACCTTGGAGTACTTTCTTCCTGACTATAAGCCACCCTATGTAACTGAGAAGAAAGATTCGAAAAGGAAGTTTACCTATAGCTGGAGGAGTACCTGGCGCCGAAACTGTCCGCTCCTGGGAAGCGGTTGTCATTCCCAAGTAAACTTAAGGGAAAATGCCTATTCGTAACTAAGGCTTGCCTGGGCCCTAAGCTCGCAATTGCATTTTATTGAGCTCGGTGCCTGCGAAGCTGATACGCCTTGTATTGAAATATGAAGCCCCTTGAAATAGGCTGTCCGGTCTAGGGCCAGAAGTCTTCAAGTCATGAACTGGTTCACGGGTGCGAGGCTTGAGCCCGTATGTTCCCGGTTCTTGTACGCATCGTCTCTCCTCCGGTGTCACAGGGCTGAAATGGCAAAACTCAACACCAGGCCCTTCGACGCCTTGAACGGTTCTTTAACATCCCCTCGACGTCTCCCACTTTCCAACAAGAAAAGATTCGGATCACAGAGTCCCTGCTCTTACGTCTTACCCATCTGCTCTTCAACTATTTACGCAGCGAGAGGTCAAGCTGTCTCTAGGCAGGTGGAGTATTATCGTGGAAGAGTGACCAGGCTTGCATGTCACCCTCTAAGTGAGGTCATGCTATAGCCATGCAAATAGGTACGAATATTTCCAGGCTGCCGGCAAAACGGTGCTGATCGCAGTTTAAAGAGCTCACCACAAACCTTTTAGGCAGCAGCGTTGCACTGTTCCAACCATTTAAAGTCGCTGCTCATGATGACCCTTACGTCGTCAACCCTGCTGGCTGCTTTTATGGTGAATAGCCCCAGGTCATGAGTGGCAGTCAGAACTTCTGTTGACCTTGACAACAAATGGCTTTTTCGGCGTTAAGGGGTAAGTTACATTTATACTCACGGCTCAGGACGGTTCCTATACCCCCACCTAGGTCGACCCCGCCCTCAGATCCAGCCACTTTCTCGTCATTCGCAAAGGTGAAACTAAACGATTGAAGGACGGATGCCAGCTCGTCATTGAACGACAATAATAGACACGGGCCCAGGATGGATCCCTGAGATATACCGCTGGTGACATTCACCAAACTAGAGCACCTGTTCCTTTTTTTGACGGTGAACGTCCTGTGGGAGAGGAAGTCCGCCAGCCACCCATAAAATGGCCTACCTACACGGAACGTCTTTATCTTGCACAACAAGAGACGATGAATAAAGGAGTCGAACGTCTTGCCAAAGTTGAAGTAGCATATCTCATCTAACTTACCTTCATCTAGTCGTCCAGTTACTTCCTACAAGAAGCACAAGAGACCGGTTAGACCAGATCTGTTTTTAGGAATCCGCTCCAGGCCGGACTTAGCATGGAGTGCTCCCGTGGGTGCTGACAGATGTGGGCGCGGACGATCTTCCCAAGGACCTTACGTAGGATACTAGTTAGACTTACTGGCCTGTAGTTATCCATAACCCACCAAGGACTACACTGTGTCTCCACAAAGGCCGCAGTTTTCCAGTCTTGGGGCAGCCTACTGTGGTCCAAAGTGGACCTATGCAGCTTGCATACGGATGGGGCCGTGATATCCGCCAACTGCCTGATGATAGCTGGATTGAGGCCGTCTGAGCCCGCTGACTTGTGGCTGTTTAATTCCTGTAAGTAATTACGCACTTTCCCTCTGAGATAATCAGCCAGTTTAATTGTGGAGGGCACGCTGGGGCAAAATCGACTCGTAACCCATTATCTATCCTACGTACTCCACCAAGGTATTCCCTTGGGGCATCTGCTTTGCCCTAGTCATCGGCGGCAGTACCTTTATCCAAATGGAGAGTGGACCTATAGCATGCTTTGTTCAGCTTCTCGACTGCAATTAGCCGAAAAATGTTTCCGGTTGTTGTCTTATACTGTGGGCCAAGCTGAGCTCGAATTCTCGCTTATAAGGTCACAGAAGACTCACAGCCTCGTTTCTAAGCTTCGTAATACGGGTCCAGGCCAGCCGACTGCCGGAAGCTTTGCAATGTTCCCAACTAGGGTTTCTGCATATGAGGGCCTTGGCTTTTCAGCCTTCCAAAACACGTGTTTGCCCTCCAACCCCTTTCTTTTCAGGAGTGCAAACTGTTTCCGGAGGGCAATCGGGGATCTCCTTATGACCTGCCAGTGCACCTCAACACTAGCCCCGTCTGTCGTGTCCCACTCTAGAACCATCGCCCTACTGCGAAGTCTATCTGCCAATACTACTGAAATTTCTAACCAGCCTTGAGAATACCTTGGGTTGCCGCGTGCTTAGTGTAATTTTGACACACATGTGGTCACTCGTGCCAAAAGATGCCTTCCAAACACATCATAGTGGAGATTTGTCATTGCTAGATCTGCCAGGGATTGAACGCATCCAGCCTTATATCTGGTATTTTCCTTGATATGCTGGTGCAACGCATTGGCATGCAGCCATTCTTGGTAGGTTTTCTCCTTCGATCCGGCAAGCTGATTTTAACCGTCTATTCACCGTACGGAATATTGAAGTCGCATACTATGGGTGCCTTTTGTACGTCCTTAACTAGTTCAGTCAGCGTCCACAGTAAGCAAACATCCCCCTTGCGGTTTGTACTTGGTGCCCTGTAGACACAGACAAATTCAACTTATCTTCCGCTACAACAGTTCGTATTGCCTGTTGTTGTCGATACAGTTTCCACTCAGCTTTGTTAGGCAGTATTTAAAATACAGTTTCCTGAAGCATTCCAGTAACTCTCACTGCTCCATTTACTCCAGCTCGGATGGGAGCCACATTATCTGAACCTTCGCTAGCCGTAACCTCCATATATTCCCCTTTGATTCCGATCTCCACTCTACCCAGTCTCGATAGCCTGACTTTTTCCAACTTGCACTGGCCCCCTGATGTTCCCGTTCCGCCTCCTACAAATGGCATGCCTTTAGCCCAATTCAACCCTCGTTTTATTCCTGGTAAACTCCCTCAACTAAAAAACTTGTCCTGATATATAGTTACAGCATTATCTTGCTGACGGAATCCTTGCTGTCTGAGAGCACTCCCAGTGGTCAAATATCTTTGGTGGGGTACGGTCTTCAAAGGACCAACAGGCTCAGCCGGCTTGGCGATTGGTGCCTAGCCTTTTTCGAGGAAACCTGTACCACTACCCTTATTTCACGTACGAAGATCGATTTTGTTCCCGATTCCCTCTGGTTCACTATCAGCTCCCGAGGAACTTTTCTTTGTAATGGCTGCGTGTATCACTCGCCAAGTTTCCCTAGTTTCTTGTTTCCACTTCTCATCAGATTCTTCGAATTCCTCTCTTCAGTTTCTCCCGGAGCCAAACTTACTGCAAGTGACTTTATTATAGTGATCGGCTGACCACACCCCGTCTATCACTTGTTTGCCTGTAAGTTTCGCACAAGCGGCAACTGCAAGCGCTGCCCCTGACACACTTCCTAGGTACTCGCCAGCGTGCGGCCTCTGTCCTCGGGCTCTGTAAGGATACACGTGGTTAATACCCATGGTCTTTTCTCGTTGACTTCCTTGACAAATGCGATACTAGAAACTGAAGAGGTGTGCCATCCATTATTAACCTCCCTCAAGTTGGTTGGCCTACCCTCTCGGTCCCTCCCAGTCCTATGGGCCTGGTTACTGGAGTTCATCTTGTTGGCTGGACAGCGTGCTCCCGAACCTGCCAGAAATGGGAACAAACTAAATCTGGTATTTACTCACAATGTGCCTCTCACGGACGTGCCAGCAACACATAATTACCCCGGCTGTGACCATGAAATGGTTATCTGCCATCTGCCCTCTGGTAGCCCTCCCAGTCCCACACACCACTCAAACAATACATTTCTGTGCAAAATTGGGCTTATCTAGTAAGGCTTATTCGCCACAAAGACTGGGATGAATATTTTCTCACCCATGGCCTTCAGGTTCCTGCGGATATTTTCTACTCCCTTTCCGTCAGTCTGAACGAGTTGCCTTATACTTGTCAGGCTGTACCCAAAACATTTCCTTCGTTTCATAACTCTACAGGAAATATCATATACTTCTCAGGTAACCACATACTTTCAATGGTTTTTCTATCTTCCGTCGTTTAAACCTCCTCTCCGCACTTTTTCAGCGACAAGAAAATACGCTACTTCGTGACCAAGAAGTCGAGGCTTTGCGTCATTCAAATAATCCCCAACCTCCTATTTTGCGCAAACCTAGAAACGCTGATATCAAGACCGGATTCCATCTCCTGAGTCTGGATAATAACTCAACCTTCATCTCCCCACCTTGCATAGCCGAAGCCTTTAATTCATTCTTTGCCCCGGCTACAGCCGTTTTCCTTCCCCCATATTTACCCATCCCTGATTCCGTCCTCTCTAACACACACTTGGATGCCAGGAGTATCACTTAGCTATTATCCAGTAGCAAAACCTCCTTCGATTAGGCCCCGATGGTCTACCAACAGTTGCTCTTGTCAATGACGGACCGGATCTCCCCTCTTGCTGCTTAACATTTTCATTCTTCCAATTAATGGTAGCAACGTACCTGCTAATTGGAAGCGCTTGGTAATCATTCCCATCCATAAGAAGGGACCTTCACACGAGGTATCCAGTTATCGCCCTACAAACCATACCGTCACTGTATCCAGAATGGTGGAAAAAATAGTTAAAGATCAAAATAACTACTTATTCGGCACCATCCTTAATAATGGCAAACAACATGGATTCCTCCGTTCACCTTCCTGCATGACCAGTCAATATGATTTTCTGAATCCTGTCACTGACTCAGCCGAAAGTGGGAAATCTTTGCCTTTCTTTATTTAGACTTATTTAAGGCATTTCATCGTGTAAGTCACCTCCACGTTTTACCAAAGTTACGATCATTTGGCCTTATCGACCCACTACCTTCTTGGTTCTCACCTCGCTCATGTCGTGGCTCACAGGTTGTTATGATAAACGGGCTCACCTCTAGCCCTAGGCCTGTTACTAGTGGTGCTATCCAGGGCAGTGTTTTAGGCCCCCTTGTCTTCCTCCTAAACACGACACCGTTACTAATCTTTGTTCGTTATCATTTGCTTTTTTCATGGGTTTCTAGGAACTAGGTAGCTATTTCGAGGGAACTCACCTCAAAAAGTTACAAAATTCTAAACATTTTTTCCTCGATACTTTTATTGTACCTGTTACTCAAACACTTCGACCCAAGATTAGAGTTGTGGAACAGCTAACGCAACTGAAGCAATGCTCTATACCTATGGCGGACCTCGCGGAAGATGCTACACTCGATGCCCGAATTTATCAAGACGTTAATGACATCTCAACGGGGCTCAATATCCTGGGTGGCGAAGTCGCCATGCCGGCTCCGCCGCTGTGCCTGATAGAACCCGCGGCAAACAGTACCCAACGGCAGCTTAAATGTGCTACCGACTTTCTTGAATCTGTTCCTAATGGGATCTTCAAGCGCATCTCAAATAGCAAATATGATATAGCACCCACCCCCAATCTCTCGGACAAGGCACCAGTATTGCAACTGAGTTCCACCCTGCTCAGGGCAGCTGGCACGGGGCACCATTCATGCACGTGCACGAGGCTACACAAGCTTTCATCAAGCCACATATATCTTGTCCTTTTCTAATTCCCCGCCGACCAAACAGCAGAGGAATTTATCAAAAAGCAATCCTCGCTCTCCCTCAACACCGCATATAAATCAATCAGGATTACGGCAGACAAAACTTCTCTTCAAAGGGAAGGGTCAGGGACGGCAATCCAAACAGCACCTCTCAGTATTACTCCACAAACCAGCCATCAGCAAACACCAGCCTCAGCCAAGTAATCATCATCCCTCAATCGGGCACTCTCCGCAACAACTCATGTGCCTGTGGACCTCGACAGCTCACCCTGTCGGATCATCAAGCAACATCCAGCGGACTACAGGTACCTCTGGTTGTAGTTTCCACCCCCACCAGCAGCGTATCCAACATCTCTGCTCCTAACTACGACATTGTAGATCGGGTATTAGGAACCTCCCCATCACTGAACATACCTCACCGAAGTAAGCGGGTCTGTAGGACGCAGACTACCTCTACTGCCTCTACCTCATCCAGCTGGGCCAATCAGCCTGTCCCTCCTGCAATTACTAGATCTCCCAATTCCTCCACGAACCTTACAGAATTAACGAAACGTGCAAAAGCGAGACCCACTCAGGTCAACCATCATGTACAAACAGGGTGGGACCTCACTGCCAGGGCCCCCTATCACGCAATCCGAGGTCAGACCGGAAAGCAATAGTGGAGGGCCGCCGGGCCTCCGGCGGCGACCGCACCGATCCACCCCCAAACCTGCAACAAACCACGCGGGCTCTAGGCATACAGAAGGCAAAAGCTTCAAGACACACGTATCCAGAACATTTTGGCCGCGCTTTAATCGCGAACATACTCATAATAGAGCCCGACTCACACCGAACCCCACTCAGTATCAAGCCCCCCAAAGACCCAGTGGCCGGTGTTTAACTCCTCTTCAGCACTATCACGCAGGCCTTCACGGATATCACAGGTTGCCCCGATACCAAATATGGTGCCGGGCAGATCTTGCTTTCCACTTCTGAACAAACACGCTTTCGCTTCCGCGCCCAACACCTCTCCAAAAGGGGTATTCGATTTCGCTCCTCCAGCGATCCTCCAAAATTCACATCGCTACCAGGTTCAACCCTCCCGGCCTAATACTCCTGGCCTCCCACATCCTATCACTGTGGACTTCTTCAGAGCGGTCTGCAATCTCGATACAACATTCGACTGCCACCGCGTCCCCGGACCGATCCAATTTTTTCGTCCTTAAACCACGTAGGACACTTTTGAGAAATGCGTAGCCAAATTCGCAAGGGATCCCGAAATCAGAAAGCGGTTATCCGTGAAATTCTACGATACTAAATTGTCAAGTGAACAACGACACGAAACAGATACAAATCACAATTATGCGATCACAAGGACTCAAAAACGAGAACCGAATTTCGGCGAGCGAGAAAAGAGCACGTGCCTCACGCAGGTCCATAACAAGGATATGACAAGGCAGCGCTCTGGACGCGAACAAACAAACGTTGGTCCATAAAAGCGAACAGTGCATAAACACAAGCCGATAGTGTTAATAAGTGAGTGATGTTGAGGAACTATGGAATTGCAGTGGATTTTGGGGGATTTTCCACGACATTCCTCACTCTTCCACAATCCGCATGTTGCAGGAAGCTCCTGGAAAATGCACCGCCCATCCTCAAGTCCTTTCCACCACTTTTTCCTCCCAGCTTCTTCCGCTTCTTATCCACCTCCTCCAGGATTCGGCCACTTCAAATGAAACCTCCTTACCTTCCCTCAGGTTACGCCCACCTTGAATGCCCAGCAGCGCATCTGGTCACGAGCACAAACTCTTCGACGGAAGAGCCGTCATAGTGTTGTCAGAGCTTCGACCGGTCATCGTAAGCCACCCATCATCCGATGATCGTTCGTCACCTGATCACAATGAAACCACTCCTTTATCTACTGAGACTAACCAATAGCGCCTTCTCGCACCTACTACTTGAAGTCCGCTCTTTCTTCCCAAAATTGCCCTACTTAGGGTTCTGGCATCAGACCTACACCCCGATATATTACTAATTACCGAGACTTGGAAGACGGACCATACCCCCACTAAACGACTTTTTCATACCTGATTACCAAGCCACCGCCAACGGTGGACCAGATTACCGCGAAGGATGCTGCATCTCTTATACCGGACATATTTGCACGGTGGGTAGGTTCCACCGTCCTATTCTTGACAACATTCGGGACTCGGTCTGGCCCACTATCAAAGATCAACAACTTTTTCTTGTAGGATGTCTCTACCGTCCTCTCAACCCGAACATGCACGAGTTGACAGCAATAATAGACGCATTCAGCTATGCCTCGGACCTCCTCATAACCCCCAAAATCTTAGCTGGTGATTTCAGTGTGCCTGAAATATGCTAGCGGTTCTTGACACCTCCTAAAATCCACGGTTTTCTTTCGTTTTTCTATCTGGGTAACTGGGTTCAACATGTTTTATCACCCATTTGAAGGGGGAACGAACTATGACTTACCTTCACCATTTGTATCAAGAATTTAGAAGTACAAATCTGGAGTCGCTTCACCGGTAGTGCTCATATGATAGCTTACTGTTTTCACTGCACCATGGCCTCATACCGCTAAGTCAGCAGAAACACGCCTTCCGATCAGCGGTAAGCCATATCACAGAGATGTACGGAATAGTCCACCCTCTTTTGTCCGTTCCCCAAACGGGGACGAATCCTTCTTATCCAATGACCTGGGGATAGCCGTCGCCTAACCGTTTTCTAGTCTTCGTTGCTGCCTCATCAAATTCAGCCCAGCCCCAGGATCCATAATACGCAACCAGCCGAACTCTCTGGTTCGTCCCAAAGGTAATCTAGCCAAACTCCAAAGACGTTTCGCTTAACCGAGGGACTTCTCGTTTTAAATCGAAATAATACGTATAGCCCATACAATTAAATTGACTTTAGATTCTTTAAAAAAATAGGAACTAAGTGACTTAAGCCGCCCAAACAAGGTAGAAGCACTGGCCAGGCTGACTAAGGTCAGGAACAAGCAGTCCAATCAAGCCATTCCATACTTGAACTGTAAAAACACTTACTTGAATGACCCTCTGTTTATAGCGGAGGCTTCCAGCACCTACTTGTCCCTCTTTCCAACGATGGATGGTTCCACGTACAGCCCCTTTCTAAATCAGGTGACATCGGTAATCCTCTCTGCGGTAGTGTTTCACGCCGATGAGGCTTCGGCCCTGGTGGCGAAAATGAGACAGTCCCACAGGCCAGGTCCGGACCCATTGCAGCCGGCCATTTGCAGTCGAGGTAGCGAGGACGTTCCAAATTTGCTGACAAACAGGTTCAACTTGTCGCTAGGATGCGGCCTTCTCCCTTCCTAGTAGGAGACTTCCATTATCACACCTAAGCACAAAATAGGATATCGTCTGGACCCAGCTAAATATCGACCAGTGAACCACATCTCAGTCGTGCCCAGAATCACGGAAAGAATGATTGGGGAAGGGCTAACTTGCCATCATCCTAACTCTAATCTTATCAACTCTGGTTAGCATGATTTTGTGAAAAACCGGTCACACGCGACGTGCATGACAGATTTTCTCAACCTGGTCACAGAGACAGTCAATATTGGTAAGTCGGCGATGGTGATCGTTTTGGACATGATCAAAGCGTTCGAACAAGTACCCCACGTCAGATTATTACAGGAGATCAAGACATATGGAATCGTGGACCAGGTGCTTGCTTGGTTTTCATCTTATATATCAACCCGAGACCAGATAGTAAGTAAGGGCGAAAATTCATCCAAAACCCTTCCCGTAACCAGTGGTGTGATACAAGGTAGTGTACTTAGCCCACTACTTTTCCTAATGTACGTAAACGATATTTTTACCATTTTCAAACAGGGAGTTCCCTTCCTGTTCGCAGAGGATATCAAACTCGTGTATGATTTTAAGCCCGCGGCGTTAGCCTCTACCGTAGATGACGTTAGAAGGAAAGTGCTCTGTCTCATTTCTTGGCAAGATTGGAAAAAGTTCTCGGCCGAAAAAAGCAAAATTCACACGCGTAAGAGTCATATCCTTACCGGAACATTTAAGAAAAAAGACAAATTTACACCCAGTAACCCTCAAGTACGCGACTTGGGTCTACTCTATTCATAAACTTTTACCTACTCGGGACACGCAGCCACCCAAGAGTATAAAGCAAGCCGTACAATCGGGCTAGTTTATCGAACCATTATTTTGCCGGAAAGTAAACCAAATGTTTTTGAGTCCCATGTCAGACCTCTTCTGGAATACGGCCTAATCATTGGTACCTACGTGCGACAGAGAGACCGAATAGCGTTTGAGAATTTAAAACGGGCATTCACGAAACAGCCAGTAGCTTTTCTTTGCCCTTAAATTATATGGAAAGTTGTGATCTGCTAAAAATCGATCCCCTATGGCTGTGCCGCCTAAGAATTACCCTTCTATTCTTTCACGATATCTTAAAACATAGATCATGTAGTTGAGCATCTCGGGTAAGAAACTTTTCCAGTTATTCCTTAGGTAACATTGAGTTCTTGGTTTCTGTCCCTTTGCCTGCGCTTGCTTTTAGGTCAAAATTCTTCATCAACAAGGACGCCTCAGTGTCGAAAAAGCCAACCCATTTAATCCGGTAATTATCACCAAAATCGGTGGTGTTTAAACAAGAAATTTGCTCATCCTCAACAGTGAGCTCGATGACGACAATCAGATTTCAGGGGCTCTGGCTTTTGAGAAAGGAATAGGGTACCAATCAATCGGATAGTTGATTTTAATATCCTTGTCTTAATTAGACTCACATATGGTCGGCCTCCTCCCCAGGGCAAATAAGGAACTCAGCGGATTATTCCAATGGTCTTGGACTGTATAATTATCCCATTTCTTTACCATCAATTATCTTTTCCCAGGCAAACCGGCATGTTGCTCTATTGCTTATTTGGGCATGAGGCATCAGATACTAGGATTCATAAATCTGGGTGTCCGGTTAAAATCAACTCAAAGTCTTTAAAAAATTCACCATGTTCATCAGTTTTCTCTACCAGTTTGTTGGTGCTGCAAGTACTGCCTCGTCTTTATTCAAATTAGCCTTTCGGTGAACATGAACCCCATCGAATAATTGCAGGCTATGGTTGCCTCTACCTCCCCCTGCATCTTCCTTTCCATGTAAGCCTCCTTGGCATCCTGACTTCACGGAAATGGCGAGTGTTACCCCGGCACACCTGTGAACATTCCTGGCTGTGATTGACTTCCTGTACAGAGCTGGCCACAAACGAGACGACATGAACTCCAAAAAGTATGAGATTGGCATAAAATGGAGAGAAGAAGTACTTCATTGTTTTGTCTTCCAGGAATACCAGGCTTGTCACAGGTGACTCACGTCTCCGGGCTGCAGTGTTGCTACGTACTGACTAGTGTGGTTGGTTCATTCCCACCTAGGCTTGTTACATGCTGTCCATGTTTCGGTCGGGCGCGCTAGCTGTTGTTACCCACCAAATGCAGCTATACCTTCACTGATGGCCAGATATCTGGCCGTGATAACATTATAATAAGTTATAAAAACATCCAAAAATTGTGGATCATTCTTGGAGCGGCACGAGCTGGATGCCAACGGATGCGTATCGAGCTACCTCCCTTCCTGAAGCGAGTCCTACTGCCGCCCACCGTGAGCGCTGAATGTAGACCTTAAGAGTACGCCTCCCTGATAAAAATTCGGCCCCATCCCGTTCCCACCCCTGACATTTTCCGAACCAGTCCTTACATTAGGGTTGTCCTGCTGTACAATATGATAGCGACGACAAAGATAATGTGGTAACTACGCAATCACCAATACGTCAGATTTCCTTGCCCACACTCGAGTAAAATAGCCCACTAGCACCATCGAGCAGAAGCACAGACAAACTCACGTCTAAGTCTCACGGCACGAGACTAATTTCCTCTATCGCATCACCACCGACACCCAATAGTTTTCTCTACTTGAGGACTTCTCAGAAACTATACAGTATAGAACTACCACCATACCAGAATAGAGAGTAACAAATATAGTGCTGTGCTAGCAGGGTACCAGTCCCATTTACTCACATACTGTTCTTTCAAAACTATCCGACAGCCTCAGTGCAAAACTGCATTCTGATTAAGCAAACGGTATTGAGCGTTGCAGCTTTTAAGTCCTCTTGACCGCAAAGCCTTAGGTTTTTGTTAGCATCCGAGCACCAATAATAATTTGGAATGCGTACACAGTAGCCAAACAGGTGTACGCAAATTTGCTATCCTGTAGAAGTGTAGCGCAATCCCAGCGAGCCTACTTTACCTGGAAAGTGGAGGGGGTGCCACTGACCGCTTCATTGAATCTTCATCCTTGCCCTATTCACATAAACCTAACCATTTCATTATAATTGTCTTCATGTATTATCACAACCCACAGCTAGAACCACCTCCGGACTGCAATCCCCATTTGTTTCAGGTTCGTCGTATCCCACTATCTCAGTTGCCACACTGGATAACCAAGGATGCCACTTTGACTCGTACCAACAGAGACCCAAGTGGAACCTTGCATAGAAACATCGACTACAGTTAAGCCACTCTGCAGAAAATACCCCAAATAGCTTATCAGACCGATAAGCGTTTTCTGACGCAATGCCGCTCTTGCTGATATCAACATTGAAGCCAACACAAATGACACTTCACGCGCAACCCGCTGGTAAACCGGTTAGTAACAGTCATCAGTTAAGTCCGCCATATCTCGCCACACCCGGCTGATTGACCGACACATCCTTTACTCCACCAGAAGGACCATACTCATAGGATGCTGTACATTACCAGTAATGTCTCCAAACGGCAATAAGGCTCAATGCGTCAGTATATATATATATATATATATATATATATATATATATATAATGTTCACCAGAATCTAATTTGAATCGTCTGGAGTGTGAATGGATAATCTTCTTTGAAGAGCCCACAAATGAATCACAACTGTGATTTCTCATAGTTATTTGCATCTGGGTCACTGGTGACATACTTCTTACTGCGAATATGAGCGCTTGCACATGCAGCCTCGTTGTTCGTTGGGTTAGCAATGACCCAGACGCGAATAATTATGAGAAATCACAGTTGTGATTCATTTGTGGGCTCTTCAAAGAAGATTATCCATTCACACTCCAGACGACTCAAATTAGATTCTAGTGGACATATAACATCGGAGTGTGCAAGTATGAAGACGATTGGGCAGAGGAGTACCGGGTACGCATACCTGATGAGCCACAAAATCCGCGAAAGCGGTCGTGTGCTTCCGGGGAAATTTTGTCCACACGTTAACATACTACTTACTATGAATATATATATAATATAGATTATATATATATGCCAGTGAATCAGCATGATAACACGCAAGTCCAAGCTGAGACTTTCCACTTTATTTTCCGTTGCAACAGTTCCCTTTTTCCCCCGAAACCGTGCCCGGCCGGAAGTTGATTCTCCACTTCTCCAGTTGCGCGTTCTTAGTTCCGAATGGTACAGTTTACGGACCCTGAAATTAAAGTCACCTTTTTATGGACTGCTGTTCCTTCCAAGTCCAACAGTGTTCCCAAATGCACTTTCGTGTTTCCCTGATTCAAAACTCATACCCTTTACTGAACCCCTGTAGATCCGTCATTCAGGGTCGACATCCTGTTCATGCTTTGCTGCCCTCTCCGCATGCACCGATTTTCCCGATCATACTTTCATACAATTTTTTTTCTTTTTCTTCTTGTTCAGGACTAACTCTGTCCGCAGAACCCCAGTAAGCTTCCTTTTTACTTGGCTTGCGTCATTCTCGTTTAAAAAGCGTCTTCAGCCCCATGCTTTGGCGATCTTCTCGGCTTCGCAAAGGTGCAACACTCTTCAGCTCGAACTCGAAGCCGCTTCAAAATTGCCACGCAAACCATCATTAGAGTGATCCATTCAAGCTATCGCTGGCTGTTCCCCTATTACTGACTCTCATTTTTAAATTTTTTTAATATTTCATCTTGTTGAATAGCGTCGTTCACGATGATCGTGCACTTGCTCACGCATCTCGACCATGGCCGAGAAATATAGCATTATTGTTAAGTTTCCGATTATGCCCAGAGGTACACCGTTCTTGTTTGCGGACGATATTAGGATAGTCCACCCGTCTTCGCTTGAAAACCTCTATACAACTGTTCCTGAAATCTACGCCGACTTAGCCGCTCTTGAAGAGTGGTGCTCAATCTGGGCAATAAAGTTCTCCGCCGATAAGTCTATCTTTCTCAACTACAAATGCCGCTTTCCTCCGGGTCCCTCAAGCCCCGGGGGTTTGCCCATCGGCATCCAGCCCTTAGTAAGACCTTGGCATAAGTTATTCTTGCTCGCTCAACTTCTCTGCGCATGCTGTCTCCCAAAAAGCGAAGGCTGGGATGCGCCTCGGTCTTCTGTTCAGACCATTTCAGCTAAGGGAGAGCATTTATTACTTGTTCAAAGCACACGCCAGGCCCCTCTCGAATATTGTCCCTTAATCTTCCCCGGCTTGCAAACATCCGACAGGATTATTGTTGAACGTATTCAGAGAAAATTCACAAAGCAGCTTATAGGCTGGTCGTCAAACTCAAACAAAAAGGAACGATGTTTATATTACAAAATCGAGCCATTGTGGCATAGTCGCATCAAGCTGAATTTGGTAATTCCGTATAAGCTATTGACTAAGCAAACTAGGTCCTCCAACCATTTATGCTTCTTCCCAGCTATCGTATATTTCTCCCGTAAAAGACAGCGTAGAATTACCACACCCCCTGCTAGGACCGTTCCGAGCTCTAGGTTATGTCTCTTCACGTACTCCAGAATTTGGAAAAGGCTTCTTTTGCCCATCAGACCTTTTCAGTCAAAGCATGCACTCGTTCAAGCTTAAGATAAATTCCTTTTTGTCCCAGCTATTTTATTATTATTCAACGTTTACATAACTGAAATTCAAGCTTACTATAAAGGACTCCAATTTTATGCCATTACTTTGCTTTTTCAAATTACCTTGCCTTCCAAGATTGTTTGATTTCCCTTCTTCTCATCGCTGACGGTTTCAAAATTATGAGTGCTCTGCTCGAACGTTTTCTTTAATCTTCATCATCGACCTCTTTAAAACAAGACTGATTCCATGAAGTGTTTTTCTATTCCGACTTATATAATCCTGCCCATTTCACTTTGAAATAGGTCCTTCTAGATGCGTTCGCCTTTTTAGAGAGGCCACCGTGATACTGCTGACTGACTGTCAGTATGCCTCCACGATTTATAGCGTTATTGATTTGAATCACCTATGCGGCCCTGAAACCAGCCTCAACAGTGCTATAGGAACTGCATCCTAACCTGCACATTGGTCACCTAAGTGCTTATATATATATATATATATATATATATATTATATATATATATATATATATTACTGCCCCGTATTCATTAGCTAATGCATGGTAACTAACCAAAAGCTTCTCGATAACCTTTTGCTTATTTTGCCTGTTTCCCACATCAGGTCCCAACTCACATATTCCCATCACTGTCCCAGCTGTTTTAGACTGGAAAATTCGGTCCTATTTCTCTCACTTAACGTGGCCCAGTAACTGAACTCAACATCCAGTTATGAAGTCACCGATCCTGCCCACACCCTATCCCTCAGCTAAGTTTCTTCCGTAGTTTCCACTGATTGACTAATGTGGGTCGAATCTCAAACCAGTTACTGTTTCTTTCTTAGCAGAACTTTCTATGGCCTAGTTATTTCATTAAGGACCCTCTGCATCGATGGGCCCCGTGCCTCCTTTTTTCCTCTTTCCGCTAACCGTTGATCCTCAGGTGGGCTTTACCCAGACTGCGTTTCTCCATCCCATTTACCTCTTCGGTGATCCTCAATGCCAGTCAACCAAGTCGGGCACTATATTGACTATCTTCCTGGATTGTGCACTTGGATATAATGCTGTTCGGCCGTCGACCACCCGCTGTTCCCGTTGGTTGTTTTGTCCAAGTTCTCACAACCTGACTAATTGATCCTGAACCATATACCCTTATTGTGGTCTCTCTACTTTGTCTACAGCCATCAGTGATTACTCATGCCAATACCAACTGTGCGGGGTGCGGTCGGATCCTCCGTTCTGGCCGGCGTACATCGGGTGTGCAGGCCATCTGCAGCGGAGTGAGAGCACAATTGGGCTGGAGGATCACACCTCGTGTGTTCCTTTCACGAAGTGTTTTTCAGGTTGGGTGTCCAGCGCACTCTCAGCCCCGCCCACAAGCACAAACTTTGGATTGCAAGCTCCAACTCTCCTCTCCCAACTGCATCCATTCCTGTCGGTTTCAGATCGCGTGCTTCTGCAATTCTTGTTCCGCCGCGGTTGGTTCATCCATTGTTCTTGTCAGCAGTCTCATCACTTCCTTTCCGTGTCGTTCTATTTCTGTATGCACAACTGCCAATTCTGTTTTTGTTCATAACGTTTGTCACCATGACAGCCCCCACTACATGATGTCACTGTCGCCCTATCCATTTTACTCCACCCAAGCCCGAAATATTTCCTTTTTCATTCATTTCACCCTTGTCGGCTCCGAATCTTTATTCGTTCAGTACCCCATAGCTACTATTTGTCATATCCCTTTTTCGTCCTTTCATCTTCTACCTCCTTTCATGACGCACCAGACACATCCGTAACCATGGCCAGTCACAATACGAGAATTTCTTTTTCTAACGGTTGCTTCGTTTGCAGCCGCATTTATCATCTTTTCACTACCACCACATTTTCCTTGCTTGGTTCCAAAATTCTTCCGTGGATCTTCCTCTTAAGCAGCGCTCGAAACAGCAAGCTCTGGCCTAATCAATTTGTGCCATCGTTCCTGCTGGCTTGAGGCTCCTCAGTTCCATTTTTCCAACCTCGTTGCGCACAAATTCCTTGTGTCTTTTGTTCCATTACTGGTCTCTTGTCTGGTTGCTTCTTTTTTCTTCTTCTCCTTATTCATATCGTTTTATCTGCAGTAAAACGATCTGATTGGTCATCACGTGGCTGTTTTCCTCGGTCAGTACTCTCATCTGCCTCGTATATTGCTCGCCATAGACCTGATCCTGAGAAAAGGGAAGCCCTACATCACCCTTGCTCGCCCGACAAGCTTTCGGTTTTTATGCATGAGACCGACTGGGGTGACAACGTCCTGGACTCTCCACACACGCCTATCAGCCTCCCGTTCTAAGTTTCAACCACCCCATACCCCCCCGAGTGCACCTAGCGTGCATGTACACTGCAAATACAGTTGCTGCCCTAGCCTCAGCTTTCAACCCGTTGATCCGGGCAGCATGCAGAAGCACCTGAAGAATAGCGCCAACCTCAGTGAAGCCCGAAAAGGGAAAATAGAGAAAAGGACGTAGTAAAAACCGGTCATCTTTTCCATTCACACCCTTTTATCTTCCGTCGTCTTTCTTAAAAGGCAGCCTGATCGATGTCCCAGCATCAAAGTCACGCTTGGGTTTGCAACCATACCTAACGGCAACCACACCCCACACCAGCCAGCTGCATGGGACCTGTAAATACCCAACGGCTTCAAGTGTCAAATATCCCTGAGACCAGTTACACGAAATGCCATCTGGGTTCTTAGTGCTTCTTGTTGCCTCCTGCCAACTGCAATCGATACCGTAGCCTGCACTTCAAGCCCGCTGATATGGATGGCATATCAGGGCCATAGATGACCAACACCTACCTCATTTAATTTCACAAAAATGAACACGGGGAACCGTTCACACTTCCAATTCCCAGCGAGCTATCTTTTCCCACTTGGATCATAGAATAGGTGTTTATGCAATTACCACTTCATGAGATTCCCCTGCTCACATTCAAGTTTATTCTCAGTATGCCAGCCCGAGAGAATGATTGACGACGAAACTGAAATAAATGGGGTTTCCAGTCTAGACGTGGTTCTAGTTGTGGGTCATGATAATAAAATACGACAACTACAGTTAACTGGCTGGGTTTATGTGATCCTTTAGTGGCACGTAGTCGATAGTCTGATTTGGGTTTTGATTCAAGAGCTTAAGTAAAGTAGGCTCGCATGGGGTCGATCTATACCGCCACAGGATAGCAAGGTAGCGTACTCCGGGTAGGACACCCCGTACGCATTTCAAAGGATATGTGGTTTGCACGCAATTAGAAATAATAATGCCCAATGCCGGCTGGTTACCCAGAGAGCAGGCCAGCACCGAGCTGGTAAGATCACTCACATGTACAGGTTTGAATGAACAGCACGTGAGTGAATTGGACTGGTACCCTGCTAGCATAACACTATATTTGTTACCTTCCCCTCTGGTGTGGTGGTTATTCCACACTGAAAATCTTCTGAAGAACACTAAGGTAAGATACTAGAAAAAACTGATAGGGCAGCGGTGGCGATGCCTTGGAGAAAACCGGTATCGTGCAGAAAAACGTAGAAGTGAGTTCGCTTGTGACCAAGGTCCACACTGTGACTCTTACCAAGTGAGATCTAAATGGAATCTTTCATACAAGCCGGAACGGCAGTCGACCACATGAACTAAAACACTCTCAAGTGCTTGCCAGTAGATTGACTGGCGTCTTTTAGCGCAATACCTCTCCTAGCGATGTCACCGTTGGAGCCTACACAAATATCAGTTCACGCCCAGCCGGCTACTGATTGATCGACACGTCCTTTACCCCGCCAGATGAACCGTACCTAAAGAATGATGCACATCATCTTGGCCTAGAGTAGCAAAACCCGATGTCAGATCTAGAATAAGCAACACAGGTACTTGTTACTCATTTTTTTCTGATACTCTATCCAAACTCCAGACCACTTATCCTGCTCATCCGTGGATCCCAATAATGATGCCGAATAACACTAAGAATCAATAAGTCTATATATATTCGTACGCATAGCAAAACTACAGGACACAGGCCTATGCGGAGGTTTTTCACCGTGGTGTCTGCTGTAGGATTTTATTTATCTTTTGAACGGTATCCGGCATGAGATTAATTGTTTAATAATCCGGAACCCCTAGGTTGTGCTCCATTTTTCTGAATGACACCGGTTATTGATCCTGAACTAAACTCAACCTCTTACGGACTGCTGTTTCCTCCACATTTGTCAACGTTTCCAAGCTCACATTCATACAGTTTGTTTCACTTCTTCCTGTTACATGCCTTAACCGGTTTATAAAACCCGGAGAAATCCTTCATTCCGGGCTCACGTCGTCATCATGGACAGCTTTCTTTTTCATTTTCATCAAATTTCCCGAAGGTAACTCCATACATTTTTATCATTTCTCCCCATTCAGAATTTATTCCTTTCATGGAACCCAAATAAGCCTCCGTTATCCATGGGTTGCATTATTTTGTTTTAAAATGCATCCTCAGAGCTGTGTATTCACGATATTTTTTGTATCCTCACGGGCTATCATCGCCCAACTTGAATTCGATATCAACTGATAATCGCCTCACAAACCGTCATCCTTTTATCCATTTAAACTATTTCTAACTATGTTGTTTTACTTCTGATCTTTTTGACTCCCATTCCTGCAAATCGTGCATGGTTCATCGTTTCGAGTAACGTTGTACACCATGATAATGCGCTTGCGCTTGCCTCTCGACCATGGTCGGGAAATATGCCATTATCACTATCATTATCACTACCATCAGTGTGCCTTTCAGGCTGCGCTGCTCTTCCGCTTCCCACCCAATGTAAAGCTATCGTTGCGTCATTATTTTTACGCATAGATTCAAACCATATGAATTGAATTTCCCCGATCTTTCTGATCCTCCACTTCCGTTTTTCTCCCCTGTGTTATTCGCTGTTATAACCGCTGCATCTTTGAACCAAAATTTGTCTTACCTTCAAGTTACCATTCTCCAATGATTTTTCAAATTCTTCCGAGCACTCTGTATTTTCTCTAGCCTCACTTTCTCTAGCCACCTTCTTGCCGCACAATGTACGTCCATTTATTATTTCTTCGCCCATTTTCGACCGTGACTACATGCCACATCTGCATTATTCAGATCGTTAGATTCACTCCTACCCGTTTTCCTCGATAGCTTCCTCCGTATTCGCTCGTTTAGTTTTTGATCACCGTCATCACTTCCGCGCTTCCAAAGCCGCCTCAATCTCTGTTGATCCCCTGCATCAACTTGACATAAACAAATTCTTCAGGATCTACCCAAGTTATCCTAAGCCAACCCGTCCCTTCCAAGAACGGCTACTTCCTTTTTCTGTCCCTTCATTGCCCTTTGCTCTTTCCATTATATATGTACATGTGTATATAAATGTACATATATACATATGTATTCATATATTTCCTCTGCATCCTGCGGTTCCTTAAGGGCCAGCCCTGTTGCCATCATCCGGCTGCTTCTCATGATATGCGTACATTTTTTCTATATCTGTGCCCCAAATTTACCCTGTCTTAATCCTCCCTAACCATTGTTGCCTACCAACCCACTGTTTACGTCCTGCTTCCTGTTTTCAAATTGACTCCGTCTTTTTATCGCAATGTAGAGTGCTTCATGGCTGTCTAATCTCTAACCATACATTTCAGAGTTTGTGGTTTCCTTTTTTCCCCCATCTTCCCGGGTTACCATGGTTTCTCACCCCGATTTTCGGACTTCCTCGGGTAGAACTCCCAGGTCAGAATCTCCTCCACTTGGCCAAGTCAGCTCTCCCATTTGACATTGACTTCCAAATACGCCAGGCGCATACTTGAATCCATGCCTGGGTTCACTTAAACCCCGTCCATTTTTCCTTGCTGAGCATACACTTATCTCCCCTACTTCCCCCCTTCTAAGTCTGCCAACCCTACGTTTGGCATGCCTATTTTTAAATTTTTCACCAATTTTTTACTTTATTTTGTAGCTTGTCAAAATTTGATCATGCACCTGGCACACTTCGGGCTTTGCTGGGATAGACTGTTACCATTGTTAGTATTGAAATTTTTATTAATACCAGTATGCTAATGCAACGCAATAGTATGCTGCCTATCTTCTTGGTATCCTATTCCGATCCTGGCACGCAGATTTCGACCGTTCAGTCAGTGTGCGAAATATTGAAATCACGCACTATGGGGGTCATTTTACGTCCTTAGCCAGTTCATTCGGAGTCTGCGGCAGGCAAACTTCCTCGTCGCGGTTTGTACTTGGTGCCTGGTGGACACAGACAACAGTGACGTTTCTGCACGAGAGGATGATTGCAGCCGCACACAACTGGACAGTTCGAGTGCATATCTTGGTCCGATTCTTAAGGTGACTTGCAAGTGGCCAGTTGGGGGCGGGTACCCTTCGGCCAGGGCAGTTTTTCTGTACCTTGCCTACGGATTGTGAAGTCATTACTGATTAGTCCTAGCCCATGGTCTTTTTCGGAAAGCCATGTTTATGCAACGGCAGTTACTGACCCGTTGTGCTCTCCAGCTGTTTTCGAAGGTTCCATCCCCTTTTTCAAACACAACACCAGTTAGTATATAACAACTCCGCGTTTGTCCCTCGCCTACATGTCCCTTACTGTTCACTCCTATCTGGTTCTCAGGGGAACGACTGAGGCCAAGGCGAGTTTTTGCATCGGTCTTTCTCGCTGGTGTGCATGACGCCGGCAGATGATCTACTGCTTACAACTACTCCCAGTCCACCTCTATGGGAGTAGCCATAACATCTAGACTAGCAGGAGTTGCGCTGTCCCCCACCTTCTGACATTACTACTAAATTTCATCCTGCAGCATGTCTCCAATCGCAACCTTTTCCGACTACTCACTTGAATTCTTCATCGATGTCAGGGCGGGGGCATAGGACGAACTGTGACCATGGCCAATACAGCCTACTGAATTCCTTCAGTGGCGTGCACTCCAGTTGTGCATCCTTCACTGCACAGTGTATTCCGTCGAATCTCTGCCGAAATTGAGAGGAAAAAGTAAAACCTTATCCAACATCAGCTGCCAGAGATATTATGCATCGTGAGCTTTCAATGGAACAGTATGGGACGAAAGCAGGTGGCAAATACAACGCGTCTCAGACGGACGTGTGAAACCTTGAACAGTGGGTTTGAAGTTTTTTTGTGTTCGTTGCTACCTAGATCCTTTTCTCGTCTGGATGGTATTCCTTGTAGTTCTCCCCAAGTTTTTACTCCTTGGTCTGCAAGTTTTTTTGGTAAAATGTTTGAGCTTACCTGAGGTAATGTGATCGTGCCCAGGAACCAGAACAGGAGCTCACCAAAGGGCAAGCCCTGTCCTAGTCCCCTTCTTAAGGGCTATCCGGAGGACATAGATATAAAAAAGCTAGGGCATAGAATAGCCACTCCCGAAGCGGATATAGTCACCCTTCACACCCTCGTTGAAAACACCTTCCCTACTTCACATGCCAACCAGGTGATAGCTGCAGTAGGACAACTAAATTTAGACACAGCAAGGAAATAGGAAGCCCTGGCAACCAGCAAATACCAAGTACTTTTACGGAGCGGAGCTCCTGGAGGCGCAGATTAAACTCAATTAGCCTCAGGAGCATTTAAAGCGCCCAAGAAGCTACTTACTCTAAACCCTACCGGATTCTCCTGGCTAATCACCAGGAAGCTCAAACAGATATCCGGTTTAACCCTGGAATTCTCTACAGAGGGATCAGCAACCAACCTGATCGCTCAAAAGGAGGATGTTAAAAAGTCCGATATTTGAGTGAGTGGAGAAGCCGTTGACTGCTCATTGCAAGCTCGTTAGGTGGCTAAGTCGTGGATGGCCTCGACAAAAATAGCAGATGCCAAATAGCAATTGCCTCCAGTTGTCTGTCTAGCTACACTCAAAACCACTGAAAGAATGAATACCGGAGAACTCGATGAATCAGACTCAGCTCCAGACGCAAAAGCCTGTACGGTTGTTCCAAGCCCCCTTTAGGAAACCAGGGGCCTTCAGCTCACCACATACAAACAACCTAGGGGCAAGCAAGGAAGCTTACTTAACAACTATCCCAGCCAACCTAAATTCTCAAAATCCTAATATAGACATCCAGAGCAAGCCTTAGGGGAAGCCTCAGCTTTAAAGAAAGTTTAAACTCAACTTCCGCGAAGGTCCCCTTGGATCACCACATTACCATCCTTCCAAGGCATGCAAAAAGAGCCTTACCTATAGCGGACGGGAAATGGAAACCACTTAATAGAGTTAACTCCACTCCACATAGCTCACAGAACGATGGATTCCCGAAACACCCATTTTTGCACAGAAGCATTATAACCCCGACCATCATTGGGCAACTTCCCCTTTTTCCCGCTTAGTTGTATAACTCAGACTCCTCCTTGTATGTCCCACCATCCCTTACGTCGGCGTCACCCTTCATGAAGACACCTCCTGCGTAGGTGATAAACCCCTTCACAATAGAACTCCTTTTCTAGAAGCATGCTCTAAAGTGCCTGTATACAAATCGTCTCGGCCGCTCAAGCACAGTGTTAGAACTGAGGCAATTAGAATCAGACAAGAAACCCCACATCATTGCCACCACGGAGGTCTGGCTCACACCAGACTAACAATACGCTGAAGGAAGAACACCAAGTTACTCCCTTCTCATTTATAATTCAGGAAGATGTGCCGGTGAGGTAGCGCTTTACTTTAGCTACCTCCCGCCAAAGGGCGTCTCCCCTCGATATATCTCGTTAGCCATGATAGACTCCGCGTGGGTAAGTTTTCTTTTCTACCTCTCCACTAATTTACTTTTGGGCTTGATCCACTACTCCCCGTCGACGTCACAGGTGATTTCACCCTGAACTTTTAAGTCCCAGGAAACCCTCAAAGGGCTTCAACCTTTTAGTTGTCTTAATATGATGGACTTCAGCGCCCCTGAAGTGGACGGGTAAAGCCTCAGCTCTACTGACATCTTGGTAGGACGTTATTTGATCCACTGGCCGACCAATCCTGTCCGGCCAGGTTTAGAGGGGGTGAAGTCTTGGCTCTTCTAAATCAGATCGTAACCAGCTCCAAACGCAGCGTTGACGTCATCTATCTTCTATTACCGCTCGGTAGCTGGGATCACGCAGTCTTTTCTTTCGACTGAATATTTAAGAGGCCATGAATATCTTTCCCGTACAGACTAATTTGTTCGTTCAAGCGAACAGATTTCCAAATGATGAAGGCCCTCATCAGAAGCCAGCTGAGCGACATAACTCACAACATGGACATAGATGAACTCAAAAAGCCACTAGAACAATTTTACTGGAAGCAGAAATTCTATTTGTTCCTGGAATCTGATGTTTTTAAAAGGGTAAGTTAAGCCTGCCGCCATCCTTTAGATGCCTTCTCGACGTACCTTCTCAGCCTTCCACCAATTACCGGGCCATATCACCTTCGACGGAGGCAGAAGCTTCGGATGCTACAGGAACCTTTTTGAATCGAAGATTGGGGAACACTCCAAGGAAATAAGGGGAGGAATCTTTGGCCAGGCTCGTAAGAATCATTCTTTTATCTGTAAGAACCTAAGCCGCAATCGTGAATCAATGTCCTCGGCGCCTTTGATGTAGCTGTCTCATGGCTGTCCTGTCACCTGCCCCTCTGGGGTAGCAGAAGTTTTCAACTCTCAGTTCATGTTAGCTTTCAGTACAACAGTAGTGCTTGGGTATGGACACACATCGTTCCAGCCAAGACAGCTAGTCTCCTCGTTGGAGCGCTATACGCTCCATGGGACCACAATGAGTTCATCCTCACATTCCTAAAGAACCCGCCCCCATTTCCACGGCATACTACTCTACGCTCTTTTAACAGTGCGTAGACAACGGAGGGTTCTCAAGTTTACGGAAGCGTGCTGTAGTTGTCCCCATTTATAAGAAAGCAGATCGACACCGTCCTGGAAATTATAGACTAATAAGACCTACTAGTGTCCCTGTAATAGTCTTCCGGCGCATCGAAAACGCGAACTTCTGACACATTTTGCGCTACAATAACTCAGGGTCTCCGGCTCATCATAGTTTCTTTCTCGGCAGGGGGTGCATCACCATTAACCTGACCTTCATGGATAGCCTGACACAAATTCACGATAATGGCAAGGTACTCCATGTCGCATCCGTCGATTTTGCCAAAGCCTTCTATGGTGCCCGCCTATTGCGCTGCTCTACAAAACCAGGATGTACGGCCTCTCCGGTGGCCTACTGTCCCCGGTCGAGAGCTCTTTGAAGAACCAAACCTTCTCGGTTAGTGTGTGCAATTCTCGGTCTCAGACTGCACTTGTCCACAAAGGTGCCCCTCGGTGCTATCTCCTCGGTCCTCTCTTGTTCCTCATTTACATCAACGACCTCCACGATGTAGTTCCGGTTAGCATGGCGATATAAGCAGACGACGCCACAGTTTGAGACACGGGCCCAAAGGCTATGCAACCAGCCGTTGACTCGGTCAAAAGTAGGTCAGCTGACTGCAGCGCCCCAACAAATGACAAATGTGCAAACATGCCATTTGGCCATGCTGCTCGTCTCTTCAAGATAGCTGAAAACCCACAAATCTGAGTAGTGGATAAGCACAAGATCCTTGGTTTCTGGCTGCACAGTAATCTCTCGTCCTCCTTCCACCGCCAGGAAGCCAGTAAAACGGCCCTTCGGGTTCTGAACCTTATCAGACGAACTTTTCTGGTAATCTCCAGAAGGGACTTCCATCTTCTGTATTGAGCCTATATTCGACCTCTTTAAGAATAGGGCAGCCTGATAGCACACATCAGCATCTTCAGAGATCAGGACATCCTGGAGCAGATTCAACGGAAAGCGACCGAAATGGTGCATGGTTTACGATTTACCCCCTACATGATTTGTCTAACATCATCCAATCTCTACCCACTTGAGACAGGTTCTTTCACGGGAGACTTATTCTTGATGTTCGATCTATTCTGAACTGGCTTAGTGGAGCAGTTTTTTACTCATCCGAACTTGGAAACCGTGGAAGGACTCACTAGAAAGCATTTCATACCCCGTCTATGCATTTTCATCAGACAACTTTTCTTCTGGTCCCGGATAACGTCTCCATGGAGTAACCAACCGCTGGAGGTGGTGATTGCCTCCTCAGAAGTAGCATTTCAGACCAGACTAAACAACTGGTTAAGACTAACTACGAATGCAGCCAATTCTCTGACCTCCCTCGAGTGGGACATTCCCTTCCATATTTTCAAGTCTCATCTTCAGCCCCTCTATTGGTACATGTATGCAGTAATTTATAAATCCATGTTCTTCTCTCTTACCAATGTATATACCAGTCACACTTCTGTGTAAATTATAGATACGACAAAACCAGCAGTGACGTACTGATATATCTATGTCCACGTTTTCGGATTCACGAGGTGCTTGGAAAACGTCAGTCACTATACTCAAGCTACTTTTATGAAAATGGTAGCCTCCTTGTTGTCCAGTTTTGCCATTCTTACCCGGTGGCACCGGAGAAAAGATATTCACAGGGGCCAGTAACATTCGGGCCCAGGCCTCTCACCCTTGAGCTGCTTTGAGGTTTCAAGACAAGACTTCAAGAGACCATAGAGCTGCCCTTTATCCAATTAGTGAGCCTACTCAAAGCTCTTCACGAGGAAATATCCCGTATCTTTTATGATCTAGGGCGCGTTCGAAGGACTGGATGGTCTGCGGATGCAACGAGTTAACTCAGTTCAGTCCAGTTCACTCTGTGCAGGACGAATGTGGCCCAGGAAGTTGTGCCCTTAGATCTTGGTGTTGACAGCGAGGTTTCTTGGCTCCAGACTTTGCGATCGGAAAGCTTTGTATGAAAGGCGGAACTAACGGGGCCGTATTGCCTTCAAGAACAAAAGTCCATTGACCAAAATACTAGGGGCCCAATGACTTCCCATCATTCGTGAAACTAGTTCTGATGGAGCTGTGTTCCAGCTTGAATCTTTGGCGCTCTCAAACGCTGATGCATTTAACAGCTACCTCTGACGGTCTTTCCCACATAGGTATGACCCTATATGTAAAAATGTTGACTCCTATTTCCAGCCTTGAGTGTTCTCCTTGGAACCCAAAGCTATGCTCTGGTTCCGCTCCCTGGGCCGGAAACGAACAAATCACCCATGTCTATGCACTGCGGACCTAGTTTAATCTATAAAGTCCCCAGCAAGTCGTCCTGGGCTCTATGAAAGGCTGGAGAGAGGATAGCAATACCTTGTAAATGCTGAATGTTTTATTGCATCCCCTGACAGGTAGTCATTCTAGATGCGAGTTGCTGCCCCCCTTCAAAACACCCCATATCCTTGTAATAGTAGGGAGCCTGTGCCTGCACAGTACTCCAGGAAGGGTCACAACAAAATCTTGTAAAACGGGATGAAGGTATCTGGGATTTTGCACGTGACAGTGTCGAAACACTAGTTGATACCACCTTGGCCATATTTACAGCTTTCAGGAACTGCCTTTGAAGCTAAAAGTCCCGTGTGACTATCACACCTGGGTCTCTCACCTCCGACATTCTTTGAGACGGCGAACCATTCGTTCCGTCCATGTTGGTAGTAAGGATTTGTTGTTTGGCGAGAGTTAATGGTAAATTCCATCGCTCTGCCTATTTGAGAACAGCATTTATATCCGGTGCTAAACCCCACCCGGCCAACCTCACATCATTTGCGAAAATGAAATATGGGTTGATCAATTCTTTCACTAAGACAGTCGTGTACAGGAAGAAGAGAGGAGGCCCAGTACTGAACCCTGCTGCACACTACTGGTAACCTTCCCCGGCCTTGATGAGTAATCATGCACCTTGTCCGCAGAGTACAGTTCCCAAAATGGTGTGCTACCTAATCGCTTGCTTTCCCGATTGTCCCAAAGGTCTGCAGTTTGTGATCCAGCTGGCTATGACCCATTGAGTCGATTGCCCTACTGAGATCTGAATACACCCCCACTATCGCGCCTTCACTCATCCGTCGTGCGGCCTGGTCCAAAAACTCGAGTAGGTTTGTCAAACAATCGATTTAAATAAACCCATGTTGGGTGACTGTCAGTAAGCCATTAGTAAACAGGGGCAAGCACAAATGCCCTCTGGTTACACTCTCCGGGCACTTATGCAACACTAAGGTCGAGCTGACCGGTCCATAATCCTCCGCCTTCCGCCTGGAGCCGGTTTTGTGTGCTGCCAGGACGGTGGCCCTACGCCAGCTGCCCAGCCCAGCAGTCTACCCTAGCCACGCTTCATTCAGCTGGGAAATAGCCTCTGATGAGATGCCAGGCAACAGGCTGAACAATTGACGGAGGGATTTTATCCCATCCGTCTGCTTCGTGCTTTCGAAAAGATCTGAGATCATGAAGCACCTCATCCTCTCTTATGGTAGGCTCCTGGATCACTGGCTTGTCCCTTATATCTGGCCCTGCCGCACTATGCAGCTGGTCCTGAAGACGCGGTCCTGAAGAACCCCAGCAACCATTCCGCCTTATCCTTATTATCCAGGGGGATGCTGCCTTTGGGCATTTCTAAAATACTCACGCTCTCAAGTGTCATTTTCTAGGACTGCAAATGAGTGGAGACCTTTCTAGGGTCTGCCTACACTTTGTTGGCGAGATCCTCCTCATTATTGTAAGTTGCTTCTCGGTGCGGGGCCTGGACCTCGTTTCTCTCTGTCATATGAACAGCCCATGAGTATGGCTTGCTGTGAACTTTGTAATGAGCCCATGGCCTTCTGCTACCGGTGAAACTCGTGCTATCTTCGGCCCCCATCAAGGTGGCCAGCCCCTACCTCCTCGCTGCTTTGACGGAGCAAACTCTTCTGTCAAGCTCATTAGCCCTGTTTTTATTGCCTTCCACCAAAACCCCACTTATGGATCAGGGGCTTCCTGTTACCAACGTATGCTTTGTTCTCTCACCCTTAGTGGACCCTCATCAACTCTACCGTAGTTCCGAACCGACCTACTTCCTGTTTCTTTGCCTAACAGTGAACACCATGCCCAGGACTCCATTGTCGCCCTTCCCAACGGTTCCTCTGTAATCAAAAATGTGACGCCCGATCGACAACTATCCACCCGCGGATCCAGTGTAGATGAATGTTGTCCATTGCAAAGTGTGTTGCATGTCTGACGTGTTGCGTGAGGGAGCACCTGTGGAGCAACAGCGACAAAACGCTTCCGGTGGTTCCCCTGGGGCCCTATTGGTCGTCCTAATTTATTTCTGGGAGGTCCATATCTCCCAATACAACAAAGCGCTGCTGCCTACTCAAAACCATCTGCAGAAGCTGAAATAGTTTAGCCTTTTCCCCCAACTGCCTACTGTGCCCCATAGACACACGCCATCCCTACCCGCCGACGGCCTGGGCGGACAAAGCATGTAGGGCTTGGTGTGTTCGGCGTTGCTAGTGTAAACGGGACCTCCCACAGATTATAGCGGCTTTTACAGGAAGTACCCCCCACCCAGCCTACCATCTGTCGTACCCACTCTGCAGGCAGTATAGCCACGAAAATGCATGGCTCTCTGATCGTTTTTCAGCTGTGTCTCCGTGACAGCTAAAAGTACTGATCCCTCTGTTCTGGCCCGTAATCCCTCCTCTTACCTCCTCAGCTACAGGCCCTTGCGTACCATACTATAGTAAATCCTGCCGGGTCATTTGCTTTAATAGCACTCTTTTAGAATGCGGTTTTGTGCTTTAAAAATGGGTGCACGGATGGGCAACATTGGTCACTGCACGAGGTCAGTCGCCACAGAAGACAGAGCTCGGGACCCGAAGAAATATTATTACCACGAGGCAAGGCGGAAAAGTGATTAGATTAGGTCACAGGACTTGTAGTTTTAGCCTGAGTACTTCCAAACTCTTGCATTCGAAGGCTGCAACATTCTGCCGTGCCTCGACTGCCAGATGGTCCAAATGTGGTTATTGAGTGGTGGACTCCAAAAAGGAAGATGAAAAGCAGGTTCAGTTGCGAAGAACCGACATCCCCTTTGGATAGGCCAGTTCATACTCTCAACCGGCTACCATGCCTATCTCCGAGAATCCCCCAGGGAGAAAACTGAACAAGTAGAAAAGACGTTATCTGCTGTATTTCATCGCATGATGGGGAAGCAGATGCTTTCTGTCTTAGAAACCAAGATACGCGTGGGAATGAGAGGTGTGACTTGGGGGAGTTCCAGTTTGACTACTCGTGGCTCGAGACATCCTCTTTCCAGAAGTCGTCCATCTGTCTTATAAAGGTGAAGAGGCCGTCCGCTGCTGCTAAATGCGGTGGTGTTTTGTCCTAAATGTTCCTCATTCGACGGAAGAAGAAAAGCGCCCAAACTCTTCTCATGGCCCCGGGTTTCATCAGTTCGTTTTCTTGTACCCTGGGAGTCGGGTTGTCGCTTAGGACTGACATCGGTCTGCCGGCTTCTGATAACTCGTGGGGCTAGCGCCGTCTGTTCAGCGAGGTCTGGTTTAAAGCCTTGAGACATTCCCTTTATGTGTTGTTCCGAAGCTCAGTAACCATCTTATTTAATATTGTTTAAAGGGTTTCCAACATCTGTTTGTTCGTGACCATTTTCTGCCCCCGGGGCTGAAGGCAGCATTCCAGGTGGAGGCGTACACGCGTTTTGTAAATGGGCAATATATTTTGGGCTTCCCTGGACCTAACAGTCTGGTACTGTTGAAGCCTGGACCTATAACCTTTTGTTGATGCAGGGCGCTGTTGGGGGGAGGAGGGTCTTCAGCCTTCGTGTACTTGGACGCCAAGGTTTTTATGACCTCGGTGGCCCTGATTGTCCGGAGTTATCCATCACTAAAGAACCGAGTCTCTGGTGCCCCCATCCTAGAGCAGCAGTCTGCACTTACCTTTGTTTAAAGAGAGCTCCTATGTTAAGATCCATCTCCTTATTCTCATCGAGTCTTCCTGCAGTTAGTTCGAGGATGATTTACCTACAATCTTGAGATCATCCGCGAAGAGGAAACCAGGACACCTAGGGATATCCACCTGATCATTTACATTTACCAGGAAGGGCCCTAGCACCGAACCCTGCGGCACACCACTGCATGCTCTTGCGCGCTGTATGTTGCATCCTCAATGCAAATGTGAAATGCTTTACGAATGGGGTACACTCCAATGCAATTCAGCTTCACTTGCGCAATCATCATGCCTTGCATTCTGTGAAACAGCAGCCTATGGTTTACCGAGTCGAAGGGTTTCTGGAAACCCAGATAACACACTCCATCTAGCTCGCCTTTCTCCAGTCTACCGGTCACCGTCCATAAATTATCGGAGGCTTGTGAGACGGGTAAGAATCCTTCAAGCAATAAGCAGTCAAACTGGCACGAACACCGAAACCGAAACAAGCTTGACTTGCGGTTTCTATTGTACTCGAATAATAAATGCATAGCCTCGTAGAATATATAAAGGCCTCAATGTGCGATCGCAAAGACTCAAAACTAGAGCCAAGTCCGCGGTTTGAGACAGACTAGAGAGCAAATCTTACCAGTTTACCCGAGAAGTTTCAGATTTGCGAGTTGGATGCGAACAAATAAAGACCAATTTACAAAATGTAATTCGTACGGAACCCACAAATAATGTGCCTGGTTTAGTGTTTTTATGAGCTCGGGATATGGCAGTATTCCGGAGGAATCTTCCAAAACTGGTCGATACACCAATCACCAAAATACGCCCGATCCCAGAGAAGTTAAAGGTTGGGACTAGGGGTATTGATTTTTCCTACCTACCTTAACCCCGCCGTCAGTGCACGCAACTACTACTTCTAGCATATGGGCCCTGCTTAAATAAGCACATAATCACAAGCAGCTCGACCTCTAAGTCAGCGAGTTGCTCTTTAACAGCTAAAGATGATCCTCTTCTCCGTCGATCTTTGTGCCTAAGCCTTATCGGTAACAGCTGTTGTGTCCCCGAGTACAATTGTCAAACACCTATGAGGACTCAAAGCTCACGTGCCAAGTATGAGCAAACAATCTCTCAGGTCTACTTGCGTGTGCTTGAGTGAGATTGAGTGAGCTCAAACCAAAGTAAGTACCAAAGAGAGAAGACCAGTAGGGCTTGATGAGTTGCATCGTCGGTCCAGTCAAACTGACAGACTCAGGGAGGCTAGGTAGCCAAGATCGAACTAGTGAGTCGGTGATGCGCCCCAACTGCAGAGCGAGCGGGAAGAGATCTGACCATGAGCTCTAGGCCGAAAACCTTAAATTCACTCAAACAACCATTGTTGAAACATTCAGTCACCCACATATGATGGATGTAGGTAATGTTGCAAATGTGCGTGGACTCGCTGGTCAGGCTTGGCTGATTCGTGAAGTGCTTTGCAACGTTACTAGTGAAAGTCGCCCAAACAAGTTAGGCGTACCGTGAAGAAACTGCCTTTGACTTGACTGTGCTGGCGGATTATTTTCGCCTGATTTTTGGCCGCTTCTGAAATCATGTAACTTGGTGGTCCCAGTCGCGGCGAGGTCACAGATGCTACTGGTAATTGATTGCCCGACGCTGAATCGGGATGAGCTCCTGACGGGCTTCCGAATTTCACGAGCGACCATGACCAGCTGGCTCGAAGAAATGGTTTGGTGATTTTGTTACCTTGTCTCCGAAGAGCCGCCGCAAAGTATTTACCATTTAAGGGTCCTTCCTTGGTCAACCAACTTTGTTAGGTTTGTAAGATCGGTAGATACCCAAGTAACCATCGTTTCCGAAACACCCTGGCTGGATGGTTCTTTCCGTCTTCACCCGTATGAGTAGGTACCTTTGATAATAACCGGCCTTTGAAATTCAACACTCGACCTCAATGCCAACAGGTTATTTGAGGCCAGCCCCACCACTGTCGTCAGGGTGTTTAATAAATCATCCTCCGTTGGTTGTTGTCCGAATAGGGACAACATTATTATTCTAACGGACCTGATCAAGTGCACCCACACTACGTCAAGGCGGATGGCCTGTGGGGGGTTGAGGTGCCATCGGATGCTGCTTGTCCTCGTTCGATCCCGAGGTTTGTCCTTATTTCTATTTCAGTAACAACGTAACAATGTTCTTCGGGCACCCATGAACTTTTGCCCGTCATCTGATTAGGTGTCTGACGTCTTACCCCTTCTGCCTGTGAAGCTTTACAGGGCTCGAAGGAACGAATCAGTTTTCATCGAGCTCGTAAATCCTTTCGTGCTGCTTGAGACTTCAAGCAAATCATGATACTCCGGTATCTTTCTCCGCCCTCTTCCCGGACCTGATCCACAAACGTCCTAGGTATTCAAGCCCAGTGTCACTCAGTGGCTACCATCATTGGGTCAACTTGCGTTTTCTTAGTGGAGCCATAAGTTGCCTACCCACTTCAGCCATCCTCATTCTAGATTGAAAACAAAGTCGAATTGCATTTTTCACACACTAGCTCTTTCTTTCCCTACCCAAAAGAGCTTCATGATAAAGCTCGTCACTCGGCTTTCCCCGGCGTATCTCTCTACAGAGCGTACATTTTGAACCAGCAGTCTATCACCGTTTGTCCTCCGGGTAGTACTATGGGGTGTTTCGCATCAGAGCCTGGATGAGAGTTGGTCAGTTTACCACCTTCGCTTAGCCATCTATCGATGAGTTCCGGGTTCAAGGTTTAAAAATTGCTTCCTGGTATCAATGTTGTTTCGTCGTTTGCCCCCGGCTCTCCAGGATTCTGGTTACCTCGGGTGAGCTCCTTGGCCTGAGCCATCTTGGAGAGATCATATTCTGCAGGTAGTAGCTTGTTAGCAGTTATTGGACCCACAGGTACCCCGCTGAACCGACGGGGGCCCTTCATGACCAGCGAGTGCCTCTTAAACCTGGTCAACCATACTGGTGAGTGAAGCGACCTCCCCCAAGAGGAAAATCTAGTCAACCTTGATAGAAGAGACTTTGGTGGCTACCACCACCGTTGTGCCCCCTGCTTCCCTTTCCGATGCAGAGAGTGCTCTAAACTTGAAGAGAGGCCAGCAAATTTCGGGCATGCACATAGACTTGGGCCTTTCACCCATGTGTCTACTAGCCGAAAATTCTTCATGCATCTGGAAAGTGAGTCTGCTGGATTGCAGGCGGATGCAGCACGCTGCCACTGGCCTACAGACTTTTCATAGCACTTGATCGTGAGCCTGTTAGCTACAAGTGCGCTGAAACGGAGATTGACTTTGCTGATTCAATACTGCACTATCATCGGGTCTGTCCATAACCTAGTCGAACAACTGTTGGAGTTTGAGCATCTCTTTATCACTTGTGCCGCCTTAACAGCCAACAAGGCTGCACTAAGTTCGAGAAGCGGGATCAAGAACGATTTTAGAAGAGTAAAGCGGGCCTTGGCGAACAGGGTCCTTGGGGTGCAAAGTCCATCGCCCAGACATCGTTGTCCATAATCTACAGTCCTGTAACCAACTTTAGAAGCATCAGAAAGGTCTGATAAATCTCCCGTTTGGGTATCACGGTTGGAAGATAAGCTAAGAGGGATCCGTATATCCACTTCTTTCTTCGGGGTGACCCGGAACTCCTCCTAGTCCAGCCTATCCTCCGGACCAAGTGGCTGGTCTAATCAACTTCGTTCCAACAAAACCTCCGCCGTGGGGCTTTTCCGGGCGGAAACCACGGGGAAGCCAAACCGAGTGGGTCATACAGATTGGAGGTAGCTGAAATTATGTCACGGAGTGTTACTGGTTGATCCGGAAAACACAGCTAGGGGAGAAAGTCATCCTAGAGTTCTTTGCGCCGAAAAAAATTTACTCAACTCTCCAACCTCTTCTGCCTTCTCCTTACGCGGAATAACTGCAAGAACCTCCGGAGCTTTCGATATCCACTTAGTAGGGCGAAATCTGCACTTAGCTGGCAATACAATCAGACTCCTAGTGTGTTATGGTCGTTTCATGGTCATCCAACTTTGCTAGGTAATCTCCGAAATAGAAACTCCCACTGGCACTATCTACTGCTGACCGTTGAACGGAAGCAGCATACTGGGCTGCATAGTTCGCACAAAAGGGCGAGAATATGGCTCCAAAGGGACAAACGGTCATAGTTTTGTCCGTCACCGATTTGTGCACCGTGAAACCATAGCGCATGCCTATACTCTAACGATGTCTTCATTTGAAGGATAATCTCTCTGATGCCGGCCGACAGAGCCACTCTGCCCAGCCTGAACTGACACAAAACCTCAATCAATGGTGTAGTCCAGTCTGACTCCTATAACAACTGGATGCTCAACGGCTTCCTTTAAAACCTGGATGCGCAATCGAAACTACCCAAAGGTTTTCAGGCTTCTTGAGGTGGGAAACTGGGTGCTGAGACAGGTACCATACCCCTTCTTCGGCTTCTATAGTCGCAGCCACACTTTTTACGTGAACAATCACTTCATTTTGCATCATTACACCTGAGTGCCTTCTCCAGAGAACTTCATCTAAGTAGAATCGTTTTTCAAAGCGCAGCAACCTGCGAAGAGCTTACACCTTCTTGTCCACTAGATGATCGGCCTGTAGAAATCACGGGAGAGGCACATCGAATCAGTATTCGGATTTCTCGTTCCTTGTCCTACCGTCTGCAGCGTAAAATGATCCCCTGCCATAACAACTGCTGGATGTTCCAACTGTTGCTCGCACTGAAGATGCAGCTGTCGCTACACATATTCAGTTTCTGCTGATGCATATCTTACAGAACCCCCTTCAGCCGGGCCAAATAGTGTCCATCTCATCACCATGGGTGCTGCTTAGGGCGCTTGGAGATTGCTTTCTATCTGGTCCAGCGCTCAGGGTGTTCCTGGCTCGTCGCGACCAACAAGATCTACTCCCTCATTGGTAATTACGAATCGTAATTAGAGTTTGTCCTTTTGTCTTCTGTTTAGTTACTTAATAGTAGTGAGTACATGCATCGTGAACCCCGGACATTCGTAATGTATTTTCCTAGTTTCTAAGGTATCACTCCAGTTTATACTTGAGTTTCATGGTACTTATTACATGAACAGTTCAAGTATTTGTTCATAACCTTGTTTTTCCCGAAGGTCTACACTTTTACTGTTATATAATCTTTCTCAGTGTTTCATTTGTACTGCCGAGCAGAGGCTCGAACTCCCAGTCTTAGCTTTTCTGTCAGTGCACTCCACTATTGGCCGTCATACGTCGGAGGCATTACCAGATCTAGTGCCGGATTCGCCTATTCATGTTGACACGTGCCTTTGTTTACTCCACAGACTTATCTTATTTGTACTTATTAGTTATTGGCACTCTTTACCATTGCAACCACAGTCCAGTTCACGCGTTTGTAATTGAATTATTGATTTGTGACGGTAAAGGTTCTTGAATTATTGATTGTACCGCAACCGAACTGGGCTACATTTTCGTTCAGCTGCCTGCTAAGTGGACCGTTTTTATTTTCTGCGCTGTCCCGATTTTCGGAAGCTTACTGCCCATTGTTCTTGGTTTCTCACCTGGCTGTAAGTCCTTAATTTGCTGTATATTTATGCTTATTGTATTATTTAGAACCACGAATCATCGATAAACACGGTTATTCGATTGGAAATTGTTCTGCTGCCCTTAATCGTGTTCTGCCCGTATCGTGCGTGTAGCTAGTGAAACTAAGTTGCTGCTAGATTCACAGCCCCAGACATCGGGATAGTCGCAACACTCATCCCTCTAGTCTACAACCGTTACTTCCAGCAAATGAGGCCATCTAGATGGAACTGCATCGACCGAATTCGGTGCCTGATTCGAGATGTCAGTCAATGTGAAAGCTTTTGTTGACTTCATCCGTTCAATGTTGTCTAGGGAGATTAGTTTCGATTTCAACCCACCTGCAGTTCCTACCCGAATTTCCCCCAAAGTGCCCGCGGACAATAACTTCGGGGTTTTATCAAGTTGGCGGTTGTCCTCAAACAACTCCCTCAACAAAGCAGTGTCAGGTACGTTGTCGACAAAGGCCATAGCATTGGTCGCTCCTCTAGGAGTGACTACTTATGCAGCGACTACTTCCAGATGTACTGGTTCGTGGGCGGACGGTGAGGTTAAGCAAACCACATTCCACATTGTGTTTTCATTTGGCGTAGATTCCTTCAACTTGTTCAATGGTCCATGGTGTATGCCCCGGCAGCCTTCCTGATCGCATCCAGCTATCGTTCGACAAGCTGCCTCCCGGTGTGATTTGTTGACATATAGGGCACGCTTCTGTCTTCTTTGCTGTTCCGCAAAGTTCATTTACAGTGGCTCTTAGGAACTTTGGACAGTCTGTCAACCCGTGATCGGCATCGCAAGCCCTACAGTCTGGAGAAGCTACGCCCTCACGTGAGATGGCATGCACACCTATCCAAGGCTGTATTCCCGTACGGAATTTCGGGCTTGAACATAGCTTGGTCTGTTTGGTCCGTTGCTACCACAAATGGGTCGACCAAAAATGCTGTTGGCCATTCTTGCTAGTCAGTCTGTTAAAATAATCACTCGGGTCGCGGAAATTGGTCTCACCGTCACTCCGGCTTTTGCTCTCCGCTCCTTCGACCAAGCTATCCTGTAGCTCGGATAAGAGACATCGAACTACCACCTCTAAGGTGTGCTTTGTTCCAAGACTAGCCCCGAAACCAAAGTGACCAACGGAGGTCGAGCAATTTTGCGTTTTATTGATGAGGTAAGACGTAGCTTAGATGTAGCACTCTATCGCTTGGCTCATGGCATCAAGCGTTCCATCAAATTGCGGGCACCTTTCAACAAATGACCAAACAAGGTCTTCGAAATTTCCCCGCTCTTGGGTAAACTTGACCTGGGTCTAGCATGGCACAACAATCGGTAGCTTCTCCAGCTCATCCTCAGCAAGAGCGGGCGAGGTTCAGCAGCGTTCTGCCAGGGTCGGACACCTTAGCCTTGGCAAAGTTTTCAAGTTGTTTAACAAAATAGCAGTATTGTTCCGGTCGCCCGCCAAGGACCACGAGCCCCACTCTTGGTAGCCCGGCTAACCGCCGCCATGGTAAGAACTGTTTGGCCACCGGCGTAGGACCTCCTGCTTCAAGCTGCCTCAGCTTACTGTGGGGGTCGTTTCCAGTAACTCTTCGCTCTGGCTTGCTCCGACTTAATTTCTCCATAGCAACCTGAGGCTGCTGCCTAGCGGAAAATTGCTAGCCCTAGCTCCAAGGTCCTTAGCCTGAACAAATTCATGTTTTTTTAGCCCATAACACCCTGAGAGAAACATGAATTTGCACTGCCAAGATTAAGAGTTCTAATATTACCTCAAGAATCAAATGTACCCAAACCCTCCCCGGTGACTAGCTGAGTTACTTCTTGTTAGGGTCCAAATATTTTGTGCCTCTTCTTAGCATACTGTTCGTTCCCTAGCTCCGTCTTCATGGACTTGAGTATTGTAACACTGTTCCTGAAATCAAGAGCAAGATGGATATTAAATGAACAACCCCGTGAAAAATATGAAGGATTTCAAACGTGCGACCAAAAAACCCAAGAAGAGAGGCAAGCTCACCGCGTGAAACAATCGAACTAGCAAGTCACATCGGTCGAAGTAGGATAGGAGAGAGTCAAGAGTTGGGCGCAAACAAAAAAAGTATGGCTCACAGAAGGCGAGAGACACGGAAAAAGGAAACAATGTAAATAATCGAGGGTATTCACGGATCCCGGGTATTGTAGTGTTCTTGGGGGAACTTCCGCGATTATTCCTTACGCCCGCTGCCTTGTACGATGGAAAGAGCCTTAGGTTCTCACAGGCCTAAACTTTACAAGCTTCGGTGTCTGCCACCTCCTGGAAGTGCCACTTTGTCTAGTGGGTTTCTTGGACGCTCCTTGATCCGGTCTATTCAGCATTTAGGGAACCACATTAGATTCTCAGCCTTTTCTTACTCCGCGAACACCCTAGCCCCTTTTCCACCCCTAACTTCCACACTGTTCTTCCAAAGGAGACATTTGTTTGTGAGTAATTATGGTGTAGTTTGCAGAGGGACAGCGGGGCTTGCTAGTGTTTGATCTGCAAAACACAAGGAAAGACATCCATGAATCCGAGGCCTAGCAGCCCATCAAAAACCATTCTACACCCACAAAAATTTAACGGCAGTACGGCCACCAACAGGCCCTTTCAACAATAGCACTCTTTAGGATTCGCCTTGATTTTTACAGCAATCCCGTTTCGTAAATCCACGTGCATTCCAGTTTTATTCAGTAAGCCTTACTCCTGGCCTCCCTGTACTACAGGAAGACTCGGCGTTCATTTTTGCGAAAATATCTTTACTAGACCACTTACTTTCACTTGGCAGCCTTTTTAGCCGACTGTTCCAACATTATGGAGTGCGCTTTCTCTTCGCTTTCTTCGAGGCAGCTACCTCGTTGGTGATTTCTAACAGCTTTCCATGAGGTGCCGCCACCATGCTCCTACGTAGTCTTCCCCTCTTGGCACAAGCTAATCAACCCGGAGTGCTATTCCATGCGGCTTTCATTTGTTTATTCCTGAGAAATCTCTAATGCACTAGTCTGGTTCCTCCATCCCTTGGAGGTTCACTGTCATTCTCAAAGCACTGTAGTCACCCATGACGAAGGGGGCCTCCATTTTCAAACCTCCTAGATCGTCCAGAGCCATCGTGATCCCAAAACCAAGAACAAAACAGTGTCCGATCAAGCCTCTACCTATTTATCCGCTCCGCCTACCGATACAATCTTTGGTGCAACAGAATCCCTCAGCCTGCTGCCGAAAGTTGCCTCGGAGACCTTTTCTTTTTCCCAACATTTTCCAGGTGCCTTAAATCTACCCAGTCTGTGTGCTCTCCCACCTTGTAATTAGCACCTCACTGAGGTACGATAAAAAACTCCATCTTGGCGAGGCCCTGGGCTTCCACATATATAGACTACTGCCCTTTCAGTTCCTGTTGTAGTGATATCTATCTCCATGGCTTTCACTTTTGACCGGGCAAACCATCCTTCTTGGTACTTGTTATAGCGGTCTGCCACGAGCTTGAGCACCCCAGCTCCCATACGGCCGTCCTCTCTGTCAACTCAGTGGCTTGTTCACAACTTCGGTCGCGGTCCACCAACTTCTTCAGCCGGCTGCAACCATGGTTCGGTGAGGGCTATGATATCCGTACTCTGTCCCACTCAGTAGTTCCAGCCACCTGTCCCTTACATGTTCTGCCTTCTTATGGAATTCGGGTAGCCTCAACCATCCAAGACATGCTCTTGGCCCATCAGGGAGGGACTGCGGCTCCTGGGGCATCACTCCCGAGAGAAGTACCAATTTTTTGAAGGGCGTTTTTGGTAACCTCGTTGCTTCCATTCAGTTTGCTTTCACATGCTGACCTAGCAGCCTGTGGCTTGCTTGACTCCAGAGGAAAGTGCGTTACTGCCTGCTTCGTCAAGTTCCTCTTGAGAGCTTAACCAGTCTGGCATGTAGTGGCTCCCTTTATACTCCTAATTGCAGGCACTGAATGGTGGGTAATATGGACTGGTATTTAAGACGGCTTCGTAATCTCCTTGCCATATCTCGTCATCCGAATATCATCAGGCCCTGTCTCCTTGTTCAGATTTTTACCGTGGGCGCACCTTCACTGCTCCCACATGTGCCACGGTTTATAACATCATCCATGCTGAGGAACCTGCCTCCATGCAGCAGATGGGAGAATTTAACTCATGTGAGATGCGGCTCGAACTTTTCTGTTTTTTCTGCCCTAGCCCACTTCTAGAGCCGTACAGCTATTTTGAGAGGGACTTGCCTGGGGATTTCCACAGCCCGCAGAAGGTTCACTGCATGGCACTCGACGGCCCTCTCTTGCTGCCTACTGTCCTCCATAGAGATTTCCGGTATGCCACTGATGGCCGTATTTCTGTTTCTCCCGCGAGCTATGTCACTTGGGTTCTGCAGCTTGCGAGTGTCCACCCCAGTTTTCATTGGCCATCCTTCAGCGACTGTTATCCTTTCCCGAAAGTCGTCGACGAGCTCATTTCTGACTCCATAGTTCTTGAGCTCCGTAGTTTTCTCTTTCGAGGACCATTCCCTTTTTGGGTCTTATCTATCTGGCCAAACATTGCTCTGGTTATATTCACGCTATCTTCCCCTTATCTGGGCAGATGCATATATTTTACGGCAGCCCTACTAACTGCTGTTTGTTGCTCCGTTTCTCGCGACTATCCGGAAGAAATTTGAACCGCAGTCGGCGAGTTATCTGGCTGCCGCTAACTTACGGTGGTTGTCTGATACTACCGCCCGACTGCCTTCCAGCCTGAGCAGTAGCTGATGATGTGTTTGGAGCCAGCTTTTGCACTCTCAACATATCCAAGTCCATGCTTGTTATCTGCTGTGCACTGGATAGTGCTGCTCCGCTAACTCACCACATTCCATATGAAACACAAATACCTTTTGCAGCACATGGTTCCGTTCTTATCGACAAGGCTTTTTGTGCATGGCGTTTTAACCCCTAACTTCCCTGGTACCATCGCTTGATGCATTTTTGCCAGAGGATGCGGAATCTTCTTTTGCCCTTGCCGTAAACTAGTAACTGTGTTGTAAGCTACCAACCAGACGACTCCTCAGGAGGCTTTGAGATGAACCTGAAACACTGAATTTTAGAGTCAAAAAGTAATAGAAAAAAGCACCAGGAATATGTTAGGAGAAATGGTCTGCGAGCAATAAACTGAAAGTCTGCTCAAGTATTACCTTCTCCACTACAAATGCAGAAAACACAATGGATCCTTTGTTATCAAGGTTTCACTGGTGATTTCCTTCGCGCTTTTCCACTAATTTTTTCTCATCGCAAACTTGGTTCTGACTCAGCTCCACATCACTGCTTGGCCCGCCTTCACTTCAGTTGGCTCCCACGGGGCGGGTAATAGCCAAGGCCAACTGGCTTCCCGGAATTCCTTCGGCTGTACGCACACAAATCAGGCACATATAACTGCCCAGCGTATTTCCTCATATCAGCGCTAAAATAAGAGGGAAACGTGAAACCCCATTGCTCGTCAGCCGTGACAGACTTCGTGCGTTTTCAGCTTATAGTCTACAAACCGTCTCTGGTCTCTCAGTAAGAAGGTAGACGGAAATCTCCGCGCACACGGAATCCGTAGGCTCAAGCATGGGAAGCCCTTCATCACAAAGCCTTCAGAAGTACGTCAAGACCCGTTTGAACCGAACACTGTCCTCAGATTTCACCGCTGAAGTGCGCAAAACCTTCTGAGGTATGATTACCCTCCATGAAGAGTGATAGGCCAGAGACGAGCCGGTCGACAAAATCTTCCAAAGCCCCAGGGAATGGCCTTGCGTCCGATCTTTAATCCAAAATGGAGGGTCTTCATGAGCTTCTAGACCCAAGTAACTATGAAGAATCCTTTCCCGATTTTGCTCGGGGATAGGATCAACGGACCTCAGGCGATCCGTTTAATTGGTCCCACTGAAGTCACTAACTAGCCTCGTCACGAGGCGTAGCATATCCCCCAGTTTCACCATCTGGACCACAGTGCAGTGGTAGGTTGCAGCACATCTGTGTTGAACTCTCGAAAGAACACCGGTGGCATACAGAAATTGGAAAGCCTAGGGTCTAAGCCGACCAAATAAGCTATACATGGAATGGACAATAGTTTTAAAAAAACAAAAGAAATTATCCGTTTGGGCTCCAGTTTTGAGGGACGATGAGAGCACAACCTGAAGGGTTCGCACGCCTGAAGATCTTGAGAGCTTATTTTCCGATGCGGTACACTGCATCTGATACAATTCTTCCCATAGGTAAACCCCCATATTTGGATAACAAAAATAATAATAATAATGGTTTAATTCGGAAACGCCCGAAGCATGCCATGTGCATAAGCTCGTTGATACAGATGATGGAATGGACAGATATAATTCATGGAAATATGGAAACACTCATGAAAATATTGGGTAAGAAGGCTCAGTAGCGGGAATAAAGTGGGATGAAAATAGGATGTGTGTGCAAACCAGAAAGACAGTAGGGAGCTTAAATGAACACAAGGGCGGATTCAAATGGGCACCCGGTGAGTTCGAAAGTCAAGGTCAGATGGACTGAATGACTGGTCCGAGTAATTACATATGTAGGCCGACTGGTAAACATGAGAAAGGCTGGAAATCGGTATAAGGAACTGCAGTGGCGAGGAACGATGGAGAAAAAAGTGAGATGCACTGCAGTGGATTAGATATCAATGAAGCATTGGTACTTTGCAGTGGATTGTCGGCGGACAGGACACAAAACTCACCGTAAAACAGGCAGCGAGCAATGCAAGACGTAGAGGAATGATCAGATGACAAAAAACGATTTAGAAGGATTGGATACGGTAGATGTGAGGCACAGATTTAGAGTTGATGGATGCCTATGATGACGGTCGTTGGGATGATAGCAAGATAAATGGCCGATGAGGAACTGCAAGGTGCAGAGCGCGTGCACATAGAAATATATGCGTAAGTTTACATATATATGTAGATATATTATATATGTATGTATGTATAGGCATAAGAGAAGCAGGAGCAATAAAAATGGGGTCCCAGAAAGAAATTATCAGCCATTAGGAGGAGTAGGTAAGGTTAAATCAAATGGTTGTAGAGTTAACTTTGGAATATCGTGGTGGACTTACTTCATGACAAGTGCACATGGCAGCCCAACGGAGAGAAAAATAGAATGCGGAAACGCAGCATTGATGAAGACTGTAAGGAGCAGTTCATGGGAGAGGGGAGATGAAAGACAGGATAAAGGAAAACAGGTAAGAATGGGTCTAATTATTTGATCAATGCAGGTGCGAGATGTAGTGACGGACCAGAGGAATCGGGTAGTGACAGGACAAACGATTTGGAACTGTAAAAGAACACCGTGGCGTAACGTTGTCATTACAATTGTGGAACATGGAAAAGCGGACCACACTGGAAGGTACAGAAAAATGCCTGTAGCGAGCTATAAACGGATCAAGGGATGGAAGCAATGACCGAGGAGACACAGGTAAGAAATCACCAATCAGATCATTTTCACTGCAGGTGAAACACGAAGGAGGCGGACAAGGAAGCGGGACGCCCCGAGAAATGTGAACCAGTAATAGAAAAAAAAGACCACACAAAAATGAATGCGCAACGGAGTCGGGGCAATGGAGCTGGAGAGCTGTGTGCCGGCAGACAGTTGAACAGGTGGATACCAATCAGGACACTGGAAAGAACCACAGAGGAACCGCGCAGCCAAGGGAGGAAGACATGGCGGTGGTGATTAAATAATAAATGCACTGTAAAAGGTGCGAAGTTTGGAGCGGCAAGTTCTAATAAGCGGATTGGTCATGGGTGCAGATGCGATTGGTGCATCATGGCATTGGGCATGAGGAGGGATTTAACAGAACGACAGGTTTAAGGAAGCTATCAATAAGCGTTCCGAGCAGAAGGTGACACCAAGCGCATAGATGATAGAAGCCCGCAATGACGGCAGGTGGGAAAAGAGATATTGGCGAGCGTCGACAGAGAAGAGTGGTTAGGACGATAGTGACTCAATGCAGTGAAAGTTGATGTAGAGAGAGGCGATAGGAGGAAAGACAAAACGGGTAGGTGTGCATACCGTGGTAGGGCGACAAAAATGGGAAGTGGAAACAGATGATAAGAGCGATAGGTGAACAAGCTGTGGCGGAAAAATGATGAGGAGCATGCAATTTTCAACCGACAGCATTGGATTCGGTAGTCCGAGAAAAGTTAGAGCGTGCCATCCGCAACCGGTGCTAGTGGGTTGGACTGGCTGTGCGCTGGGCACCTAACCTGAAAAACACTTGTGAAGTGAACACAGGAGGTGTGATCCACCAGTCTGGTTGCGCTCGCACATCGTTGCAGACGGCGTGCACGCCCGATGTGCGCCGGCCATAGCGGTGGATCTGAACGCGCCCCGCACTGTTGGGAGTGGCACGAGTGTTCATGGATAATTGTGCAGGGGACAAAACGACCACGATGGGGGTGCGTGAACCAGGATCAGTTGACCAAGACGTGGGACCATGGACAGGAGAGCCAACGGAAACAGCGAGTGGTAGACGACCGTGTAGCAATATTATCCAGGTGCACCTGCCAGGGAGATGGTAAGTACAGTGCCCGAAGTGGTTGGCCGTCACTGAGGATCACTGGAAAGGGAAAAGGGACAGGGAAGCGCAGTCTGGGTGTGCCCCAGCTGAGAATCAACAGATAATGAAGAGAAAAAAATGAAAATGATGGATAAGTGATGAATGTAGGTGAGCAATAGGGTTATTTATGATGGCAGGAGGTAGATTCGCTATGGATCAGTGAAGGCAATGGCCTTAGTTCACGGCACTAGAGAGTGGGGAGGTGTCGGGCATGGGGTGTACCTAGTGGCCTGTGGCTCAGAGGTAGTAGAGTTGCAGTGTGAGGCCTCTTTCAAAGGCCAGGTCGGCGAAGACGAGCTCACTGGCGAGCAATGTAGCATTAGGGACCGTTTAGTATAACACAAGTGCGCGCCTAAAAGTGAACACTGAAGAGGCACTACGTATGTTAAAGGGCAGCTTATTCCAGATTTTGGAATAGGCTGACAGAAAGAATCGGGACTTCAGACAGAGATTAGAATAAAGGTCAGTGAGAGAGAAGGCACGGTGTCGGATCGGGTAGGAGCAGGGCGCAGCGAATGATATGGGATAAGAGGTGTAGGCCAGGTTATGGATTAGCTTAAAGAGGAAAATCAGGTTGAGCCTCATGTGACAAATCCATAGAGGCTCAATTTGTAGGAGCTCACACCGCTGGCCGTATGTTAGGGCTAGGGATACGCCCAACAGCCTTTTGGTGAAAGTACGCTGCATGTTCTCAAGAGATACAATAGAGGAACGTGGTCAGAGGCTGGAGGTAATGGGACAATATTCTAGGAGCGGTCTCACGTGTGAGAGATACATGGAGAGGCGACTGGCTGGTATTAAGAAACACCGATTGATCAGGCCTAGGGTTCGCTTAGCCCTAACGATTCGGAACGATGCCTGTTCTGAGAAGCTAAAGGAACAAGAGTAGCGTACGCCAAGATCGGTAACCATGGGGTGTATGGGGATGGGCAGGCCGTCCAGACAAATTTGGCCGGGTTGTACAGTGCACTTGTATGGTAGAAGGAAGCTCTTCTCCGCAGAGAATTTCATAAACCACGAGACGCACCAAGTTTGGTGAACGAGTAAGTCATGCGATATGTTGCACAGAGTCAAGATAGGTCACTAGGGAGGAAGGAGTACACTATTTTTATATCGTCGGCAAAGAGGAAATGAGTGCCGTGTCGAATAGAAGAGAACATGTCATTGATATAAATAAGGAATAGTAATGGGCCTATGGCACTGCTTTGGATGACGCCGCTAGTAATTGGTTTGGCGGAAGATAGGTGGCCGTCGACGAGCACGGCTTGTGACCTGTGAGAGAGGTGCGGGGGGAAACCAGGAGAGGAGAGGGTCAGGAATACCGAGCGATCGGATTTTGGCCAACAGATGAATATAGGGAACACGGTCAAAAGCCTAAGACATGTCGAGGTACAGGACAATTACAGAGTTGCCGGCGTCGGCAGCAGACGATAGGACATTGAGAAAATCAAACTGGCAGGAAGAGCCGGAACGGGAGTTCAAGAAACCATGCTGATCAGGGTTTAGCAGGTTGTTAGATAAGAGGTACTGGACAATGTGTTTTTTGATAATTCTCTCCATAATTTTTCAGACTACTGGGGTGTGATTATTGGACCGATAGTTATCTGGGTCGTGTAATGCGCCCTTTTTGAAGCGCGGAACTATAACAGAGGATTTCCATTGAAGCGGAACGAAACTGTGAAGCATGTAGGTGGGATACATATTAAGTAACAATAAAGGGAGGTCAGGACCATCGAAATAGAGGAGGGCCGGTGGGAGATCATCTGGTCCCGGTTTCGAGGAAGGTTTATTAGAGGAAACTGATTTTTCAACTTTTGGATGGGAGAAGGGAATCGATGAAAGAGAGGCAGAGATGCAAGGGTGGATTGAAGGAGGGGGAATACCAGGACAGCTTATAAGGGAGGAGGAAAAATGCTCATTGAATGCCTCAGAAATAGATGCTGGAGTATTAGCGGTAGATGAGCCACAGATGAGGAACTTGAGTGAGGTATGATTGGATTGATTGGACCTTTTACTAAGCAGGTTGGACAGGTAGCCAGTTTTGTTTGGGTGTGCTAGGGCGATGGCCTCTTGCCTTCTCAAATGCGAATCGACCATGCAACGCAGCCTCAGTTGAAGCTGATTTATGCGCCGGAGAATTGTGAAGTCGTGTGATCTAGCAAAGGCAGGTTGCAGCTTAGACAGCTTACTCTCTAAAAGTGACAGGCGTGAGCTGCTGGATTTGGGGTGTGGATCGGCGCATGGGTTGGCGGTATTTAGGCAGTGTAGGAGGTTGGAGTAGAGAGAGTTCATAACAGTGAGGGGATCGGATGAAAGAAAATGTGTCCCAGTTAAGGGAGCGGATTATCATTGGCACTAGGGGCCATTTACAGGAACGGTAGGATGTCAGAACAGGGGGAGAGGATTGCATCGGATGAGAACAGCTGAAGCAGCTGAACTTGCAACTGGCAATACAATGGTCACGACCCGGGAAGTAATCAGTAGTCTGGGTGATCACATCAGGAACATCAGTGGAGAATACTAGGTCCAAGATGTTGATCCCCCTAGTAGGGCAGGAGATATGTTGGGTCCATCCACCAAGACGGACACAAGAAAGGAAGGTGGAGAGGGCGGGAGGGCTAGTATAGGAGGACCAGCAAATTGAAGGAGGGTTAAAGTCACCCGCAATAATTTTGCACTGCAGGGAAGTCAAGCGCAGCATTAAAGACATCCACGGCAGAGTCAATTTTTGCAGGCTCCAGACCCGGGGGAAGTAAACGCAGCCAATGAGGAGATTCTTGCCAGAGGCGTGAATGGATAGCCATAACGAATCCTCAGTAAGAAGAGAGGAGTGGTCGATAACACTAGCGTGGATGGTGCATTTGGCAACGGCCAACACAGCCGCCTCCACGCCTGGACTGGCGGGTGTTCGATAAGCATTGACACCCAGCTAGGCGAACAAGGTCAAGCGAAGCATCATCTGACAGCCAGGATTCAGTCACTAGTATAATGTCAGCGTTTGACGTAGATGCCAAAGATCGCAGGTGTGATATTTTTCTAATTATTGATCGAGCGTTACTGAGAACTAGTAGGAATGAGTTCAGTGATGGTGTGTGCAAAGCATGGATGCCAGGTGCAAGACTATTGAGATCGCTGCGGCGATAGGAGTTGGGTCTCAGTGGGGATAGAGCGTCAGTAGAAGGGGGAAGGCAGGCAGTGTTGGGTGGGGGACGGAAAGTAGGAGAAGCGTTAGCATTAGGCGCAGCCGATCGCTGTGGGTGATCAATACGGTGGGTGTGCAGCACACCGCTGATTTGGGCCGGAGGGGTGTCACGCGGTGCAGAGGGAGGGGGCACCGTATGGCAAAGTGAGAGATTAAGAATATCTGTCGAAGCAGGGTGGACAGGGGGCAGTGCGTGGTGTACGGTGCTAAGTGACATGACATCGAGTGGGGAGAGATCAGTGATATGAGTCTGTGAAAGTTTATGGATATGGTCCATAGGGCGACTAGCAATATGGCCACGGGTGCGGAGGGCACTGGTCGGGAAAAAGCGAGATCTTGACTGCAAGTAACCCACCTGCTGGGCAGAGTCAGTATAAGGCCGGTAGGTCGGTGTGGGGGTGAAGATATGTGGGAGAGTAACTGGGACGTAGTGTGGGGTGGGGGGCGGGAAGGGAGTGGCGAAATTTGGAAAGGTTTGGAAGCCCATGAGGAGCAAAGGAGCCGGTATGTGGGGAGATGGGGCGAGGAGGCGGGATTCAGGCACGAACCTGGAGTATCTGCTAGGGTACGTACGTGGTACTTCGGGGTTAGATGAGGTTTGGTGGAGGTGAGCAAGAGGGAACAGTGGAGGCATGCTGGGGCTATAGTATGGGGGGCTGGTGTCTGGGGGGCAGGGAGGGATCTAGGGTAGCAACGGAGATGGAGGATTGGTGTGATCCATGTGATCAGAGAGAGGGAAAGACAGTGGAAGGGGGTGTGAGGCAATGGGAGGGTGAGTGGCACTGGCAAGGCCATGAAGGTCACTCCTGCATATAGGGACGATTGCGTTAGACGAATCTGGATGGTGGCCCAACTGGTTTTCACCTGGAGGATCCGAGAGTACGCTATAAGCGGGCGCCGATTGGGAGTGGGGGATAATGGGTGGGGTGATTAGTTGGGCAAGAGCGGACCTGGTAGGAGTACCAGGTAGGCTTATTGGGGGATTAGAGAGGCACTTATGAGGATAGAAACGAAGTGTCGCGGCTGAGCTAGCAGCTGGTGGGTAGTTGGTAGAATCGTGAGAGCGAGAGCGGTGGGTGACAACACTTGTCAACGGCCCGGAGGACAGATTGGAGGTAGTACTGCGGGGGCTGATGGTTGTAACGGGTTCTTGTCTTGGCTCAAAGAATATGACGGGGGAGCGCGGCTCTGATACTGAAGTGGAGTGCCGCTTGGGGCCTGTGATCAGGGAGAGAGAGCTACTGCTAGTAGAGGCTGCTGGGGGAGATGGTAAAAAAGGCGTTTGTGTGGAAGCGGAACCGGAGGTGGTGAGTTAGACATATCTAAGTCGGCAGTTTGCGGGCAGGCAGGGTGAGGCGCTGGGCTCGCCTTTGACTTCTTGACAGAGGGGCATTGGGTAATCTTCATGTCGGTTACAGTGGGGTCAGCCTGCATGGGCAAGGCGGAGTTACTTCTCAGCGAGTGAAGTATTTCCTGTTGGAAGGGAGTTTTATCAGAGAATATCTTGATGTCCTTATACGGCGAAAGGGCAGCAACTGTCGACTTGTTGCTAGTGAACTCTCTAGCTGCTAGGTCGTCCGTGAATTGGAATAGCAGGGGGCAACTATGTCGCTGGGACGTTTTACGCAGCCTCCTGCAATGGCATCTATAGTGAGCCATGTTGCACGAACTTAGTATGTTGTGTTTCGCCAAGAAAAGTGGTAAGCGGTCTGGAACATTAAAACCGCTGCGTTCTTGGAGTTGGTCTTGCGGTGGTATACTTCAGTAGACACGGAGTGGAGAAGGTGTCCCACCGAAACCGAGTTCTTGGGCGATGTAGCGGCTACAGGGTCAAGGAGAGTAGCCAGGGGTGAAACCTTTGAAAGGATTTCACCAATCAGCTCGACCTTGTTTCTAAGTTCGACGAAAATCTGCTTAAGGCTATTAGGACTATTAAAAGCTTCACCGTCGACGTTAACGAGGGTGAAAGCGCACGGCCTGGTTTTTGGGAGGGGTTGGATATGTTGGGATTTGCCAGCTTGAGCGATACGGATTTTCCGAGTACTGGTTGGGGACCGGGATGGCATGATAAGTAGGAATGTATGACGGAGGTAAAAAGGTAGCAGGAATTCGGTCAACTAGAAGGAGACAAGCCAAAGTTCTGGGTAGACTGGGAGTGTGCCCGGGTGCTATGTGCGCAAAGGTCTAGATGAGACCCGTGCGGCAATGTGGTACGGGCAGTGAGCTATATGACCCGCTATATATACTGTTGGGCCTAAGAGACTTGGGACGATGAAGAATAGTGAGATAGAAGAAATTTTGCTGTGTGGTGTGCACAGGGTGAACCCCACAGGATACGGTAGGTACATTGAATGTCAGGGTCCGGAAGTCAGATCAATGTGCTGAAGCATCCAGATCCGCTTGCAGAACTTCGCTGTCTGCTTCCGGGTCTACAACATACCACGGTCTTACGACTCTCGCATACGTAAGACAAGGCGTTTGGAAGGCTGGCAGAAAGTCCTTGGTGAGACCAGAATCAGCGCCAATCCAAGAATCAATTTGTGAAGGGCCCATTTGTTGCGGCTTACTAATTAAATGTCCACGGGACAAATTTGACTGGGAAAGTCCTCTATTTCAGGACTTCCGTCATCCGGTGAAGTGCAGAATGCAGAAGACCAGACGCCCTGGGTTTTTCCAACAGTCAGTCCGAGGTCTCCAGTATTTTGTCCTTTCGGCTTTTAGACAGGCTATTTGGCAAGTTCTTTCATTAAGTGATGTTTTGCCCGGTTGACTGGTCTGATAGTGATAAAAACCGCGCAGCGCCAGTTTGAGGACGTCAATTACTATTGAAAGATAGTACTACGAGTCCTTTCGGTGATTCATGCTCTCCACCTAACGTATTTCATCGTGCGGAACCCTATCCGAACTCTCCCCTTTTGTCTCGTCTTCCCTACCCAAATGACAGCTATTCTACCATTTCCTGAGACCTTGGTGTTTACCATCTGTTGGTCCTTGGTCCATTATCTCCTGGTTGTCGTCTTACTGACTCACCTTACTCTCCATCACAATGCATCTGATCAACTACCGGCAGGTATTAGGAGTAAAGTCTTGCATACCACTCCTACCCAACTACCCAAAATCAAGGTCAGCACTCGCCGCAGCACTATCCCTCACCTGCAGATCATGCCTGATACTTGATCAGTGTGGTACATAGATGTACTCAGAGATGCCAGCGAAACAAATGCCGAAATAACAAAACCCTGAACAGTTTTCCCCACGGGGTTCATGCTTTGGATCTACTCAAAGGCCGGTTTAGTCCATTAGCTTTCCTGCTAGACCCATCTTTACAGGATGATCAGACAAACAAACTTGGCCATGAAATTCGTCGACAACTTTGCCTCTGGAATCACTAAACGCAGCAAAAAGTCAACAACGCAAAAACCTGGATAGACTTGCTCCGTCCATCACCAAGAATTTAAACTTTGACGTTCACAATCTGAGCTTGGAACCATGCTACCAAGGCAGACTTCGCGAAACTTTTCAGCAAAGCCCGTGTTGGCTCCCAATTTAATTTTTATGTTGAACGTGTTGCCAAAATATCCTCCAGCTGACGGTCTCCTGTCGTTGCTAGCACAGTATTCAAGCGGAAAAAGAGGCTTTGTGGAATAAAACCTATTGCAAGGAGAGGTCCAAAAGGCCATGCCCAAGCAATAACCCCGGCTTGCATTTACCCAGCATTATCTCCCAAATGTTTAACTTACCAAACAATAGCCATCAAACAAAGACCTCGAGTGTACTTGGCCACAAAACGACTGTTGGGACAGATGGTCTGTCAACCTCTTGTCCATCTGAGCAGCTTGGCAAAAGTAAAATCCTGCAGAATATCCTCATCAAGACAGTTCACAAGGTCATGTTTTACGACTTTTGAAAAACTGATGAGTAACAAATTATCGCACCTGAACTCGAATGAAATGATTCTCTCTGTTGGTGCTACGAAGGTCTGGAAAAATTTTCTCAGAATGCCCAAGGAGTTTACATTGAGACGTCGAGTGAGGACACATACAGGAGTCCGAAGCTAAAAACATTTCGGGAAGACAACTTTATTCCTACTTGATTTCGGCTACATTTTCATTCCAGACAGGACAACCGGCCGATGTTTGCGTATCTCAACAAAACGTGGGATAATATGTACCTACGTTCTTATCTGTCATGAATTAAAATATTGGAAGAGAGATACCGTTAAAGCTCTTTATCTGGCGAGGCAGATCCGAGCCTTTCCCTTCAGTCCTAAGCACTCCCTTGCCCCCAAGTACAGGGAAACACAACAGCACTCCAGCCATCTTCGAAGAAGGAAATCACCGCCAACCTGTTCAGATCTTCGAGCCAATGACTTGTTTGGATGTAGTTTTGCTCAATTATTCAAGATACATTTTGAGCTGAGTGAAATCCTGCAACTAGCCCTGAAGTGTAGACCTGTCACAGCCAACCGCTGCATTTATACCCAGTTGCAAATTGACGGCATGAGCTTGTTTCGTGGCTCATTGCACCTACTGTGGCCAATATTGTGTCACCTCTTGGACCCCATGTTCCAAGTATTTATTGTTGGTCCGTATTGTGACATGTCCAAACCTGTTGACGCGCTTCAAGATCTAGAGGACCTGATACAGAACTCGGCCTTATTATTATCCGACGGTATCATTATTCGTGGGAGTGGTCTTCATTGCAGAATTGGTTTGCGGGGTGTTGTGGCAAATAATCAAGCCAAGGCAATGCTTAAGCAGGTTAAGCATCTTTCTGGGTTATACAGCTCTTACAGATGCACACAAGCAGCTTTTGCTTCCAGTGCCGTCCCACTTTCCAATCATTCACATAAAGGTTACGCAGCAACGTTGACTTTCAAAATCGTTGCCAAGGTAGTCATCATACTGGCAGTTCTCCCTTCGAAGTACCACCGGCGGGTACGGAGGCCCAGTTTTCTAACGAAACTGGGTCAACTGGAGGCAACTGCTGATGACGGCTATCTTTGGTGTCTAGTAGCCACCATGTACGTATTTATCTGTTTTGATGACATGTTTAGATCCCAGGCCACAACACATTCCAGTATACCAGCACCATCAACTCCTATTTGAGACACCCGGGGACACTTTGTACAGAAAGTGCACGTTTAAAATAGATTGTCATCCTTCTGCTCATTTAGGAAAATGGATGCAGTGATGAAGGTAAAAAATGCAACAGGTCGAGTTTCAGGACAAATTACTTATGGAAAAACTGTGGTGTAAAATTCCAACTTCAGATGTTACGTTCAATAATTGCGGCTATGCTAAGTGATCCTAACATTTGGGTTTTAAAACTGCAGAAGACTATTTTGCTCTGCGTAAGCAAACGGTACTGAGGGTTATCACTTCTAACTGCTCTAGACGGTGAGACCCGTGGTCTTTTATTAGTATCCGAGCGATGCCGTGCTAAAGTGCAAAATCATAAAACCTCTGGGATGCATACACCGTTACCAAACTAGTGTACACAACTTCGTTAGCCTGCAGCACTATAACACAAATCCACTGCGAGCCTATTTTACTTAGAATGTAAAGTAGGTGCCACTGCTTGCTCAAATAAAACTTCATCCATGCCTCACACACACAGACCTTACCTTTCCATTATTAATTGTTTTTATATACCATCATAACCCACAGCTGGAACCAGGTCCAGACTGCAATCCCCTCTTATTTCAGGTTCGTTGTCTCTCACTATCGCAGTCGCCAAACCGGATGACCAAGGATGCCACTTTGACTCGTACGGACAGAGACTCAAGTAGAACCTACCATTGCAACTGGGACCGAAATCAAGCCACGCGACAGGAAATACTCCCAACAGCATATCAGGTCGTTCAGCTTTTTTTAAAGCAACCAACACAAATTCCAGTTCATACGCATCTCGCTAATATACCACCACACTCAGCTGATTGACCGACACATACTTTGCCCTGCCAGACGAAGCATACCCATATGACGTTGTACGTTGCCAGAAATGACGCTGAATATCACTGAAGGCAAATGCGTCAACATATACATATATATTAATCAGTGAAACAGCATATTACCGCTCAAGTCCATGCGGAGATTTTCCGCTTTATTATCCGTTACCACAGTCCACCTTTCCTCCAAACCGTAGACGGTTGAAAATTGACTCTCCGTTTCTCGAGGACTCTCCAGTTGCGCTTTCTTATTTCTGAATGGTACATGTTACTGATTCTGAATCCTAACTCACCTTTTTATGGACTGCTGTTTCTCCTACATCCACCAGTGTTCACTTTCACGAAATTGGTCTTGGCACCGTTTCGGAACTCATTCCATTTATTGAACTCCGGTAAATCCGTCACTCATGGTCTGCATCGTCTTCATCGATCGCCATCCTCTTTGGATGCATCGACTTTCCCGAGAACACTTCTTTTACAACTTTTTTTTTCTCTTCCTTTTCTTCTTGTTCAAAATTTTACTCCATCTGGAGAACCTTAGTAGGCCTCCGTTTCCTCGGCTTGCATCATTCTCGTTCCAAATGCGTCCTTGGCATTGTGTTACCGATTTTTCGATATCTCCACCGCGCACCACCGCCCAGCCCGGATTCAAAACCGGTTTGAAACTGCCGCGCAAACCATTATTAAAATAATCAATTCAAACTGTTGCTGGCTATGTCTAACTATCGCTGATACTCTTGACTTTCATACTTTGAATTTGTGAATATTCCACCTTATTGAGTAACGTGTTACACCATGATCATGCGCCAGAGCGTGCATCTCGACCATGGCTGAGAAGTATACCACTATCATTATTATTATTTTTATTATTATTATTATTATTATTATTATCATGAGGCCTCAAGGTGGACGTACTAGGCTGTAGAGGTAATGTCGCTGGTAGCCCCGTTGGCTTGTGACTAAACTGAGATGGAGAACTGCTAGGTGAATTTGTAGAAGACCCTGAAAATGTGAGATTTCGGGTTTGATGAGGATGGTTTTGCTACTTGATAATGACAATAATGATAATAATGGCTTATTTCGGATAAACCCGACGCATGCTAGCGAACGCGGTAGGAGGAAAGGCAAGGTGCCGACGTTTTTCTAGTGGTTTGGTCGGTGAGACGTACGGCGATGTCTAAGTCTACGGTCTCTGTTGGCGTCATGTGCACCTATGGAAATGCCGATGCATTTTTCACTGCGGACTTCCTTCCCTGAGTTTTCGCCACAGGTAACCAGTGCCCGATAGTTTTACAGGAACATTTTGTGAAGGCTTTTTCAGCTTGTCGGAAGATGACTGTGCCGCACTCTGGGACAAACTGCCCGAAACATGCGTGGAATCCTGGGGGTAGACTGAATAAGGTCACCCGATGCTCAAGGGGACACACGGTTAGTAGGTGATCTGGCTGATGTCCTGTTCATAGAAGCATGCGATGATGCATCTACGGGTCCCTTTGAACAACGGCAAGTGGAATGCCCTGGTTCGCCTTTCTGCAAGCGGAACATCCCTCCCTGTTGTTGAGATTCATCGGTGTTTTTGATGTTTCTGAACGAAGTAGCTGCAGCAATCCTTTGACAGTTACTGATGAACTCAACGGCTGTTAATTGGTTGGGAAACTGAAACAGCAGAATGTATGAGTATCGTGGTGACCGGTTCCGCAGCCTAGTACAATGACACATGTGATGAGCCACGTTGCAAGCGCTTAGTATTGTGGATTCAACGGACTGTGTTGGTGGTTTGTCCGATGCTTTTAACACCATGACATTGTCAGCATTCTTTATCCTCCTGTGAGTTCCCGAGGCGATTGCATCTATATAAAGACCGGCTTTAGATAAGGCTTTGGGGCAAGTTTGATCTATTGGTTCAGCAATGATTTTCAGTGGGACAATCTTTGATAAAGCTTACTCAGTCGATTGCCATTTACCATATAAAACGTTTACTTTCTTATCCAAATCACTGGATTTATTTTTGGCCCCGCTCCATGTATCGACCAGCGTTACAGAACATGTACTGACAGTTGCCGTCGTGTCGGCGTTTGTGTTTCTATTCACCCTGGAGGCCCATATGGTTCGTTTTGGACCAGGCGGACAATAAAGTTGGAATACAGACTCAGGCGTTCTTTTAGGTCTGAAGCAGGGGCTGCCATGTTTGTAGCAGGCGTAGAGGTAATATCTGACCCGTGTAGAGGTTTTACTGGGCTGCTTCACTTAAGAAAGAAAAGTGTGTAGACGGATCACCGAGTCACTCCATCAATAAATATAGTTGCTTAGATCAATCAAGGTTGATAATTTGTTGTGCAACCTTGCGTAAAGTGAGTGACTGAGGGCTGGTGACTCGGATTTCAAAGTCGGCAGAAACATCAGTGATGGCTTCGGCAGGAGCCTCAAGGGATTTCGGGTATCAAAAAAACACTATTAGGCTTTCCTAAGTATCCAGGCTAAGCTTTACCATAGAAACGCCAAACCAAGCACTGAATAGCCTGGGATCGAGAGAGTAACAACCCAAGCAGCACGACCTTCACCTGAGCTTCATCTGAATGTCACCTGAGTACCCCCTGGCTGTCCTCTGAATGTCCTTCGACCGTCACCTGAGTGTCCCCTTCGAGGCAAAACAGGGACACCCAGCTGGCGGTCAGGGGATACTCATAGGACGCTCAGGTGACGGTCGCGAAAGCCCGTCGAAAAGGACTACTCTGATCCCATTAGGTTTGTAACACTAACTTCAACACCGAAATACGTACATGCTGAAGAATATACTGGTAATCTACGGAATAGGCGAAGTTGAGTGCAAGCGCATTAGCAAGACCATCTTGCACTGAACTTAATCATAATTGGGCATACAAAATTCAGCTGAATTAATTACCGAAGTTCAAATAAAACAAGGGTTTTAAGGGGTAAACTTATATACTTCGCTATTAGTAATTCTTTCTATACTGGGCTCGTCAGCAAACAATCGTCATTCAACCGTGGGTCATTTTCGTGTACTTTGCAGTACCTAGAACAAAGGAAAAAACATACTTGTTGAATCGGTGCGAAATGTCTTTATAATTTTCAACATAAGAAATCGGCACGTGAGAGGGTTGGGCAGTGCACAATATTTTACCGAGGATCAAGTTAAAACTGACCTCAACACTATCGGTTTGGAGGGCTACGTCCTGACATGGTGAATCAGTGCTAATAACCCCAGTCGGTCAGCACCTTTGAATCCAACGTTGGATCTTTCCGTTCATAAAAGTGTTGTAGCTCCGGGAAAATTGTGCTTCGGTACTGCTCCTACGAATACACAGAACAGCATACTCACCGGCAGTTATTGTACAGACTCTTGCATTGGCAAATGATTGACGCCCTTGGACTTCGCGCCAGTTCGATTTGTGCAAAAGGCAATCAGAGACCAGTGTACGCATTATCTGACGTACCCAATCCCTAACTGTTTGCTTTCCCGTTACGACAGGGAAATGCTACTGCTAGTCAGAAAGTTATGAACAGTATAGTTTGCCATTAGTTCGTGGAAAGTTTCATCTTGCAATTTTTCATTCGACCTCTTGAACTCCCACGAGTCTCCCACGAGAATAGTGCGCTGAATGAACTGCATCGATGCATCGGCATCATGTTTATATTTACACAGTTTAGACTTGACCTCCTCCATAGTCTTCTGTAGCTCCAAAACCCGAATGTTTAGATCACTTATCATAGCTGCAATCATTGAACGTAACATCTCTCACTTCATGAGGGGCTAATAAACACGGGGTTCTAGCACAGCCCGACACCATAACGTCACCAGCTGTTCTTTTTCCCATAGCGCACCATGCTAAAAAACAGCTTACGGACCAAACCCCCAACTCTCGGCGTTGATTTGCAGCAGTAATTTGGACCTTCTAGTTAGGCCACGAATCTATACTATTCTGCACTACACAACCTGCGTGACCAACCGAATCCCCCGAAACTAAATACCAATAACAGTATCTCGTTGGTTCTTTTTTATAGCCGATCCATTGTAAGCAAAATTCGGCACTTACGATATCTGGTCACTAGTTCTAATTATGACAATCTTGATTACTGAAATTTGGTTAACCAATTGCAGTCCAAGGAACCAGATTTCTCTTGTAGGCTACGATGTCTTCAGATTAGATAGGAAAACTGGACGAGGTTGAGGTTGTTCGGCATTTTTCAAGCAGACCTTTAATACAACAACACTTCATCGCCCTCCACTCGACTCTATTCCCGATTCACTTTGGCTGACTGTCCACATTCCTGGCTCTCAACTTCATGTTGGATGTGCTTACCGTCCTCCGAACGAAAATTTCTCCGGATTTCCTCACCCAAGTGATGCATTTGGATATATATCCTTACTGCATTCAAGTGTAAATGTTATTGCTGGTGACTTTAACCGACCTAATACAGCTTGGCCAGCTTTATCTGCACCCGCTAACCTTGAACCATTTGTAACAAGTAATACTGTAGGAGGGTGGGTACAGTATATAAGCTCTCCTATGAGAAAAAACGGCAATTTAGATCTCATTCTCACCCATGGCGTCGTTCACATATTTGCCACAATCTCCCACAGTTTGCCTGGTAATGACCACAAAACGGCTAACTGTCGCATTCTCACTCACCCACAGCCTACCATGAAATCACACAGCATCGAACTTTCTCCCCTCTCTGACCGGAAGGTTCCCCCTATAACCTTTCGATAAGCTGATTGGAGTGAGTTTTTACTCTGTCGTGATCCACAACACACCACTGATATATTAATAACAATAACGACATTGGTTTATTTCGGAGATTCGCGAACGGTCCCACGCGCATGATCTTGTTGATACAGGTGATAGAATGGACGGAAATAGTTCATGAAAATGTAAAATTTGCATGAAAAAGTGGGATAAAAGGGCTCGGAAGGGGGAATAAAATGGAATGAAAATAGGATAAGTGTATGCACACCATAGAGGTTGTGGGGAGTTTAAATGAACTCAAGGGCGGATTCAAATGGGCACCCGGTGAGTTCGAAAGTCAAGGTCAGATTGAGAGTATGAATGGTCCGGGTGGAGACAGCTGGGGGCCGACTGATAAACATGAGAAAGGCTAGAAATCGGTATAAGGAACTGCAGTAGCGAAGGACGGTGGAGAAAAAAGAGTGAGGTGCACTGCAGTGGATTAGATATCAATGAAGCATTGGTACTTTGCAGTGGATTGTCGGCGGACAGGACGCAAAACTCACCGTAAAACAGGCAGCGAGCAATGCAAGACGTAGAGGAATGATCAGATGACAAAAAACGATTTAGAAGGATTGGATACGGTAGATGTGAGGCACAGATTCAGAGTTGATGGATGCCTATGATGACGGTCGTTGGGGTGATAGCAAGAGAAATGGCCGGTGAGGAACTGCAAGGTGCAGAGCGCGTGCACATACACATATATGCGCAAGTATATGTATATATATATTACATATTATGTGTATAGATATAAGAGTAGCAGGAGGAATAACAATGGGGTCCTAGAAATAAATGATCAGTCATTGGGAGGCGTAGGTAAGGTTAAATCAAACGGTTGCAGAAATAACTTCGGAATATCGTGGTGAGTTACCTCCATGACGGGTGGACGTGGTGGCCCAACAAAGAGAATAAGGGAACATGGAAGCACAGAAGTGATGAGAGCTGTGAGGAGCAGTTCACGGGAGAGTGAAAAGGAAGGATGGGATCGGAGAGAACTGGTAAGAATGGGTCTAAGTATTTGATCAATGCGGGTGCTACATGTGATGACGGACCGGAGGAATCGGGTTGTGACAGATCAAACGATTTGGACCTGTAAAAGAACATCATGACGTAACGTTGTCTTCACAATTGGTGGAACATGGAAAAGCAGACCAAACTGAAAGGCACACCGGGAATGCATTTCGCCCAATTGGGGATATCTGGAAACTGTCAGGCATGAATGCGTCGTTGACCCTCAGCCTCTTCCTCCAGTTACCGCTCTTACTCCGTCCACAGTGAAACTTGAGGCCTCAGTTATCTTTTCATTATTGACCACCTTCAAGCCATCATTTGACCCAATACCTTCTGGTCTACCGCCCACTGCAGTAGTCAAATGCTGACCTGACCAATCTTACTCACTACTCAATCTGTTTACCCTATCAGTGAACCCCGGTCTTGTGCCAAAAAACTGGAAATGTGTCATAATACCGCGCCACAAGAAGGACCCGCTGCCTGAGGTAACAGACTACCGTCCTATTACCCATACACCTGTCCTCTCTAGGCTAACGAAAAAAATCTTAAAACAACACATCGCGAAGCACCTTTTTCCTTTCGGTCAAGATCTTGCGAAACCTTCTTACTTGATTTTTTGAATCTCTTTAATGAACTGCCAGACAAAGGAATGGCCCTTGAAGCACTCTACTTGGATGTGTCAAAGGCACTTGACCGCTTGCCACACCCATATATTCTGGCCAAAATCCTTTGGCGTTACTGACATTTTACTATCTTGGGGCAGTTCTTACCTACTAATCGTTGTCAGGTTGTCTCAATAAATGAATACATTTCCAGACCGAAACCGGTACAATCGGTGTTATACAGGGCAGCGTCCTTGGCCATCTGTTGTTCCTCATGTATTTAAACGACATATTCCTCTAAGTGAGCCGAGGTAGCCCATTTCTTAGCCGTTGCTAGTGTCCTATATCTGACTGATTTTGACTCGTTCGGTTGAACCCTGTACAGGACACTGAATGATGTAGCCGGATCGGCCTTGTGGCCTGTGTCCAACAGATGGGCGAGAATGGAGCTCGATATGTTCGCCTACGCCTTTTTTCTGATGGTAATAACAATATTATCGGTAGTATTTAATTCCTCTATTTATGAAGACCAACATCATATCCTTTGAATGTGTTCCAATTTCCACCAGTGGCAAGTATTTCTCATAGCATTTATGCATATAATCCAGACCTTCAGCCGACATCACTCAAAAATAGCCAAACCGGATACTCGATAATGAGTCTCCTATTTGCCAGGCGTAATTATCACTGTAGTTCATTGCGATGTTCTCCTGTATTCCTCTGTGTGCACTTATTTCACCCCATTGTAAACCCGGACTTTTTATCTGCACCTTTTCTTGCTGTATTTCATTACGTATCTCGACCATGAAGTCGACCTTTCCCGTCATTTAGCTGTCGGACCCCCTGACGTCCAAACCCAATTTCTACTGCCTTCTCTGCCGAATGTTTCAATTTGCTCTGGACCCGGTGTCTCGTCCTCGTTTCTCGTACGAAACTCATTGATTCCGTTGCCCTGTGATATGCCTACCGAAATGGTCACCCGGACACTTATCTACCTTCTACTCCATTATTGCTTCTGCACGCAATTCGCCCTGCAATCGCCACATAGCGCTCTCCACGTTGATTCACTGCCATAACCCCATATCCTTCATGATACTTTGTGACTAACCTATATCAATGAAAGTAAACCGCTGAACATTTACCGGCTTATCGCTGGCTAAGTATTCCATCGCAGAGCTTAATATACCCCCCTATTTATGGGAGTTATTGGTCTCTTTCCTCTTGAATGACTGCGTCAGCATCTCACCTTTGGACTCAACCATAACACTGGCCGTTGATTCATGGTATTTTATATCTAGGGATCCATTATTTTACTTACATGAGTTTTCTATCCAACTATTCTCACACTCTGATACTTGCAGAAGACCCTTTGAATTTCCATTGATAAACTCTTCCTTCTTCCTTTCTCGTTTTTTGTAACAAATATCCTTGGGTTCAGTTAGAATTTCTAATATTGTGATTATTTCCGTTACTATTTATGCATTTGTCCTTCTTTTTAAGCAACTGAAAAAAAATCGTCAGCTGGGTTGACCACTTGCCCGTGACCTTCAATTTTGCCGGATGTTACCTCCTTTTGGTTCACTGTAACACTCTTTTTAATACTCTGCATGCATGTTTTGCACCCTTTTGTAACTTTTCATTCTGACATCACTATAATCATCTGATCATACTCTCTAGCATGCTTCGGGCGCTTCCGAAATATACCATTATTATTATTATTATTGTTATTATTATAATAATATAACAAGGAAGCCTGAATAGTACTTCAAATAATTAGAGGTGTCAACTGGGAGCAGACTCTAACCAAAGAATGGACCAGGAATTACCGGATAAAGCAGAAGATGATTAAAATCGAAGGGGTATACCGTGTATCCATAGAGGCTTACTGCAATATTGGTGACACCCAGAAACCAGACCATGAGAATGGAATGGAGAATAATAAGGTTCCATCTGACAAAGCGCTGTAAAGAGCCGGGCGACGGTTGAATACTGCCAGCCACCAAAGTGACTGGCAGTGGCGGAATTCAAATCATTTGTACCCGAAGTGATGAGCCATGATGTAAAACACTGGAAAACCACAGGGCAGCCACCAGAATCAGGCCATTGTTACTTCTGCCTTGCTAGTTCCCCTTGGATTGGCAAAGACAAGAAGTGCAGCCCCGAGCAATAAAGGCAGAAATGGGTGGCGAGGTATCGCAAAAGGCCGGGATGGTTCTGGGAATACTGACTTGTATAGCTTTTCGCGTAAGCTTTATAGGCTATCGTGAAATCAGGCACTTCTGTCATGCAAAACTGTCCCCGGTACAAGAGGCGCCCCATGCTCCAGCTGTTAAGGTGAAAAGATATCGGGCTGGAACTCCTCAAAGTTGAAAAACACCCCCACATCCTGTCAGAACGTTGGAACAGTGCTAGGCTTAGGCAGTCAAAGCGTTTCAGCGCGAACGCTATAATTGTGAAAATTATCCCAATTACTTGGACCGTCAATATAGCAGAAAACTTAGTCTCAATGGCTTCACGCACGTAATGGGCTGTACACCGATACGGGCAGAGGAACAAATTACAAACTTATGACCGTGTTCATCGTAAAATCGTGGTTCCAAATAAAGTAATACATAGAAATACACAAAAGCATATAACTTACAGCCAGGTGAGCATCCAAGAACAACAGTACAGAAGTCTATCCGATAAGTCGGGACAATGCGGTCACAGACGGTTTACGAAGGAGGGAGTCAAGCAAAACTGTAGCGTAGCATGGTTAAGGTACAGGTAGTGTATCAAGAAGCATCTGAGCTAAAATTAAATTAAGCTTCTGCCACAGGATACTTTCTCCTGTGCAATATTGAGTGCACATACCTTAATCATCCTCTTGGAATTCGGACTCTACATCCCATTGTACCGTTTGGTCTTGCTTTACAGCATGCCTCGGGGTTATCCGAAATAAACCATTGTCATTATGAAAAGAAAGTAGTCCATAATCAGAATATACAAATTTGTACACTCCAAGGCGTCACCAATATGAAAATACAAATAGTAGCAACTGAAAATGACAGAAGTGATATGTGTCGACGTGAACGGATGACCCTGGCAAAAGACTTGTTTGCTTTACAAATCTGCTCTGTGCTCCACCGATTTAGGGTCCAAACAGTGGGGTAATGGCCGGGAGCTCGAACCTCCGGCAAGCAGTTTGAATGCGTGAGTGGAACGTTTGGCAAAATTTTCCTACAATGGAAATGTACAGTCTTAGAACAACAGAGTCGGAAACATAAACGGTAAATGTTCACTCACTTTACGTCATAAAAATTTAAATCTGAACTGCTTCAGTACAATAGAAAAGGAGAAATGGACTATAAATATTCGAGTGTCATGATGCATGTGCAGGCTACTCATGAGTAGGACTAGCGAGGATGTCATCGAATCACAAATTACGAAAAGCAATTGACAACTCCGTTACCGTGTAGATATTCAGTGCCTTTCGGAAGTTGGACAGCCCATCTCTGGGTCTCCGTGTTAGGACTCTGGGAGTGGGTTGATTTCATCGGTTTATTCCTTGTGGACAATCGGATAACTCGGGAGTCCATGCTCTGGTACTGGCCTCGAGTAAAAATCCAAGCTTGCTCTGATGTCTTGGAAACCAATTTTTTCTAGGCACTCCCTGACACTCTTCAAAAGCTTATTCTAATTACTTCATTAACTTCGAGAGTGGATGTCACAAGCCCGGAGTTGGCTAGCAGTACGGAAAACCTCTCAAAATCCTTTAAAGTGACCGTGCTTTTGATACAGCCTCTGCCGAGGAAGTTTTACTCAGAGACTTCTCGTCTCATTAAGATGAGAGAACGAAAGTGAATGCCTGGCCCCTTCCACCGGGTCGGTTGACCGAAAGTTAACCTAAGAATGAGCGCTAAACCCTGGTTACAATTCAACCACAGGTGACGCATGATGGGCACAACTCTTTGCCTATCGTCCTGTGTGGCGGGGGTTCTGCCGGCCCTCAGGACATTTGGCCTCATCCGAAGAGCGAATGAACTGTCCATTCAGTCAGCGGCCCCTAGTGGTTTCCAGAAGAGGCAAACAAACCATACGAGTGTCAATTGGCTCCTCTAGACCAAACCTGCCGCCTCGTAAGAAGCGCCTGGCTGTGCGAACGCTAGAGGTGCATTCGCGAGCGAAAATGCCTACTCTGGGCTGGGAGACTGAGCAGTACAATAACCAGCAACGCAAACAATCATGACAGACTCTACGACTGTGGTAAATTGCTTTTCAATGAGCATGAATGAACGTTCCCCCACTCCGTAGTCATCTTTTTCTCTCATTGCCACTCCCTTCCTATTTTCTGTTCCTTTTTCACATCTTTGCGGTTCCTCAGTCGATCGTGCCTGCTGTAGTTCCCCTGGAGAAAATCCTGGCTTTGTTCTCTCTTGTCCTTTTTTGGCCGGCTTCTGAGTCTCACCAAACCAGCTACCACCAGCTGATGCCTTGCTTCCTCCCCGGTGTATGTTCGAACAAGTTACTGTCAGCCTGTGAACTCTGTTAAGCATAGAAAGACAGACGAGTTCAGCTCGGAAGCTTGAGTTCCTTGCCATCGATATGTTTTGTACTCAATACCCCCATTTCGTCATCTAATTGATGCCCCCGTCAAATACTGTCATGAAGATTCACTTAGGCCTTCATAGGAAAACTGAAACTTCTGTTTTCGTTCTGCTCTCTGTAAAAGAGCTGAAACGCAGCTGCTAGAATGGATCTCCGCTGAGGGTTTTCTATGAGTGGTGAGACAAAAGGGTCCATGTAAAGTGGGCGGTCGCTGCTCCAATAGACACAATCGGTTTGTCCTTTCTGCGCACGCACCCGCCGATTGCAATCCAGATGCAATTGACGTTAAGCCTTAACAAAACTTCCACTACTTCCTAAAAAGGAGCCGGGATGATGTCGTGATTTGGGCATAAAATATGAATGCTAGTGTTGGTTGGTTGTCAATAAAGGCGCCCTTTTGGACCAGTTTCCTGCCGCTCGATAAAAGGTTTTGGTCCTGAGTTCAGACCGTCGCCTTTTCTAAGCTAATACGAACATGAGACGTGCTAATAGCCGGCACGCCACGTGGCTTCCGCCTCCTTTCGAGTCAGCAGTGGACACAGGTTGTCCACGTCGCTATGAGCCACAAATTGTGGGTTTGCATACAAGACTGTCGCTCGCACTGGAGCACCCCCTCCCCTCTTCGTCTATTCTGATCATGCGTTGGTTTGCACTCAGCTGTCCGTGTGACTCAGTGGGCTCCCGTGAAGAGTGGTTAACGACAGTTAGACCGCGATCAGCTCTCCAATCCATCCCGTTTATACAGCCTCCAAATAGCACTAGCTGAAAAGCCAAATGTAACCTTACCTGAGACCTTGAACTAACATTGCATGCCTAATAGGAATAATTCGCATTCTGCCGGCCTAGTAATTTGTGACTTATCTAAACGTGCCGCAGTACCATGGGATTCTGCTGACCCTCTGCTCCTTCCCGACGCACGCTAGTCGGTTCCGGCCGGAAGCGGGCATACCGCAGCAAGTCTCGAAGCAAGACATGCGATTAGCGTGAGTCTTTGCAGGGACCGCGAAATCCGGCGATCGCAACGCGCATCAGAGGTGGAACATGCTTCCGTCATGGGTGATTCCCGTGAGCTGTTTTATCCCATTCGCGTCACCAATAAGAAAATATTAGGCGTGAGTGCAACCATATGTGAGGCTGACGGTTCACAAACTTACAATCAAAAGCTGAGTCTTGATCACTGGGCTGAGCACTTTCAGACAGTTTATTTGGCCCTCATTGCCAGCCCCTCCTATAGCTCTTCTGGCCCACTCCCAGTGGTCCATTTTGACAAATCCACCTAACGATGCGGAGATGTTAAAGGAGATCCAGGCCTTAGGACACCACTGATCATCAGGCTCCGATGGCATTCCCCTGGGCCCCATATAGAGAAGCTGGAATGAAGCCCGTTAGAGAACTCCATGTTTTGCTCTCAAAAGTTTGGAGTTGTGCGCAGGTTTCGTCCCTGTGGGACGATGGGTTCTTTTTATCATATTAAAGAAAGGCTCGCGCGCCGACTGCACTAACCGTAAGGGTGTAGGTCTTATCCCCATTGATTAGGAGTTGTTCGAGTTTGTCGTATATCGCTGGTTGTGCCAAAAGCCTGAAGAGCAGACTCGAGACGAAGAAGCTGGGTTTTGTTCCCGTCTTGGGTCTATCTATCAAATCCTTACCTTCCGACAGATGCTAGGGAGGCAAACCTTTTTAGTTTTGCTATATTTACCGATGAAAACCTTTCCTCCTGATAGATTGATCGTGGTGCGCTGGAAGTGAAAAAACTTAATCATGGCAATAATTAAATCAGAGGTTGTTAGGATAAATAGTGGGATGAACTGGCAGAACTACGCATGAGCATGTGAACTGAGTACACTTTTCTTGCGCGGTTAACCTGGTAACGGTTGAAGGAAAGAATACAAAGAAGCGGAACAGGGGCACGTGGGATGTGTGGATATGAGGAAGCAGTGCTTTGGGCTATTAGAACCTCGTGATCGAAGTGCTCTATATTGGCAGACGGTTAAGGAAAACAAGTGAGCGGATAATCTCCAGGCAAATCACTGGATGACGGAAAAATCCGAAACGATTTTCTGTGGTAACATCGTCGGAATGCTTAAGTGAAAGTCCCCATGGAGGGTTGCAGCAAGTGAACTGATGATAAAAACAACCAGGAGGCCACAGATTATCCAAGCTTGCAGTAATTTGGCAAATGTCGCAATTCGAGTTAACGAGGAGTATCCCAGAGAAGATTGAGGTTAGATAATAAGAAGGCAGCTGAGGTGCCTCATGAAAACAGGCTGATAGTCGCAGATAAAAGCTACGTAGTAAATTTGCCTCAATGCACATGGAAAAACGCATCCTTCAGGCGCAGGTAAAGTTAATGCCTGCTGCTGTCTTGTCATGTAGATGAAGTCGGTGAATGGAGTAGCAGATGACTGGACGGTAAAAGCGATGGCGCAGATTGGTGGGAAACTGTGCGGTACCTTTTGGCCGCATGCATCACTGAACAGGATGCAATTAACTTCTAGCTAGGATGCTCTAAACGGCAACCAGTTCATGCTTCTGATGTAATGGCAGCTCTCAAGGTTTACCTGATTGACTTCATTATCATACAACTGCCAAATGCTATTCACGGCAGTAAAGGGTAGTAGAGTAATCCATTCCCGCCAAGCACGGAAATATGAAGCCCTGGTTTGTTAGCGCACATGGTCGCGACAAACCAGGAAGGCTACGCGGCTGGGTTAATATTTCGCTGTTGCTGTATTATTCCGCCAATAAAGTGAGTTTCCCTCTACAGTTATTTCCGTATAAGCTCAACTCATATTGGCAATAATATTTTCTCCTACTTGGATATATTTATGTATACTTATATATCTATCGAACCGCTTTTCATTCACATCGTTGTTTTCTGTTTGTTTTCTCAGTTCTGGACGTATTGTTCCCTGATCGGAATAGCAATGTTTCATGAACTATGTTTCCAGTAGTTCCATAATATCCCATGATGTCAAATTGCGAAGAGTTTGAGCTTCTTTTACACAATTTTGATAGCATTTTTGCTATCTTTTCACAGATTACAAGTTGAAAGAAGGTCTGAAGCTTCGTGCGGTAGGCAGGAAAGCAGAAAACCGAACAATCACAGCTTTCGTGCAAGAGCATCCTTCCGTGATACAAGGCTCTCAGTTGCTGTAATGTTTATCTTTCAACAAATAGTGGAAAAACATTGCAAATGAACTGCTGATGGATGGCAAGAAGATGAGCCTTTTCTGTGCTCTTTCTCCTCGCATTTGGAGCGTCTAGTGTTAACCTAACTGGAAGGTAGTAGATCTTCCAAATTTATCGCAGTGTGAAGCCAAAAGCTCTGACGGGACAAACTGATCATTTAATAAATAACTTTCTAATTAATTAATAATGGCATATTTCTTGACCGTGGTAAATACACATGCACAAGGCATGATCGGAGGATACACAGAACATAACGATGTGAGGTATTCACCAAATTTGAAGTTCAACAATCACACCGCAGCAGAAATAAGACCATAAATCTGGGGGGTGTTAAGCTGAACAAAAGTTGAGATCGTCAAAGCTGGAATTGTAAACCAGTTTCAAGTTCTGAGAGGTCCTTGTGGATGGCCGGACGAAAGTAAGAATGTTGGTATGAGTCACAATGGAGAATGCTAAAAAGTGCAGTTTTCGCAAGAACCAGTGAAGCCACGGGCTTCTGACATCACCACATGGACAGCAAGTTGAGGCAAGAATAGTACACCACGTGTATTGAAGGTGCCAAAAACTGGCTGCCATGACTTAGGACGCCTAGAAAAAGATGCAAGGGAGCAAAAACTGGATATTTAAAGGATCGGGTAAGAAGAAATTAGTGGGAGAGTAACCAAAAGATGCGGTTAAAAATAAAGTCCGCATGGGGTTATCAAAGTGCAATCAGACGTGCCAGCGGAATATATCAAAGCCCGATCCAGATTGTGAGGGAGGCCTTTGATATAAACGCAAGTGAATCGGATATAATGATAACATAGACTTTTTTGTATGCGTAATTTCAGTGTCATACGGAAATCAACATGAAGGCAAAAACCTCCACGAGGAAAGCAGTATACTTGTGAAGAGCACGAATGGTGTATGGAAGCAAAACCGACTTACAAAGAAGAGCCGTCGAAGAAACAGACTACTGGAGGCAAACGCTATTGATGCGATCAAGCAGAAGTTGGAGGAGTGCAAACGTAAAATTTTCTGTATACGTGATGAAAGAACCAATAACAAAGTTCTGAGTAGCTACCGAAGGCTGGTATTTTGTTTCATAAAGACCTTGGTCTTAGGTGATGGCTGGCTGCGAACGGTGAGGGTAGCAGGCAAAAAGGGGCTAGGTTGATGAGCTGAGAAACGTTGGGTACGAACGCAGTGGCGAGAGCTAGATTCCGGTCCTTGATTTCATACCACAATGCAGAATGAATTGAACTGCTTGTAAGGAGTAGGGGTGCCGGGTGATGCTTGGTACCAGGAATCCACTCTGCCATCCGGTGAGACTTTCATGAGGGACTTTCACTCCGGTTGTAGGATTATGATCACTGGTCAGCCGAGTGAGGTGCACCATATGGCGTCAGCAGGCCCGAGTATAGGCTTAAACTACTGTCAAGCCGATTGATCGAACCTTTTAGTCCGTACGGTAATCCGGGAGTAACTTCGAGAAGGCTGATGGATACCCAAGTAATCAGTGTGGTCTGGAAGAGTCCAGGATTGCGGCAGTCTGGAGAGTGTTCCAGCTGTGGGTGATGGTTATCCTCTTACTGAAAACCAGACAATGAATATCTTGTTACTTTACTGCCAATGGGCCGATCTATGGGGGATCAACGGATAGAGACGGTTAGTCTTGTTGGATAGTTGGGTTATAATGGAGATAAAGAGAAATATCAAACGCAAGCCTAGCCGCAGTGCAAAACATTTTAGTTGGTAGGTGGTGGATGAGGAGAAGAGGCCTATTCGGGAACCAGGAATCAAACAATAGAAGAAGGTGGGATCAGGTAGAGGAATGTGACAAAAGGAAGACAGCAGTCTGGTCGTCGCTCCGGCTTTGGGCTGCGACGGCAAAAATAGTGAAAAGAAAAAAACATTTGGCATTAAGGTGAGGCCTTTTTCCTGCGAATGCAAACCTGTTGGTTCTCCGTTGGTTCATAAGAAATTAGAAGTATACCGATTCCGGGTGGAATGAGGTCTTGCCTAATCATGAGCATAAGCTCAGATCAGTGAATTAAGGTTATTGAAGAATAGTAATCTACGTGTTCAGACTCAAGTAAACGAAAAAACTGCAAATGAAGCACCGCGAGACCGCCGATTTCTAGCATGAGAAGGGAGAATTAGGTGTAGGTAAGCACCAATCGATAAAGGACAAAACGGTTTTTTTAAGGCAAACATCACTGTCTTTGCTTGGGCTGGGGAAGAACATTGGAAAAGTCAAGATGTGGATTGTAAACCATGAAAGAGCAATGATTACTTTTCTCATTCCGGCGAGATGTAACCAACAGCTGTGAACCTTTGCCGTATCAATACCATGATCTCGTCAGGGCAGAAACCGCATAATATAACTATTCCGGCCTTGTAATGACTACAGCCATAGACATCGACAAGCTAGTTAGGTGGTTTTCAGGGAACCTTATAGGGTTTAAACGGAGAAAGGCGGGCACTGCAAGCGTAAATCGAGAACTCAGGTGGCGTGCCAACAACCAGCACTGGTTCAGACAAAAAAACTGAAGGCTACTTCAAAAGCTTGCGGGTTCCCATATGCAGGGTCGGGTCTAGGCTCTTGTCAGAAATCCATCTGTTGGGAGGGGAGGCAGAGGGAATTAGCTCCAGATCTTCGCAGCCGGGAATGTCTTTAAAGTTTCTTTCTTCTTTTAAGCGGAGTGGGAGGGCAACTTCACACCTTCGGGTGAACTACCCATCTCTCCTTGACCCGCCTTTCCTCACACAATATTTGGCAAACTAAGGAAACGGTCGTTCTGGCAGAAGTTCGGTGATAGGTTACGATGGAACAATATGATTGGTTGCTGGTGCGTTGTGTAGAAAAATGAAGCGCTATATGGAGAAAGGATTGACGGTGAAGGACTATTTCAAACCCAAGAGCCTCAGGTATACTAGTGGTTCAAAGTCAGGCGATGTCTACCGAATAGGCATTGTTCTAAGGGAGCTTTGAACCGGTTCCTCAATTGCGAGCTAAGTATAAATATGCAAATTCGAGTGTAACATGGCAAGGTTTGATGAGGGGGAGAAAGAAATTGAGTAGCTAAATATCGAAAAGCGAAGAGCCATTGACCGTGCCGTGGCTATGGAAAAGGCGACTATAGGATTGGCGGAGCTGGACAATTATTAGCTGCCAGACTCGGCAAAACAGACAAAAGTAGAACAGAGTTATCGTCTTGAAGAGAAAACCGTTCTGCAAGAAAACGTGGAACTTAAAATACTGGAATTGGAAGCATGAGAACGAAAGTGTTGTCTTAGCTGGAGGTTGAGTTCCGTTAGTTAGCACTCAAGGGAAACCTCGAAAATGAGGCTGGTCGGACTTTGAAGGCAGAACTGGAAGTGCAAATGGCGGGATCAGACGTGGGAAAAGGCAAAGTGAATGGGTGGTTAACGAGAGCGGAGGAAACATGGACGCTGCGGCTACGGATCAAAGACAATGAGGTGCTCAAACTAGGAGGTTCAAAAGCTGTTAGAAGCCTGACCCAAATTCGAAGGCGCATTCTCCACCTGGAAACGGATTCGTAGTTTCGATTATAGTTTGTACATCGAAGTATCCGCTTAAGTGGATTTTTAATCGTCTTAGATGGCCGAGAAATTTGGAGTAATTTGTTCTACAAATCCGACTGCTTGACCGGAAGTTTGTTGGACCTATGAGCAATTCTAGAAATGAAAACGGTAAGTGTGTTGTCTCTAAAACTTGAAGAACACTGTGGAGCCGTTAGGCTTCTGGACTGCGAAGCTGATGTGAAGTTTTGAATTACAACAACACCCCGGAAGGACATGAGGTTCAGCTTTGTGCGTCTAAGCCATTGAGCATCTAGTTTCAAATGTTAACAGCTTTGGCTGTAATTGAGTTGGGTGGAAAAGCCAATTAACTCTTTTGTCATTCGCCGTTAAGCCTTTCCAATAGCCGCTCTGTCTCACTGGCGCATGTTCGAGTATAACATGGAACAGTATTTTAGAAAGGGTCGAAAGCGGTTCTTATAAGGGCTGAATTTGCTTTCCGGAAAGTGGAATGTCATATGAAGCGGGCATACAAGTCTTCAAGCCTTCGCAGTTTGAGTGGTGATGTGTTCTGAGAGATTAAAATTGTCTGAATATTACAAACCTAAATCTCGTACTAACGGGCTGATGGAAATTGGGTGACCGCCCATACTAAATACACCTGCAACGAAATCCCACTTGAGAGTAAATCTATTGCTTTTCTCCGTGGAAGAGTTCACTGGTAAGCTAGTGCACCAAGAACTGAGAGCCATTAGATCTTGTAGTTTATCATCGATAACTGGACTAAACTTTCTAGAGTTAAAAATAAACCACATTTTGATGTGGTCCGCGAAGAGGTGGAGACTGCCATGACGAACGACAACAGAAATATCACTTACGTATATAAGAAAGAGCAGGGGGCCCAAGAGGATGCTTTGTATGACACCACTGGTGACTAGTTTGGGTTTGGAGACGGACCCATCTATCTGAACCAAATAGGTACCATCGGAGGAGTAAGAGTCTAACCAACCGAGTAACGGGTCCGTCATGCTATGATATTGGGCCAGTGATAGGAGCTGGGCGTGTGAGACTCCGTTGAAAGCCTTCCTCATATCCAGAAAAATAATATTCCCGGACATGCCTTTGCCAGCCGCTTCCGTGACTGAGTTCAAGAAATAAGCCTGACAAGTAGAGCATGGACGGTTTTCCAGGAAACCATGTTGACGCACAAAATAGCAAGTTATTTAATTAAATTTGGGCCAATATTTTATTTTTACTGGTCCTCTCAATGATTCGGGAGATAATCCGTGTTTGCTTGATTGGGCGATAATTTTTGAGAGCATGGAAAGGGCTTCTTTTTCAAGGGGATAAGTGTTGAGATTTTCCATTGAGTAGGGAACAAGGTAAATTTCATAAATAAGCTCAATGGAGGAGATAGAAGGATAGAGATGCCCGGACCCCCAGAGCAAAAGCAGCCGGTGAAACACCGTCAGGGCCTTAACAGAAAGGTGGCTCCACTGGGACTAAAAGTGGAGAAATATCATCAAGACGAAGTGAAACTGTGGGTAGAATCTAACTGTGTGGGCGTGCAAAGTGTACTCCAGGACTGGACGAAATGGCAGTCAGGGTTGAAGCAAAAAATGCGTTGAAATCTTCGGTAATTTCTTCCAGTTTATTCAGATGGGGATTGTTGACGAAGATAGAGGGTGTAAACTCGCTGGGCCGAGGGTTTCTTGCTTTCATCATCTTACTCAGGATTCCTGATTTCTTGGGGTGACATAGGGCTTCTGATTCTTGCTGAGTAGGTTTGAGCTCTGTTTATGATTTGATCGTCACTGACATTCACACAATTTGGTTATATACCGATAGTTCTCTGGCTTTGGATGCAAGTCATTTAAGTTTGGAGAGTTTGCATTTTTTCCGCGCTGGTCCGTCTGTTCTAGAGTTCTTCAGGGCTGGCATAGCTGGGATGATAGTGTCCAAACACCGATTGAGAATAGAACATAGCTCGTCTGCTACTACATGTGAATCGGGCGGAAGAATCGATATAACCAAATTTTGAGATCCTTTTATGCTTGGAAGTCTGCTCCAGTGAGCCAAGTGATATGGTCTGGCAGACGGTTTGGAGGAGGTGACGATTTTTGGTACGGAGAAAGCGCACGAGACAGCCCTGTGGTCAGGTTCCGGGGGACTTTCTCATACAGGGGCGATCACCTTATTGAGACCCTGAGAAAACGAGATCTAGGGTGTTACTTCCTCTAGTAGGTGAGTAAGAGTGGTAAGTCCAACCACCGAGATGTGCACCGGTGAAAAACTCCCTGGCCAGAAAGTGATAGCCAACACACTCCTGGAGCGTGGAAATCACCGGTGATCAATTTGTGATTGATGGAGTAGACGGAGGCAAGGTGGAAGGCATCAATAATAGGTACAGTGTTGTCCGTGGTTGATTCGGGTGAACAATATGAGCATTCAAGCAAGAGTTCTCGTGGCTGCAGTTTCACTGTTACCCACAGTGAGTCATCAAAAGCATGAGAGACTGGAGTTGCATCAGAGAAACAGGAAGGGATTCTTAAGAGTATATTAGGCAAACCTTTCTCGACGATGTTTTCCAGAGTTGCGGAAAGCCTTGTCCAGATGTGGCGAAGTCTAGTTTGGAAGCGTTTGCGATAAGCACGTTTCGAGGGGAGGATGAAATCGTGGTTAGACAAGAGGACCCCGGCAAAACAAAAGGTTAATTTTTGCTGGTAGGGAGCGAATGTTGATGGCAACCATATCCCAATTGGGTTACATTGTTTTTCGTCGCTTGAGACCCAAGAACACGCAGAAAGTGACAACCTATTAAAATTTGCGCAGTCCTAGTGAACCATAGACACTTCAGCACACCGCAGCTCTCTGGGCTTAGCCGCGGACAGCATGGTCTTCGGTTTGGTAGAGTCCGACATCCACAGCCCATTTAGTAACTTAAACTTCGCGGTAGTGTCCAACCTCCCTGACCAACTGTCCCACTCCTCGGTCAAGGAAACCACATCACGTGCATGTAACATGAGACCGCACAAGAGCCACCGCCCGGACTTCGAATTAAATAAGGTGAAAAACTTTTCAGCTCCTTTTCAGATTCTTCGACTGGAATTTCGGTGGCCAAGTCTTCAGAAGCAGACAAATTATCAGAAGTAACATAGTCCTAAAAGTTACTATACTGACGGGAAGAAAACCACTGCGGCTAGAGTTCCATAATTTACCGGACGAATAATTAATAAAAACAAACATATCGGACCTGAGCCATTCACTCAACTACAGGAAAAAACCCAACTGTCTCAATCATCCCAACTGACCGATTTTTCCTCTTTTATTTTGGCCAGTCCAGCCCTTCATCCTAATGTCAGCAGCTACGTAAACAGCTATAAGTGGAACTGTCTTCTCTCACTTTGCCCTCTGACCAACAGAACTACCATCCCCCAAACAATAATGATAATAATAATAATGGTTTATTTCGGATAACCCCGAGGCATGCTGTAACGCAAGATCAAACGGTACTATTGGAAGTAGAGTCCGAATTCAAAGAGGATGATTAAATTATGTGTACTCGATATTGTACAGGAGAAAGTGTTTAAATTACGCTTTAAGGCGGCGCCCGGCAAATTTGAACTCAGGGTGGCCAACCCGGCCAAGTCAGGGTGGAGCTGGTCGGAGGTAGTAGACTCTTACTGAAATATTACAAGAGAGACTGTGCAACGAGAGAAGTAAACAGAATTGACGGAAGTTTTGTTCGCTTTGGGGAGAAAGAATTTTCCGCGGGAGACATGAGCCAGCTATAGCGCTCCGCGGAGTATGGCACGGCTTTGGATTGGAAGTCAAACGATAAAAGGTAAGAATTTGGGGACGGAGAACAAACAAAAGCTTGTGAAGATTACCCATGTAACGTTCAGCGACCAAATATCGGCTGAGTCATTTAAACACCCAATGAAGGACTCATTTCAGGGGGATATTGCCTAGGTGACGGTGAGAGAAGTGGCCGGATGTGACCAAACAATCGTTGCTCGCATTTTTTACTTTCAGAAAGGTGGAATGTGATGCACCAAAATGTAAGTGGGAACTAGGCGACAAATCAATTTGTGATCCGTAGCCATGATAGTCGCAGATACTCGGTTTCCAAAGATGAGTATTTGAATGAAAAATAAGTGTTTACTTATGATTATCGTTGTCTAAAGGCTGAACGTGATGGCCAGATAGTTGCAAGGACCGGAACTGTCTGAGAGAACTTATCAAGATAGAATACCGAGGATGAAAAAGCATGAAGCTACCGATAAATACGTTTGGAAAGTTGGGCGGTGAAGTAGTTGACAGGTAGAATATTATCTGTTGGTATTCTTCGTAAAAGGTGGTTCATGTGATGGCGAAAGATCGAAAGGCTGCGATACGGATGTCACTCAGATGTGAATATATGAGAAAAGCGTGGATCTTTCCAAGGTGAGGATATTGCAATGCTACAGCCGTGTGGGCGAACAGAATGACTGATAGAAAGAGCGAACTATCACAATATCGTCGACAGTCGGGATGCTCTGGCGGCAAATACTCCTCAGCGAAATATACTGTTTTGACATTGTGGGAAGGAAGTGTATGACAACAATAAATGTAACCTTTTGCAAATATATCGCTAACTGCGATAAAAAGGATGAGTTTAATACTAGGGATTGGTTAAGTTTGCGAATGGGACAAGCGGATGGTTTGGCACAAATCCTCGGGAAAAGGATCATGAAAGGTAAGCCGAGTACGGAAACTGCCTTTTAACCCCGCGATAATTATGTGCTAAGGAAAGTAGATTTTGCCGAGCGCTGGAAGCGGTAAGTTAAGATGGCAAAAATGGAGACGAGTACGACTGAAAATAGGCGATAACTGGGGGAGGTAGTTCCGTACATGCAGCCTTTCGGGCGTATACATGTTTCTTTGCCGCAACCGGTGCTGGTGGGTGGGGCTGACCGTGCGCTGGACACCCAACCTGAAGACCATTTTTGGTGACGGGGGGTGCGATCCGCCATCCTAGCTGCCCCCGCACATTGTTACAGACGACCTAAATGCCCGAAGCTCGCCGGCCAAAGCAGTGGATCTGACAGCTCCAGCATCGGCGGGCTTCGCTTGAGTGATATTACATTGTCAAGCAGCTGCAGAGATCGAATAGTCCAGGAGCTTGCAACCAGGTTGCGAGGGGTCCTGGAGAGCAGTGCCAAAGTGGTAGTGACGAAATTACGGGCAGATGTCGAATTTTTGGCGGGAAATATGGGCCAGGTATTCTGCCGAGCCATCGAAGGGGAGGCAAACGTCAGTGGTTGTCTGGAAAGGCAAAAAGAGAAAAACGCAGAATGGGGTGCTCCCAGCTGAGAATCAACGGTCAGCGGTAAAGAGAAACCTCTAGTATCTAGAAAATGGAACCACTTGGTGGATTGTTCGGCTTTGCAAAACACAAGGTTGTACACGAAAGAATAATGAAACATGAGTGATATACGCAGAAAATTGTGTTGTACGCAAATCTCGTGGCCCCTGACTCTGACTCCCGTGTTAGTAGCCCAAGCCAACTTCGTGCGCTCGCTCCCCCGAAGTGTATGGATCATTGTTTGATACGAGTGTCAGGACATCAAACCGTTTGTATCATCCCTCTTTAAATCTCGGAAAGTGGCTTATTGCACGGATATTCGGTGGAAGTTTATTCCACATTTGAAAATATTTAACAATAAAGAAATTGGACCGTAGGCCGGTTCTCGAGGGCGGCAAAAAAACCGAATGACTGCTGTGTAGTAACGAATACCCTTAGTTTAATGGGTCTTGTACCACAAGGGAGGCTATCCAGGATTTGTATCTTATTAGTGAGTGGAAAAAGGACAAGTTGTTCTTTATCCGTCGGAGTCAAGGAGGTTCTAGTTGTAGCAGGTCGCGGCGCTGTTTATGGTCGAGACTAGACGAATAGCCAACTCTTTGTTTGGTGAATGTACGCTGGAAATTTTCAATGGCAATCCCATCAATCTGAAGCATGTTGGAGCCAACTATTGAACCATACTCTGGTAATGGTCTAACGTGTGTTGTATAAACACTGAGCTTACTTTCACGCAAACGGAATGCTTTGGGCACATGTCCCAATAACCTGCGAGACCTAGCAATTTGAATGTCCGTTTGCTCCGAGAAGTTGAACGCACAGGAGTAGTATATGCCCAGGTTGCGTGCCGATGATTTGTTGGGGATCAGATGACCACCTATATTAAACGTTTCGGGAGGAACATGACATTTTTATGTAAGAATGCAGCTTTTGTCCGCCGAGAACTTCATTAGCCAATCGGTACACCACGAATTGAACATCCGTAAGTCCTCCGATATTTTTGCTATAGTATTACCCAATGAATTATGGTCGAAGGTGTACAACAACTTTACATCATCAGCCAATAAAAACGGAGCTCCATGGCGAACCACGGTAAATACATCATTCATGTACATGAGAAACAACAACGGGCCCAGTACACTACCTTGGATCACACCGCTGGTTACAGGGCTGGGTGTGGAAATTGTGCCATCAACGTTCATTGCTTGACTGCGCGAGGACAAGTACGATTCTAACCTGGCATATAGTTGGTCAACAGTGTTTTATATCTCAGCCTGTGACAACAAATGAATGTGAGACACCCGGTCGAAGGCCTTAGACATATCTAAAAGGACTGAGATCACTGCTTTACCGCGACTGGCAGCTATCGTAACAAAGTTCGGAAAGTCTGTCATACAAGCTGCGCAGGATCGATGTTTTAGGGAACAGTGCTGACCTTCACTCCTAAGGTGATTTTTAGGAGGTGACCTGTTAGTTTAACCTTTAACAATCTTTTCATAATCCTCAATACTACTTGGGTATGATTTACAGGCCTGTAGTTGGCCGGGTCCTCCCGTTTTCCCTTCTTATGAGTTGGAATACTAACCGAAGTTTTCCACTGTATAGTGTACCAACTAAAGCGCATAGACAAATTGAATAAATTTGATAAAAGAATTGGGATATCTGGGCCGCCCAATTTAAAGATGGCCGATAGTAACGTATCCGATCCAGGGTGGAAAGACATTTTGATATTTGAAATTAAAGGCCCAATTTTGGAGGACAGGAATATCACAGGAGAAGGTGGCTCATTTGATAGTACTGGTGGATGGTAGAAAAATGGTTTAGTGTCATTAGTTAAGGAAGAAACAAAAGTCGTGTTAGGAGCTTCTACTATTTACAGGGGTTTGTCAAGGCACGTGTTATTGAAAGAGAAAGAAGAGGTAGGCGAATTTGTTTTGGGGTTCCGCGACTTCATCAGTTCTGCAAGAATCTCGACTTTCTTGGAACCACGTAAAGCCCTGTGTTCCAGTTGAATTATTTCCCTCTCGGAGTACAGTTTTATTGTTTCAGCCAAAGAATTCAGCTGCAAGACAATAAAAAGTCCCTTGTTTTAAGATAAAAGAAATTGGAGTCTACTTAACACCGAGTTGAGACGAGAAAATCTATTGTCTTTAGGGCGGATTGACGACCCTGGTGACGGTGTTATTCGGTTGGAGCGTCGTTCAAAGATAGAGTAGAGTTGATCAGCCACCAGCTGAGGATCTGCGCTGAAAGAGAAAGTGTCCCAATTTTGGCTGCGATTCAGAGAAGGCAGTATATTACAGTTAGCCTTATGACATGTTTTATGCGGGAGTGTCGGCTGTTTATCCTTTATGGGCACTGTGAACCAGCAGTGGACATTTGCGCGATCGCTCCCGTGTAGGTTATTCTGAACGTTTTTTATAACCTGGGTTAACCCTAGTGACAAGATTAAGTCAAGAGTGCAGTCGCATCTGGTTGTGGACGTGACGTGCTGCTTCCATCCTACTAGGTGAATTACATTCAAAAACTGTAACAAATGGCGCGGTGCTGTGAGTGATGTCTAGCATATTTCTGGTGCAATAAAGTCACCAGCTATCAATTTTTGGCCTACTTTAGGATAACTAATTGAGTTGAGTGGCTCGGTTATTTACAGGTAGCCTTCAGAAAACAGATCTAGGCGGAAGATATGCCCAACCTATTATCAGTGCTTGACGTTCGACTTCAACGTTCAGCCATACAGATTCGACAATGCCGTCTGGGATAGGATACAGAAAGCTTGTCGCCGTGAGAGTCTTCTTTACATACACTAGACAGCCTCCACCACGTTGATGTGTTCTCCCTTTGCTGATTTCGTCTACGATGCCCCTGACTACTCCATATTCATGCCCCAAAACTCTTCTCCAATTCTTACCTTCAGTGCTTCTTGAGCCTAGGAACTTCCCTCAATCCCTCAACCTCAAACCTCTGACAAGTATCAAGCTGCTTTCCTAGAAGAGAGCCCATTCGTGCCTACCGGCCAAATGTCCACACAAACCCTTGTGTCTGAACCGCCCGTAACCCAAAAAGCCTCCTTGAGAAAGAGTCCGCTAAAAATGTGGTCTTTCTTGCAGCCCCATCGGAGCATCGGTACAGCCATTCGACCGACGGCATAAAAAGAGATGGTGCTTTGACGATTTATGAGACAAAGGATGGATTGCGAATTCTCACGCGCAAGGAAGCCCATCACTGTGCCACCAAAATTGTATAACGTGTCTGCACCCAATTTCAACATGTACTTCGTAGTTACTCCAAGTCCACTTCCTTCAGTACGTAGGGCTTGCTTTTGTAAATTCATATTACCCACCCACCACGAATATGGTTTCTGCTGGTCAAATATGATAATAGCCAAGCCCAGCGAATTAAGTGCCGAACATATTGGCCCGGCCCAAGAAAGTTTGTGCCCCGCAGCTTACAATCCGTATAGTTTCCGACCACTTTCCGAACGAGCAGTTTCACCCATATGTAGCTCCTCTACCGCTCCTGGTAAGATTTTACCGGGTTTTTCGTTGTTCACTCTGAGTATTTCATAAAGAATCTGCCTGTATATCTCCAGATCATTTACCCCGCTCTACTAACTCGCCTAAACGAGCACTGCCACTCTCCACCGGACTCCAAGAGTGTTTACCTTGACATAAAGCCTACCGCGAACTCGTTGCCGTCATCTCAACGGAAACCACACCCAAGAATCAGTTTTTCATATTGGTGACCCTTTTAATGATCACTAATCCTCTACGCGCATTTCATCCACTGAACTCACCGTGGACTCAAAACTTGCTACGGTAAATGTGGAGGACTCTATTCACCGTAAACTAAATTCATACCCTAGAAGAACTGGCTGTCCATCACAAACTAGACATAATCTGAGTTAGTGAACTTAAGCCCAATAAAGACACACCTGGTCAGATATCACTGGCTAGTAATCAAGTATTCGGGACTCACCAAGTTATCACCGAGGGCTGCTCGGGAAGTGCAAAGTGCACCCCGTAACACACTTTTGAGCAATACGTAGCCAAGTGTAAAACGGATCCCAAAATCAAAACGCGATTCATCCGTAAGTTCTACGATAATGGATCAATAAATGAACAATAAAACAAACCATATACAGACCTCAGTTAAGCGGTCAGACAGGCTCAGAACACGAGAACGGATTAGCGGCTTGCTAGGGAAAAGCACGTGCGTCACGCGCGTCCAAGATGGGATATAAAAGATTGTCCCTCTGGGCATGAACAGATAAAAGCTGGTTGATAAGGACATGCAGTGCATGCAAAACACGCAAGTGGTGTGTGTGAGCGAGTGACTTTAATGAAGCATGAAACTGTAGTGTTTTTGGAGGATTTTCCACGACCGATAGGTTCACCCTGTCTGTCACCCCTTGAAAACTTTCATTGTGGCCAAAGCTGAAGGTTTTTACTAGTTAACTATCTTTCTACTCCAATAAATGTGGCTTAAGCTAGATATTTCGACCCCAAACAAGGATTTTTAAACCTTGAACCACCAGCTCTGAGCCAAATTATATCGCTGATATGCCATGATTTCAGTGCCCCGGGCATGAATTGCTCCACTTTTGCCGCTCCCTACAAATTATTGCTTTTGATCTCAAGCGTTTCCCTAGGCTGATAACTTCAAATGAAAAACATCCGGCCGTGTAGAATAACTTTCTAGAAACGAAAGCGGTCATGCCTCGATACAAAAGGGCTACTCAGACTGTGGAAACAAAATTGGAGTTTGGAAATTCTAGGTCTAGGTTTACACCGATCACTCCCCGTTGATTGTTTTTCTTCCCGCTATTTGAAATGGAACCACATCATCTCACTCATTTGCCTCAGAAACTGGCACAGATCCTCCTTTAAAGCAAACCCTCGGTGAGCCCTTGACCTCGCCTACCCAAGCATACATTGTGTGTTGAAGAAAGTCTCACCCTTCTTATTGCTGCGGACCAGCAGGTCACAGTACAACCGGGTAAGAGGGGGAATACTCCAGGCACTAACGGCATAGTAAACCAAGCTGAGACTTCTCGAAGGTTCTCTGGCTCGAGCTTCTATATCCCCTCACTCACCTTGATGTCCGTGACCCACACTCATATCAAGAAACCCGGAACTGCACCACCAAAGCAAAGCTCAAAAGCTGGCTCGGTCCCGAAGGGCCCGAGCTCCGCAAATATCTTTGTGCACAAAACAGATCACGCATTGTGATAATCCAATAACCTCACCTCAAAAATAACTGAGACGTTTAAAACATTCTCCATAACTCCCCCTACCCCTCAGTTTGTTCCGTCCCCAGCTGGTCACTCTCGTTTCCAAGAATTATACACCGAGTCCTACCACAACTACCGTTAGGGGTATAACCGGACTGGCGCACCTTCTTAAAACGTTCTACCTGCGGCGGACCGAAAGCCTCGCTGTTTTATGTCCGACAGATTTCCCACGCTTGAATCTTCCGCGTCACTCAAGCTGAACGAACTTCAGCAAAGCTGAACTTCTCCCACAGTCCAAAGGTCCATCTTCCAGATCCCCGACAGTTCGAGACGCAAGATGCAGTCAAGACTCGTGTCCTTAACCCTTTCGCATTGTCCAGCGGTCTATCTTCCAGTTCGCCGGCAATACCAGATGCAAGATACTGTCAAGATTTGTATTTTGAACCCTTTCCGTTTTACCACTTCCCCACTATCTAGTGAACTATCTTACAGTTCACTGCTGACATTCAGATGACAAGATAATCACAAGATCCGGGAACATTTGGGCTGTAGCCTCGTACCCGTGTATTACTTCAAGACATCAAGACTTCTAAAGCCTGACGGCCTGACATCTATAGTATTTTCTCACGACTACCAATTCCAGGTACTTTCGCTCCAAATGAAAACTTACTCCAACCGAAGAAGGAAAACGTTATCATTCCCAGACATGGGAAAGATATGGCCCATGATGGTGCCCATTACTGTCCGATAAATGACAAGCCAGCGTTTTTGAGGCTTCCAGGGAAGATCAGTAAAACCCACACAACTGACTGCCTTTCAGCTCACAAACTCATCAGTGTTTCCTAGATCGTGCTCATGTTCAAGCGGCCAGTGTGACCTTCTAAATTTGGTGGAGACGGTGGCTGACGGAAGTAAGGGGTCAGTACTACCTGCCTTGTTATGTCAAAAAGCTTTGACTGGGCTCCGTGCCCGAAGTTTCTCGAAGGACTACCGGTTACGGGCCTGAAACCCCCTACATTACTTGGTTCAACCCCACCTACGAAACGGTTACCAAATTAACTACATCGGGGACCACCTGGCAAGCACTGGACCCACTAAAGGTTTCTTCCACGGACTCCATGGCCAAATTTTGGATCCAGAATACACGAAGCGAAGGACACCCAAAGTTTATGCTATCAAATTTGTGCATGACTGTCCACAAGGTCTAAAAGAAAGGGCTAGATACCAATGAGAATCATCGACAATCATTAGGTTGTGTCTCAGCCTATCGTAATTCCTCCAGGTGAGTCCAAAATTGCCGGCCGACAATGCCTTATTTTTGTCTGTTTCCATTATGGTTGAGGCCACGGCTTCTGAAATTATCCTCGATCGTACACAATGTCACCAGTTGAATGAACGCCCATCCCAGAATGGTTCAAAGTCTATCTTGATCGGATCTCGGCACCTCTGCACCCCAACTTTGTCTCACTTATCAGAATTCCTAGCTTTTTTCCAAATAGTCTTATGAGGTCGAATAGAATTTTCACCGATGCGCACTTAACTACGGGTGGAACCATTTCTGACTGAAGATTTTCCCTCGAATCTCTTTCGGATCAGTTTTTTTCTTATATGACTTTCATGAATGTCGACTATCAAAGGAATGTTTGTGCAACCCAAATGCCTGATAATCTGCAACGATACTTCCCAGCACCAGCAAAAGCTCTCAACCAAATAACTGGCATCTGGAATCACTTTTTCGACTGACCTCATAGACGGGTGGCTGGCCCCTCTCTCCTCGTCGATAACTGTGTCCAAGCATTAAGGCTATTTTGGTGAGAGAGATGGAGGCTCTCGAGCAGCCACGACGGTGATTCAAGCGATGGTTTGCACAACACAGAAGTTTGAAGGAGGAGAGTAATTGGAAGAGAGAGTTACTTTATCCAAAAGGAAGGAGGAGCAATAACCTCACTGAAGGTTTAAAATTGCAAGAAGATCCGCAGAAACGTAAGGCCACAGACGAGCCTTACCAGACTTTCGAGGGAATGGCAGTCTGGCAGAGCATGCACTAAAAATCAAGCAACGGCGATTCATGATTCGACTCAGTGGCCAGTCCTTCACGGTAAGGATGGTCAACGAATAGAGTGAGCCCTCAGAGGATGTGGTTACTGAGAACAAAGCGGATGCTCTCAAAAAGAGATCAGATAATTTGTGGACGACGGTATTTGGAGAAGTATGACTGGGAGCCTGTATTATAGATTTTATCAGGACACAAGCTCGCTCCTTTCGCTTAATTTTCTCGCTGTACTCTTACCTAATGCCAACTACGGAGGCAGTGGGGGTTGGAGGCTTAACCCAAAATTTCCTGGATACGGCCAGGTGTCAAAAAAACCCATCTCTTCCCATCGTCAAGACACCCAAAGATCCACTGAGCTCCCTAGTGCAGGAACCTAGACATCCAAGCATACGGCCGTCAAGTCCTGGAACCGGATTGACTTGATACCCTGGGACTTACCACTAGAACCTCCTTATCACTTCATACCACAATTTATTTCTGCCTGTTGGCATTCATCTACCTTTGTAATCGGTTTGTGTAAATACCAGCGCAAATGAAGTAAACGAGCGTTTCTTTTTTATTGTCTTTCTGCTGGCACATCATGACATACATCCCAATCGGAACAGGGTGCTGCCTTTCGTCGGCACATTCCGGGATCATAGAACACACGCGTCACGACTCCCGGTCAAGACTTGAACCTCATGGAGTTCAAGGGAACTTTCCTCAAATCCTCCCACAAATCCCGCCTGACTCTATGCAGGGTTACCTTCACTACGATTCCGACTGGAAAAGAAACCAGTTGCGATATCAGCAGAAAACAGCAAACTCGTCCTGTAGCATCTTTCACCCATTTTTGAGAAGGGTACATGTTCATCTGCTCTTATTCTGAAATCATTTTCGTCTCCATTTTTTTTATCACGTCCGGTTTTTAGCCCCTTTCCGATATTTGTCTGGTCTATTCCTACACTGTTCAACACTGCAGTTAGATTATTCCCGTTTAGTGCATATTATCTCCAGTGACTTTAACACGCATTTTTTTCGGGTAAATGTTGTTTAGTTAATCCCAATCGATGACAAACCCAATTCAACTTTTTATAGTACTTTGCTTTTTGTACATTTCAAACATAACTCTGCTCAATTCCCTAACAGCTGGTGACCTGTGGAATCTGAATGCCCCATACATTCTATCCAATTACGCGAATTAATTCAATACTATTGCCATTAGTAGGTGTACACTGCTCCACTACTGCCTTCTCACCATGAAGCTCACGTTTTGGTGAAATATCGGCAGTCCGTCTTTTCAATACCACTACGTCCTCCGAAATTTGATAGCTCGAAAGGGGAATATGACAAAGCCGAAATGCCAATTTCCGCCAGTGACTGAGCCCGGGATATCTACTCATAGATACTTCGCAGCCCAAAATCATTCGTGGACTACCTGGGTTCCCAAGCCCAGCAACCAGATCTCGCCCCAGTCACCAATCACTTGCGTTGGTCCTACTTCAATATTTGCGGTACGCCCACATTAGTAAAATATGATTGTTCCAGAGTTCTCTTGCAAGCTAGGAAAATATCTTCGATCCATTTTTTACTCCTCATATGATAGCTGATATTGGCTATCTGGTACTCGGCCTTTAGCTGACATTCCACCACATGCAGCAAATCATTTTTGGATATCCTGCAATGTAGATCACCGAAGGTAGGTTGATCGGATGACCTGAGGTTTGTCCATGGAAAGGGGAGCCCGGAGGACAGTCGGCTAAACGAATATTCATCAATCTCACACACTACTTGCAAGTAATTGCGCGATGTTTGTGGAACGTATCCTAATTTTCCCGAAGAACAGCTTCCGTTAGCCTTAAATTTCCTCGTTCTATTATTCAAACGAACCTCTCTCTGAACTGTCAACAATAGCAATAATTATGGTTATAATAATAATATTGGTTTATTTCGGAGACGCCCGAAAGGTCCCACGTGCATGACCTTGTTGATACAGGTCATGGAATGGACAGAAATAATTCATAAAAATGTCAAAATGTGCATGAAAATGTAGGATAAAAGGGCTCAGAAGGGGGAATAAAATGGAATGAAAATAGGATAAGTGTATGCACACCATAGAGGTTGTGGGGAGTTTAAATGAACTCAAGGGCGGATTCAAATGGGCACCCGGTGAGTTCGAAAGTCAAGGTCAGATTGAGAGTATGAATGGTCCGGGTGGAGACAGCTGGGGGCCGACTGATAAACATGAGAAAGGCTAGAAATCGGTATAAGGAACTGCAGTAGCGAAGGACGGTGGAGAAAAAAGAGTGAGGTGCACTGCAGTGGATTAGATATCAATGAAGCATTGGTACTTTGCAGTGGATTGTCGGCGGACAGGACGCAAAACTCACCGTAAAACAGGCAGCGAGCAATGCAAGACGTAGAGGAATGATCAGATGACAAAAAACGATTTAGAAGGATTGGATACGGTAGATGTGAGGCACAGATTCAGAGTTGATGGATGCCTATGATGACGGTCGTTGGGATGATAGCAAGAGAAATGGCCGGTGAGGAACTGCAAGGTGCAGAGCGCGTGCACATACACATATATGCGCAAGTATATGTATATATATATTACATATTATGTGTATAGATATAAGAGTAGCAGGAGGAATAACAATGGGGTCCTAGAAATAAATGATCAGTCATTGGGAGGCGTAGGTAAGGTTAAATCAAACGGTTGCAGAAATAACTTCGGAATATCGTGGTGAGTTACCTCCATGACGGGTGGACGTGGTGGCCCAACAAAGAGAATAAGGGAACATGGAAGCACAGAAGTGATGAGAGCTGTGAGGAGCAGTTCATGGGAGAGTGAAAAGGAAGGATGGGATCGGAGAGAACTGGTAAGAATGGGTCTAAGTATTTGATCAATGCGGGTGCTACATGTGATGACGGACCGGAGGAATCGGGTTGTGACAGATCAAACGATTTGGACCTGTAAAAGAACATCATGACGTAACGTTGTCTTCACAATTGGTGGTGCAGGATGCAGTGCATTTTTATGTATAAATATGTACATATACGGTAGGAAGTCGTAACAGGGGGAGAGGATTGCATCGGATGAGAACAGCTGAAGCAGCTGAACTTGCACCTAACAATACGGTGGTCACTACCCGGGAAGTGATCAGTGATCTGGGTGGTCATATCAGGAACGACAATGGAGAAAACTAGGTCCGAAATGTTGTTCCCCCTAGTAGGGCAGGAGATAAGTTGGGTCCATCCACCAAGACGGACACAAGAAAGGGAGGTGGAGAGGGCGGGAGGGCTAGTATAGGAGGACCAGCAAATTGAAGGAAGGTTAAAGTCACCCGCAATAATTTTTGCACTGGCAGGGTAGTCAAACGCAGCATTAAAGACATCCACGGCAGAGTCAACTGTTGCAGGCTGCAGACCCGGGGGGACGTAGACGCAGCCAATGAGGAGGTTCTGGCCTGAGGCGTGAATGGATAGCCATACTGAATCCTCAATAAGGAGAAGAGAGGGGTGGTCAGTAACACTAGCGTGGATAGTGCATTTGACAAGGACTAAACAGCCTCCTCCACGCCTGGACTGGCGGGTGTTCGAGAAGCATTGACACCCAGCAATGCGAACAAGGTCAAGCGAAGCATCATCTGACAGCCAGGATTCAGTTACTAGTATAATGTCAGCGTTTGACGTAGATGCCAAAGATCGCAGGTGTGATATTTTTCTAATTATTGATCGAGCGTTACTGAGAACTAGTAGGAATGAGTTCAGTGATGGTGTGTGCAAAGCATGGATGCCAGGTGCAAGACTATTGAGATCGCTGCGGCGATAGGAGTTGGGTCTCAGTGGGGATAGAGCGTCAGTAGAAGGGGGAAGGCAGGCAGTGTTGGGTGGGGGACGGAAAGTAGGAGAAGCGTTAGCATTAGGCGCAGCCGATCGCTGTGGGTGATCAATACGGTGGGTGTGCAGCACACCGCTGATTTGGGCCGGAGGGGTGTCACGCGGTGCAGAGGGAGGGGGCACCGTATGGCAAAGTGAGAGATTAAGAATATCTGTCGAAGCAGGGTGGACAGTGGGCAGTGCGTGGTGTACGGTGCTAAGTGACATGACATCGAGTGGGGAGAGATCAGTGATATGAGTCTGTGAAAGTTTATGGATATGGTCCATAGGGCGACTAGCAATATGGCCACGGGTGCGGAGGGCACTGGTCGGGAAAAAGCGAGATCTTGACTGCAAGTAACCCACCTGCTGGGCAGAGTCAGTATAAGGCCGGTAGGTCGGTGTGGAGGTGAAGATATGTGGGAGAGTAACTGGGACGTTGTTCGGGTTGGGGGGCGGGAAGGGAGTGGCGAAATTTTGAAAGGTTTGGAGGCTCATGAGGGGCAAGGGAGCCGGTATGTGGGGAGGTGGGGCGAGGAGGCGGGATTCAGGTACGAACCTGGAGTATCTGCTAGGGTACGTACGTGGTACTTCGGGGTTAGATGAGGCTTGGTGGAGGTGAGCAGGAGGGAACAGTGGAGGCATGCTGGGGCTATAGTATGGGGGGCTGGTGTTGGGGGGCAGGGAGGGATCTAGGGTAGCAACGGAGATGGAGGATTGGTGTGATCCATGTGATCAGAGAGAGGGAAAGACAGTGGAAGGGGGTGTGAGGCAATGGGAGGGTGAGTGGCACTGACAAGGCCATGAAGGTCACTCCTGCATATAGGGACGATTGCGTTAGACGAATCTGGATGGTGGCCCAACTGGTTTTCACCTGGAGGATCCGAGAGTACGCTATAAGCGGGCGCCGATTGGGAGTGGGGGATAATGGGTGGGGTGATTAGTTGGGCAAGAGCGGACCTGGTAGGAGTACCAGGTAGGCTTATTGGGGGATAAGAGAGGCACTTATGAGGATAGAAACGAAGTGTCGCGGCTGAGCTAGCAGCTGGTGGGTAGTTGGTAGAATCGTGAGAGCGAGAGCGGTGGGTGACAACACTTGTCAACGGCCCGGAGGACAGATTGGAGGTAGTACTGCGGGGGCTGATGGTTGTAACGGGTTCTTGTCTTGGCTCAAAGAATATGACGGGGGAGCGCGGCTCTGATACTGAAGTGGAGTGCCGCTTGGGGCCTGTGGTCAGGGAGAGAGAGCTACTGCTAGTAGAGGCTGCTGGGGGAGATGGTAAAAAAAAGGCGTTTGTGTGGAAGCGGAACCGGAGGTGGTGAGTTAGACATATCTGAGTCGGCAGTTTGCAGGCAGGCAGGGTGAGGCGCTGGGCTCGCCTTTGACTTCTTGACAGAGGGGCATTGGGTAATCTTCATGTCGGTTACAGTGGGGTCAGCCTGCATGGGCAAGGCGGAGTTACTTCTCAGCGAGTGAAGTATTTCCTGTTGGAAGGGAGTTTTATCAGAGAATATCTTGATGTCCTTATACGGCGAAAGGGCAGCAACTATCGACTTGTTGCTAGTGAACTCTCTAGCTGCTAGGTCGTCCGTGAATTGGAATAGCAGGGGGCAACTATGTCGCTGGGACGTTTTACGCAGCCTCCTGCAATGGCATCTATAGTGAACCATGTTGCACGAACTTAGTATGTTGTGTTTCGCCAAGAAAAGTGGTAAGCGGTCTGGAACATTAAAACCGCTGCGTTCTTGGAGTTGGTCTTGCGGTGGTATACTTCAGTAGACACGGAGTGGAGAAGGTGTCCCACCGAAACCAATATCTTGGGCGATGTAGCGGCTACAGGGTCAAGGAGAGTAGCCAGGGGTGAAACCTTTGAAAGGATTTCACCAATCAGCTCGACCTTGTTTCTAAGTTCGACGAAAATCTGCTTAAGGCTATTAGGACTATTAAAAGCTTCACCGTCGACGTTAACGAGGGTGAAAGCGCACGGCCTGGTTTTTGGGAGGGGTTGGATATGTTGGGATTTGCCAGCTTGAGCGATACGGATTTTCCGAGTACTGGTTGGGGACCGGGATGGCATGATAAGTAGGAATGTATGACGGAGGTAAAAAGGTAGCAGGAATTCGGTCAACTAGAAGGAGACAAGCCAAAGTTCTGGGTAGACTGGGAGTGTGCCCGGGTGCTATGTGCGCAAAGGTCTAGATGAGACCCGTGCGGCAATGTGGTACGGGCAGTGAGCTATATGACCCGCTATATATACAATTGGGATTAGGAGACTTGGGGCAATGAGGAATAGTGAGATAGAAATTTTGCCGTGTGGTGTGCACAGATTGAACCCCACAAGATACGGTAGGTACTTAGCTGTTGCTTGGATCATAACAGCAGGTTTTGCGGGAGAGTATATTGTAGACATGGGGTCGGTGGACCGGGTGGAACGAGAGTGCGCTTTTATGGGAGAAAAAACAAATAAATTGAGGCACAGTGGGACAGAAACTTCAGAAGGTGCACCGGTGGATGCGTAGCGAAAATAAAGTAGGAGTTGGGTTATAGCGTTGGGATGTAAAAACGCTAGATAAATCTTACTGTGGCGAGAATCAGGGGAGATTTGCTAGATATGCCATGTAGAATGTAATTAAATGGAATTAGAGCAGTAAATAATCAATATAGTCTATAACTAACTCGCGATAAGTGCTAGCGTCTGTACGGTGGTGTGCCGCAGCTGTTTACACAACTATGTCACGGTTTCAGGTTATTAGGTGGTTTATACTAGGGTGGGCACAGCTACAAGTCTAAACAGTGGTATAAGCAAAAAATAAAACGAGACAACCTGAATTTCACGCAGGGGTGGCCTTGACCTTGACGTAAAGTTTGATCTTTAATACTGGTCCATGTGAACGAATAAGTTCGAGTTGTGAGATCCTCTTGCTTATGTTCGCGAATGATGTGAAGGTTCTGGGGCATCCAAAATCTGACCAGTTTGAGATGAACCTAGGTGCTCTCTAAAGAGGTGTGTGAAATCAGAAAAGCCTCCGAATCTGGCAAAATTCCAGAGATTGGCTGCAACGAGAACTAGCCGAAAGTATCAGTTAGGGGCGGAAAATCCAAAACAATAAACCCAGAATGGCGACGCCATGGACTTGGATACGATAGATTCAAGTAGTCTGAGGTCCAAGGTGCAACGTTTTCAGCCTGCTAATAAGGTAGAAGAAGTCACTCACCAGCCGCGCAGAAAGCTCATGTCGAAAGACCCTAGGGTGCTCCTGCCAAGATGAACTATCATGCATCGACCCCAATAAGAGTATTTAGTCCAGGCTCCGCATTTAGTGGGGGACCCCTTCTCTGTGGAGGAGGCTGAAAATAGCTTTAGTAGAACGGTATTCGGGCAGCAACATTGGAACTGTTCTCACCCAAAATCGAGAGAGTACAGGAAGGATTAATCGAGACGATGGAAGGACCGAATGGGTTGTCAACCTCGGAAGGGCAGTTGTTGTTTGTCGGAGATAAAAACTCTGTTCTCCGTGGATGCAAGCAGAAAACAACCAAGTCGGGGCCGACAAGACCATCAGAGCCCAGTCGTTTGCCTCCAGGGTAATTACAAAAAGTAATAAATTTCCCAAGGCGGTGGAGAAAGTGAACACGGCTGGAGTTTTCAACGGGCGGCCGGCAGTAGAGTGGTCAAGCCCCTTTCAATTCTCCGTGAGTCATCAGTGAGCCTATTTGTAGCACCTTGTTCTACTTCAATATTCTCTTTTTTCTTCTTTTCTCATCAGTCTTTTCCAGCCTAATCTAGCACCTTCCCCGTGTGCCTCTTGGTTTCTCTAACTTCTTACTACCTCAGGGGGTCTGTTAGCTGGAGGTCTTTACTTTGCATGAAGAATCTGCCAGCTCCCTCGCGAGAGCTAACCTAATGAAACCTTGGTTTTCGGCTATGTTCCCAGACGGTTGCCCTGAAATATGTCGCTTCTATGTGTCCCGAACGACAAAGGATCCCAGAAAGTGCACTTGTTCGAGGGTCACCAAGTTAAAGAGCATAATCTCAACAATACTAATATGTGATAGTGGCTGGGAAGGATTTCCACACATAAACGCTACACCGCCCACCACATCCTCCCATGAAATGGTCAAGGCTCAAGAGTAAGTAAGAGTATTGACTAGTCCCAACCCACCCAGATCTTAGGGTCAGTGCGTACGTCGGCCGCGATGGGCTTCATCTGTTGTTGTCTAGTCGCAGACAAGCCTGCAGGTTTTCTGAAAGTTATGCATCCTTGCCTTGGAGTTTCATCTGAAGATGATACGACGTTATACGTATATGTAAAACGGGACTCGGTGTGATCGGGATAGGTAGAGGGTATCGGGAATGTAAATGACAAAAAGCTTCCCGAATAAGAGCAAAGTACATGGCCAAAGGAAAACTGGGAAGTCTCGATGAGGATTCTAGATGGCAACAAGGCGGTCCAAATACCAGAGAGTTCAAAGCTTGGTGTAATCTCTGTAAAATCATGACTGGCTCGGAACTTATATCCTTTTGAACACGGGTTGGACAATAATACAAATTGAAGGTCCCGGAAGAAGGTGTTTCCACAAACTGTCAGCAAGTGCTTGTTTCCAAAGTTTCCTTTTCCTGAACTACGCAACATCGTTAAGCGTGCTGTTATTGGTGCTGTTTCCACAAGGGTATCTAGGCAAATAACTTAAAAACAAGTTCTCAAGATATTTCCATAATACAAAATAGATCGGGGTTTTCTACCGAACAGCAACATCCGAGGTTAGCAACTGACCTTTAAATCCATTTCTATCAAAATTCTTTGAAATGTCATACCTCAATCAACTACCAATCAACCCATTCACCGAGTGGAAAATCGCATGCAACCTAGAAGCACCGAAAGCCCTCGACTTCCTACCTCATGGGTACCGTATCCAGTACCATTAGTCGATATACGCAGTAAAGCCAGTAACAAACATAATGCGCTCCAAAGAAACTTACAGTCCTTAAAGAAGAACTACGATCCATGGGTGATGCTCTGACCACGCTGTTGCCACGCACATACATCGTCAAACCCTCAGAACATCCGAACACTGAAAGTCCACCATCAGCTAGCCGCTTCCCGGACTCAGCTGCGCCCGAGGCCCACCAAAAGATAAAAACCTCCAGAAATACCGTAATTTTGAATGCTTCAGATCGTTTGTCCCTTTCCTCGATCAAAAACTCATCACTTACGGCTGTGGTTTGTCACACTACGTGTGCTACAGCAGAAGACCCGGAAAACGGTCACATCGGAGCACATGCCCGCTACTGTTTCACTTACTAGAGGGAGGTGCTGCCATGGAATTTGTCAGAAAGAGTCCATCGCGAGGTTCAGTCCATTTAAAAATATAAAGACTACTTCTGACAAAATCCTGCTATGGAGGGAGGTCCTTAGGTCGATAGCTGACAGCCAAATACTTCCACTACCCTCTTTGATACTCTCGACTTTCATATTCTGAATTTGTGAATATTCCATCTTATTGAGTAACGTGTTACACCATGATCATGCGCTACAGCGTGCATCTCGACTATGGCCGAGAAATATACCAGTATTAATATTAATCCCGTGCCACGCAATCCCCCTGAACAATTTTCCACCGTCAATAAATCGTCACCACTCCTGCTTACCAGGGCATCAGCACAAACTGGTAGCTAGATTTGACCCCTTCGACTCCAACACCACAAAGTCCCTCTGAGAGGCTCCATGTTGCGCTCTAGTCTTCACAGCTGCCTACCCACAGCCCAACAATACGGCTTCTCCATTCAACCAGCAGCAACTCAAGCCTTAATCTATCTGCCAAACGGGCTAACGAATCGCCAGGTTCCAATGTGCCCCCCGGCACCGACCAGCCGGCTACGACGTTGTCTCCCAGTGCTTTGGTCATAACGTCACCAGATGCTTCTAATGGACGAGACCGCACTTTAATGAGGGGTACACTCCCCCAGGTTCTACAGTAGCGTTCGTCGAAGTCAACGAGAAGAGACTTTGGAGTGCCAATTGAGTGTATTATCACAGGGCCTGGGGACAGAGACCTCAGGCTGGCGTGCTTTGAGGAAGTGTGTCGGGAGTAGAGCTTGCGGTTGCCGTGCGCTCGAAAAGTACAGCTAAGCGGTGGTAGGCAGAGTGTGATTGGCTTATCAATATAGAGGCCTCCTCCCAAAAGAAAGCCCGCACAAAGGGCTTCGATTTGGAAGTCTGTCAAGCTGACGGGCAATTTGCCAGTGACAAAGCCAGTGGAATGGACAAACGTTGTTACTTTGAAACGGGATCCGGCGGTATTGCCCTAGCATGACAACTGGTCACCTGAAGGGCACAACAAACATGACAACGAAAGACACGTGTAAGGTTACCCCGGACTGAATGAATTTTTTGAGAGGTGAAAATAAGCAACTAATTGAATCTATTTCATTTAAGTTAAAAACGATCTGACGGCATAGGTCCCTCAAGGGGGGAAATAGAAAAAACGAGGTGGAGAACAGAAAGTTACGCGTGGCAGAAGGTAGCCTTTGGCACTCGAAGAGAGAAACTGGGGAGAGCCGCCGTTGCTGGCTACCGAACCCGAAAAAACCTCGGAGGTTCACCGCACGAGAAAGGATTGTCCGGTGTTTGCGTCGAAGATGCCAGCGGAGTTTCCCCTCCGCTCTCCCCAGTGACTGACCTAGTATAGGTTCGGCTTGATAAAGAGGTGTTGTGTCGTCGGTCCATTCGGAGATGCGTGTACCTCGCTTATGGGTATCGAGTGCGGGCGCAGTGGATGATGTTTGAGGCCTCTCCCAAGTTAGGTCAGCACCTGCTCCCGTATAGAATCTGCAGCCCCCGTCCTTGGTTCATGACACTTCAGCGAACATACTCGGCGGCGGGCAAAAAAGCAGAATCCAAGACGCTGGAGTGGGACAACGTGTGTATTAGAGGAATGCAACGGCGTGCAGGCGGTGTACACAAGCGGAGCAGTTGGAGCCACGAAGTTCGGTAATTTTTCAAATAAAAAATTTGTCAGTCTTTGCAATCGTGCTTTATATCGGTATCAATACAATGAATGGAGAACCTTTCCGGAGTGCAGTCGGTATCCTGTCATTAGCCCACGTGTGTTTTGAAAAACAGCGAGAGTCCCTCTAAAACCGTAAGGTTTTAGCGACGGTGTCTGGAGGTGATGGATGAATAGAACAACAACAAAATAGCTTAGCTGCAAAGAAGGGAACGGTAAATGGTCCCAGTGTGCGGAACAATCCTGCAATAAGAGGCCACAACGGCAGGTTAAAAGAATCTTCTTTTTAAATTTTGCCTTCTTTTTCTCCTTCATGGGATCCAATATGCCGTACCTGCAGAAAGAACGGGTGTCTTGGTTACCTTTCCGTGGGTGGAAGTCAGAGAAGGCGGCTCTGCCTTGAGGGCTGCGGCTGGGCGGCCAGGCAACTGGGTCGCAGCTTTGGTATAGTTGGCATATGGGACTCCGTCGACTTGTCTGCTGGTCATGAAGAATTCGAGGGCGTGACCTGGGACGGAATGGATTCAGCCAGAAAAGCTGGTTTAAATCGGCCCACGGTAACCATTCCCTTTCCGACACTGTGGCTGGCGACGAATGTTTTCTCTAGGCGGTTTGGTACTCTGTGGGGGCCGGAGTAGGCAGGTTAAAGAGGAGCGCGTGCTTCTGTCCTGAAGGAAGAGAGAGTACAGTATTGGAAGTGTGGGTGTACGTAAAGCGTCGTGTTTTGTCCACGAGCCGAGGGAAGGTGTGAAGTACACATCTAATGTGTTAACCTGGAGGCTTAATCAGCGCAAACAAATGTGATGATGGACTTTGGGACTGCCAAGCCTCCAGGAAGTTAAAGCGAGCAACCGAATGTGAGTTTGGCTGACGTGGCATGTAGATCTGCCTTAAGGGCCTTGCTGCAACCTGAAAGTACTAGCAGCAGTGATTCCCGCCAGTTTGGATTTTCGTGAGCTGCTAAGGCTGCTTCACATGCAGATGAAAACGTTCTAGCATTCCGTTTGCTGATGGGTGGTGGGCCGTGGTATGGATATGACAGGTGCCTAAACGTTGTAGAAGACTACTGAAGGCCCCCTCGAAATTCGAGCCGCCGTCTCCGGTTACCTCGACTGGACAACCAAATACCGCCTCTTAGTGTTCCAAGAAAGCGTGAGCGACTGCTTCTCTAGCTGCATTGTGTAAAGTCACAGCTGACCGCCTTCTAATGAAACGGTCTACATAAGTAGGAAGGTATACGCCGCTCTTTGAAGTAGACAACGGCCCTATTTGGTCGATATGCAAGTGTTAGAAACGTGAGTCGACGGTTGGAAATTTTTAAAACGGGATTTTAGTGTACATATGCATGTCTGACTGTTGACATTTGGAGCAGGTACGGGCCCACGCAGTGACGTCACTTTTCCTGTTGCGCCAAACATAACTGTCACCGACGAGTTCAGCGGAGGCCTTTGTGCCCGAGTGGGGCAAGCCGTGTGAGGTTTCAAAAACCTGTCGCCTAAAAGCTGACGGTATTACTGGCCTCGAGTGGCATTTGGACGTGTCACAAATTATGTAAACTTAGGCTAAAGGAATGGAAACCGACTGGAGCCGCAGCGACGAGCTGTTATGGAGCTTTTGTGCCTCATAATCGTCCCCTTGAGTAAAGGAGAGAGCTTTGGGGTTCAGCTGGCCAAGGGTGCTGAGACCCAGGTTTTGAATGCGAGATAGCGAGTCTGCGACAGGATTATCGATACCTGAGATATGACGTACATCACTCGTGTACCGAGTGAAGTGATCCAAATGTCTAGACTTCCTGGGAGAACATCTCTTCATGGTGGCGAGCGATGCATGGATGATCGGTTATTGGTCGGTATAGACCGTTAATTCGAGTCCCTCTGGGATGTGCCTAAAGTGATGAACGCCTAGGCAGATAGCGAGAAATTCGCGCTCGGAGATGCCATACTTGGATTCAGCCGGTTGTAGTTTTGGAGAAGAAAGAAACCGGTCCCCAAGTTTCTGCTTAGTATTGTTGCTGCGCCAAGCCCACGGCTTTGTCGGATGCGTCTGTGACTAGCACAGTCGGGGAAGTTGGTTTCAGGTGTGATAAGGCTAAGTTGCTGATAGCCTGCTTCAGCATAGCAAATGCATTTCGTTCGGTTTCTGTGAAAACCAGCTGCCTAGCTTTGCCTTTAACGGATCTTTGATCGGCTGCATAAGCTGAGCGCACTGCTGGATGAAGACTCGATAGAAGTTGGCCAACCCGTCGGAAAGCTGCAGTCGTCTAAGTGAGGCAGGTTCGGGGTACTCCAAGATGGCCTGCACCTTATCCTGCAATGGAATGATCCCTGTGGAAGTAACCTCACGGCCTAGAGAGTCGATGGCGTCGAGACCCAACACACACTTATTTGCGCCGAATGTTACCTCGTGTTTAGATAAGCGATCGCAAAGTGTGCGTAGACGTGCGAGATCTTTTGTCTCAGATGAACTAACAATCAACATATGGTCCAGATAAGCGAACGTGAAATCCAAACCACTGAATACCATATCGATGAAACGCTGTAAAGTTTGTTCGACTTTGCTAGGTCAAAGCGTTATTCGTAGAAACTTGGAAAGACCGGAAAGAATCGCTTCGGCTGTTTTGGGGATAGCGGCCTCAACCACTAGTATTTGATTATAAGCCCTGTCCAAATCCATGCGGCCGAAAATTATACTACCAACTAGACCGGCTGTGAGGTCCGTGATGTGCGGAATAGGATATCGGTAGTGTATAGTCCTTCGGTTGAGGGAGCTATGTTACCCGCACGGTCTCCAGCCGTTTGGCGACTCCTTCGGGAAAATGTGTAGGGTTGATGCTCACGGGCTGTTGGAGGGCCGGATAATTCCCGGGTTGAGAATATGTTGGAACTTGAAGCGGGCTACATGGAGCCTGTCTGGAGCCAACCTGCAGGGTTCAGCTTGAACCGAGGGCACTCGTAAGAAGACGTGATGCTCCACATCAGTGGTGATTGGAAGAAGGTTGTTGTTTGGGCGGACGAGATTACCGTTCTTTCCGAATAAACTACCAAATTCTGGCTCGGAAGTGGGAATTGAGGATAGCTGGCGGATAAGCTTCAGTTAAGTAACCAACAGAAAAATTTGGCGTAGCTCGATCTACCAGCTGTCGCTTGCCGGGATCGACTGCTGGAAGGTGGCGTTCTAAAAAATCCAAGCCCATAATAGACTGTTACACCTGGGCAACAACGAAAACCCACGGGAAAGGACGATGCGGGCCTAGGTCTGCAGCGAAAAACTGACTGTTTCGTATCGCAATTGAAGTGCCGTTGGCGGCTCGCAGCGTTCAAGCCGTAGGGGAGACAGTGGACCGTTATGAAACCGGGTTAGAACGGCGACGGCTTTGGCTTCATGAACGGAGACTAATGGTGGTGATCTCGTGCTGTTCAAACACCTGCATTACATGGCGGATCCCCTGGTGTAGAATCTGGATGTCAGAGCTGCTACCGGGTGCGTTGTGCTGGTCCGTTGCAGACAGAGAGCTAACAGCGGGATCTGGTGGATTGTCCGTGGTGTTGGCGAATGCGTGGAACTGTGTGGCAAAAGCACATGCCCGCTCGAGGAATTTGTCTGCAGCCCCGCCCACTTATTCAGGGTTCGACCTTGTACTAGAAAGGCAACTACGCTCTAAGCATATGGTGGAAGCCGCTGCATCCGTAGTTGACGAAGGACCGCATCTTCCGTGGAGGTGGTACCTACCAGTGAAAGTATTTGCCTTGGAAACTGCGAAGGGGTCATATCCTCCAGCCGGATTTCGGAGAGATGCTGGGTACATTTCTCTTCTGAAGCTGCCATGCGCTTAATGAGCGCTTCCCGGAGTGTTTCATACAGGTTGTGATCCGTGGGGTCCATAGAGTAATACCCGGCTCGTGGTGCTATACTAGCTTGGATTGCTGAGAACAGTTCTTCATATTGGGACTGCTGACTAAATATGCTAGCCTCCTGGAAACGAGACTCGAGGATGGCGATGAACGCCTCCGGGTCTTCCGGTATGAAGTCCAGTATTTTCTTTTGTGCTGCATGGCACTCTTACTCCTACCCGGGCTTAGGCTCAATGGGCATTGCGTAATAGGTGCGCTGTGGATCGGACTGACCCGGAGTTGGAAAACTTTTTGCTGGCAACTCCTCCTTGACGGAATATCAGAATTATTGGGAATAAAAATTGACCGGGAGAAAAAGGATGATCGGGGAAAAAATGAAATGGCTGTGCCTACCCAATAAAAATGTGCATAGTTTAAAATTTCCAGGAGGGTATATACACGCGATAAAAAACCTAACTAATGTTAGACCAAATATGTACTACTGACGAAGAGAACGAAAAACCACCGTAGGCGTGTCCTGACTAGATCACTGCGGTGGACGTTATGGAAGAATATAAATGGAACCAACTCACGAATTATATAGGAGCACACTCCCTTGGCTTCTAAGATCGCGTTCTTTGAGGAAGTCAACGAGAAAAGACCGTGGAGTGCTATTTGCGTGTTTTCTCACAGGGCATGAGGACAGATGGAGCACGCTGGCGTGTGCCGAGTGTGTCGGAAGTAGCTCTTGCGGTTGCCGCTTGCGCAAAAGAGGGAGAAAAACAAGTGGTAGAAAGAGTGTGACCGGCTGATCACTATACCCTGCTCTTACATCTTCATGCCATCACCTTTAACCGACAGTGGACATATGACCTCTCGCGCTCCAGCCAACCAGCCTATTACTCATCCGCACCCTCTATCACGAGCATACGAAAGTGCATCTCTGACCTTGGATCTAGCCCACCAGAGTGTCTAATCTGTCTCCCGGAGATCCGCGTGCCCAACAGCTACGAGCCACATCCATCAACACAGATGCTGCCGTCATCAGGTCTACAAAAGCCGTAGCGCATCACAAATTTTCGACCAAGTGTGCCTTCCCCCATGGTTAGCCCTACCTAGCCCAAATAACTCAATACGAGTTACCAGCACAGTAACTAATCGGTACCACAAGGTATCTCAGGCCTGACCCTTTTCCGCTTCAAGGTATGCCCCTTTTTACCCCTCCGCAACTTCAACATCCTCTGCACCCTCACCATTCAATATCGCCGTATTCTACTCCGACTCCACTGCACACTATGCCGACAGACCCTTTATACCAAAGCCTCTCCCATCAGTAACCATTTTGCTACTGTCACGCCCTCTCACAGTCATTCTGTGGAGCCCTGTGAGATGCCTGCCGCTTCAACAAACTCTACGCATAACGTTATACCCGTTTCACTCCGACCCCACTCACCTTGCCCATTGTCACTCTCCTCACAAGGCAGCTACGAAAACCATGGTTGCTCCTCCACTACTGTCTTCCACCCTCATACTGCCCCCTATCATCTTCACTTACTCCCCCCCGATTATTAAATGACTTGCCCCAAAAGTCCCACCGACAGTCACCATGCCCTCCTCCAGATATATTATCCTGCGCAACCAAATCACCTCAGCATCCAGTGCTGATCACTACTAGCTTTCGTGAGTGTTTTCCCCAATATACGCTCTGCGGCGATGCGGATACGGCAGTCCAAATGGAAGCGGCACCCCACATCCAGTCTTAAATGGGTGACCCGTTTATTGATCAGCGCCCTCTGATGCACATTTTGGCTAACAAATCCCTGGGGATTCAAAGTCTCCCACGTAAACTCTTCTCATAGCGCTGTTTAACTCTCTTTCTATCTTAAACAAACATTCCGTTATAAAAAGACTGACACTCTTCCACGTCTTTGACATCATCCTGATCACTGAAACCTGGCTCACTTAGCACACATCTTCCGACCAAATATCACCGATTGGTTATGAAACCTCCGGGACTCAACGAATCTACAGCCGGGGTGGAGGTCGCCTGAGGTATGTCAAGTGCAAACTAGCTGCCACCCTAGTGGAAAATTCCGTACTGATAAACTTTGAAGACTCCATACAGTTTAGGAGTTCCCTATGTCAGATGACCATAGCCTTAGATTGTAATTTTGATCCCCAGCAAAGACTTAAAAGGCAAAAACCGTCGATGGGATTCGGGAAAACTTTCAGGGGCTTCAAGCTATGATCGAGCGGACTAACCTTGACACCTTCAGCCACCAAGACTCTACTCTGTTTCGTGAGCTTCTTACCAGCTACCTGAATTTCCGCTACAATATGTGTTGTCCACTGGAGGCCGTATGAACCCGTAGTGACCGATTCTCCTCCCCGTTCCTCAAACAGTTGCGCCGTAGGAAGGAAAGTGCTTACAAAAGTGGAAACTATCGCAATGTGAAAATCCTTTCCTTGTCAATCAAGTCAGAAATCCGCAGGCTCACCGGCGTATGCGGTAGTGTGCTCCTACTTAACAGTAATTGTCGATAAATCTTGATGTCCATCAAACACTTGAGTGATATCTCCGCGAGACGCTTACCCCGAAAAGTTAATGGTGAGGGTCTTAACCGCAACTTCAACAAGCAACCTCGACTTTTACTGTTTAATTGTACTGACGTCCTATCTTGTCACAGCTTCATCAGCTCCATCTCCCAAAATATATCCCCTCAAGCTGTCTACAAAGAGCTGTCAAATCTCAAGTGCAACAAATCTCACGGACCTGATAATCTTCCCGCAGTTGTATTAAAGCAATGCGCAAAAACACTTCCACCAGTCATGACAGAATTATTCAGTCCATGTTTTCGCTGCAAGAAGATTCCCGACTGTTGGAGATCAGCTTCCATCAGTTCCGCGCCCAAGAAAGGAACGGCAAAATTCCCTCCGATTGCCTGTATCTCCATTGCTTTAGAGGTGTTTGATTAGTTATCACCCTAGGAAATGTCCAGTGATTAGACAAAACGAGACATAAACCAGTTCACCTACCAAGGCTACCGCTCTACTTTGGATGCCACGGCTTCTTTGACTCATCGTGCCCTGCCGTCGCTGGACGAGAAATCAAAGGCTGTGGGCACGTGCTTCCTGGATTACGGTGACGCGTTTACCAGTGTTGGTAGAAGAAATTTTCTCAACATACTCCCAAATGAAAGAACACAATCACCACTAGTTGAACTTCTGTCTGATTATTTCTCCAATCGGCAGCAGTTTACAAGATACGGAGCAAATCCCCTTCCATCTCTGCTCAAAACCAAGGAGCACTACAGGGCTCATTCCTGCTCCATTTTCTATTCTCTGCCTACAAGCCATCTGTGACTGTCAGTGACCGTTCATTCATTATAAAGTACGCAGATGACATTGCGACTGGGGTACCCCATCCTGATGTGTCAGCTACACCTGAGCTCCTATCTGGTCTCTTGGATATTGACGACTGGTCCAAAGGGCACGACCTGAACTTAAATACCGGCAAATGTTCACATGTCGTCTCTTCTCTCCTAGGAGGATCTAAGCAAGTAAACTTGCTGGAGTCCTGTCCAGACTTTCACATAGGGAACATCTCAGTTAGTCGCCAGCTATGGGTCATATACCTTGGAATTACTATCATCCTTTACCTTCGGACTGAACATGTTTCCTGCGTTTTTACAAAAGTAAGAAGAATAACCTACTACGTAATGCCTCCGAAAACAACGTCCTTTCTACTTTACGTCATGTAAAGTTTTGTCTACGCATGTACATAACGTCATTGGTAGTATTCTTCTCCCATCTTCCCGGGCTTACGTCCTCAAGATTTCACAGTAATGAGAAGGTTCCTACAAGGACCCTTAAGGTCTCGTTGACGCTGAAGTCAGGTTGCCTTGACCGTTTTTTGCCCTTTTAGACTTAGTTCGGTAAAAGTTCTGACATCTTCGTTTAATACTGTGAACTCCGTTTTCATTGGCTGATGATGTAAAGTTGTTGTACACCTTCGACCATAATTCATTGGGTTATACTACAGCAAAAATATCGGAGGACTTACGGATGTTCAATTCGTGGTTTACCGATTGGCTAATGAAGTTCTCGGCGGACAAAAGCTGCATTCTTACATACAAGTGTCGTCCCTCCCGAAACGTTTAATATAGGTGGTCATCTGATCCCCAACAAATCATCGGCACGCAACCTGGGCATATACTACTCCTGTGCGTTCAACTTCTCGGAGCAAACGGACATTCAAATTGCTAGGTCTCGCAGGTTATTGGGACATGTGCCCAAAGCATTCCGTTTGCGTGAAAGTAAGCTCAGTGTTTATACAACACACGTTAGACCATTACCAGAGTATGGTTCAATAGTTGGCTCCAACATGCTCCAGATTGATGGGATTGCCATCGGAAATGTTCATCGCATCTTTACAAACAATTAGTTGGCCATTCGTCTAGTCTCAACTTTAAACAGCGCTGTGACCTGCTACACCTCGAACCCCTCTGGCTCCGACGGATAAAGAACAACTTGTCCTTTTTCCACTCACTAATAAGATACAAACCCTGCATGGCCTCCCCTGTGGTACAAGACCCATTAGGTTAAGGGTATTCGTTACTACACAGCAGTCATTCTGTCTTTTTGCCGCCCTCGAGAACCGGCCTACGGTCCAATTTCTTTATTAATAAATATTCTTTAAATGTGGAATAAACTTCCACCTAATGTCCGTGCAATAAGCCACTTTCCAAGATTTAAAGAGGGATTAAACAAACGGTTTGATGTCCTGACACTGGTATCAAACAATAATCCATACACTTTGGAGGAGCGAGCGTACGAAGTTGGCTTGGGCTACTAACACCCGGGTCTGAGTCGGGGGCCACGAGACCTACGTACCACACAAGTCGCCGTATATACCACTCAAGTCTCATTGATCCTTCGTGTACAACCTTGTGTTTTGCAAAGTCGAACCATTCACCAAGTGGTTCCAATTTCCAGATACCAGAGGTTTCTCCTTACCACTGACCGTTGATTCTCAGCTGGGAGCACCTCAGACTGCGTTTTTCTCTTTTTGCCTTTCCAGACAACCACTGATGGTGCCTTTTCTTCGATGGCTCGGCAGAATACCTGGCCCACATTTACCGCTGAAAATTCGAATCTTGCTTGTCATTTCGTCACTACCACATAGACCTACTCTACAGGACCCCTCGCAACATGGTCGCAAGCTCCTAGACTATTCGATCTCTACGTGACAACGTCAATATCACTCAAGCAGAGCCCATCGGTGCGGGGCGCGGTCAGATCCACCGCTTTGGCCGGCGCACATCGGGCGTGTTGGAAGTCTGCAAGGATGTGCGGGTGCAGCTAGGATGGCGGATCGCACCTTCTGTCACCAAAAATGGTTTCTGGTTGGATGTCCAGCGCACGTTCGGCCCCACCCACCAGCACCGGTTGCGGCAAAAAAACAGCAACATTTATTCACCCGAAATGCTGAAAATATGGAACTATCTCCCCCAGTTATCGCCTACTTTTCATCGTACCTGTCTCCATCTTCACCACCTTAACTTACCTCATCTTACGCCCGCAAAAGCCTACCCTCCATAGAACATAATTATCGCGGGGTTAAAAGACAGTTTCCATACTCGGCTTACCGTTCATGATTCTTTTTCCTGAGGATTCGTGCCAAACCACCCGTTTGTCCCATTCGCAAACTTAACCAATCCCCGAGATAAAACCCGCTCTTATTTTACCACAGTTTTCGATATATTTGCAAAAGTCATATTTATTGTTGCCATACACGTCCGTCCCACAAAAGTCCAAACAGTATATTTCACAGAGCATCCAATCAGTCGGCTATCTTGTGATAGTTCTCTCCCTCTATCAGTCTTTCTGTTCGCCCACATGGCTGTAGCATTGCAACATCCTCACCTTGCAAAGATTCATGCCCTTCCCTTATACTGACATCTGTATCGCAGCTTTTTGATCTTCCGCCGTCACTGGATCTATCTCTAACAAAGAATACCAGCAGATGGTATTTCGTCTGTCAACTACTTCACCGTCCAACTTCGCAACTGTATTCATCGGTTGTTTGAAGCTTTTTCATAACCGGTATTCTATCTTGGTAAATCCTCTCAGATAATTTTGATTCTTGCATCTCTCTGGTCTTCATGTTCAGCCCTTGGACAACGATAATTGAACGTAAATACTAACCTGTCATTTAAATACTCATCTGTGCCAACCGTGTATCCGCGACTATCATGGCTACGCATCACAAACTGATTTGTCGCCCAGTTCCCATTTCCATTTTGGGGCGTCACTTTCCGCCTTCAGAAAAGTGAACAATGCGCACAACGACTTAATGGACTCAGCCGATATTTAGTTGCTGAACTTTACAAGGAAAATCCTCAAAACATTTCGATTGTTCTTTATCTGCAAATTCATTCCTTTTATCGTCTGATTTCAACCCAAAGCCGTGCCTTACTCCGCGGAGCGCTATATCTGGTTCATGTCTCACTTGGAAACTTTTTCCTCAAGGTGAACAAAACTTTTGTCAATTCTGTTTGATTCTCTCGTTGCATAGCCCCCTTTTTTGTACTGTTTCAGGAAGAGCCTACTGCCGCCGACCAGCTCCACCCTGACTTGGCCGGGCTGGCCACCCGACCTTTAGTTCAAATTTGCCCGGCGCTGCTCTAAAGAGTAACTTTAATACTTTCCCTTGGATAATATCGAGTGCATATACCTGAATCATCCTCTTGGAATTCGGACTCTACGTCCAATTGTACCATTTGATCTTGCGGTACAGCATGCCTCGGGGTTATCCGAAGTAAACTAATATTATTATTATTATAAACTGATTATTCGGCGCGCTCAGTCGTTGTGCCACTCCACAGGGAGACCGTAATCCATCATCGCGAAATAGTTACACAGGTATTTTTGTGAAAGTTGAAGCTCAAAGTCTCTCAAAATTCCTTTTGAACAGCCCTACTTAGAAAACCTTACGGGATACTCAGCCATATTACGTTCGGTTCGTGGTTTACTTCACTCCGTTTTCCGGAAACTCGTTCGTAGAGCACTAATCTAGGCACATTCTTCGAAGTGGTCCTTCACTGAAATACCTCTTTTCTAAGTCGAAGCCTTCTGCTTATCTTTTAACTTTCGGATAAATATTAGAGTATTTACCGCACTAGCATTTATCTGCTGACGGTTGTTGCATATGTGAAAATTTCCTACAAACAATTGGCATATAACGTATAAAACCTAAGCCAAGGATTGCTGAAATTGCTGTGTACTTGCTTGCTTCGTCTCTATCTTTTCGAAAACCAGTCGCACGAGCATGACTTTTAGAATGACGAATAAGCGTTCTGAACCTCTGAATGTGCAGCTTTCTACTTCCAGGAACCGTAAGCAAATACAAGCACCTCCCCTTGTATCAGTCGACGGCAAGCCCTGCCTGGTAGCTCCAGTTGACATTTTCGACGGAGATGGTCAGAAGGCCAGTATATAAGAACCAAAGTAACCCACGGAAAAGGAAAGTAGTTCTTTCGGTCACGAACTGCTGGCTGCAAGTAACGCAGCTTAACGCTTCCGTCATACAGTCGAGGGTCGATATTTCATCCTCTATAACGACCATAAGCCTTTGGCGTATGCTGCGGATACTAAATCTGACCGTTACTCCTCTCACGAAGTCAAGCATTTAGAATATATTTCTCAGTTCGCGAATGACCCACGACACATTAAAGGTGAGTCGAACTGCGTTGCGGATGATTTGTCACATATTCCAATTAGTGCTATTAAATCTCCAGTTTTAGACATCCCGGCCGTGGCTGCAACACAGTCACAGGACATCCCATGTATGGAAGCCGTTCAGTCACCTTTGCTATGGTTCCGGTCCGTACCTCTGGCCACCAGTGCTGGGACTATACCCTGCGACAGGTCTACTGGCCTACCTCGACCAGTCTTACCCTCTTCATATTGACATCCCGTGCTCGATATCCTACATGGACTTCCACATCCAGGCATCGCATCCAGTCTCCAACTAGTAGCTGGACGATACTTCTGGTCGTCCACGAATAAAGATGTTCGTATATGGGCAAAACAGTGTCTATAATATCAACGATCTAAAGCGCATAGACACGCAGCTTCGCCTATCGGTACTTTTGCTAAGCCTGGAGCTCGCTTTGATCATACCTACGAAGACTTTGTGGGTCCATTGACCCTTTCACACAGGTACACCTATTCATTAACGTGTGTCAATGGATTTACGAGGTGGTTCGGGGCTATTCCCATCTCTGTCATCACTGCCGAATCAGGGGCTCGACATCTGATAGAACGATGGATAGCTTTATATGGTTGTCCTTCCACAATCACCACCGACGGAGGGCAACAATTTGAGTCCAAACTATTCTCTTCATTAAATCACATGCTGGGTACGGAAGGCATTCGCACGACCGTGTACCATCCGGCTTTAAATAGTTCAGTCTAGAGTTTTCATCGTCAACTGAAAGCGGCTCTTAAAGCACACGAGAGCCTCAACTGGTACGAAAAATTACAATCAGTTGCGTTTGGTATCAGGACTTGCATAAAGGCAAATGTCCAATGTTCCGCCGCAGAACTTGTCTACGGCACGACATTACGACTGACTAAGGGAATTCTATACGCCAAGGAGTACAGGTTTACTTGCCGTACAGAATTAACGTCACCGTTTGCCCACGTTCATGCAAAATCTCGCTCCGGTGCACACTCGAAAGTAGCAACAACAGGTTCTCGTTCCGACCGAACTCGAAACTCATTCATATGTATTCATTCGCTTTGATCCAGTAGGCAAACAATTACAACAGCCTTACGGAGGCCCATTCCGCATGGTTTCTCGTCACGATAAGAACTTGGAGGGTGGTGGACACCGTCGCGTCGATACACTTAGCACTGATTGTCTCAAAGCCGCGTACGTGGATGATAGCGTGTCTTCTGCTGGCTTGAGGTTCGACGCTAACCCTGCAATACCTGTTGACAAACCTTGGTGTCACGTCAAGTTCTGCGGTTAGCCTTGCCTGCTATGACTTCGAATGAGGATATAGTCTCACTTTCAGGACTGCCCCAGTTGGTACTGCTACGGCTTCCAATGGGATTGTGGTCTCACTTTCAAGTCAGCAGCCCGTTGCCCTGCTACCTCCTCGAATGAGAATACTGTCTCAGGTTCAATTCAGCAGCGAGCTTCTGTGAAGCTGCCCGTGAATGGGGCTCCCGTCCCACTTTCCCATGGGAGATAGTTTGCCCAGCAAGTCTTCGCCACAAAGTCAAACACCATCTTAATCATGGCACTTCGCAGTGATTACTTTCGTGATTATCGTTTCGACATGATTTAAAATACCCCTTCAGTTATTGCTGTATTCTAATCAAGTCCATTGCTGCTGTTACACCGGTTTTCCGTTTTTCTGCCTTAAGTGAAACCTTACCATATGGCACGCCCCGCAGGTTTCGCGAAACCTGGAGGGTTCTGGCACCAAAGCTTGAATTCCGGATCGGCCCTGTCGTAGTCCTTCCTTGCCACAGACGAACCTACCAATTTGGTTTTGGGATGTCACACTGGTTGACGGTTATCCGACTCTGGAGGTTACTGGTGTGGCAAACGTGCATAAAGATTCAAGCAACCGATGTCATTGGCAACAAATCTAGTGTACGCTCGGCCATTGTTCTACGGTTCCTGCATATCACGGATTCTACCCGTCAGCATCATATAGTACAGCCACATTCACGTATTTGCACGCATCCACGAGCAGGAATATCCTTCGTATGCCTTCACCCCTCTGACATTTTTCGAAGGCTTTACATGCTTTCCAGCAGGGGCTGCTGTGGTAAACTCGATCGTTCTGAGAAAATGGCCGTTTTCATGACATCATTTCGTATCTATTCTCTCTGCGATCTTTACTGAAGTTTGACATCAGCCTCATCGTCTTGTTCTGTTGCGTACGTTTTACTGGACTGATTATTCTGAGGTTTCTATCGACCTTGTTTTGAATCACTTTCACTTTCGGTCCTTTGCCGATTGTACAAGTTCGCGGTTTGCTTTCTGCTAAGCCATTGCGTTCATATCCTTTCGGTTTATCTCTCGTATCTGTGCTGTTTCGGTGACACGACATATAGAATACGCATTTGCATCTGTCAACCGAACTGCGTCATCTCTGTTCGTCCATCAGAGAGATAACTTTAGCATTGCTCTGTGAGGCTGAATAGAAGACACGTTCACTAGACGCCCTCGAGTGTATAATAATAATAATAATAATAATAACAATAGTAATAATAATGGTGGTTTTTTTGGAGACTCCCGAAGCATGCCAGGTGCATGATCAACTGTTTGCAAGTGATGGAATGGACAGACAAAATTCTTGGGAATGTAAAAATTCGCATGGAAAGGTAAGATGGAAAAGGTTTAGAAGGGGGAGTAAAGTGAGAATAAATTATGGCTAAAGTGTGCATACCAAGGAAAATGTAGCGAATTTAAATGAACCCATGGACGGGTTCAACTCGACTCCCGGTGAGTTTGACCGTCAAGGTCATGTAGAGGGTCTTAGTGGTCCGGGTGGGGACATCTGAAAGCCGTCGCGGGCGGATTAAGTCTGGTAGGACGATGGCAACGTGCAATGAGAAGCAACACAGTGAGATTCGATAGCAGCAAGGACAGAACGAATAGGTGTGCAAACCATGGAAGAAGGTAAAAATGGAAGTGATAAGAGTGATGAAGAGAGTGATAAGTGGGCTTGTAGTGGCGAACAAGGAGGGTTGGAGCATGAGATCTGCAACTGACTACATCAGAGCGATCCGCAACCGGTGCTAGTGGGTGGGACTGGATGTGCGCTGGACACTCAACCTAAAAACACTTCCAAGTGAACAAAGAAGGTGTGATCCACCAGCCTAATTGCGCTCGCACATCGTTGCAGACTACCTGCAAGGCCGATGTGCACCGGTCAAAGCGGTGGATCTGACAGCACCCCGCACCGTTGCGAGTGGCCTTAATGTTCATTGATGGTTATGCATGCAGGGTATAGCTCAACTATGAAAGTATAAGATATAAGATCCGCGATAGGATGGTTAGGTTACGAGGTGTTTCTGGGGACAGGCCAGATGTTAGTAATCGACCAAACAACAGCGCAGTCCAGGTACGTATAACAAGGTGGAGGGTGAAATGCACGCGAAGAGGGAACTGGGAAAGTAGGGTGGATAAAGAGAGCAGTCAGAGTGTGTCCGTGCTGTGGATTAACGGTTAATGTAGGCATATAAAAACCAGTAAAGCACGGGGCAAAGGAGTGACAGAGACTACGGGAAAAGGTGGAAGCAAAGTGGATGAAAATAGTGGCACTTCGATTCCGTTTATTCTTTACGGGAATAGCCGTAGCTAGTCAAACGTCAAGAACTCAGTCAGGTAGATGAAAATGTCTGTTGTTGACTGTGTTCTTAATCGGAGAAAGCGAGGTCGGCGAGGGAGTTGGTCTTATAAGTTGAGGCCCCTTTCGTATGCTATATCTTCTGCCACGCTCATATTAGACAACTGGAGTGCACGGGTGACTCTGAGGTATGGGATGAGTGCCGACAGAAACTGGGACTTGGTTTGTGAAACTCAAAGGGTGATTGGCAACTTGTTCCAGAGCTTGAAGTAGACAAGAAGGAAAAAACGTGACCTTATGGCCAAATTAGCTACACCAGAAGGGACAGTTAAAGGCCTGTGCCGAAGTGGATAAGGGGTTTCACAGGAGAAGTTTACTGGATAAAAGGAAAATGACCGGTTATGGAGCAGGCTATGCAAAATGACTAAGTTTAGTCTTAAGCGGCGTAGCCAGAGTGGATCAGGGTTCAGATGTTGGCATCGTTCCCCATGGCTAAAAGACGTGGACCAACCGAGTAGTTGTTCAGTAAAACGCCTCTGTATGCCTTCAAGCCCAACTATGTCACATATTTTCATGTAAGAAAATAATATTTGTCAGTATTCAAGCAAAGGCCTGATATAGGATTTGAAGGTGCTGATGATACCTTCCCGGAGACGGAAGGAGAATAAGAGACGGCCACAACTCTTCTAGGCTTGGCCGCTTGTACGGCGGCGTGCTCAGAAAAGCTGAGGGAGCAGGAATGGTTGAGGCCCAAATCGCGGATGACGGGTCAACTGGCTATTGGAGATCCACCATGATTTAAGGATCCAGGGGTCAATTGGAATTTGTAGGTTAGAACCTCGCACTTATCCGTAAAAATGTTCATCATCCAGGAGTGCCACCAGCGGTCAAGTGCGGAGAAGTCGGCGGAAATGTTGCAGAGAGTAGGGGTAGCATTACTGAAATTGAAATAATAGACTGTTTTTATATCGTCTACAAACAAGAATGGTGTATCATGGTGTAATAGATCCAATGCGTCATTATTGTACATCAGGAATAGGAGAGGATCCAGTACACTGCCCAGTATAACGCCGCTTTTAACAGGTCTCGGTTTAGAGGTATGTCCATTGGTGAGGAATACATGCGAAGGACGGGTGAGATGGGATTGCAACCAAGAAAGCAGTGGGCCAGCAATGCCGAATGAACGCAATTAGGCGATGAGATGTGGGCGAGGAACACGGTTGAAAGCCTTCGACAGGTCCAGGTAGACAATTACTAATGCCTGCCCGTTATCATCAACCTGAGTGCGTAGGCTAGGGAAGTCAAGCTGACATGAGGTGCATGACCGCGACTTAAGGAACCCATGCTGTCCATTGTCAAAAAGATTGGAAGAGAGAAGACGGACAGTAATGCCATCTCTGAAAATGGTTTCCATTGTTCTGGAAATTATAGGGGTATGGTCGATGGGACGGTAATTAGCACGTTCGAGGACAGGTCTTTTTGTGTCGTGGAATGAAAACTAAAAGCTTCCAGTTCGATGGTTCCAAACTGGCTTTGAGTGGCAATTATGTGGGTTCAGTAATAAAAGTGGAGGGTCCGACCCACCGTTATTGATTGCAGCTGGGGGTCACCCGTCTGGTCCATGATGGGCTAATGCTTCATAGCATAAAACGATCCCGAAAATACCATTTTCTTCACGGGTTGGGTTAGATAGATAAGAGCTGGTAATGGCAAGAGGATTCGGCGGTGGGCTATCTGATGCGGGGGCCATGGATTTGGCGACCTGGTACCCAAGCTTGCAGCCCTCACACAGCAGATCCGGCCACAATTCCATATTCTAGGAGCCCAAAGGCGGCCGTAAACTTCACCTACTTAGTCGCTGCGGAAATACATCTGCGCATAAAAAATTCTCGAAAGGCGGTTGTTTTCAACATTCTTGAACTTTTATTCCTGCCAACAGATACGAATACTACCCTCAGTGCCTGCAGTATGGCACACCACTGGATTCACTGCACTGAGCTAATTTAGCGGACACAACACGACAACTGCCCCCTACTTTTCCCGTTGTTAGATGAACACGTGGTAACGGAATTTATAATAATAATAATAATAATAATAATAATAATAATAGTAATAATAATAATCATGGTTTATTTTGCAGACACCCGAGGCATGCCAGGTGCATGATCAACTGTTTACAAGTGATGGAAAAAACAGACAAAACCCTTGAAAAAGTAGAAATTTACATGACAGGAGTTGGAAAAACTGGCTAAGAAGGGGGAGTAACGTGGGATGAAAATAGGCAAATGTATGCAGCGGGTTGGTGCGAGTAGTACTTCGTTCAAGACCCTCTAATTACCAGTTGACGGAACATCTTCGCAGAGACAGGTTCTTAGATCAGTAAACAGCGCCAAAATGTCAGCTACTATTTTCCGGGTCGTCTGAGTTATTGATTTGGGTGCATGTCCATCATCACCAAGAAATTCCCCATTTTATGTCAGTGCTTTCTCGAAGGTTTCTTTGTCAATTCACTCACCTTGCAAATTTGCATCGATGCTATCCGAAACACCGCACTTTTTTACCCCATCACGTATCTCGACCGCCAAGCCCATTCCACTTACTACTGGGCGGTGTGTCCACCTGACCTTCAAACTCAAACTTGCCGGGCATTCTTTCATGCGATCACTAAAACCTAAACACGTTTGTGCTACATGTACTCAACTGAATACCCCTGGGTCCTTTTCGTGACCTCACTTGTACCATATGAACATGCAATCAAGCATGCTTAAGGTGTTTCCGAGAAAAACCATTATTATTATCCTGGATCCACGAGTCTCATTATCAGAAAGGCAGCCGCGCTTTGAAGTCCTAGTTTCCCCACCAACTTGAACTTTTAACTCTCTGCTGGTATCGGTTGACTTAGAGGAACCTATATCACCATAGCTGGCACAACCATCCAGCAAGAGATTTTACACAAATTCGAATTGCCACCATCTTTCCTCCAGGCTGGGGCATTGCGATATCACCTGTTCTCGAAAACTCCCTTCATCTGGGCTCACCTATCAGGCCAGTGAACTACTTAGTGGGTACTAGTACCAGGCCTAATAATTCGCATCTGAACACAAGAGTATCGTCTACAAAAAATACACCGCCACCTTCCCAGAATAATAACGGCAACAACGTTGCCGCTGAAAAAAACTACTGGAATAATACCGGTATCCACCACAGATCCTCACTGGGTCCGAGTGAAAAGACCCTTTTGGTAAAAAATAAAATGTGCTAACCAGGGACGACCCCTTCAGGCGTTTTTGACAGTAATCAGTATTAAGGGTGCTATTAGCAACTTATCGAACCAATTTTACCTGTACCTTCTACTGTCGTGCAGGAGCACAACTTTCTGGGCGTTTTTTTCAAATGCCTATGAGGCTTTTAGTTACCCCACGGCCTAAGCCTTCCCTATTTATCGTTCACATACACCCATTTTTAAACTTTTCTCTATCTCGCTATACAGTTCCCCTGTAGCGTTTGCCATCTTCGCCCGCACTTTTAACACTTTTATTGTTTAACTGAAAACTGACTGCCAAGCGCTGTTGCCATTTGACCGTGGCTCTTGCGCAAGCTCTCACGCAAGCTCCCAAATACACGCTAACCACTATTTCCCCCAATCGCCTTCTCGTTCTCACGGGTCGTGGAGAATACCGTTCTGGCTGAAGTATTCGTATAGTGCCGCACATTGGAATAAAGTGCAAGTGGGTCCCGCAGTACAAGGGATCAAAGCACGCGTTTGCTAAGGAAACCGCGAAGTAAGGTCTAACCAACCTTACACCCTCTCAAAATTTCCTCCCCAAGGGGACCAAGTATTCCGCAGGCTACAGCAGCAATCTTGTTTTCCCCGTTCATTACCAAACCTGTGGTTACTTCCAGGTTCACCTCCCTTTAGTCACTACTAGCCCAGTTTACAGGTAACTTGAACGAGCGAACTACAAACACCATCTTGTTTTTGCTCGGAAAAGCTATTACATTAAGTTTTGCAGGAAAAAAGTGATTTTGCTAGACCTCAATCGCTCTTGTATCCGGAAGTACCTCCTTTGCAATCATCTAGAGCTTTAAACCTTCCAAATAAAAGTGTCCTCGGCAGTTTGGTGGATTGTGATTATTCCGACTTTCTATTGACTTCGCCTTTATCTCACACAAATCTTCCTAAGCCACCACCAGCACTGCAATTACGCCATGATCATAAGTTTAGTGGAGCCCATATTAGTGTTCACAAAATGAACGCCAAAAGGAGTTTCCGTTTGCGACTTTATTCAATGGTCGATCAGTATTAAACAAAATGCACTCGGTGCTTTCCATGGCCCACACAGGAGATTATGGTTTCATTTTATTAACTCAGATACTGTTGACTGTTACTAATCCCACTGAAGACACTGCTGTGGTAGGTTACAAGTCCGTCGGGAAAAATAGATCGGACCAGCCCTGCGGTGGCTGTCTAATCTATGTAAGGGAAGGTCTCGTCCCATCCTGGTTTGGGCTTCTAATTCTCTATAGTATGGAAGCTTCAATGGGGCTCAATATCAAATGTCAGCGTAATGGGATTTTGTTGGTAGTGTTTACCCTCAGCCTGGCTCAGACAGTTTCGACTTCATAGCTATTACTGATGCGCTCAATTTCGTCGCAGACCCCCCTAGTGGACATAATCTCGTAGCTGGAGGCTTTAGTGCGCCGGGTCTTTGTTGTTCAAAATTCCCATCTCTACAAAACTCACTTGACTTCGTGACAACTCTCCGCCTAGGGGGGGGGGTTCAACATGTGTCTTCACCAAGAAGAATAAACAACATTCTAGACTCGATATTTACCCTGGGTGTCGTTCAGGTTTCCACTCTGGTCAAAGAGAAATTTCCTAGAGGTGATCACTCCATGGTCTCCGGCAGATTCTCTGACCCAAAAGTAATTTCCCAAAATCTACACGTTACCAGCTCGTTCAATAATGCTAAATGGGACTAATTACATTTGCTTATACGCAACCAGAATTGTGATGAACTTTCCTATCTTGCGAAACCACAAAATGAAACAGACAATCTTTATTCTATTTTAAATTGTTGTCCCAATATGATTACGCCTAACAATGACTACATTATACGCGAGAAACAAAACAAAATATCTCAAATGGGACAGCGACCCTCAAAACTACAAAGCGTTTTTCTCGAAACAAGGAACTTCTCGTTATACGTAGAATCCGTCCACCTATCTCGGGATATCATCTCTTAGAGTGGATAAAAAAACCAAGAACAAAATGCTTCGCCTAACCCAAAATGAGTGGAGGCTTCAGCTGAATAATGAAACGCAGGAACACTCAATCCACTTTAGCCATTTCTCTTTTCTACAGTTATACCTGTGTAAACAAAGCACAGAGCATATGCTTCAGTGTGTCTTTCGCCTCCGTATTGACAAATGAGTCGCCTGCATCTATTCCAATTCAGAAACCTCATTCCTCGGAAGTTCTGTCCACGGCTTCTTTTCACCCAAAAAATATGTCACCTCTGCTGGCAAGTATTAGACTGTCCTACCACTCAGTGCCTGATGCTTTACTTACAACCATTTTCAGGTTAGGTGGGCCCGATATTCCGGTTTTATTGTCGAACATAATTACCTCATTTATGCAGTTTAGTTTGTATCCCAGCCGGCAAAACCCTTAGTTATCTTTCCAATTTACAAAAATGGATCGAAACGAGATCCGGCAAGCAACAGTGCTGTCACTCAAGCCCCAGTTTTCTCAAAGGTCATGAACAGGCAGATTAGAGCTGAGCTTACGAGTAACCTTCCCCGAAATGATCTTATAAATACGGCCCAGCATAAATTTATTAGAAACCGCTCGTGTTCTACCTGCGTGACTGATTTTTCAAATCTCGCAACGATGGCTACCAACAAAGGTAAGTGGATTATTATAGTTTTTCTCGATATGGCTACAGCTTTTGACTGAGTTCCTCACTCCCGACTTTTAGCCAAGGTAAAAATTAGAGCATCGTTGACCCCTTATATTCTTGGCTGTCGTCCTATTTGGTTTCTCGCTACAAGACAGTAAACGTAAATGGCACAGTGGCACTACCTAAAGCTGTAACTAGCAGAGTCGTTTAAGGTAGTTTCTTAGGACCAGTATTCTTCCTCATGTATGTAAACAAAACATTCGGCGTAACCCTTCACGGAATTCCCTTTCTTTTTTCTGGTGACGTAAAATTTATATCTTTGACCCCCATTCTCGGGCCACTACCATTAGTAACATACTGCGGGACCTCATTTCGTTAAGTACTTGTGGGACTACTTGGCTAATGGAATTATCTGCCGAACAAAGTACTATTCTAACTTATAAACGTACTGTGCAACCGGGACTGTCTAGCATAAATGGTCAAATAGTAGCAAACTATTCATCGACACGAGGTTTGTGTCTTCAATACTTTTGCTCTTTTAACTTCTGGGATCGCACAGCCATTCAAGTTTCGAGGGTTTGAAGGCTGACTGGATTACTTCATAGAACACTTCTATTACGAGGAAGCCAGACTCAATGCATGTAAGACCCATGTGAGGACTTTTTGGAGTACGGGTCAATGGTCTATTCTGGTATGCTACAGTGTGACCAAAAGTCTTTTTAGAATATATGCAGAACATTCATAAAGCAATAACAAGGTTGTTCTATAGCAAGGCCGCGGGCGCCTGGTACGAAAGTTTCGTTGCCGGATGTCTGACAGATTTCCCATGATGGAATCTTTCGTGCCACTCAGGCCAAAAGTACTGCAGCAAAGCTGAACTTCTCCCTCCGTCCAAAAGTCTATCTTCCAGGTCTCCCGAAGTTCAAGACGCAGGACGCAGTCAAGACTAGTGTCATGAACCCACTCGCATTTTCCAGCGGTCTTTCTTCCAGATCGCAGGCAATGCCAGATGTAAGCCACTGTCAAGATTTGTATTTTGAATCCATTTCCCATCTCCCGATTATCCAGCGGACTATGTTAGAGCTCACTGGTAACATATGGGTAACAAGATAATCACAAGATCCGGGAATGTTCCCGCTTTAGCCCCGCGCCCGCGTATTACTTCAATACCTAAAGATTTAAAGACAATACTTAGCTACAAGCGAAGCTGCAATCTTCTATACCTAGGTCCTCTTTGGCTACGAAAGCTGAAGATAACGTCCTCCTTCCGTAAACTCACTAAAAGTCAGATTTTGTTTCATCAATATAACTCAGATTACCCCACGAAATTTCGGTACTTATTACGGCAAAGCAGTTTCACTGTGACTGTACAAATTTCTAGCAAAAGTGTGCGGTATAACTTCTCCGTAGTGAGGTTCCTCCACTGTGGAATAAAATGCCACTGGGAGCTCGTTCCTCGACCACTGTTCAGCTCTCAAGAAGACAGAACATGAATTCCTTGTAGAGTTTAAATTAATCCATATTATCGACTCTTACGTCGAGGAGCATAGCTTATGAAATTGGTCCAGGTTTTTGCTAAACTTCACATCATTAACCAACTATCACCGGTTCGAAGCAATCCAGACTGCCGCCTTTCTTCTGCTTTTCTTCCAGGTTAGCGCTGTCGTTTGGATTTCCATAAACGTTGACCATCAAAACAATTTTCGAATTATTCGGCCGTCTAATAAGCCAGAGTGATATTTCTATCTTTTTATTTGGAATGTTTTAAGTTGCTGGCATCTGGAATCATGACCTTGAAACATGATGAAATACAGATGGACTCCATAAAATGAAAGCTTGCAATATCCTCGACATCAATACCAGAAAACTCTCCGGGATGAACCTTTAATACTCTCCTCATCACATCTTAAACTCCAATTAACTTGCGTTTATTGGCATTCAAGGCGCTACGCAATTTGATAGTAAAATACTGTGCAAAACAGGCCAACGAAATTTGTTTTCGCTCGTATTTCTGCTGAAATATCATGACAAGCACTTTTCGAAATGCAGAAAAATCTGTGTTCCTTGGCGCCCTTTAGCATATCTATCATATACCCGCGTTGCAGTTTGATCCTTAGTTCAGATTCACAGAATCCAATGGGCTTTTCCTTGAATCTTTTTACAAACCACTTCTTGACTTTTCTCAGTGATCATTTCGCTGAACTTCCCGCAGAATTTAAATCGGTAATCCTGGGAGTGTAAAACTGCAAACTCGTCCTACCGTATACTGTCGCTCCTGCCAGATTTCTGTATAAACTATTGATTAAGCAATCCTATTCCTCCAACCTTTTTCTCCCCAGATACCGGATATTCATTCCGTAACAGACAGTAAAGTGTTACCACACCCTCCGCGAGGACTGTTCTACGCTCTAAGTTCTTTCTCGTCACGTACTCCAGAACCTGGAATAAACTTTCATTTGCACATAAGATCTTCTTAGTCGAAGTATGCATTCGTGCATGTCATCGATGAATTTCCTTCTGTCCCAACAGTTTTGCGCATATTCAACGTTCGCTTAACCGAAAGTCAGGCTTACGAGAAGGCCTCCACTTTTGGGTCGAAGCTCTGCTTTCCCGCTTTACCTTACCTTCCTAAATAACTTCACCGCCTTTGAGATTCTGATTGCTTTGTTCGAACGCTTCTCCCTAGACTTCACCACCGACATACGTAAAGCATGCCTGTATCCACTAACTGTTTTTCAACACCAACTTATAGGATCCTGCCAATTTAACTTTGAAATAAATCCTCCCAGATGCGCTCGCATTTATAAAGAGACTACCGTATTACTCCCCATAGATTGTCGTTGTGTCTCATCCGCTCCACGATTCATTACCTTTGCTCAGTTGTATCCTTTCTGCGGGCCTAAAACCAACCTCAAAAACGATACGGAAACTGCGTCAGCAACTACTCCCTGGTCCGCATATATATATATGTACACGTATATAAATATATACTAATTACTATCCCGTAATTATTAACACATGCATGGAAAGTGACCCAAAGCTCCTCCATATCGTTTTGCTTACTTGTCCTCTTTTCCACAACAGGCCCTACCAGACATAATTCCATCACTACCTCTGTGGTTCTGAACTGAAAAATTCAGTCCCATTTCTCTCATTTGACGTGACCTATTGACCGAACTCAACTTCCAGTTATGGCCTCACCGATTCTGCCCTCATCCCATCCCCCAACTTGGTCTTTTCCGTTATTATTGCACAGCTTATTTTTGCTTCTGCTGAATGACTGTCCCTGGTCATATATATTAATCGCCTTACTGAATCTGTCAGCCCTCACGTTTCATTTTCCCCTTTTGTTGCACGCTCCACGGCCTCAGATCTTCCTAGGGATTTGCTGCCTCGATGAGCCCATGCTCCACTTGTGTTCTTCATCCCGTTGGCCTTTGATCCTCAGCTGGACCATAACCAAACTGCGTTATTCTATCTCATTTTCCTTCCCGGCGATTCTCAATGCCGGTCAACCACCTCGAGCACTATACTGAATATCTCCCTGGGTGGTGCACCTGGATGATAATAATGTATGGCCGTCTACCAGCAGCTGTTCCTGTTGGCATTGCTGTCCAAGTTCAGAAAGCTTGACTAATTGATCCTGGATCATATACCCTTATATTCGTTCATCTGCCCTCTGTACAACCATCAATGGCCACTGAAGCCAATCCCAGCGGTGCGGGGCGCGGTCAGATCCCCGCTTTGGCAGGCGCACATCGGGCGTGCAGGCAGTCTGTAACGATGCGCGAGCGTAATTAGGCCGGTGGATCACACCCCCTGTGCTTACTTCACGAAGCGTTTTTCGGGTTGAGTGTCTAGCGCACGCTACCTGTTTTCAAACTGACGCCGTCCGTTTATTGCAATAACGCATAGTTCATGGCTACCTAGTCCTCAACCATACAACTCAATATTTTGTTCTTCTTCTCTTCTCTTCTTTCTTCCCTTTTTCTTCATAGTTTCTCGTAATGATAGTTTCTCATGTCGATTTTTAGTCCTCCTCATGTAAAACCCCCAGGTTCGGTTCTATCCCACTTGGCTCAGCCAGCTGCTCCATCTGATTTTGACCTCCAAATCCACCGGGCCCATATTTGAACCTATCTTCCGATTCACTAAGACTCCCCACATTACTCCCCACTGTTTATAAAATTATTTCCCTCTCACATCTTCCCTATTTCTTCCAACCCCCCTTTGTTTTACATATTTCTAAATGTTTCATGAATTTTGTCCGTCAGTTTTGTCGCTTGTAAAATTTTGATCGTGTAAGGCATGCTTCGAGAGTCTCAAAAACAAACTATGATTATTATTATTATTCAATAGGCTTTTGAACTCAGTTATCCTGAAATCATTTACAAATCCGGATTTGCCCGGCTCATTCTGAATATCGTGTCATTTATACCATTTTCTAAGGCAATGTTTCGCATTCCTTGAAGCCCCAGTCAGTTGACCTCCGCCCGAGCATTTGAAAGCGTCTAGTCACTCGGGAGTTGTTGGTGTAAAGCATCACTCAGCTGTTGTGGCATGGATGGGGAAATAATGATTGTCACGGTATAATGCCGTTTTCTGTCGGAATTGATAAATTGCTTTCGTAGTAAAATGCCGACCAATTTTGTTTCTTTTTTTCTGTGATTTATTCGGTACTGCTAATTAATTTGACACGGTGAGATTCGATTGACCCGTCGGTCACATATACACTTTTGTGATCCGTAATTCTTTCAGTCCGATGCCACATCCTGCACGGTCCGCTGCGCCATTAGGATGTCGCTTGCTTACCTGAAGAGTATGCGGAAAAGAGGTGCCATCGACGTACTTCGACGAGGATGTTTGATAAGTCCAGTGTATGACTTGTGGACGAGGGAAACATTTTCATTGTGCATCGTTCCTCGACGAAGAGAACTACCGTTGTGTTCAGTGCTCGACCGCAACACGTGAAAACGCCCCAAGGCCCTTTTCGGGGCCACTCCATATTGATCGCTACTCATTTTGTTGCTTTTTACAAGTGTAGCAAAAAGTTTGCACATGAGTCTCACTTTGTGTGCGCATCTAAGTAATCGGACTCATATAGTGGTAATTTAGTAATTAAGGTCGGAAAGATCGAGAGTACGGTACCGGTATTTTAAGCGACTGAACGATATTGGGGTTATTTGCGTGGAGGGGGTAACCAATATCCGCCATTTTTTCGCTGTATTGCGCATGCACAACAGGCAAGCAGTAATGTCTTTACATGGCATTCGATGAAAAATAGTTTCACAGGTGACATGTTAAGAGTATTTCCCAATGAATATCTTTACAAAAGGGCAATTAGCAGTATATTTCACTCCATCCAAAGGTATAAATTAGAGTGGTCTATAACTTGGTATTTCAGTGCCTTTCAATATGATAAACCAGTACACCAGGTTGATTGGTTCCACATTACTGGATTGATTATTCGAACCTGCCGCCTGCGGCGTACACAGCAACCACCCAAGAAACGGCGGGAGCACAAAGTTCCTCTTTGGACTGGTTGAACTTTACCGATGCACTTTTTATAATGATCATGGCTCTCAATTTTTCCGGGTAAATCTTCCGCAATTTACCTAATCCAGAGACAAATCTTGTTTGACCTCTCATTTTACCCTGCCGTTTAAACTATCAACACACATTTGCCCACTTCTGTATATTTGCGCTACCTCTAAACTCTGATCATGTTTATTGCATGAATCTCGTCTACTTGCAAGGAATAAACTATTACCTTCTCTCAAGCACTTATCCTAAGCAAGTGGCATTCCCCACAAAGGTCTCACGGACTTTGTTATATCCCAACACCATAAAATGTGCGATAGATTCACCGGAAGAATCCTAAATGGCTCACTTTACCCGCTTCGCGAGGACCTCAGATTGTGTGCTTCCTCGTCTTCCAATCGCAATAAAAACAAACTGAGTTATGCTCGCACGACTGCCTACCAGTCCTGGGTTGTCCCTTATCCCGCCCGATTCTTGTTAAGTCGAAGTTGAACTTAGACAATGTGGTCCCAGGTACTAAACCATCTCTTAAAAATGCGTTTTTTCCGTTTTGTCTGCAGAAATCTTTTTCGTGCAACTGCCGTAAGTACGGGTACGTGTGGCAAATTATTCATCCACCGGGGTGAGTGAATTAAAGCTTGAATTGACATGACTGGACATGGCTTCCACATTAAACCCCATCAATGATGCATTTAATTGTGTCGCTCACCTGCCGTTTAGAAGTAAACTTATAACAGGCGGCTTCGACGCCCCGGGCGTAAACTGGTCTTCTTTTGCTACCCCCTACAAACGCTTGCAATTAGCCTCATGCACTTTCCTGGGCCAATGGGCCCAACAAGTCAATCTGCCTACCAGAAAGAGTAACGTTTTCGATCTGATATTCTCCCTGGGTCTAACGAATATTTCTGCCTCCGTACTAAAAGACTACACAGGTAATGAACATAAAATCGTCCGTTGCAGGTTCCAAGCCAAGCCACACACAGCGTGCCACGTACCCATCCCTCCTAAAGTCACTTAAAAGAGGGCCACATCCCTTCGCTACTTCGTTCCAGGAACTGGGACCAGTTTTTCCTAACAGCGAATCCGCAGTAAGCCGCCGACCTCCTCTATTCAGACTAACCTTCGTGCATCAGAAAAATATCACGTCCCTGTCCATCCAGACCAGCAGGTTACCATACAGCCAGGCTGAAGCAGAACTACGATAAGCTTCGACGGCTGTATTAAAGAAATAGAGACTTTTCTACAGTCCCAAGATCGAAGCGCCTATCCCGCGTAATTCCCCTCATGGTCCGCGGCCTACAACTGAGGCAAAACACCAAGGCAATACGCCACCCGAATGAAGCTTTAGAGCTTGCCGGACTGTACAGGGCTAGTACCCCACAATCAACTCAATGCATAAAACAGATCATCCGTTTGGTTAACCTCAGAGCTCCATCTCGGAAGGTGGCTGACACGTTTATCACATTCTTTACAACCCCCGTATCTCTCAGTCCGCCGTGTACCCAGGTTGCCACCTCACCTATCCCAAATTCTTCACTCGCTTCTATCACGGTCACCATTACGGGTATAAACAGATACAGCCACACTTTCAAACTGACCTACCACCCCGGGCCTGACGGCCTACCATCAGTACTATTTGCTCTTGATGGCCCGGGTATTCCCTCCACTACTAAACCTATACAGTCCATCTCCTCAAACCGGAAACTTCCCCAACCAGTGGAAGCGATCCGTTATCATCCTCAGGCATGAGAAGGGCGAAGTGCATGACACTATCAGCTACCGCGCGAATAATCACAAGCCAATGATCTCGGGGTTGCGAGAAGAAGTCGTGAAACACTACCTGACCGACTAATCTCTATATAAACTCATCAGCCTCGGACGGCACGGATCTCTCAGAGCACGCTCGTTTTCAACCTGCCATTGTGACTTTCCCAACTTGGTGACAGTAGCTGCTAACAAAGACAGAGCTTTCGGCATCATCTATCATGACATGACAAAAGCCTTCGACATAGTCTAGCATCTGAAGTTGGTGAACGAGGTTAGAGGTCCCGGGATTGAAAACGCCCTACTCAGTTGTTTTAAATCAACAATATTCTTGTACATTTAATTTCTCCGAACATTCGGCCGTGCAGGTTGCTAAAGCTAGACGGCTAATTGGTCTGATTAATAGAACCTTCGGTCTTACAGAGAGCAAGCTAAGCATTTTTAAAACTCATGTCAGACCACTTCTGGAATATTGCACTGTCGTCTTTTCTAACATGCGGCAGATTGACAGATTTGCAATTGAGAATGTACAACGTAGATTTACCAAACAACTACTAGGATATTCCTCGCCTTTAAATTATATGGAAAGGTGTGAAATATTGCACCTAGAGCCCCTATGGCTGCGCCGTCTACGAATGAACCTGTCTTTCTTTTGCAATATTGTAAAACGTACATCTTGCAATTCAGCCCCCCAGGTCAAAACTCCCTCCAACTATTCTTTACGACATAGGGACTCTATGGTCTTGATTCCAGTATCCAGGACTGCGATGCGGTCAAACTTCTTTATTGTTAAATATTCTTCCCTCTGGAACAAACTCCCACCTTAACTTAGGTCAATGTCTTCGGCCTCTTTATTATTCAAAAAAGAAATAAATAAACATCTAACTGTCCAAAAACTCATCCGAATGCATGATCCCTACATGTCTATTACCCGAGCCTACGAACTGGGCCTGGGATACTAACCAAAAGCTTAACAACTTTGTTCAGTAGACAGTTATTACCAACGGATGGTAAGGAGCATTCTTTATTATAGTTAGCAAATAAAAGCAGTCCAACCTATACTCCATGACTGTCAACAGCACACTCCACGTGTTTGTCTAGCCACTTCCTATTTTCAACGCTTCTGACCACGACCCCCTACTGGCTACCGTTACTCCGGTGATTCTTCTTTCATGCTGTCAGATTTTACCATAGTCGGTTAGGTTCTTCTTTTTTTTATCAGCTGCCGCCAGGTATAAGAGCATTTATAATGCTAGAAAATACATAGCAGCATATATAATATGGTCCTCAAGGTACCAGTCTCATCCACGCTTCAACTACTTACTCATTGAGACCCTATTTCAACACACAAGATTCCAGGCCTCGTTCTGATGAACGAATCGCCACAATCGATGTGGTCTTCCATAAACCATTCGTCGAACTACACATAAGTACTTGCCCCGAGTGTCGCCCATTCTCGCTTCCTTGCTTTTTTGGTAACTCTCACTAAGCCTCACAAGAATTAGTAGCTGGTACCGGTCTTCTCCGCTTTCCGTGTGTTGTTTAATCCAAAAAACAAGGCCTCAACGTCGCGACCACCCATTTCTGTTACTGGCATGATACTGGTGTTCTGTCTTTCTCCCCCAACCCACAGCTGGTAGAATTGCCAGACTGCAGCCCTCTCCGTTTTGTTTTCAGAACCTGCACCCTAAGGACGATTGTCGCCTTCCACTTCCCAGGAATAACTTGGACCCTCTCTTGCTGGACAGGACAAACGAGATTTACACACAACTTCATTTTCGCCCGTCTCACGATCGCTTTCCCCAAGATTCCCGCCATCGGACTTCTTGAACCTGGACTACTCGATCTCACTGCATTCATACAACTCATTTTAATCCCATATGTCATTATGCCCGTTCCGTGTTAGAACCCGCTAATACTGTTCAAACACTGGCACCTTTATTGTCACTGTTCATTGCTTCATCGGTCACCAAAAAAAAAACGTCCGGCGCTGACATAACTTTCAGTAGTCCTCCAGTGGGCAGCGAAGTAATTAGTAACTACCTGCACTCTTCATCGGTCCATCCGATCGCATCCGCAATGCTGTTTCATCGAGTGTTCGGGCTCTGTAGATCACTGCGTTCCCTCCACGATTGAACGTCTTCGATACACTTCCCATGCTGCATCGCCGCTCCGTTCCCATCATTTGTTACACCTGTCAAATTGGTCATTAGAAATGTGACACTCACCGTCTACTTACTATACCATCACCGTTATCGAGACCTTTGATTTTCCAGATGTTGCATTCGTGTTATATTACCGAAACTGACCCCGTATGCAGCCTCTAAATCACACCACTATCTGCACCGGCTGATACATTTTATTTCTATATTCGTTGATCCACGGCCGCTTCCCGCAATATACCTGTGCAGTTTTATTGATCTGTCATTTTTGCATGGTACATACCACACAGCATTCATCTATTGACGTACACTTATCTGTGGATTACTTTACCTTTCCTCTCGCAGAACTGAACACCTGTATAATGGATGTAACCACACGGTCAATATTGATTAGTCTTCCACTTCCGCTTTGACATTTCATACCAACCCTACATAAAGTTAACAACTTGCCGCACGCTCACCTGTTTTACTCCGGCCGTTCCCTGCCACCATTACTCTGGTAGTATCCCTCCCAAGAAATACGCAATTGTTTGCAACATATATGATTCCTCCAGGATACAGCCACCACTTCATATACTACCATCTTTGCAGACTGAAATATTTCCATGTTAATACTTCTTGACATGCCTGTAGTAAAGTGAATAATTCACCGAACGCTTCGACGAGATTTCTATCCATATGCCTCTCATATTCTGTAGCGCACCAAAAACATTTCCTTTCAATATGTTCGAATTTCCACTAGTGCTAATTATTTCATATATCACTAATGCATGTACTCCAGATCAACTGACATCATTCGAACTTGAACTTCAAATTTGCCGGGCATTATTACAGTTTTAGTTCACTGTAACACGCTCTCTGATACTCTGCATGCACTTGTTATACCCTTTTGTGAATTTTCATTCCGGCATCACTATAATCATCTGATCATGCATTCTAGCATGCTTCGGGCGCATCCGAAATATACAACTAACAACAACATAAAATCGTCAGTTGCAGGTTCCAAGCCAAGCCACACACAGCGTGCCACGTACCCATCCCTCCTAAAGTCACTTAAAAGAGGGCCACATCCCTTCGCTACTTCGTTCCAGGAACTGGGACCAGTTTTTCCTAACAGCGAATCCGCAGTAAGCCGCCGACCTCCTCTATTCAGACTAACCTTCGTGCATCAGAAAAATATCACGTCCCTGTCCATCCAGACCAGCAGGTTACCATACAGCCAGGCTGAAGCAGAACTACGATAAGCTTCGACGGCTGTATTAAAGAAATAGAGACTTTTCTACAGTCCCAAGATCGAAGCGCCTATCCCGCGTAATTCCCCTCATGGTCCGCGGCCTACAACTGAGGCAAAACACCAAGGCAATACGCCACCCGAATGAAGCTTTAGAGCTTGCCGGACTGTACAGGGCTAGTACCCCACAATCAACTCAATGCATAAAACAGATCATCCGTTTGGTTAACCTCAGAGCTCCATCTCGGAAGGTGGCTGACACGTTTATCACATTCTTTACAACCCCCGTATCTCTCAGTCCGCCGTGTACCCAGGTTGCCACCTCACCTATCCCAAATTCTTCACTCGCTTCTATCACGGTCACCATTACGGGTATAAACAGATACAGCCACACTTTCAAACTGACCTACCACCCCGGGCCTGACGGCCTACCATCAGTACTATTTGCTCTTGATGGCCCGGGTATTCCCTCCACTACTAAACCTATACAGTCCATCTCCTCAAACCGGAAACTTCCCCAACCAGTGGAAGCGATCCGTTATCATCCTCAGGCATGAGAAGGGCGAAGTGCATGACACTATCAGCTACCGCGCGAATAATCACAAGCCAATGATCTCGGGGTTGCGAGAAGAAGTCGTGAAACACTACCTGACCGACTAATCTCTATATAAACTCATCAGCCTCGGACGGCACGGATCTCTCAGAGCACGCTCGTTTTCAACCTGCCATTGTGACTTTCCCAACTTGGTGACAGTAGCTGCTAACAAAGACAGAGCTTTCGGCATCATCTATCATGACATGACAAAAGCCTTCGACATAGTCTAGCATCTGAAGTTGGTGAACGAGGTTAGAGGTCCCGGGATTGAAAACGCCCTACTCAGTTGTTTTAAATCAACAATATTCTTGTACATTTAATTTCTCCGAACATTCGGCCGTGCAGGTTGCTAAAGCTAGACGGCTAATTGGTCTGATTAATAGAACCTTCGGTCTTACAGAGAGCAAGCTAAGCATTTTTAAAACTCATGTCAGACCACTTCTGGAATATTGCACTGTCGTCTTTTCTAACATGCGGCAGATTGACAGATTTGCAATTGAGAATGTACAACGTAGATTTACCAAACAACTACTAGGATATTCCTCGCCTTTAAATTATATGGAAAGGTGTGAAATATTGCACCTAGAGCCCCTATGGCTGCGCCGTCTACGAATGAACCTGTCTTTCTTTTGCAATATTGTAAAACGTACATCTTGCAATTCAGCCCCCCAGGTCAAAACTCCCTCCAACTATTCTTTACGACATAGGGACTCTATGGTCTTGATTCCAGTATCCAGGACTGCGATGCGGTCAAACTTCTTTATTGTTAAATATTCTTCCCTCTGGAACAAACTCCCACCTTAACTTAGGTCAATGTCTTCGGCCTCTTTATTATTCAAAAAAGAAATAAATAAACATCTAACTGTCCAAAAACTCATCCGAATGCATGATCCCTACATGTCTATTACCCGAGCCTACGAACTGGGCCTGGGATACTAACCAAAAGCTTAACAACTTTGTTCAGTAGACAGTTATTACCAACGGATGGTAAGGAGCATTCTTTATTATAGTTAGCAAATAAAAGCAGTCCAACCTATACTCCATGACTGTCAACAGCACACTCCACGTGTTTGTCTAGCCACTTCCTATTTTCAACGCTTCTGACCACGACCCCCTACTGGCTACCGTTACTCCGGTGATTCTTCTTTCATGCTGTCAGATTTTACCATAGTCGGTTAGGTTCTTCTTTTTTTTATCAGCTGCCGCCAGGTATAAGAGCATTTATAATGCTAGAAAATACATAGCAGCATATATAATATGGTCCTCAAGGTACCAGTCTCATCCACGCTTCAACTACTTACTCATTGAGACCCTATTTCAACACACAAGATTCCAGGCCTCGTTCTGATGAACGAATCGCCACAATCGATGTGGTCTTCCATAAACCATTCGTCGAACTACACATAAGTACTTGCCCCGAGTGTCGCCCATTCTCGCTTCCTTGCTTTTTTGGTAACTCTCACTAAGCCTCACAAGAATTAGTAGCTGGTACCGGTCTTCTCCGCTTTCCGTGTGTTGTTTAATCCAAAAAACAAGGCCTCAACGTCGCGACCACCCATTTCTGTTACTGGCATGATACTGGTGTTCTGTCTTTCTCCCCCAACCCACAGCTGGTAGAATTGCCAGACTGCAGCCCTCTCCGTTTTGTTTTCAGAACCTGCACCCTAAGGACGATTGTCGCCTTCCACTTCCCAGGAATAACTTGGACCCTCTCTTGCTGGACAGGACAAACGAGATTTACACACAACTTCATTTTCGCCCGTCTCACGATCGCTTTCCCCAAGATTCCCGCCATCGGACTTCTTGAACCTGGACTACTCGATCTCACTGCATTCATACAACTCATTTTAATCCCATATGTCATTATGCCCGTTCCGTGTTAGAACCCGCTAATACTGTTCAAACACTGGCACCTTTATTGTCACTGTTCATTGCTTCATCGGTCACCAAAAAAAAAACGTCCGGCGCTGACATAACTTTCAGTAGTCCTCCAGTGGGCAGCGAAGTAATTAGTAACTACCTGCACTCTTCATCGGTCCATCCGATCGCATCCGCAATGCTGTTTCATCGAGTGTTCGGGCTCTGTAGATCACTGCGTTCCCTCCACGATTGAACGTCTTCGATACACTTCCCATGCTGCATCGCCGCTCCGTTCCCATCATTTGTTACACCTGTCAAATTGGTCATTAGAAATGTGACACTCACCGTCTACTTACTATACCATCACCGTTATCGAGACCTTTGATTTTCCAGATGTTGCATTCGTGTTATATTACCGAAACTGACCCCGTATGCAGCCTCTAAATCACACCACTATCTGCACCGGCTGATACATTTTATTTCTATATTCGTTGATCCACGGCCGCTTCCCGCAATATACCTGTGCAGTTTTATTGATCTGTCATTTTTGCATGGTACATACCACACAGCATTCATCTATTGACGTACACTTATCTGTGGATTACTTTACCTTTCCTCTCGCAGAACTGAACACCTGTATAATGGATGTAACCACACGGTCAATATTGATTAGTCTTCCACTTCCGCTTTGACATTTCATACCAACCCTACATAAAGTTAACAACTTGCCGCACGCTCACCTGTTTTACTCCGGCCGTTCCCTGCCACCATTACTCTGGTAGTATCCCTCCCAAGAAATACGCAATTGTTTGCAACATATATGATTCCTCCAGGATACAGCCACCACTTCATATACTACCATCTTTGCAGACTGAAATATTTCCATGTTAATACTTCTTGACATGCCTGTAGTAAAGTGAATAATTCACCGAACGCTTCGACGAGATTTCTATCCATATGCCTCTCATATTCTGTAGCGCACCAAAAACATTTCCTTTCAATATGTTCGAATTTCCACTAGTGCTAATTATTTCATATATCACTAATGCATGTACTCCAGATCAACTGACATCATTCGAACTTGAACTTCAAATTTGCCGGGCATTATTACAGTTTTAGTTCACTGTAACACGCTCTCTGATACTCTGCATGCACTTGTTATACCCTTTTGTGAATTTTCATTCCGGCATCACTATAATCATCTGATCATGCATTCTAGCATGCTTCGGGCGCATCCGAAATATACAACTAACAACAACATAAAATCGTCAGTTGCAGGTTCCAAGCCAAGCCACACACAGCGTGCCACGTACCCATCCCTCCTAAAGTCACTTAAAAGAGGGCCACATCCCTTCGCTACTTCGTTCCAGGAACTGGGACCAGTTTTTCCTAACAGCGAATCCGCAGTAAGCCGCCGACCTCCTCTATTCAGACTAACCTTCGTGCATCAGAAAAATATCACGTCCCTGTCCATCCAGACCAGCAGGTTACCATACAGCCAGGCTGAAGCAGAACTACGATAAGCTTCGACGGCTGTATTAAAGAAATAGAGACTTTTCTACAGTCCCAAGATCGAAGCGCCTATCCCGCGTAATTCCCCTCATGGTCCGCGGCCTACAACTGAGGCAAAACACCAAGGCAATACGCCACCCGAATGAAGCTTTAGAGCTTGCCGGACTGTACAGGGCTAGTACCCCACAATCAACTCAATGCATAAAACAGATCATCCGTTTGGTTAACCTCAGAGCTCCATCTCGGAAGGTGGCTGACACGTTTATCACATTCTTTACAACCCCCGTATCTCTCAGTCCGCCGTGTACCCAGGTTGCCACCTCACCTATCCCAAATTCTTCACTCGCTTCTATCACGGTCACCATTACGGGTATAAACAGATACAGCCACACTTTCAAACTGACCTACCACCCCGGGCCTGACGGCCTACCATCAGTACTATTTGCTCTTGATGGCCCGGGTATTCCCTCCACTACTAAACCTATACAGTCCATCTCCTCAAACCGGAAACTTCCCCAACCAGTGGAAGCGATCCGTTATCATCCTCAGGCATGAGAAGGGCGAAGTGCATGACACTATCAGCTACCGCGCGAATAATCACAAGCCAATGATCTCGGGGTTGCGAGAAGAAGTCGTGAAACACTACCTGACCGACTAATCTCTATATAAACTCATCAGCCTCGGACGGCACGGATCTCTCAGAGCACGCTCGTTTTCAACCTGCCATTGTGACTTTCCCAACTTGGTGACAGTAGCTGCTAACAAAGACAGAGCTTTCGGCATCATCTATCATGACATGACAAAAGCCTTCGACATAGTCTAGCATCTGAAGTTGGTGAACGAGGTTAGAGGTCCCGGGATTGAAAACGCTCTACTCAGTTGTTTTAAATCCTACCTTCAAGATCGTCATAAAGTTACCTGCATTAACGGCTAGATGCTAGACCCCACCCGGTAAACAGCGGGGTTATCCAAGGAAGTGTCCAAAGACCTCCGCAGTTTACACTGTAAGTAACTGACGTTTGCAATGTCATGGCGAAATTTTCTTATTTTCCAAAGATATGAAGATGGTCTACGAATTTGAACGATAAAACCTACCTGCAGCCCTAAATTGCAACAAGGTCAACAGAGAATCCTTATCCTTCCGGTGCAATCGCTGGGAAATGAAATTTTCAGTGAACAAAAGTAGTTATCTCACTCTAAGCCGCGGTATTCCTCGTGTTACTTTTGCCATTGGCGACTACTCATTCCTATATCCTCCAACAATACGAGACCTTGGACCAAAATACTTCCACATTTACAGTTTCTTTGAAAACAATCCCCAAATAACTGCACGGGAAAATGAGTCCCTTGGCTTATTGCAGAGAAATTCCCTTCCTAAGAACAGTTAATTAGAGTCATACAGAGCTCATTTTCGCCTAATCCAGAGTACTATAACCTTGTGTTCTCAAATAAGCACAAACGTGACATTATCGACATTGAAAATTTACTGCCTTGATTTAACCAACGACTATTTGGGCTTTATACGAACCTAAGCTACAGGCAACAGTGTACGCTCCTGCAGTTTGACCCTCTGTGGCTTGGCAAAATTAAAAAGCAACCTTACATATATATTTTATTTGCTACACAAGCAAGCTGTATCATTTAGCGAAGCACAGTTCAGTATGAACTTGACACATCGGCTGCGCAATAGGTGACACCGTGCAATGACCCCTCCGTAGTCAACCGTCGAACTATAACCGAATTGTCACAATGATCCAGGGAAAACCCATCTATTTCTCCATCTCCCTAATATCACATCAAAAATTTGTTCACCCACACTCCGTTGGAACAAGTCCTGCCCCGAGTAAAGCTTTCCGCCACAACGTGACCTGATTAGATTTCAGCGGTTTATTTACCGCCGAAACTACGGCACATCCCCGTCAACACATGCTCTCTTAGCTCTTGCTATCAACACTTGACTTTAAAGTACTGTCCACGGCATAAAGCACGTGCCAGCCAGAGCTAAAACGAAGCCTTGTTGTTGCCGTATTTATAAACCTAGCTCGTCATGCGTTGCCTCCATTAGCTATCACAACCCATAGCTGGAACAAATTCCAGATTGCCGATGACCCCTTGATTTCGAAGCTTTGATTACTCCCCTACAAATGTAGTTGTTGGGTTTCTATTTATGCGGTAGTCACAACCCCGAGCTGGAATATCCTCCAGACTGACACATCTCCAGCCTTCTTCCTAGATCATGCCGGTTACTTGAGTGGTTGTCGGTGCACTAGGCGCTACTCTGGGACTACTCCAAGGACTAAATGAATCTGGCTGATCGAACTGGGCTACTTTCTGTGCTGGGGGAAGATCTTTTGAACCTAAGCTCACGCTAGCCGATGCTAAATGAAGCTTCTTACATCGCAAGCCACTGTGATAACAGTAGTGTTGCCCGGTTACAAACCACCTTAACAGTTTCACCGGACTGCAAACGAGGATTCCCGACATCAAGCGACATCAAAAACTGGCCCAACAATTACTTTCAGTGTACCCTCCACTCAGCCCTCGTGGTTCCTAAATAACGACCAAAATCCTACTATCGCCGCTGCATTTTCAGCCTACTTTCCTTTTTTCGCCAACCACGGTTGCGTTGCAACGCAATCTTAGTCCATTTTTGCCTGCTACCCCATCATTTTCCTCATGAACAACCAGTCGCGCCTGATGAGCCCGTCCATGCTCGGGCATTGGTTAGCGACCCGTCGTCAGTGGCAAATGTGATCTCTTTGGAACAAAATACCAGTCACTCACTGTTGGCGAAAACTTCTCTATATTCTTTTGTTGTATAGACAGAAACGTTATCCTTGCGTCCAACAATATCCGTTGTCGCCTCGGGTCTGGTCCTCTGCCTATCACTGCCATATGACTTGCGCACCCATATTTTGTCTCTTTTCTTTGCTTCGACGCATCTGCTTCATCTTCTTGTTTCAGCTGACTGCCTTCTCAATGAACTCGTTTTGAACCCCACGGCTACGCCTTCAAACATCATTCATGCTGCTCTGACTGCACACTACGTTCCTTGAGGAGTGTTCCTCTCCAAGCCTACTTTCAAATGTAAACATCGTTTTCTCTGTATCGCAATGTAATTACCTAACAAAAATAACACAACAAAAATAAACTTATCTGATCTCACAGGCTCACTCCTTCTTTACGTTTCCATACCGCTGTCCAGCAACCTGAGGACTTGTCCAAGTGACATAAGGGAAATACCACTGAATATGCAGCTGACATTGCTGACTGACGATATGACGTTCGCTTGACTCTCCACCGTGTTCGGGTATTCGTTGGTGGATACTCCCCTCCGGTTGTTCAACATCGATCCTTCTGGCAACCAACCGGAGCTTTCATGTTTTTCTTTCTGTGCGTCTCAATTTATCATTGATCTCCTGATAAACCATTTCTTAAACCATTCTTGTAGATACTACATCTTCCTCAAACTTTAATAACGCCCTAACCAGCAACTTTGCTTTTGGCAAACTCTCCACAATGGTCAGCCTCCGAAACCGAAACCGCTTTACACTTCCTACGTTAATCTTTTCCTCTTTAGTTCTTTTAAACACAGTCTGGTCCCATCATACTGGTACTGGGCTTTATAAACCTGACCTTTGAAATCCTTGAACATTCCATGCTGCTCCGATAGGCTGTACTCCGAGATAAGGTCTTGTGCATGTGTCTTGATCCAGTCCAGAAATATACCAATGTTGATAAAATTGTCATTGTTATTATTACCATTATTGTTGTCTTGTGAAGTGCTAGATTGAAGCTTTGACAACTAATTCCATGGCAAATCGTAAACACCATATCAAGTTAGATGCAAATGTACTTCAAGGACCGAGCGAAGGTTTTGGACCTACAGGAGAATGCATGAGGGTTAAGCAGATAAATTCGGATTCAGTCGGTATCAGTAAACTTGGTTTCAGCTTGGCCTGTCGCGTCGACGTCGCCCTTAGCGCTACCAGTTGCCCGTTGGTTCGCGTAAGCTTTATTTTTGTTTTATTGTAATATTATTAGTTTAGTTCGGAGAAACACGAAGCACACCAGGCGCACGATCAAGTGTTTTTCAAAAGTCAAAATGGGCAGAATAAATTCGTGAAAATATTTAGAAATATGCAAGACAAACGAAGGGTAAGTAGAGGTCGAGGGGAGATAGGAGGGAGATAAACGTATGCGCACCAATGAGTAATAGATGTAGTTAAATTGAACCTAGGGGTAGATTTAAACATGTTCCCTGTAAACCTGGAAGTCGAGATCAAATAGAGGAGCTGGCCGAGCCAAGCGGAGGGGATGGTGACCTATGGGTTTCACATCAGGAGGACTAAAATTGGCTTGCGAAACTATGTATAAGAAGAGAATCAAGTGGAAGCGAAGGGAGGGAACTCGACTTTAGCAGTGCTTGGAAGAGACCGGCACGGTTTGTTTAAATGGTACAGAATAAATCTGGATAAATCCTGAAACATTTGTTTATGACAGGTGAACATAGAGGGTCAACGGAGAAAGAAGAAAGAATTTGGAAGCACAGAAGTGCCGTCTGTGAGCGGGAGTTTCTAAGCAAAGGAATACGGAGGAAACAGTTGGAGAAAACAGGTAAGATTGGACCTAACGATCTGAATAATGCAGGTGTGACTTGCGGTGACAGTCGAAAATGAGTGCAGCGTTAATGAACAGACGTAAATATGCAGCAAGATGACCGTGGAAGCGGCTGGAGAGAGCGGAGCGGACGGAAGCACAGAGCTGTCTGAGTAATGTAAAATATCAGTGGAGAAGGGCCGCTTGGAGGTTAGACGAACCTTGGTGCAAAGACGCAGCGGTTGTACCAGCGAATAACACAAAAGAGAAAGACCAGAAAACTCAGGTAATGGCAGACCATAGGGCTTGGAACGGTACGCGAAAAAACTGACTCAACAACGACTTAACATTAGGCGGAATGCGGAAAAACAGAGCAGCCAGAAAAGCACACCAAAAATGCCTGTGACGGGCAATATACGAAACGAATGTGGGTACTGACCGGAGAAAACCAGGTAAGAGATCACCAATCAGATCGTTTCACTGCACGTGACGCGAGATGAGGACAAGGAAGAAAAGAAGAAACAGAAGTACCCAGACAGGTAAGCTTGTGATAGAACAAAAGGCAGGAGAAATATGTGCTCCTCCGAGTTGGCAAAATGGAGCTGAAGAGCCACTTGCTTGCAGGCGGCTGTACAAGTGCATTCAGCAGGGAGCTGCTAGTCGGGGCACTGCCTAAGAGGAAGATCCAAAGAAAAAATTGCGGGTTCAAACGTGGAAACCTTAGTGGTGGTGAAAAGATAATAAGTTTGGCCGTAAAAAATGCAATGATTGGAACGGCGAGTTCTTATTTAGTGATCGTTAACGAGTAAGCATAAGTCTGGTGCTTGATGACGGGAGGTGTAAGATGGGAAGAAAAGAAGGGACATAGCAAAATGGTAGCTAGTGAGGTATGCGACCAATGAGCCATACAACTATATGGAGTTAAAAAATGAATAGATATTCGGAGCCGAGAAGGACGAAATGGGTGGAAAAAGAAAGACTATGGACCTGGGCAGAGTAAATTGAATAGGTCGGGGGGGAATTCATGCTGTGAGGGCTGTCATGGTGGCGAACGATAGGAGCAAAATCAAAATGGATAGGTGTGCCTACGGAAGTGGAAAGACGTGAAAGGGAGGTGGTAAGAGTGCTGACAAGGACGATAGGCGAGCCAACCGTGGGAGAGAACGGAATCTGGGGGTTTTACATGAGGAGGACTAAAAATCGACATGAGAAACTATCATTACGAGAAACTATGAAGAAAAAGGGAAGAAAGAAGAGAAGAGAAGAAGAACAAAATATTGAGTTGTATGGCTGAGGACTAGGTAGCCATGAACTATGCGTTATTGCAATAAACGGACGGCGTCAGTTTGAAAACAGGTAGCGTGCGCTAGACACTCAACCCGAAAAACGCTTCGTGAAGTAAGCACAGGGGGTGTGATCCACCGGCCTAATTACGCTCGCGCATCGTTACAGACCGCCTGCACGCCCGATGTGCGCCTGCCAAAGCGGGGATCTGACCGCGCCCCGCACCGCTGGGATTGGCTTCAGTGGCCATTGATGGTTGTACAGAGGGCAGATGAACGAATATAAGGGTATATGATCCAGGATCAATTAGTCAAGCTTTCTGAACTTGGACAGCAATGCCAACAGGAACAGCTGCTGGTAGACGGCCATACAGTATTATCATCCAGGTGCACCACCCAGGGAGATATTCAGTATAGTGCTCGAGGTGGTTGACCGGCATTGAGAATCGCCGGGAAGGAAAATGAGATAGAATAACGCAGTTTGGTTATGGTCCAGCTGAGGATCAAAGGCCAACGGGATGAAGAACACAAGTGAAGCATGGGCTCATCGAGGCAGCGAATCCCTAGGAAGATCTGAGGCCGTGGAGCGTGCAACAAAAGGGGAAAATGAAACGTGAGGGCTGACAGATTCAGTAAGGCGATTAATATATATGACCAGGGACAGTCATTCAGCAGAAGCAAAAATAAGCTGTGCAATAATAACGGAAAAGACCAAGTTGGGGGATGGGATGAGGGCAGAATCGGTGAGGCCATAACTGGAAGTTGAGTTCGGTCAATAAGTCACGTCAAATGAGAGAAATGGGACTGAATTTTTCAGTTCAGAACCACAGAGGTAGTGATGGAATTATGTCTGGTAGGGCCTGTTGTGGAAAAGAGGACAAGTAAGCAAAACGATATGGAGGAGCTTTGGGTCACTTACTTTGCTCGTGCAAGTGTCTTGACCACGGTCAATAAATATATAGAATTATCAATTATCAATCATATATATATATTTAGATACACTTATGTATATGTGGCGGACCAAGGTGTAGGTACTGATGCAGTTCCTGTAGCTTCGTTGAGGTTGGTTACAGGGCCGCAGACGTGATTTAACTGAATGATGGTAATAAGCTGTGGAGCGGATGAGGCCTATTGACAGTCTGTGAGGAGTATCACGGTGGCCTTCTTAAAAATGCGAAAGCCCACTGAAGGGCTTATTTAAAAGTGATATTGGCAGGTTGCATTAAGTCGGTATGGGAAAAACACTTCGTGGACTCAGATATGTTTTCAATATTTCGATGGTGTAGTCTGAGGAAAAACGGTCAAACAAAGCGTTCAAGATGTTCAAGGGGTGAAATTATCTTAGGGGTAAGGTAAAGCATATTTGCTTGGTTGCCATCGGCGGCTTTCGTCTCCAACAAGGTGTTTCCTTGAAGGCTTCCCGTTGAAATTCCCCGTTCTGTGTCCATTTACCATTCACGCTCCCTAAAAGCACACTGCATTCCTGGTAAATGTTTTTGCCTCCATGTGATTTTTCATATAGTATCGGAATTACCTATGCGGATAAGCCAGTGTGATCATCTCATTCCACTCACCAGCATTTGCCTCACAGGCTCCCTCCACAATGAGTTATCCAGTGGGGGATCAATCTTCGTTATATCCTGCAGGCATCTCCAACTGCACTTTGATAACACCATGCTAACTCTATTTTTAACCTTATTTTGGTGACACTGAACTAAATTCTCGATACTGACTCCTCAAGTATCTAGTTGGTGCCACACCGCGTCTCTTTCTACACTTCCCGACACTTCTTCGGATCTCTTTCACTCCACCGCTCTCTCTCTATCTTCATCGACTGCATACCAAATTTAGTAGATCGCCGTGATCTATTCTGGACTACCGGGTCCGTAGTAGACCGTTATCTGCACCCATACGGCGAGTTGTGTATTATTCCTGCCTCAACACCCTGTTACTGTTGTGATGTGGGTTGTGGGTTTTTACAAACACAGCACTTCTACCCTTCCTCCGTATCACTTTTATCTGCATTCCCATGTCTACCCGGCTAACCATATCGTCCTTGTCCCGAATTCGAAACCGATTCACAATAGCCGCGTCGACCCCCTCGTCTTCAGTTCATATAAACACCGTCCGAGCTTACTGTTATATTACTTCAATTGTGTGAACCTTGAACCTCAAAACTGTGATTACCTCATTTTGCTGTGAACTGCTGTATTCTCTGAGCATGTCTTGTGCATGTGCCTTGACCACGACCAAGAAATATACCAATAATGGTCTAAAAGATGAAGCCGTTATCGTAAGCTTGACTTTCGGTTACTTGGAAGTTGATTAGGCTCGAAACAGTTGAGGAAGGAGGATATGTACCCAACGCATGAGCGAATGCATTCTTCGACTGAGATCTGGTGCGCCAAGGGACTTCATTCCTTATTCGGGAGTACGTGAAGAGAAAGAACTTAGAGCGTAGAACAGTCCTTGCGGAGGGTGTGGCACTAGTATACTGTCTATTACGGAGTGACTATCCAGTAGCAGAGGGGAAGCACAATCGGTTGGATGAATAAGATTGCTCAGTCTACGGTTTATACATAAACACCAGGTTCAGCATGATGCGAAGAAGCCATCATAATTCGATTTTGAGAGATAAGCATTGTTCCCCCTAGCTTAAGTTTGACGACCAACTAATAAGCCGCATCATGAATCTTATTTGAATATATTCAACCATAATTTAGTCGGAATCTTGCATGCTAAAGAAGCTTGAGGAGCAATATTCAGGAATAGGCTTTGCACGTGCTTAGCACACATAAATAATGCTCTCCCTAAGCTGAAATGATCTGAACAGAAGACCAAGACACTTTTTAGCCTTCGCCGTTCGGAAGAAAACCAGTTTGGAGAAGGTTAATAAACAGGAATAACATAAACCAAGGTATAATACTAAGAGCTGGCTGTCGATGGGTGAACCGCCGATGCATGAAGAACCCGGAGGAACCTGGCATTTTCAAGCGAGAAAAATACATTTGCCGGCGGATAATTTCATCGCCCAGGTTGAGCACCATTCATCGAGAGCCGCTAAATAAGCAAGGATTTTAGGGGTGGTAGTTCTGAGGTTGCCAGGCGAAAATGTGTACAGTATCTTAACGCCGTCCGCAGATAAGAACGGCGTGCATTTGAGTGTTGTCAGAGACAACATTGATGCAAAGGAGAAAAAACAGGGGGCCTAAAACACCGCCCTAGATAACACCGCCAGCAACAGGCTTAGCACTAGAGGTGTGCTTCTTTATCAGAACAACCTGCTAGCGAAGAGATGAGATTGGAACCAAAAAAGTAGTGGATCAACTATGCCGAATGACCGTAACTTTGTTAAAAGATGAGTGTGGGGTACACGATAAAACTCCTTGGACTTGTCCAGATAAAGAACAGCAAAAGATTTCCCACTTCCAGCTGAGTCAGTGATGAGATACAGAAAATCATACTGACAAGTCATGCAGGACCGTGAACGGAAGAATCCATGTTGGTTCTGATTAATAAGGCTGGGGCTTAATAAAAAGTTAATAATGTGATCTTTAACTACTTTTTCCATTATTCTGGATAAGATGGGGGTATGGTTTATAGGGCTATAATTGGAAACCTCATGTGAAAGTCCCTTTTTATGAATGGGAACGATTACCGAGCGCTTCCAGTTAGCAGGTACGGTGCTACCATTAGGTGGAAAGGTGAAGAGGTTAGGCTGCAAAAGAGGGAGACCCTAGCCGCCACTGTCAAGGGCAACTGGTGGTTGGCCATAGGGGCTTAATCGAGGGGAGGGTTTGCCATTGGATAAAGGCCTAGTCATACTTCTGGCATCGAAATGTGTGGTAGAAAGGACGGAATCAGTGATGGATAAAGATGGGGGAGGGGCAATGACAATGGCTGGAGCCATGGCTGAAGCAAAGAATGCAATGAAAACCTCAGCTATGCAAGGTGAGGACCTGATAGATGGGTTGTTATCCAGAACCAGGAAATGGAAGTCGCCTTCGTTATCAGCTTTTCTAGACTTATACAACATAGAAAGAAGTTGCGACTTGTTTGGATGACTCAGTGCTTTAGCTTCTTGGTCACGAAGTCGGGTATCATCTTGTCGTTGTATAATTGCGTAACGGTGGTTAAGACGAATAAAAACTGAAAAGTCGGTGGAATTATGTATTTGCTTGGGAAGTTTATTATACTTCTTGTGGAGTGGCGAGAAGTGTGAACTTTTTTATGTGCAGCCTGAGAAGTGTAAGAAAGTCCTTTCGGACAGTCGGAAAGAAGTAGAAAATATCCGCAGTTACGCAACAACCTGTCTTTTTGGTGTTATCCTCCCTCCTAGCCAGCTCACGGTCCTCGAATCTGAAGGCGTCTACTTGTATTGGGCAAAGGACGTCGAGTCCGGCTCAGTAATGTTGTCCCCATATTTAACCTGTTTTGTGTGGTGCCTTTCAAAATCACGGAAGGTTGTTAAAGACGCACTCATGGAGAGGTTCATGTAGATGCCGGAGCCGGGGAACTTGGTGGATCAGGGTTGACGGCTGAGTGATATACGACTTGAATGAGGGGTACTTTTTATGTTAATTAGTGAACACTAGCTGACAACGGGGAAGACGGAGGAGTTGATATGCGGTGATCGTATGAGTTCACACTGAGGTGGTGCATAAGTGGTACTGTCAAAATATGTAGAAGATTGCTTAAAGGGATATGCTGATAAGAGTCTGACATGAGGCACTAGGGGAACAACCGGAAGGCCCATAGCTTGGCATAAGTATAGTTCATTTCCAGCAGAGGTTTGGGGAAATAGCCTTCGAAGTGGTCTTTTGCATAGTTGCCCAATCGTGGAAGACTGATGAAAAAGTGGCAATAGGTAACAGGTGGGTTAAATTGTGTTCATCTGTCGGTTTATCGCAAGTGGCTGCAAGACTGACAGATGGGGAATTCAAATTTACAGCAAAGTGGGCATAATAGTGGTGTATGTATTTGACATCTGACGGAATCAACCGGAAATGATACATCAGAATTAGACTACGGGGCAGCGGCTTATGGCTTCAGGGTAGACGAAAATGGTGGAAGGCAAAATCAGATAGTATTGCAAAGGTGAAATTAGTTCCGCCGAATACGATGTCCGTTCTGAGGCTAGAGTTGGCTGCAGCAGTACTGACCGTGAAAGCCGCGATGCTGATTAGAGCGTGCTTTGATGAGATAAACTGGAAGTTCAACTTTTGGATGAGCTCAGCCAAAGTACGGCATTACACAAACAACTCTAACTTCTGTTTCGACACTTTCGTGACCAACAGACTCATTGTGACCCATTGGTCGACTAAGACTGATCAGCAGCGCCATGTAAAATCCTCCAGGATCCCAGCCGATTTCTGCTCGAGGGGCCTAAAACACCAGAAGGGCTGCGGACTTGGAGAATGGGACCGGACTTCCTAACTGCATCCAAAGAGATGTGGCCATCACTACTGACACCCAAGCCCAAAGATAGCCCCATCGAAATGGAAAGACTGATACTGGCCATAAACTCAACAGGAAGCGTTAGCCGGATAGAAAAGCTGTGCCATTTCCTCTACTGGATATTACCGTTTGCAACCGTTGCCTGGTGGTCGAGATACAAAATCCTGTTGGTGATTTTGAAAGGCACCACACAAAACAGGTTAAATATGGGGACAACATTACTGGGTGAGTTGGACCAAGCCGGACTCGACGTCCTATGCCCAATACAAGTAGACGCCTTCAGATTCGAGGACCGTGAGCTGGCTAGGAGGGAGGATAACACCAAAAAGACAGGTTGTTGCGTAACTGCGGATATTTTCTACTTCTTTCCGACTGTCCGAAAGGACTTTCTTACACTTCTCAGGCTGCACATAAAAAAGTTCACACTTCTCGCCACTCCACAAGAAGTATAATAAACTTCCCAAGCAAATACATAATTCCACCGACTTTTCAGTTTTTATTCGTCTTAACCACCGTTACGCAATTATACAACGACAAGATGATACCCGACTTCGTGACCAAGAAGCTAAAGCACTGAGTCATCCAAACAAGTCGCAACTTCTTTCTATGTTGTATAAGTCTAGAAAAGCTGATAACGAAGGCGACTTCCATTTCCTGGTTCTGGATAACAACCCATCTATCAGGTCCTCACCTTGCATAGCTGAGGTTTTCATTGCATTCTTTGCTTCAGCCATGGCTCCAGCCATTGTCATTGCCCCTCCCCCATCTTTATCCATCACTGATTCCGTCCTTTCTACCACACATTTCGATGCCAGAAGTATGACTAGGCCTTTATCCAATGGCAAACCCTCCCCTCGATTAAGCCCCTATGGCCAACCACCAGTTGCCCTTGACAGTGGCGGCTAGGGTCTCCCTCTTTTGCAGCCTAACCTCTTCACCTTTCCACCTAATGGTAGCACCGTACCTGCTAACTGGAAGCGCTCGGTAATCGTTCCCATTCATAAAAAGGGACTTTCACATGAGGTTTCCAATTATAGCCCTATAAACCATACCCCCATCTTATCCAGAATAATGGAAAAAGTAGTTAAAGATCACATTATTAACTTTTTATTAAGCCCCAGCCTTATTAATCAGAACCAACATGGATTCTTCCGTTCACGGTCCTGCATGACTTGTCAGTATGATTTTCTGTATCTCATCACTGACTCAGCTGGAAGTGGGAAATCTTTTGCTGTTCTTTATCTGGACAAGTCCAAGGAGTTTTATCGTGTACCCCACACTCATCTTTTAACAAAGTTACGGTCATTCGGCATAGTTGATCCACTACTTTTTTGGTTCCAATCTCATCTCTTCGCTAGCAGGTTGTTCTGATAAAGAAGCACACCTCTAGTGCTAAGCCTGTTGCTGGCGGTGTTATCTAGGGCGGTGTTTTAGGCCCCCTGTTTTTTCTCCTTTGCATCAATGTTGTCTCTGACAACACTCAAATGCACGCCGTTCTTATCTGCGGACGGCGTTAAGATACTGTACACATTTTCGCCTGGCAACCTCAGAACTACCACCCCTAAAATCCTTGCTTATTTAGCGGCTCTCGATGAATGGTGCTCAACCTGGGCGATGAAATTATCCGCCGGCAAATGTATTTTTCTCGCTTGAAAATGCCAGGTTCCTCCGGGTTCTTCATGCATCGGCGGTTCACCCATCGACAGCCAGCTCTTAGTATTATACCTTGGTTTATGTTATTCCTGTTTATTAACCTTCTCCAAACTGGTTTTCTTCCGAACGGCGAAGGCTAAAAAGTGTCTTGGTCTTCTGTTCAGATCATTTCAGCTTAGGGAGAGCATTATTTATGTGTGCTAAGCACGTGCAAAGCCTATTCCTGAATATTGCTCCTCAAGCTTCTTTAGCATGCAAGATTCCGACTAAATTATGGTTGAATATATTCAAATAAGATTCATGATGCGGCTTATTAGTTGGTCGTCAAACTTAAGCTAGGGGGAACAATGCTTATCTCTCAAAATCGAATTATGATGGCTTCTTCGCATCATGCTGAACCTGGTGTTTATGTATAAACCGTAGACTGAGCAATCTTATTCATCCAACCGATTGTGCTTCCCCTCTGCTACTGATCTCAGTCGAAGAATGCATTCGCTCATGCGTTGGGTACATTTCCTCCTTTCTCAACTGTTTCGAGCCTAATCAACTTCCAAGTAACCGAAAGTGAAGCTTACGATAACGGCTTCATCTTTTAGACCATTATTGGTATATTTCTTGGTCGTGGTCAAGGCACATGCACAAGACATGCTCAGAGAATACAGCAGTTCACAGCAAAATGAGGTAATCACAGTTTTGAGGTTCAAGGTTCACACAATTGAAGTAATATAACAGTAAGCTCGGACGGTGTTTATATGAACTGAAGACGAGGGGGTCGACGCGGCTATTGTGAATCGGTTTCGAATTCGGGACAAGGACGATATGGTTAGCCGGGTAGACATGGGAATGCAGATAAAAGTGATACGGAGGAAGGGTAGAAGTGCTGTGTTTGTAAAAACCCACAACCCACATCACAACAGTAACAGGGTGTTGAGGCAGGAATAATACACAACTCGCCGTATGGGTGCAGATAACGGTCTACTACGGACCCGGTAGTCCAGAATAGATCACGGCGATCTACTAAATTTGGTATGCAGTCGATGAAGATAGAGAGAGAGCGGTGGAGTGAAAGAGATCCGAAGAAGTGTCGGGAAGTGTAGAAAGAGACGCGGTGTGGCACCAACTAGATACTTGAGGAGTCAGTATCGAGAATTTAGTTCAGTGTCACCAAAATAAGGTTAAAAATAGAGTTAGCATGGTGTTATCAAAGTGCAGTTGGAGATGCCTGCAGGATATAACGAAGATTGATCCCCCACTGGATAACTCATTGTGGAGGGAGCCTGTGAGGCAAATGCTGGTGAGTGGAATGAGATGATCACACTGGCTTATCCGCATAGGTAATTCCGATACTATATGAAAAATCACATGGAGGCAAAAACATTTACCAGGAATGCAGTGTGCTTTTAGGGAGCGTGAATGGTAAATGGACACAGAACGGGGAATTTCAACGGGAAGCCTTCAAGGAAACACCTTGTTGGAGACGAAAGCCGCCGATGGCAACCAAGCAAATATGCTTTACCTTACCCCTAAGATAATTTCACCCCTTGAACATCTTGAACGCTTTGTTTGACCGTTTTTCCTCAGACTACACCATCGAAATATTGAAAACATATCTGAGTCCACGAAGTGTTTTTCCCATACCGACTTAATGCAACCTGCCAATATCACTTTTAAATAAGCCCTTCAGTGGGCTTTCGCATTTTTAAGAAGGCCACCGTGATACTCCTCACAGACTGTCAATAGGCCTCATCCGCTCCACAGCTTATTACCATCATTCAGTTAAATCACGTCTGCGGCCCTGTAACCAACCGCAACGAAGCTACAGGAACTGCATCAGTACCTACACCTTGGTCCGCCACATATACATAAGTGTATCTAAATATATATATATGATTGATAATTGATAATTCTATATATTTATTGACCGTGGTCAAGACACTTGCACGAGCAAAGTAAGTGACCCAAAGCTCCTCCATATCGTTTTGCTTACTTGTCCTCTTTTCCACAACAGGCCCTACCAGACATAATTCCATCACTACCTCTGTGGTTCTGAACTGAAAAATTCAGTCCCATTTCTCTCATTTGACGTGACTTATTGACCGAACTCAACTTCCAGTTATGGCCTCACCGATTCTGCCCTCATCCCATCCCCCAACTTGGTCTTTTCCGTTATTATTGCACAGCTTATTTTTGCTTCTGCTGAATGACTGTCCCTGGTCATATATATTAATCGCCTTACTGAATCTGTCAGCCCTCACGTTTCATTTTCCCCTTTTGTTGCACGCTCCACGGCCTCAGATCTTCCTAGGGATTCGCTGCCTCGATGAGCCCATGCTTCACTTGTGTTCTTCATCCCGTTGGCCTTTGATCCTCAGCTGGACCATAACCAAACTGCGTTATTCTATCTCATTTTCCTTCCCGGCGATTCTCAATGCCGGTCAACCACCTCGAGCACTATACTGAATATCTCCCTGGGTGGTGCACCTGGATGATAATACTGTATGGCCGTCTACCAGCAGCTGTTCCTGTTGGCATTGCTGTCCAAGTTCAGAAAGCTTGACTAATTGATCCTGGATCATATACCCTTATATTCGTTCATCTGCCCTCTGTACAACCATCAATGGCCACTGAAGCCAATCCCAGCGGTGCGGGGCGCGGTCAGATCCCCGCTTTGGCAGGCGCACATCGGGCGTGCAGGCAGTCTGTAACGATGCGCGAGCGTAATTAGGCCGGTGGATCACACCCCCTGTGCTTACTTCACGAAGCGTTTTTCGGGTTGAGTGTCTAGCGCACGCTACCTGTTTTCAAACTGACGCCGTCCGTTTATTGCAATAACGCATAGTTCATGGCTACCTAGTCCTCAGCCATACAACTCAATATTTTGTTCTTCTTCTCTTCTCTTCTTTCTTCCCTTTTTCTTCATAGTTTCTCGTAATGATAGTTTCTCATGTCGATTTTTAGTCCTCCTCATGTAAAACCCCCAGATTCCGTTCTCTCCCACGGTTGGCTCGCCTATCGTCCTTGTCAGCACTCTTACCACCTCCCTTTCATGTCTTTCCACTTCCGTAGGCACACCTATCCATTTTGATTTTGCTCCTATCGTTCGCCACCATGACAGCCCTCACAGCATGAATTCTCCCCCGACCTATTCAATTTACTCTGCCCAGGTCCATAGTCTTTCTTTTTCCACCCATTTCGTCCTTCTCGGCTCCGAATATCTATTCATTTTTTAACTCCATATAGTTGTATGGCTCATTGGTCGCATACCTCACTAGCTACCATTTTGCTATGTCCCTTCTTTTCTTCCCATCTTACACCTCCCGTCATCAAGCACCAGACTTATGCTTACTCGTTAACGATCACTAAATAAGAACTCGCCGTTCCAATCATTGCATTTTTTACGGCCAAACTTATTATCTTTTCACCACCACTAAGGTTTCCACGTTTGAACCCGCAATTTTTTCTTTGGATCTTCCTCTTAGGCAGTGCCCCGACTAGCAGCTCCCTGCTGAATGCACTTGTACAGCCGCCTGCAAGCAAGTGGCTCTTCAGCTCCATTTTGCCAACTCGGAGGAGCACATATTTCTCCTGCCTTTTGTTCTATCACAAGCTTACCTGTCTGGGTACTTCTGTTTCTTCTTTTCTTCCTTGTCCTCATCTCGCGTCACGTGCAGTGAAACGATCTGATTGGTGATCTCTTACCTGGTTTTCTCCGGTCAGTACCCACATTCGTTTCGTATATTGCCCGTCACAGGCATTTTTGGTGTGCTTTTCTGGCTGCTCTGTTTTTCCGCATTCCGCCTAATGTTAAGTCGTTGTTAAGTCAGTTTTTTCGCGTACCGTTCCAAGCCCTATGGTCTGCCATTACCTGAGTTTTCTGGTCTTTCTCTTTTGTGTTATTCGCTGGTACAACCGCTGCGTCTTTGCACCAAGGTTCGTCTAACCTCCAAGCGGCCCTTCTCCACTGATATTTTACATTACTCAGACAGCTCTGTGCTTCCGTCCGCTCCGCTCTCTCCAGCCGCTTCCACGGTCATCTTGCTGCATATTTACGTCTGTTCATTAACGCTGCACTCATTTTCGACTGTCACCGCAAGTCACACCTGCATTATTCAGATCGTTAGGTCCAATCTTACCTGTTTTCTCCAACTGTTTCCTCCGTATTCCTTTGCTTAGAAACTCCCGCTCACAGACGGCACTTCTGTGCTTCCAAATTCTTTCTTCTTTCTCCGTTGACCCTCTATGTTCACCTGTCATAAACAAATGTTTCAGGATTTATCCAGATTTATTCTGTACCATTTAAACAAACCGTGCCGGTCTCTTCCAAGCACTGCTAAAGTCGAGTTCCCTCCCTTCGCTTCCACTTGATTCTCTTCTTATACATAGTTTCGCAAGCCAATTTTAGTCCTCCTGATGTGAAACCCATAGGTCACCATCCCCTCCGCTTGGCTCGGCCAGCTCCTCTATTTGATCTCGACTTCCAGGTTTACAGGGAACATGTTTAAATCTACCCCTAGGTTCAATTTAACTACATCTATTACTCATTGGTGCGCATACGTTTATCTCCCTCCTATCTCCCCTCGACCTCTACTTACCCTTCGTTTGTCTTGCATATTTCTAAATATTTTCACGAATTTATTCTGCCCATTTTGACTTTTGAAAAACACTTGATCGTGCGCCTGGTGTGCTTCGTGTTTCTCCGAACTAAACTAATAATATTACAATAAAACAAAAATAAAGCTTACGCGAACCAACGGGCAACTGGTAGCGCTAAGGGCGACGTCGACGCGACAGGCCAAGCTGAAACCAAGTTTACTGATACCGACTGAATCCGAATTTATCTGCTTAACCCTCATGCATTCTCCTGTAGGTCCAAAACCTTCGCTCGGTCCTTGAAGTACATTTGCATCTAACTTGATATGGTGTTTACGATTTGCCATGGAATTAGTTGTCAAAGCTTCAATCTAGCACTTCACAAGACAACAATAATGGTAATAATAACAATGACAATTTTATCAACATTGGTATATTTCTGGACTGGATCAAGACACATGCACAAGACCTTATCTCGGAGTACAGCCTATCGGAGCAGCATGGAATGTTCAAGGATTTCAAAGGTCAGGTTTATAAAGCCCAGTACCAGTATGATGGGACCAGACTGTGTTTAAAAGAACTAAAGAGGAAAAGATTAACGTAGGAAGTGTAAAGCGGTTTCGGTTTCGGAGGCTGACCATTGTGGAGAGTTTGCCAAAAGCAAAGTTGCTGGTTAGGGCGTTATTAAAGTTTGAGGAAGATGTAGTATCTACAAGAATGGTTTAAGAAATGGTTTATCAGGAGATCAATGATAAATTGAGACGCACAGAAAGAAAAACATGAAAGCTCCGGTTGGTTGCCAGAAGGATCGATGTTGAACAACCGGAGGGGGGTATCCACCAACGAATACCCGAACACGGTGGAGAGTCAAGCGAACGTCATATCGTCAGTCAGCAATGTCAGCTGCATATTCAGTGGTATTTCCCTTATGTCACTTGGACAAGTCCTCAGGTTGCTGGACAGCGGTATGGAAACGTAAAGAAGGAGTGAGCCTGTGAGATCAGATAAGTTTATTTTTGTTGTGTTATTTTTGTTAGGTAATTACATTGCGATACAGAGAAAACGATGTTTACATTTGAAAGTAGGCTTGGAGAGGAACACTCCTCAAGGAACGTAGTGTGCAGTCAGAGCAGCATGAATGATGTTTGAAGGCGTAGCCGTGGGGTTCAAAACGAGTTCATTGAGAAGGCAGTCAGCTGAAACAAGAAGATGAAGCAGATGCGTCGAAGCAAAGAAAAGAGACAAAATATGGGTGCGCAAGTCATATGGCAGTGATAGGCAGAGGACCAGACCCGAGGCGACAACGGATATTGTTGGACGCAAGGATAACGTTTCTGTCTATACAACAAAAGAATATAGAGAAGTTTTCGCCAACAGTGAGTGACTGGTATTTTGTTCCAAAGAGATCACATTTGCCACTGACGACGGGTCGCTAACCAATGCCCGAGCATGGACGGGCTCATCAGGCGCGACTGGTTGTTCATGAGGAAAATGATGGGGTAGCAGGCAAAAATGGACTAAGATTGCGTTGCAACGCAACCGTGGTTGGCGAAAAAAGGAAAGTAGGCTGAAAATGCAGCGGCGATAGTAGGATTTTGGTCGTTATTTAGGAACCACGAGGGCTGAGTGGAGGGTACACTGAAAGTAATTGTTGGGCCAGTTTTTGATGTCGCTTGATGTCGGGAATCCTCGTTTGCAGTCCGGTGAAACTGTTAAGGTGGTTTGTAACCGGGCAACACTACTGTTATCACAGTGGCTTGCGATGTAAGAAGCTTCATTTAGCATCGGCTAGCGTGAGCTTAGGTTCAAAAGATCTTCCCCCAGCACAGAAAGTAGCCCAGTTCGATCAGCCAGATTCATTTAGTCCTTGGAGTAGTCCCAGAGTAGCGCCTAGTGCACCGACAACCACTCAAGTAACCGGCATGATCTAGGAAGAAGGCTGGAGATGTGTCAGTCTGGAGGATATTCCAGCTCGGGGTTGTGACTACCGCATAAATAGAAACCCAACAACTACATTTGTAGGGGAGTAATCAAAGCTTCGAAATCAAGGGGTCATCGGCAATCTGGAATTTGTTCCAGCTATGGGTTGTGATAGCTAATGGAGGCAACGCATGACGAGCTAGGTTTATAAATACGGCAACAACAAGGCTTCGTTTTAGCTCTGGCTGGCACGTGCTTTATGCCGTGGACAGTACTTTAAAGTCAAGTGTTGATAGCAAGAGCTAAGAGAGCATGTGTTGACGGGGATGTGCCGTAGTTTCGGCGGTAAGTAAACCGCTGAAATCTAATCAGGTCACATTGTGGCGGAAAGCATTACTCGGGCCAGGATTTAATAATAATATTTTAATAATATTGGTATATTTCTCGGCCATGGTCGAGAGGCACGCGCTAACGCATGATCATGGTGTAACACGTTACTCAGTATGATGAAATATTCACAAAATTCTAAGTATGAAAGTCGAGAGTATCATAGATGGAAAAACATAGACAGCAACAGTTTGAATGGATCATTCTGATAATGGTTTGCGCGGCAGTTTTGAACCAGTTTCGAATCCGGGCTAGGCAGTGGTGCGCGGTGGAGATGTCGAGAATATCGTTAGCGCAGTGCTAAGGAGGCATTATGAACAAGAATGATGCAAGCCAAGGAAACCGGAGGCCAACTAAGGTTCTGCAGATGGAGTAAATTTTTAACAAGAAGAAAAGGGGGGAAATCGACGCATGCGAATAGGATAGCGATCCATGAAGACAATGCAGACCCTGAATGACGGATTTACCGGAGTTCGAAAAACGGAATGAGTTTTGAATCAAGGGGACATGAGGCCAATTTCGTGAAAGTGAACTGGTGGATGTGGGAAAAACAGCAGTCCATAAAAAGGTAGGTTTAGATTCAAGGCCAATAACATGTACTATCCAGAAATAAGAAGGCGCAACTGGAGGGTTCTTGAGAAGTGGAGAGTCAATTTCCAGCCGGCTACGATTCGGAGGAAGGATAACCTGTGGTAACGGATAATAAAGTGGGAAAATCTCCGCATGGACTTCAGCGTTATTATGCTGTTTCACTGACAAAAATATGTGTGTTGATGCATTTGCCTTCAGTGTTATTCAGCGTCATTTCTGGTAATGTACGGCTTTGAATGCGTAAGTTTCGCCTGGCAGGGCGCAGTATGTGTCGGTCAATCAGCCCAGTGTGGTTGTATATTAGCGGCATGCGCGTGAACTGGAATTCGTGTTCGTTGCGTTAGAAAACGCTGAACGATCTGATAAGCAATTAGGGGTATCTCCTGTTGCGTGGTTTGATTTCAGTCTCAGTTGCTATGGTAGGTTCCACTTGATTCTCTGTCCGTGCGAGTCAAAGCGGCATCCTTGGTTAGCCGATATGGCGACTGAGATGGTGAGAGACAACGAACCTGAAATAAAGGGAGATTGCAGTCTGAACGTGGTTCCAGCTGTGGGTTATGATAATATATGAAGACAATAAACAATGGATTGGTTAGGTCTATGTGAGTGGGGCATGAGTAAAATAGACTCGCAGTGGATTTGAGCTATACTGCTGCAGGCCGACGAAGTTGCGTACACTGGCTTGGTAACTGTGTATGCATTTCAAAGGATTTGTGATTTGCCCGTAAGCGTGGCATCGCTGGGATACTAATAAAAGACCTAGGGCTTCACGGTTAAGAGTGGTTAGTAATGATAACCCTCGATACCGTTTGCTTACGCCGAACGTAGTTTGGCAAAGATGTGATAGGATAAGTTTGAAGTGACAGACTGAGTGAGTGGGACTAACATACTGTTTGCGTGGCGCTACGCTGTTACTGTCTCTTTCGGTACAGTGGTTATTCTATACTGAGTAGTTTCTGAGGAGTCAAAGTATAAGGAACTATTGGAGTGACAGCAGTGATACATTAGAGGTAATTGGTCACTTGTCTTGGAACATTGACGCGAGTTCATCTATGCTCTTCCTCGATAGTGCTATCGTACTGAGATTAAGCTCCAATGTGGGCAAGGAAATCTGATGCGGATATGATTGCATGGTTACCGTGGTATCTTTTTCGCTGTTATCGTGCTGCAAAGCAGGACTACACCGATGTGAGGACTGGTTTGGGGAACCGTGAGAGGTGGGTCCGAATTTTCGTCAGGGAAGCAAACTCTAACGGTCTACATTTGGTGCTCATGATAGGCGGCACAAGGGCCAGCTTCAGGTAGGGAGGTAGCATGATACACAACTGCTGGCATCCAGCACGTGGCTCTCCAAGAATGATCCACACTTTTTAGACGTTCTTATTATTCTTTTTTTAATGGTTTTATCACAGTCAGGTATCTGGCTGTCAGAGAAGGCGGAGCTGCTTTTGGTGGGGAACCACAGCTCCCACGCCCCGGCCGAAACATGGACCGCATGTGACAAGCCGCGTTGGGAATAGGTCAACCACACCAGTCAATCCGTAGCGACACTACGACCCAGAGACATGGGTCACATGTGACAAGTTTGGTGTGCCTGGAAGACAAAACAGTGGGGTATTTTTTTTCTCACTTTTTTGTGCCAATCTCTTACTTTTTGGTGTTTATGTCTTATTGGTGGTCACCTCTGTGCAGGAAGACCATCACGGCCAGGAATGTTTGCAGAAGTGCCGCGCTAACACTCGCCTTATCCGTGAAGTCAGAACACCCAGGCCGTTTACATGGGACAAAAAATGCAGGGGGAGGTAGGGTCAACCACAGCCTGCGATTATTCGATGGGGTTTATGTTCAATACAACGCCATTTTGCACAAAGATGGGGCACAACTTGCAGCACTAACAACGTGATTCGTCGGTACGATCCACAGATGGTTTGTAGTTTTGCTGGCTAAGTATCAAATGTTGTATAGGCCTATCGTGGAGGATGCTAGAGTTCTGTGATAGGGACAGAATTTGAGCTGTGAATGTCTGATGGTGACTATTAGATGGAGGTTGAGGATTGTGACAGATGCTGCGTCTTGGGTTAGAGACAGAGGCAAAAACCTAATAATAATCAGCACTGGAAATGTTCAAAGACTATCTTTCATGCTTCCAGTGGTATTTCATATATCCAAATACGACTTCTGAAGCACTGGCCTCAGTCATGAGAGTTATTATGTTAAGGCATTGTAAACTGGTAGGTTTACGCTTAGGTGATGGCAATTACATCGTATGGTGTGGCACATCCTAGATTATCAAGGGTTCGGGTTAGTATCCAACGCTTTCCTCATAAGCTCTGTCAAAAGACATAAGGATTCGTAAGAGCTATCAGTTTTTGGATGTCCAGAGCCACGTGTAGTCTAGACTTAAACATATTTAGGGAATCTACGGAACGTACATCAGCTGGGAGTTTATTCCACAGAGTTGCATATTTCAGGAGGAAGAAGTTTTGCCTTTAGGATTTCCGAGAAGTAGGGATCGTTATACGGTGTTCCCTATTGCGCAGCTGATGTGTCGAGTTTATACTGAACTGAACTTGGCTGGAGGATACAGCTTCTTTGTGGAGCAAAGTAAACAAAAATGCGAGGTTAAGTTTTATTCTCCTAAGCCATAGGGGATCAAGCCGCAGGAGTGTACACCGCTGTCTGTGGGTCAGGGTCGTAGAAGGCCCAAACAGTTTTTTGGTAAATCGACGCTGTACATTCTCAATGTCGATAATGTCACGTTTATGCATATTTGAGAACACAAGTGTACAGTACTCTAGGGTTGGGCGAATATGAGTTTTGTATATCTCTAACTTACTGTTCGTGAGAAGAAAATTTCTCTGCAACAAGCCAAGGGACTTATTTTCCCGTGCAGTTATGTAGGAAGTGTGTTCAGAGAAATTGAAAGTGTAAGAATATTGCAGTCCAAGGTCTCTAATTGGTGGGGAATATGGGAGTGAGACACCGCCAATCTTAAGCGTATCATAAGGAATATTGCAGTTTAGCGAGAGATAACTGCTTTTGTTCACTGAAAATTCCATTTTCCAGCGATCACACCAGGAGGATAAGGACTGTACGTCGACCATGATGTTACTCAGTGCTACAGGTAGGTCTCCTCGTTCGAATTCATAGGCTATCTTCATATCATCGGCAAACAAAAAAATTTCGCCGTAAGTGATGACATTGCAAATATCGTTTATATATAGTAAGAACAGCAGTGGTCCTAGAACACTACCTTGGATAACCCCGCTGTTTACTGGGTGGAGGTCTGATATCTGACCGCTGATGCAGGTAACTTGGTGACGGTCTTGTAGATAGGATTTAAACCAACTGAGTAGGGGGTTTTCAATACCGTATTCCCTAATCTTGTTGAGTAACTGCAGATGTGGCACTCTGTCGAAGGCTTTTGTCATATCAAGATAGATGATGACGAGTGCTCTGTCTTTGTCGGCAGCTGTTGTAACCAAATTTAGAAAGCCAAATTGGCAGGTTGAACACGACCGTGATTTGAGAAATCCGTGCTGTCTCGGGCTGATGAGCTTATGTGCAGAAAGGTAGTCGGTCAGGTAGTGTTTGACGACTTTTGCTAGCAGCCTCGAGATCATTGGCGTATGAATAATCGGGCGGTAATTGGCAATGTCATGCACTGCGCCTTTCTTGTGCCTGGGGATAATAATGGATTTCTTCCATTGGCTGGGGAAGGTCCCGGTTTGCAGAGATAAATTGTATAGGTTAAGTAGTAGTAGGGGAATATCCGGGCCGTCTAGAGCGAATATTGCTGACGGTAGGCCGTCAGAACCGGGGTAGTAGGTCGGTTTGAAGGTGTGAATGTATCTATTTATATCCGTAGTGGTAACCGTGATAGAACTGAGTGAGGAGTTTGTGACAGACGGGGTGACAAACTGGGTACACGATGGACTGAGAGACACGGTGGTTGTGAAGAAAGTATTAAACGTGTCAGCTATCTTTCTAGGTGAGGTTATGAGGTTATCCAAATGGATGATCTGTTTTATGCATCGAGTTGATTTTGGGGCACGAGCCCTGTGTAGCCGGGCTAGCTCTTGAGCTTTGTTTGGGTGGAGTAACGCTTTGGTTTCTTGCTTTAGTTGTAGGTCACGGGCCTTGCGGTGGATTTCGTGATAGAGGCGTTCCAGTCTGAAGACTGTAGAAAAGTCTCTATTTCGTTGGTACTGCCGTCGAAGCTCGTCGTGTTTCTGCTTTAGCCTGGCTATAAGGTAACCTGCTGGTCTGGATGGATTGTGGGGGCGTGATATGTTTTCGATGCATGAGTGTAAACTTGAGTAGAGGAGGTTAGCGGCGAACTGGAGATTTGCTGATAGGAAGAACTCGTCCCAGTTTTTGGAGCGAATTTGAGAGGGAATATGGTCCCATTTAAAGTGACGGAAGGAGAGACCGTTACACGGTACGCTAACAGTAGGTGGCTTGACTTGAAATCTGCAACTGACGATTTTATGGTCGCTGGGTGGGTGAACACATTTTTGATGTGATATTAGGGAGATGGAGAAATAGATGGGTTTTCCCTGGATCATTGTGACAATTCGGTTATAGTTCGACGGTTGACTACGGAGGGATCGTTACACGGTGTCACCTATTGCGCAGCCGACGTGTCAAGTTCATACTGAACTGTGCTTCGCTAAATGATACAGCTTGCTTGTGTAGCAAATAAAATATATATGTAAGGTTGCTTTTTAATTTTGCCAAGCCACAGAGGGTCAAACTGCAGGAGCGTACACTGTTGCCTGTAGCTTAGGTTCGTATAAAGCCCAAATAGTCGTTGGTTAAATCAAGGCAGTAAATTTTCAATGTCGATAATGTCACGTTTGTGCTTATTTGAGAACACAAGGTTATAGTACTCTGGATTAGGCGAAAATGAGCTCTGTATGACTCTAATTAACTGTTCTTAGGAAGGGAATTTCTCTGCAATAAGCCAAGGGACTCATTTTCCCGTGCAGTTATTTGGGGATTGTTTTCAAAGAAACTGTAAATGTGGAAGTATTTTGGTCCAAGGTCTCGTATTGTTGGAGGATATAGGAATGAGTAGTCGCCAATGGCAAAAGTAACACGAGGAATACCGCGGCTTAGAGTGAGATAACTACTTTTGTTCACTGAAAATTTCATTTCCCAGCGATTGCACCGGAAGGATAAGGATTCTCTGTTGACCTTGTTGCAATTTAGGGCTGCAGGTAGGTTTTATCGTTCAAATTCGTAGACCATCTTCATATCTTTGGAAAATAAGAAAATTTCGCCATGACATTGCAAACGTCAGTTACTTACAGTGTAAACTGCGGAGGTCTTTGGACACTTCCTTGGATAACCCCGCTGTTTACCGGGTGGGGTCTAGCATCTAGCCGTTGATGCGGGTAACTTTATGACAATCTTGAAGGTAGGATTTAAAACAACTGAGTAGAGCGTTTTCAATCCCGGGACCTCTAACCTCGTTCACCAACTTCAGATGCTAGACTATGTCGAAGGCTTTTGTCATGTCATGATAGATGATGCCGAAAGCTCTGTCTTTGTTAGCAGCTACTGTCACCAAGTTGGGAAAGTCACAATGGCAGGTTGAAAACGAGCGTGCTCTGAGAGATCCGTGCCGTCCGAGGCTGATGAGTTTATATAGAGATTAGTCGGTCAGGTAGTGTTTCACGACTTCTTCTCGCAACCCCGAGATCATTGGCTTGTGATTATTCGCGCGGTAGCTGATAGTGTCATGCACTTCGCCCTTCTCATGCCTGAGGATGATAACGGATCGCTTCCACTGGTTGGGGAAGTTTCCGGTTTGAGGAGATGGACTGTATAGGTTTAGTAGTGGAGGGAATACCCGGGCCATCAAGAGCAAATAGTACTGATGGTAGGCCGTCAGGCCCGGGGTGGTAGGTCAGTTTGAAAGTGTGGCTGTATCTGTTTATACCCGTAATGGTGACCGTGATAGAAGCGAGTGAAGAATTTGGGATAGGTGAGGTGGCAACCTGGGTACACGGCGGACTGAGAGATACGGGGGTTGTAAAGAATGTGATAAACGTGTCAGCCACCTTCCGAGATGGAGCTCTGAGGTTAACCAAACGGATGATCTGTTTTATGCATTGAGTTGATTGTGGGGTACTAGCCCTGTACAGCCCGGCAAGCTCTGAAGCTTCGTTCGGGTGGCGTATTGCCCTGGTGTTTTGCCTCAATTGTAGGCCGCGGACCATGAGGGGAATTACGCGGTATAGGCGCTCCGATCTTAGGACTGTAGAAAAGTCTCTATTTCTTTAATACAGCCGTCGAAGCTTATCGTAGTTCTGCTTCAGCCTGGCTGTATGGTAACCTGCTGGTCTGGATGGACAGGGACGTGATATTTTTCTGATGCACGAAGGTTAGTCTGAGTAGAGGAGGTCGGCGGCCTACTGCGGATTCGCTGTTAGGAAAAACTGGTCCCAGTTCCTGGAACGAAGTAGCGAAGGGATGTGGCCCTCTTTTAAGTGACTTTAGGAGGGATGGGTACGTGGCACGCTGTGTGTGGCTTGGCTTGGAACCTGCAACTGACGATTTTATGTTCATTACCTGTGTAGTCTTTTAGTACGGAGGCAGAAATGTTCGTTAGACCCAGGGAGAATATCAGATCAAAAACGTTACTCTTTCTGGTAGGCAGATTGACTTGTTGGGCCCATTGGCCCAGGAAAGTGCATGAGGCTAATTTCAAGCGTTTGTAGGGGGTAGCAAAAGAAGACCAGTTTACGCCCGGGGCGTCGAAGCCGCCTGTTATAAGTTTACTTCTAAACGGCAGGTGAGCGACACAATTAAATGCATCATTGATGGGGTTTAATGTGGAAGCCATGTCCAGTCATGTCAATTCAAGCTTTAATTCACTCACCCCGGTGGATGAATAATTTGCCACACGTACCCGTACTTACGGCAGTTGCACGAAAAAGATTTCTGCAGACAAAACGGAAAAAACGCATTTTTAAGAGATGGTTTAGTACCTGGGACCACATTGTCTAAGTTCAACTTCGACTTAACAAGAATCGGGCGGGATAAGGGACAACCCAGGGCTGGTAGGCAGTCGTGCGAGCATAAATCAGTTTGTTTTTATTGCGATTGGAAGACGAGGAAGCACACAATCTGAGGTCCTCGCGAAGCGGGTAAAGTGAGCCATTTAGGATTCTTCCGGTGAATCTATCGCACATTTTATGGTGTTGGGATATAACAAAGTCCGTGAGACCTTTGTGGGGAATGCCACTTGCTTAGGATAAGTGCTTGAGAGAAGGTAATAGTTTATTCCTTGCAAGTAGACGAGATTCATGCAATAAACATGATCAGAGTTTAGAGGTAGCGCAAATATACAGAAGTGGGCAAATGTGTGTTGATAGTTTAAACGGCAGGGTAAAATGAGAGGTCAAACAAGATTTGTCTCTGGATTAGGTAAATTGCGGAAGATTTACCCGGAAAAATTGAGAGCCATGATCATTATAAAAAGTGCATCGGTAAAGTTCAACCAGTCCAAAGAGGAACTTTGTGCTCCCGCCGTTTCTTGGGTGGTTGCTGTGTACGCCGCAGGCGGCAGGTTCGAATAATCAATCCAGTAATGTGGAACCAATCAACCTGGTGTACTGGTTTATCATATTGAAAGGCACTGAAATACCAAGTTATAGACCACTCTAATTTATACCTTTGGATGGAGTGAAATATACTGCTAATTGCCCTTTTGTAAAGATATTCATTGGGAAATACTCTTAACATGTCACCTGTGAAACTATTTTTCATCGAATGCCATGTAAAGACATTACTGCTTGCCTGTTGTGCATGCGCAATACAGCGAAAAAATGGCGGATATTGGTTACCCCCTCCACGCAAATAACCCCAATATCGTTCAGTCGCTTAAAATACCGGTACCGTACTCTCGATCTTTCCGACCTTAATTACTAAATTACCACTATATGAGTCCGATTACTTAGATGCGCACACAAAGTGAGACTCATGTGCAAACTTTTTGCTACACTTGTAAAAAGCAACAAAATGAGTAGCGATCAATATGGAGTGGCCCCGAAAAGGGCCTTGGGGCGTTTTCACGTGTTGCGGTCGAGCACTGAACACAACGGTAGTTCTCTTCGTCGAGGAACGATGCACAATGAAAATGTTTCCCTCGTCCACAAGTCATACACTGGACTTATCAAACATCCTCGTCGAAGTACGTCGATGGCACCTCTTTTCCGCATACTCTTCAGGTAAGCAAGCGACATCCTAATGGCGCAGCGGACCGTGCAGGATGTGGCATCGGACTGAAAGAATTACGGATCACAAAAGTGTATATGTGACCGACGGGTCAATCGAATCTCACCGTGTCAAATTAATTAGCAGTACCGAATAAATCACAGAAAAAAAGAAACAAAATTGGTCGGCATTTTACTACGAAAGCAATTTATCAATTCCGACAGAAAACGGCATTATACCGTGACAATCATTATTTCCCCATCCATGCCACAACAGCTGAGTGATGCTTTACACCAACAACTCCCGAGTGACTAGACGCTTTCAAATGCTCGGGCGGAGGTCAAATGACTGGGGCTTCAAGGAATGCGAAACATTGCCTTAGAAAATGGTATAAATGACACGATATTCAGAATGAGCCGGGCAAATCCGGATTTGTAAATGATTTCAGGATAACTGAGTTCAAAAGCCTATTGAATAATAATAATAATCATAGTTTGTTTTTGAGACTCTCGAAGCATGCCTTACACGATCAAAATTTTACAAGCGACAAAACTGACGGACAAAATTCATGAAACATTTAGAAAAATGTAAAACAAAGGGGGGTTGGAAGAAATAGGGGAGATGTGAGAGGAAGATAAATTTATGAACACTGGGGAGTAATGTGGGGAGTCTTAGTGAATCGGAAGATAGGTTCAAATATGGGCCCGGTGGATTTGGAGGTCAAAATCAGATGGAGCAGCTGGCTGAGCCAAGTGGGATAGAACCGAACCTGGGGGTTTTACATGAGGAGGACTAAAAATCGACATGAGAAACTATCATTACGAGAAACTATGAAGAAAAAGGGAAGAAAGAAGAGAAGAGAAGAAGAACAAAATATTGAGTTGTATGGCTGAGGACTAGGTAGCCATGAACTATGCGTTATTGCAATAAACGGACGGCGTCAGTTTGAAAACAGGTAGCGTGCGCTAGACACTCAACCCGAAAAACGCTTCGTGAAGTAAGCACAGGGGGTGTGATCCACCGGCCTAATTACGCTCGCGCATCGTTACAGACTGCCTGCACGCCCGATGTGCGCCTGCCAAAGCGGGGATCTGACCGCGCCCCGCACCGCTGGGATTGGCTTCAGTGGCCATTGATGGTTGTACAGAGGGCAGATGAACGAATATAAGGGTATATGATCCAGGATCAATTAGTCAAGCTTTCTGAACTTGGACAGCAATGCCAACAGGAACAGCTGCTGGTAGACGGCCATACAGTATTATCATCCAGGTGCACCACCCAGGGAGATATTCAGTATAGTGCTCGAGGTGGTTGACCGGCATTGAGAATCGCCGGGAAGGAAAATGAGATAGAATAACGCAGTTTGGTTATGGTCCAGCTGAGGATCAAAGGCCAACGGGATGAAGAACACAAGTGAAGCATGGGCTCATCGAGGCAGCGAATCCCTAGGAAGATCTGAGGCCGTGGAGCGTGCAACAAAAGGGGAAAATGAAACGTGAGGGCTGACAGATTCAGTAAGGCGATTAATATATATGACCAGGGACAGTCATTCAGCAGAAGCAAAAATAAGCTGTGCAATAATAACGGAAAAGACCAAGTTGGGGGATGGGATGAGGGCAGAATCGGTGAGGCCATAACTGGAAGTTGAGTTCGGTCAATAGGCCACGTCAAATGAGAGAAATGGGACTGAATTTTTCAGTTCAGAACCACAGAGGTAGTGATGGAATTATGTCTGGTAGGGCCTGTTGTGGAAAAGAGGACAAGTAAGCAAAACGATATGGAGGAGCTTTGGGTCAATTTCCATGCATGTGTTAATAATTACGGGATAGTAATTAGTATATATTTATATACGTGTACATATATATATATGCGGACCAGGGAGTAGTTGCTGACGCAGTTTCCGTGTCGTTTTTGAGGTTGGTTTTAGGCCCGCAGAAAGGATACAACTGAGCAAAGGTAATGAATCGTGGAGCGAATGAGACACAACGACAATCTATGGGGAGTAATACGGTAGTCTCTCTATAAATGCGAGCGCATCTGGGAGGATTTATTTCAAAGTTAAATTGGCAGGATCCTATAAGTTGGTGTTGAAAAACAGTTAGTGGATACAGGCATGCTTTACGTATGTCGGTGGTGAAGTCTAGGGAGAAGCGTTCGAACAAAGCAATCAGAATCTCAAAGGCGGTGAAGTTATTTAGGAAGGTAAGGTAAAGCGGGAAAGCAAAGCTTCGACCCAAAAGTGGAGGCCTTCTCGTAAGCCTGACTTTTGGTTAAGCGAACGTTGAATATGCGCAAAACTGTTGAGACAGAAGGAAATTCATCGATGACATGCACGAATGCATACTTCGACTAAGAAGATCTTATGTGCAAATGAAAGTTTATTCCAGGTTCTGGAGTACGTGACGAGAAAGAACTTAGAGCGTAGAACAGTCCTCGCGGAGGGTGTGGTAACACTTTACTGTCTGTTACGGAATGAATATCCGGTATCTGGGGAGAAAAAGGTTGGAGGAATAGGATTGCTTAATCAATAGTTTATACAGAAATCTGGCAGGAGCGACAGTATACGGTAGGACGAGTTTGCAGTTTTACATTCCCAGGATTACCGATTTAAATTCTGCGGGAAGTTCAGCGAAATGATCACTGAGAAAAGTCAAGAAGTGGTTTGTAAAAAGATTCAAGGAAAAGCCCATTGGATTCTGTGAATCTGAACTAAGGATCAAACTGCAACGCGGGTATATGATAGATATGCTAAAGGGCGCCAAGGAACACAGATTTTTCTGCATTCCGAAAAGTGCTTGTCCGAGGCATGCCAAGTGCATAAATAGCTGTTTACAAGTGATGGAATAAACAGACAGTACCCTTGAAAATGTGGAAAATAACATGACAGGAGTTGAAAACGGGCTAAGAAGGGGGAGTTACGTGGGAAATGAGAGCAAATAAGAAGCAGCAGTCAGAGTGTGCCCCTGCTGTGGATCAACGTGACTTTGCAGCGACGCTATCCAAGACACCGCGCTTTTTTACTCCATCCTCGCTTTTACTTTATTACGCGTCTCGACCGCCGAGCCCATTTCACTCGCTGCTGGGCGATGTGCACACCTGGGAGAGTGGGGTAAGTTCCGACCTGGCTTAGCGTAATGCAGGCCTCAAACAGCTGACGGATTAACTTTTGCAAGGAAATTGAATAAAAACGCCGTAAAAGTGTGCTTTATAGAAAAGAACTGTATGAAATTTCATTGTTAATTTTTGTTGAAACTTGTTTCTCTTGGTCAAATCTCGGTAATTAGCTCTCCCGTTATTGGCTTAGCCGTTGCAGCTCGTTGACTGGGTTATTGGTCATATATAATCCGTGACCCTAGGCTTGATGTTCACTTGCCATTTCTTCCTCGCTCTGTCCGGTTATCGATATGGAGCGAAACATCGCTGATGATTCTGCCCAGTTCTGTGCAAAGGTTAAGATGTACCCGAATTTGGATGCATTTAGATCTGATTTTCGGGACTTCCAATTAACCACTTGTTCGAGATTTTACGTATACGACTCACGAACAAGGGAAATGGCAAGTAAACGTGGTATAATTTTACCACCTGGCACGCAGTACTATTTCATCAAATATTGCTGCGTCCATCGGAGAAGAAGTAACTGCTCTGGAAGAAGGTAATTTGTTTTCTTACTTGTTCCTAATGGAAACTGTTTGCAGATACCCCAACCTTGGTTGTCAAGCATTCGTCTCGGTGCGTGCCGTCGGCTCATCCTACATGGTGTCGCGGTGGGCCATGGTCCATAACCACGACTTTCAACGAGAGACCGAGGGTTATTACGTCCGTAACCGCCGCTTGACCAGTGACCAAGAGAGCCACGTGCTTAGTATGATAGAGAGTTTTCGTAATACTGCCGAGCTTAGGGATTACACCCGACGAATGTTTAGCCGTCGCCTTCGCAGTCAAGACTTTTGCTCCATAAGGAAAAGATTAGGTTCCGTTGACCACACTAAGGATGCTACGCGTGTAGGTGAGTTATTGAGAAATCAGGGGTATTCACAGGTCATTAGTGACGATAGCATGATTAGGTTTGTTCTGTTTGTTCCTCTTGTCAGTTCCCAAGCCCACGGGGAACCTAGAGGCAGACTTGAATGTCAGTCCCTTGTACGTTCCAGCAAAACCACTGGGTAGTACTAGCTCATTATTAGCCAGCACCAGCGGTAGTAGGTCACGGTCGAAGCGAAAATCGGCCTTGGTAGTTGAGAATGCGGACGATGAAGATATAGTTGTCATAGGGAACCCACTGCAAGCCTTGGATTTCCGTCGGTTGCGCACCAATACGTCGACACCATTAAAAACGGAAAACAAGCGTCGACGTGTGGATCCAGCGGCTTCACCAATTCGGGAGGACGTTTGCAGCGTATGCAGATTGGAGGAACCAACGGTGGACATTGACGAGGACGTTCAGTGGGTGCAATGTGGCTCTTGTGATCGATGGGCCCATTTCCAATGCGCGGGATTCAGAAAGGACAACAAGTACGAGTGCGTGTATTGTCTGGCTCGATGACCAACGCGGAGGACAACGGGAATGTCAACATGGTCCCTATGGGGCCACCACATTTTGATTACCGTGTTGCTTCTCTGAAGCCATTTTGTTGTTGCCTTTTCATTTCTCTTGCATGTGAGTCTCGTTTCAAGTGCGCAAGCCTGGGAATACTAGCTGCATATAGGGGGCGATCGTTTGCGAGATTGGGCGTGGTATATAGAAAACTCCGTGCTTCGTTAAACATTTCGTGAAGATAGACTGACGGAATTAGCATTCCAGTCAATCCGTTACTCATATCACGTAAGTTACAGTACTGAAAGCATTGGTAGCAGGAGCGCAGTTATCTACTATGTTCAGACAAGAGGATCAGCTAGTTAGTTCAGTGAAACTTTGCTGCTAGATACATGGAAGAGAGCTCGTACAGTGGGACATATATATATATATATATATATATATATATATATATATATATAACAACCGTCATGTTGCACTTATCTTAGGTCAGCTAAGTACCGTTTCGGAGTAAGTGGTATATATATATAACTACGGTCAAATATATATATATATATATATATATATATATATATATATATATGCGTATAATTATGCATATATATATATATATATATATATATATCCTTCGGTTACCGGTGGACGCGAAACAAAGCCGGCTCTACTTCCACCCATCACTTACGTAACTCATTACGCCAATAGTGTACACGCAGCTAGAAAAAAACAGTTCCCGTGTTCTGGCAGTTATTCTTTTAGCCAAACTTCACTGGGTCAGATCACATCGCCCAGTGGTCTTTCGGAACGCGCACCACCACTGGGGGCACGTTTTTCACACAAACTTGTGATTTTGGGACAACGATAAATGAGGACCACTTTTCCAAATAATAATTAAGAAACAGTCCAACGTTTTCAAAATATTTCACACATTTTTTGCCATTGCCAGATACGAATCGACACCCCAGTTAAATTTTAGAGTCCGCTATACAACAATGATGACCACTTCGTTGATCAGGATGTCTTTACCAAGGAAAAATCGCCCATTTTTTCTCTTTAAAAATATACCAGGTAAGTCACTTAAAACCAAGCAAGTAACTCGTATTTCAAAATAAGCTTGGCAGATCAATTTTGTGCGTTTCAAAATTGGCGCCTTAGAAATTCAGGTTTGCGCGCCAATTCGAAAATATCCAGGTCGGAACTTACCCCTCTACCGCACACCTGGCCACCAGATTCAAATTTGCCGGGCGTCTATTCATACGACCAACAAAACCTATATACTGTTTTGTGCTGTCTACGCCCAAATGAGTGACCTGTTTTGTACCGCATGACCATGCAGTCAGGCATGCTTCGGGTGTCCCCGAAATAAACCACTGTTATTATTATTATTATTATTTTTAATATTATTATTATTATTATAAGTGGAGTTGGTCATCACGTGAAAGCCTGATCCCTGCCAATTTTGTTGGTAGTTTGATCTCGCCGAGCTGATCTAGGCTGCACAACCAGGCACACTGTCTCTTGTCGTCTTCTTCCTGGAGAGGCTTATCCTAACTCGTTCCTCTTTGGCACAGCAGAAGCAACGAGCAATTTCCCGGTGGCAACCGTGTTGAAACACGACCTAAGGGACCATGGAGGCCTTAGGCTGATGACAGGACTCCTTTCGGCATGGCTTGTCATTTGGGTGGGTCCACAGTGTATATGAATTCGTCACCTTCGGTTATCCATCGAGCTCCAAACTTGCACTCCATTTCCAAATAGGACCCAAAAAGCTCTCTTGGGCTCTCAATTTTCTTGGAACTCGGAATAATGTAGAGAACATCAGAGCTGCTTGATGTCCACTTTTTGAGGAGGAACCCTCCTGCATTTAGAGTGGCGGTCAGTTTGGTCATATACAGGATGGTAGTATTCGGATCGTCGAAGGAATATAAAAATACACCCTCGTAGAAATGGACCAGTGCTCTTGTGAACGGGTTGCTGGCACTGCCGGGCTGATTGGGGTTTTCCGGAGGGCAGAAACCAGCGAAGAAAAGGGATGGTATCTTTCCAAAGAGATGAACCGTCAGCTAGTACCTTTCTAATGTGCGGTCTACGTTGTTTTCAAGCCACCGAACAAGATGGACGGCGTCTCTATCTTTGACGGCCATTTTCACTTGTAGAAACATTTCAAGTATGTCCGCAGAAACAATCGCCTTACCTAACCGAAAACGGCATAAAACCTCCACTAGTTGTGTAGTCCAGTCTGGGCCCTGTAGTATATTGTCTTTGGGTAACACATCCTGACACTTCGGAGCACCATCAAAGACCACCTTGAACTTCACCGGTTTCTTTGGGTTCACGGCCGGGTGATGGGGTGGTTATCTTCTCAAACTTGCGCTAAAAACTGCTGTTCCTTCTTTTTCTGCATAACCCAAGTCTATGTTACGTTGCTTGGCTTGCGTATACCCTATACCCAGTAGCGGTTCTCGTATCAGCCTATTTTTGAGAAAGCATAATCTTTTAAAAGTCATTTCTCGACTGCTCGGCATTCATCTCATTTCGGGTCTCCACTGGATGAGAACCTCAAGGCGATCTTTCTTATGCTTGGCTTTCTCGGCTGCCATTTTCAGAGCCTGAACCATCTTCTCGCGATAGGGCATCCCCATCCATGGCCAAGTCGGCAAATTTGGCGTTTATACAGCCGGGGGAATTCCTGTTCAATGTCCACGGTTTTCACTGAATTGCATTTGGTTTGGATCTGTTTGCCATATCTTCCGTTTGTACCACCATATAAAGTCCAACTGAACACTGTACAAACAGCATTCGGAGCTTTTACGGCCTTCTATTCTTTGATCCAGGACCCAGCGCTTCCGGCACATCAAAACCGATCAGCAGATCTATTTTTTTATTCTGCCACTCCTCGACTTTGACCCTTTCGCAAAGCTGCTACTGACTCAGAATCGGCCGTATTGACTGAGGTACCCTCATCGTCAAATCTTTTTTGTTGAATGCTTCTAGGCTTTCTGCTCTATCGTTGTTGACTAAGGAAACGATTGTAGGTGTATGTTGGTAGACTTGATGACCTGGGTGCCACTCACTGTGCCCACTGTTATTGAAGATTGATCTCTCTGCAAATTCCTTTCTCACCAGAGTGGTATTCGAGCCATTGTCCACGACGGCAACGATCCTATCGTCCCATATATGGTCTCTTCGCTGACTGCTAATACTACTAGGCAAATAGGCTCAATAATAAAACTAGACACTGGGCACACTACACTCGGCTTCGAGATTTCTTCGGCCTACAGTTTATTGGATTTGTGCGGTAGGAAATGGTGTTTCCCGCGGCATACTTCCCGGCTACAACTTGTTTTCATTCGGCGCATCGCTGCTCAGCGTGAATTGTTGAGACCAGCAAGGCAAGCACCTAGTCTCTTAGCCATTTCTCATTGCTCGTCGACGTCTACTCTACGGAAGCAAGGACATTCAACTGGGCAATGAAGCGCGCATCAAAGCTCACTTTCCGGCAGGCTTCCACCTTTGAGAGATAGTTCAGTTCAGTTCAGTTCAGTTCAATTTGCACATGACTGGTAATGGCTACGGCAAATCGAGCGTCCAGAATTCCTTCGATGGCATGCATCCCAGTTATGCTCCCACCACTACAGAGGGTATTTTGTCGAATCCCCTCTGGTAATGAGAGGAAAACGGAAAACCTCATTGCAAGTCAACTGCAAGAGACACTATGCATCGTGAGCTTTCGCTGGGACTGTGCGCAATGAGAGAAAACGTCGACTGAGACACACTCCAGAAGGCCCACAGAGCTACACGTCGTCCATCTAGTTAGCATGCTCAAAGCTCACTACAAAGAAATATTTCTTGCCACTTGCGATCTGAGGCACCTTCGAATGACTTGGCTGTCTGCATATCTATCATTTTGCCAGGCAGACCGTTCCATCTGTTCACTGCCCTGTTGCTGAATACGTGTGATCTGTTCATCAACCTAGCTCGGGCTTTGGTCAGCTTCGTTTCGTGTCGCCCCGTTCTGTAACCTAAAGCCACTTGGAATAGACTGTCCGGCCTAAGGCCAGAGAAGCCCTTCATTGCCGTGAACATTTTTATAAGATTCCCTCAAATTTTCCTCCTTTCCAACGAGGAAAGATTCAGATCACAGAGTCTCTGCTTGTACGTCTTATCACCCTGCCCTTCGACCACTCGCGTGGCGAGAAGTTGAACTTCCTCTAGGCAGGTGGCGTCCTTTTTGTAGAAGGGTGGCCAAGCTTGCAAGCTTCCTTCTAGGTGAGATCATACTATACCCATGTAAATAGGTATAAGTATTTCCGGCTGCCGGCAAGACAAAACTGATCGCAGCCTAAAGAGCTCCCCACGAGCCTTTTATGCATCTGCACTGCATTGCTCCGACCATTTAAAGCCACTGCCCATTATGACCCCGAGGTCTTTAGTCCTACTCACTGCCTCTATGGTGAACAGCCCTTGACCATGGGCGACGATCAGGCTTCTTGTTGACCTTGACAACAAATGGCTTCTTTCGGTGTTCAAGAGTAGGTCCCATTAGTTTGCTCAGTCCAGGATAGTACTTAAATCTCTGCCAAAGTCTACCTTACTTTCAAATCCAAAACTATTCACACTACCCGCAAAGGTGAAGCCAGGCCATTGAGGGGCGGATTCCAGGCCGTTATTAAACAACAAGAATAGGGCCGTGCCTGGTACGGATCTCTGAGGTACACCGCTGACGACATTCACCAAACTGGAGCAACTGCTCACCACTTTGGCGTAAAACGTCCCATGGGAAAGGAAGTCCGCCAGCCACCTGTATACTGGCCCTCCTGTACCATACGTCTCCTTCTTGCACAGCAAAAGACGATGGTTAACAGATTCAAAGACTTTGCAAAAGTCGGGGTAGCGTACCTCCACTTGCTCAACTTCGTCTAGTTGTCGAGTCACTTCATCTAAGAAGCACAAGAGGTAAGTCAGACTTCCTGAAGACTTTTTGGCCTGCGAAACACTAGATCGTTTCGAAATGTCCTTACAAAATATTTAGGTGCCCCCAAAGTACTACCATTAACCCATACAAGCATGACGATGGAAAAAGCTTATGACGGTAACCTAGATTTTTGAGTAGATAAAGCAAGCATGACCCGAGTAACATCCTTCCAAAGTCGAAATCACCCACCTTATAAGCCTTTTCCACCGCCAGCGCAATAGTAACCCTTGGAATGACTTACGTCGCTAATCTTAATCTTGTTAGCTTCTCTCTAATTCACACGCTCCAAGGTTCCTTATCTATCTCTATCATACTTACTTCGCTTTACCACTCCAAACTTACCGCATTCCCCCTATTTATTTTGCTCTAGCGTTCCAACACTAAGTCCGATTCCGACGACCAACTTTTACCTTCAAATCATCATCCTTATCCCTAGTTTTGGTCAATAGTTTTGTATTTTCATTTACTCCCAATGGATCAAAGACCTCATTCTTCCCAAAGTAGTTTGTGTCCAAATTAATAGATTTCTCTTTTCACCGCTGACCTTTGGTCCTCGCCTGGGAGCATCTCAGACTGCGTCCCTCTACTCTTATGCTTCCAGACACCAACCGGCGCGCATCTCCCATTTGGTGTCTTGGAATGATCCTGAGATAATACTGGCGAAATATCTGGCCCATGCTTCCAGTTGAGGATCTGATGCCCGCCCGTTATTCCGCCAGTCAATCACCGACCCCGTTCTCCAGGACCCCCAGCAATCTCCTGGATCACTTAATCTCTACTTTTTTGTGATCTCGACCAACATTACCCGTGCAAGTCCTGCCGGTGCGGGAAGCGGTCAGATCCACGGCTTTGGCCGGTGCACATCGGGCGTGCAGGCAGTCTGCAACGATGTGCGAGCAAAATTAGGCTAGCGGACCACACCTCCTGTGTTCACTTCACGGGGCGTTTTTCAGGTTGGGTGTCTGGCGCACGCTCAGCCCCACCCACTAGCACCGGCTGCGGATTGCATGCTCCAAATCTCCGCGCCCTACCGCATTTATCACTGTCCGTTGCGAACCGCATGCTCCTACCATTCTTCCGCCACGTTTTGCGCATCTGTCTTTCTTTTCAGCTCCCTTATCACTTCCCTTCCGTGTCTTTCTACCTATGTATGCACATTCATCCACTCTGTTTTTTCCTATCGTGTTTCACAATGAGAGCCCTCATGCATGATGTCATTCTCGCCCTATTTTTTTTACTCTGACCAAGTCCGAAATATGTACTTTTCCGCCCATTTCGCTCCTGTTGGCTCCTAACCGGTATTCATTTGGTACCTCCATATGTCTTCAAAGCTGATTGATCGCATACCTCACTAGTTACCATTCTGCGGTATCCTCTTTTGTCCTTCTCACACCCCCCACACAACTACCCCCAGAACACATCCGTAACCACGACCAATCCCGATCTAAGAACTCGCCGTTCCTGAAGTTGCACTTCCTATGACCGAATGTATTATCTTTTTACAACCTCCTTATTTTCCATGCTCCAATCCGTAATTCTTCTGTGGATCGTCCTCTTAGGCACTGAACCGATTAGCTACTTCTGGCTCAATCCTCTGATGCAATGGCCTGTAAGGCTGCAACTCTCCACTCCCACTCTCCCAACTCCGGAGCACAACTATTTTCCGTACATTTTTGTTCGATCACAAGCTTTACCGTCCGGATTCTTTTCTTCTTCTCGGTCTTCATCCTGTGTCATCTGCAGTGAAGCAATTTGATTCATCATCTTTTATTCGTTCTTTTCTGGTGAATACTCTCGTCTGCTTCGCACATTGCTCGCCACAGGCATCTTTTTTGTGCCTTTCAGGCCGCGCTGCTTCTTTGCGTTCCACTCAGTGTAATATCGCAGAAACGTCATCACTCTCACCTAAAGTTTCAAACCATGTGATCTGCCATTACCTGATCCTTCTGATCCCCCACTTCCTTATCTCTCTTCAATGTTATTCGCTGTTACAGCCGTTACAACTGCGGTACGTCAGCGGTGAGGTCGTCTCCCTCGGTGAATGTAGCTGTTTTTGAAATTTTTAGAACACGCAGCTCGTCCCCCCTCCATTTAAGTTTATCTTTATCTGTGCTGACTGTATCCTGAATAATGTCAATGCCTCTCACCACTGATATAACCGCTTGCTCAGACGAAGCTAATTCCCCCATGAGGCAGTGTGATTCTCCCTCTGTGGCCAATGCCTCACTCCTCAATCCGGACGAAACGGTCCTTCATAATGCGCTAGAAAAGGATGCACTAAAGTATGCCTGCTAAAGTCAGGCTGCAGAGATAGCCGAGCTAAGGGCCATCGTCTGCACTCTTAAGGATGAGCTGACCAGCCTGAGGAGTTTGGCAATCAAATCCCTCCCGGTGTCACAGGCAGCCGATCAGGTGTGTAGAGTTTCTGAGCAGCAAATTCTTGACGCCGCCGAGATTTTACAAGACACCGAGAGTTTCTCCAAGCGAGCCATCCTTGGGGGTCGCTCCCTCAGCTCGGATCACCCTCATGACACCCAGGTGTTCAATAGCCTCAAGCTCCCTTTCTCCCTTAAAGGTCGGTTCACTTGGTTGGTAACCAAACGCACCAACAGGGTTCACGGTATTCTCATTGAAATGGGCTCCACAGATGCAGCCAAACGAATTGTTTCCTCGACCGCAAAGCTCAAGAACGAAATTAAAGGGCTCAGGGGCGTATCCATTGATAAGCCACTTCATCTGAGGCTCCGCAGTGAAAAGGCTAAGCCAGAAATTCCACAAAAGCCGATCCTAAGCTCAGAGTGCTTCCAGTTGTCTAGGTAACTCACCTTGAGGACCAAGCTGCATGCCCACCATCCGTCGCTTCCCTACTGACACCATCTCCCGTCGCCGAAAGTACTCCCAGAAGTAAGCCTAGTGCCACTAAACGTCGGTCGCCTACGAAAAGTATCCCAGGCCCCAACATAGCCAATAAGACTATTTGAACGGACGAGACTCACTCATCCTTGAGCCCAGACATGAACCTGCAACCTGTTTCTACTGAAGGGAGCAGTGAGGAGGTTAAAGCACCAGAAAATATATCTGGTGCTGTCATGAAAAACAAGCTCACCAACAAGAAAACTCAGAACAGGGCATCACTCAGTGTGCAGAAAGGCAAACCACAAAAATCAGCCCACCCTTTTCGGAGACCGAAGGATGTAAACCGTCCGCCTGGTATGATACCCCCCAGGTTACTATACATCAAAACCTACCAATCCCCCCCAGCAGTCTGCTTACCCTCTAACCCCCCAATATCTTCAGCCCCCGACTGCCCTAGGACCTCCTTTCCATCCCCAAATCCCCCTCTTTCCTACCCCTCAACCCCAAAACCAGCTGCCTCTGGCGATTCTGCAACAACTCCTGGGCATGTGCTCAAGCTTTTTTACAGCAATTGCCTGAGTGTGTTGAATAGGATCCCGGAGCTTCGGCAGCTTGCAGTGGATAAGGAGCCTCAGATCATGGCCCTCACAGAAACCTGGCTCACCCGTGACATACTTGATGCCGAAATATCCATTCCGGGATACTTCACAGTAAGGCAGGACTCCAGTAGAGATCGTGCCGGCGGGGTCATCATATACTACGATAATTCTATCCCTCCTTCCACTTTAGTGACAACCCCTACCTTTTCATATATTGATTGTTTGTGGGCTGTGCTTAACCTCTCTAGGACAGACACCCTACTGCTTGGTGTTGCCTACCGTTCTCCCGCATGCAATTTAACTGATAGCCTAGGTCTCATAGATTTATTAGGCTCCCTGAAAAGCTACACAGACTTTACCCATCCGTTAGTCACCGGTGACATTAACTCTCCCAGTACAAACTGGCAAAGAGCTGATGCCCAGGATATCAATTTTGGTAAACTCCTCCTTGATCTCGTACCGAAAAACTCATGGGTGCAGAACGTAAGAGATCAGACTAGATATCGCACGGGCCTCGCCCCGTCCCTACTGGACCTGGTCATCACCAAAGATCGGTTCCTAATAGATGTAGTGCATTACTTGCCGCCCCTCGGCAAAAGTGATCATATTCTCATTGGACTCGATTATATCATGAAATGGCCTCCTCTTCCCTCGGAAGCCAAAATTTTGAGATCCTTCAAAAAAACCAATTTTGACCAAGTCTGTGCATTTTTTCGCTCCCAGCTAAATTCAACTAACCCAGGTAACTCTGTGGATGAAATGGCAGAGAATCTCAGAGAGTAAATCTCCTTAGCTGATAGGCTATTTATCCCCAGAATTCGTCGTCCACAGACCGCTAAGCGACCCCTCCCTCGCCCCATTAGGCGCATTCTAGACGAACGCGCACGCTTCTTTGCTAGATATAAAGCCACAGGCCTAGCCCGTGAGGCAGAAGACTTCAGGATCATACGGAACATATGCAAAGACAAGATTAGGCTCTATCAGAATGCAGTCCAACGACCTGTACTTGATCGAGCACGGACCAATAAGGCATTTTTCTTCCAGTACATGCGCCGTCTTAGGGGTACAGCTCCGACGCCATTAGCTCTCAAAGATAGTGCCGGGTCCCCAATCACTTCCCCTAGCCAAGTAGCCGAGGCATTCAGCTCCTACTTTCGTACAATTTTTAGCTCCATACCCGTATCATCCCACCCTACCATGGACCCGTTGTCTCTGACCACTACCACTACCCGCGTCACTGTTCCCATTGGTGCAGTCGCTCAAGGTTTCCGACGGCTCAACCAATATTGCTCTATGGGTCCTGACCTAATCCATCCCCGTATTCTCAAAGAAGCCGCGGATACATTAGCTGCTCCTTATGCCTCGCTTTTTCAGCGATGTGTTGACGATGGAGTTTCCCCCAGAAGCTGGAAAAAAGCAGTGATCGCGCCCATTTATAAGAAGGGTAGTAGACACCTCGCTCCTAGTTACTGACCCATAAGCCTCACTAGCATCCCCAGCAAAATTTTTGAGGGAATTCTTAAGAGTGAGGTCCTTTCCCATCTACATAGAAATAAGATCCTCTCCCAGTCCGAACATGGGTTTCTTCCTGGCAGATCATGCATCACCAATATGCTTACTATCATGGATAGTCTAACGAAAGCCTATGATGATGGACAGCTCTCACACGCTGTATTCATCGATTTTGCTAAGGCCTTCAATAAGGTCCCCCCATGCCCCTCTTCTTTATAAGCTGCAGACATACGGGGTCACAGGCTCCATGTTGGCCGTCCTACGTAGCTTCCTTACCGACCGCACCTTTGTGGTTAAAGTCAGGAATATTTGGACTCAACAGTAACAACTGGGGTCCCCCAAGGGTCGGTCTTAGGTCCTCTTCTTTTCCTGATCTATATAAACGATCTTCCGACAGCCCTTCCTTCGAACATTGCCATGTACACAGACGATGTAACCCCCTGGAGTTCAGACTCCGAAAACTTGCAAACTGCAGCTGATGAAACAAAAAGCTGGTTCGAGGGTTGAAACCTCCCAGTTAATGATGACAAATGCGTGAGCATGTCTTTCGGCAGAGAGAATGGTCACATGTTTTCCATTAACAGAGCAACCACACTGCCAAGAGTTGACCGACACAGGGTCCTCGGTTTCTGGTTAGATTGTAACGTGTCCTTTTCTTATCATCACCAACTTGCGAGCAAGTCTGCCTTTCGAGTCCTTAACATGATTCGAAGGTCCTTCCCGCGCATATCTAAGGAAGATTTCCCCATAATTTTCGGCACGTATATCTGACCTCTGCTGGAGTACGGTAGTCAGATAGTGCACTCTTGTCTTGTCCGAGACCGTGAGATCCTAGAAAGAGTTCAGCGGGCCTCCACCAAGGCAGTAAGGGGTCTATCCCATCTACTCTATCCCGTCCGCCTCTCACTCCTCAATCTCTATCCTCTTGACGTAAGACGCGTAAGAGGTGTTCTGTTTGCAATGTTCCACCTTTTTGAAACAGGTCAAAGCGATTGCTTCTTCTCCGTCTGTCCAGCCTCTTCTCTCCGTGGTCACAGCGGAAAAGTTTTCAAACCGAGGCCACGCACTCCACTAAGGATTAACTTTTTTAGCTATAGGGTTATTACTCTGTGGAATGCACTTCCGGAAGATATTGTTCTCTCGCAGAACAAAACTATCTTCAAGAAAAATCTAGACCTCTACCTGGGTCTTTTCCAATAAGTCCTTGCCAAAAAAACAAACAAAATATTTGTATTTTATCGTATATATGTTCATGAAAGTAGCACCTCCACTCAGCTTAAGGCACTGTCCACAGTGTGACACTGCCTGATGTTATGTGTATCTTGTTTTCACTGCTAATCCCGCCCCTCCCCTGCTTTTTTTTTGCTCTCGTTTCGGCTCGGTGAATCCGACAAAAGATCAAAGACTTCCTCGAGAACCGGGACAATTGGGCTTAAAGCCTCGAACCCGTGTAGTACTTCAATTGTTTAAGACTTCTTACCGCAGTTTTTCTGATCTCCAGGTTACCCTTCCCCAGTGATGTTTTACACCTCTCCAACCACCCCATACTTCCAGTCGCTCTGCGTTCTCCAGTCTTTTTCACGGCCGCCTTCTTGCTGCATAATGTACGCCCATTTAAGAAAGCTTAACACATGTTTGACCGTCATCACATGTCACACCTGCAATAATCACACTGTTAGATCCACTCTTCCCAGTGTTCGCCGATCCTTTCCGTCATATTCCCTGGCTTATCAACTTCTGCTCACAGCCATCACTTCTGTGCTCCCAAAGTTTGGTTTCTTTTGCTGTTGATCCCTTATGTTCACTGTCATAAACAAGTTCACCAGGGTTTATCCAAGTTCATTCAGCACCATTGACCCAACCCTACCTGTCTCGTCCAACCACTGCCACTTCCGTGTTCCACTTGTTTACTGCTATTTGATCCTGCTCTTAAATATATATAAACCAATATATATTTTTGTATCCACATGTTTTCTCTGACTCCTTCAGTTCTTTTGCCACCATGCCACCGCCCCTTAAGATATGCGTCCATCTTGTCCATAGCTGTGTCTCACGCTTACCGTATCTCTATCCTTCTGCGGGCGTGATGCCATCTGACTCACTCTTTACGTCTTGCATTGCCAACTCCCGTTTTCAAATTGGCGCCGTCCGTTTATTGCAATAACGCATAGTTCATGGCTACCTAGTCCTCAGCCATACAACTCAATATTTTGTTCTTCTTCTCTTCTCTTCTTTCTTCCCTTTTTCTTCATAGTTTCTCGTAATGATAGTTTCTCATGTCGATTTTTAGTCCTCCTCATGTAAAACCCCCAGGTTCGGTTCTATCCCACTTGGCTCAGCCAGCTGCTCCATCTGATTTTGACCTCCAAATCCACCGGGCCCATATTTGAACCTATCTTCCGATTCACTAAGACTCCCCACATTACTCCCCAGTGTTCATAAATTTATCTTCCTCTCACATCTCCCCTATTTCTTCCAACCCCCCTTTGTTTTACATATTTCTAATTGTTTCATGATCTTTGTCCGTCAGTTTTGTCGCTTGTAAAATTTTGATCGTGTAAGGCATGCTTCGGGAGTCTCCGAAAGAAATTGCCATTATTATTATTATCATTGTTATTATTTTTGCCAGCTTTGTCTTTCCTGCTGTTGTAATTTGGCACCACCACCGATTCTTTTCCAGTTCCCAGTTTCATGTTGATGCTTTATAAGGCAAAATAATCCGCCTAAAGTCTATACGATTTTATCCGGCCAATTCTTTCACCATCACTTAGGCAACCACGGCCCAGATGTGTAGTCCATTTGGTTTATCATTCTCTCCGCCCATATCCGGCCACCGAATTTCGAAAATATATTCATCGGTTGTCCTGCGTATCCCCTTCTTATGTTTTATTCCGATAGATCGTCTCAGACACTTCCGATTCTTGATAAACTCTTTTCAGAAGGTGAAGTCTTTGCTAAGGAAGATCATCATGTAAGTACTTGCCTGTCATTTAATTGGCCATCTCTCTTGCAAGCAACGTTTCTGCCACTATTGTAGCTACGCACCGCACATCGATTTTTTGCCAGTTTCAGTTTCATGTTGATGCACTGTATTCCTTTCTTCTAAAAGCAAAATAATCCACTCAGAGTCCATATTTATTTAACCGGCCACTTCTTTCGCCATTACTTCGGCAACCACTGTCCAGTTTGTTGCCTGTTCGTTATGCAACTGGCTCAGCCGATATACGGCCAATGGGCTCCACAACTGTAATCCTCTGCTGGTTCCCTTGCTCCTTATATGTAATGCTACCATTATTCATCGTCTAATTTTACATCTTATCCTCTCTCATAATCTTCAAAGCTCTGTTGCTTAATTGCGTTTCCTACAATAATGTTTCTTCTTCACGATATCCAATTATCCAACAAACCAGTTTGGCCCTCTCGCAGGACAGTCTTCCTTCCTTAGGGTTTGTGTGATTCTTCACTACTCCCCATCCACCCCACACTTTGGCAGAATAACCACACCCTACATTCAGCCGGCTTGACCGCCCAACCTTCAGTTTAAATCCGCTGGGCGTTCCCGCAACAACTGACCTGAATGCTTTCTCTTACATTCAGTCGCTTTCACAGGATAGTACAGTCCTCCTGTAACTCTAAATCAGCTTTCAACTGTAACGTTTGGTCCTGCATTGCGGGGCGCATCGGTGTTATCCGAAATAAACTAATGTTATTATTATCATCTACTGTTCAGGAATCTATGCTGGGCCGGACTGAGGGTGGAACTCTGCAGTGTATGCTGGTGGATGTGGGCGCGGATGATCCTCTCGAGGACTTCACATAGGATATTAGTGAGGCCTACCGGCCTTTAGTTATGCATAGCCGACTTAGGTCCACCCTTATGTATTGCCACTACGGCAGCGACTTCCCAGTTCTGAGGCAGCCTACTATGGTTCAGCATGGACCTGTACAGCCTGCATACCGATGGAGCTATGATATCCGCCAACGGCTTGATCATAGCTGCTTGGACGCCATCTGGTCCTGCTCACCTGCAGCTGTTCAATTCCTGTGGTTACTTACGCATGCTTCCCTCTGATAGATTTAGCTCGTTCAACTGCGGAGCAGGATGCACCAGAGTCAGATCGACCCGTACCCCACTGTCCATCTACGTACACTACCAAAGTATTCCCTCAGGGCGTCTGCTTCACCCTGGTCATCAGTGACAATACCGAGATATCAAGTGGGTATTGGACCTAACAAAATCTTTGTTGAGCCTTCCGACTACACAGAGCTGTAAAACTTTCGGCTGTTGTCTTAGGCACTGGGCCAACCTAAGCTCAAATTCCCACCTGGAAGTTCTCAGAAGGCTCACAGTCTCGTTTCTAAGCTTTGCCTATTTGTTCCAGGCTAGCCGGCTTCCGGAAGCTTAGTATTGGCTCCAGCTGCGGTTTCTACACTTGATGGCCTCGGCTATTGCAGCCTTCCACCACATGGGTTTGCCCTCCCCACTCCTTTTCGTGGGTTCAAACTCTTCCTGCAAGGCATTCAGGGGCCCCTTTATGACCCGCTAGGGCTCCTCGACAGTGGCCCTCTCTATCGTGTCCCAGGTCAAACCAATCGCCCAATTACGAAGCCTATGTCCATACCGTCGAAATGTCCAACCGGCCTTGAAGGTACTTTGGTTTGCCACATGCTTAGGGCGATTTTGAAACGTACTTGGTCACTCATGCCCAGCAGTCAGCAATAATGCAGTCCAGGCAAGTCGTTGAGGAGATTCTTTATTGCTTGATCCAGAAAGGGGAGAAGGTATCCAATCCTATATCTGGTACTCTTCCCTATATTCTGGAGCATCGAAATGGCACGCAGCCTTTCTGAGCAGGTAACCCCTCCGACCCCGGGACGCAGACCTCAGCCGTCCAGTCAATGTGCGGAAGATTGGAATCACCCACTACGAGGGTCTTTTGTTCGCCCCCAATTAGTTCGGCCAAAGTCCACAGTAAACAAACATCCTCTCCGCGGTTTCCACTTAGTGCCTTGTGGACACAGACAACCTTGACCCTTCTGCCTGGAAGGATGATTATAAGGGCGCACAACTGGACATTGCGAGTGCATATCTTGGTCTGAGATGCAAGGTGGTTCGTACCTGACGTAATGAGAATGGCTACTCCTCCACCAAAGCGAGCGTGTTATCTATCCTGCCTATAGACGGCAAAACTGTTACTTATTAGTCCCGGCACATATTCTTTAGAAAGCCACGTTTTTGTAACAGTATCTACTGACGCTTTGTGCTCCCCAGCTGTTTTGGGGAATTCCATCCATTTGTTCCCAATACTACACGCGTTGGAATACAACACCACCGCGTTTGCTCTATCACTCAGGCATCTCCTATTACTTACTCCTGTCTGGTTCTCGGGCACAACGCATGAGATGATGACGAGTGTTTGCATCGGTCGTCCCCACTGGTGTGCATGACACCGGCTTGCGATCCGGGACTTCCGACGAGTCCCAATCCTTATCTACAGGAGTTGCCATAACACCCAAGCTGACAAGGGTCGCGCTGTTCTCCACCTTCGGACATTGCTGCCAGCTTTTATCTTCCAGAGAGTTTTCAATTACAACTATTTTCGACCCCGTACTCGGCTTCTTTATTACCGTCAGAACCGGGGCCTCAGAGTAGATTGCGGCATCTTGCCGAACTTGTTGGTTTCTCAGCAGTGCCCTGGCTGGTCGAGCTATGTTGCCCTCAGGTGCTAGGCCACCAGGCCCTACGCTGTGCTCGTCGGGCACAATCTGGTATCTACCCCCGAAGGTGTGAGCCAATACTGCTGCCCTCACTAGCAGCATATCCTGGATGGCCTCAGCAGGGAACTCCGCTAGAGTTGGTCTCGCACGAAGTTTGCCTTTGTTCTGAAGTGGTGGCCTCCATGACCCCACTCCGTGCGCCCTTCATGGAGTAGTAGGGTACGGAACACCTTCAATTCGCAGTACGTCGTGGACCTTTCTATTTATGCCCCGCTTGGTTTTCGATCCCCTTATGAAAGGTTCTTCCTGGTTTAGGATCAAGAGCCTGCGGCTTTAGACCCAGCCCACTGACAAGATCTGCCTTCGTGGATCCTTCACTTTGACTTCCAACAACAGGAGCACAGGGTCGTCCGCCGTAGCTGGCCAATCCTTCTCTATATTTTTCTCACCCTTTTGTTTGGACTGCTTTGCCCTTCTGGGCTACCGCTCATTCCACTGGCCTCTGTTGGTTTGCTCCAATGGAAATGAGGCAACGGCCGCATGGCAAGCTCTAGGAACTGGCCCACTCGCTCTAATGACTGTCCTCTCAGGGGTGCCTACTATTTCTGCAAACGGCTTATTGCAACCCGATTGCGGTGTTTTGGGGCTCATGTCTAGGGTACTACTTGGTGGGCTTTGGTCCTGCCTTCGGTCCTCCAGTTTAAAGGCCAGACCGGCCGCCTCCCTGCAAGGAGCACAGACCAATTCAGCCCATGGATTCCGTTCATAAAGGAAAAAGGTATCCTGTGCGATTCCTGTACACTTTGGGTGAGCTCACCTCTTGCCCTCTTCGCACTCTATAACATTTAGCACACGTCTTCCGCACTCAGGTGTGAAACACCGGTCAGGAACGCGTGGCATACCAGGAGCCACAAAAAGAGGGAGAAAGCGGCTCAAATGCTCTTTAATCAAACACAAAACGAACACTCTGAAAACTGCAGGTACAGCCCTCCAACGCAAAAGAACAAAAAGAAAAATCTCCAAGTGTGATCGCGCGTGTTTACCCATGAGCAGTCTCCGCTTGGCTTTCTGGTCCGGCTTTGCGTCGTCGCAGTCCTAGTTACCTTGCACCTCCCGCGCACAAGTTGACCAGAAAGGCTGTTTGCCTCTCGAGCTTGAAGGTCTATAAACTGCTTCAGGTCCCAAACGTAGTCTCTCTTCCAAATCTACTGATCCCCTCGGCTTCCTCGGCCCATCTATTCCGTTGTTCCGTGGGTGAACTGTGCACTATGGTCTCCAGTACACGAAGTGCCTTCAGGTTCAATCGATGATCTGGGTGATTCGAAGCGATGCTGCACTTCTGCATTTTATCACAAGATTGATTCTCCTTTGGAATGTCTTGCCTGTGATAGTACACCATTGATCAAGTTCCCAGCGTCCTTAAGTGGTTGCTCGAACAGGTCTTTCAAGATTTCACGTGCTCGAGCGTAACCCTTTTCGGGCTCCAGCTTCAAGCACAAGTCGATCGCTTGCCTGGCTCGTCCCCGACAATAATGTAGCAGATGCAGGAATCTCTGCCCTGGATCAGATATCCTCCTTTCGAAAAACTTCTCGTGATGTTTACTTAATTTCCAGTACGGTTCTGCGTCTCCATCAAACGGGGACAATTCCACTCTTGGTGAGTCAATAACGTGTGCTCCGCCGGCACAAGTCGGTTTTAATCGTTCCACGGAATTACTAAGCTGAGTGGCCGTATTCTCCGTGGTTTCCAAGACCACCTCTCGCTCCCGTCTTTCAAGCTGTTCTTACCTGACTGAGTCAGCTTATTCCATAGCCTGTCCAAGCTGGTCTTCTGATTCCACTATTCTCAGTCTATGAATATCATCACGTTCGAAGTCTACATCAATGGCTAAAATACATGAAGTAGCACTGAAAGGACCAATAGACCCAAAATTATCTACAGAATCGGTATTACCCAAAAATACCCCAGGACTTGCCGAGTTACTTCCTTTCCCAAATCGGTTTGCTTTTGTCCTATTCTTGGTATTTCTGATCGACTTCCCCATGAAGATCCCAAGTTGAATACTGTAACGATTATCCCGCTCGTAAGTAACGAGTAGCCCAATTAACGAACCCTAGAGTCAGAACGAGGCTGATTCGCCGATTCGACGGTACTGAATTAACAGAGTGCACGCACATAAATTACGTAAGAACCTCAACCCTACGGTCACAAGGTTCAGCAACGAAGACCAGAGTTCACCAAAGGTTAATGTCAAGTACAACCGTCACGGCATTCCGAGTTCGAATCAAAAGTATGCCTCGGTCCATAAATATCGTTAAATAAATAAACACTCTTTTTGGTACCATTTTTAATTATTATACAATATTGTACCATAACTTAGGAAGGGGGTTCCGGCCAATGGAGAGCTGCCAAGTGGAAAAGTGACCGGCCGTGGCGGGGATAGAACCCGAGTTTTTATTGTCCGAAGTCTACGATGATAACAGCTTGGACATTACCGTTGAGCAAAATATGAACAAACTTTCAAGTGTGGTTAATGAAGCGTGCTGCACTTGTTTGAGGGCCACTAAGGTAAAGGGCACAGTCTCAACAATACAAGTACGTGACAACGGCTGAGGAGGATTTGCACGCATGTACTTTACTTCCATTCCTGTGATTCCTGTGATTTGGCCCGTTTTTGACGTTATTACCAAGTCTAAGTTAACATAGCTCCCTCCTCACTGCTGCCAGTCACTGGCGATCGTTCGCTGATAGCGTCCAGTGGATCCCGGGCCTTCCTCAGGTATATCGGTAGGCCTCCAGATGTTTCCACTGGGACATGTCACGCTCCCCACCAGACTCTGAATTTCAAACTCGCCGGGAGTCTATTTAATTCCGCCCCTGAGTTCATTTAAACTCCCTACATTTTCTACGGCATGCGTAAATTTATCGTACTTTCATTCCACTTTATTCCCCCTTCGGAGCCTTTTTATTCTACTTTTTCATTCAAATTTTCGCATTCCCATGAATTATATCCGTCCATTCCAGCACCTGTATAAACAAGATTATGCACATGGCATGCTTCAGGCGTCTCCGAATTAAACCGGTATTATTATTATTATTAACAATTAGGGTGCAACCATTTCTAAGGAGGTCTCTACGGTGGGCCGCGGGCGAGCAGTTTCATCTGCAGTTTCAATCAAGTGATGGAGAGCTCGTCCGACTTCGGTATTTGTGTTAGAAAGCAAAGTATCAGTTACAAGATAAAATGTTCATGTTTTCTTCGCGTAGCTATATTTCGCGGTGGAATTTAAATAATATTTGTGAATTCCTGGGTCACTTTGCCGAGTGATCGCAGGAACTGGAGAAAATGTTTTAGAAGCAGTCTAATTGTTCATCGAAATGGCTAGAAAGGTAAGCTGTTGCATTCGAAAATGCAGCAAATGGCGGACACCTGACGTGTATAATTCGGTATATGGTCAATCTCAATAATTCTCATTACTATGACATCATAACGAAGAGATCATCTTTCGTTCGTGGCCTGATAACGTGCCTGACCCAGGGCGGCCCACCACAGGAATCAATAATGTTTTATTTCTGTCTGGTAATGCTATGGAAGAACAGCTCAACTGTCACAGCACCTATTCTATTGAGTGGTTCTCGAGCGGAAAAGGGAGCACTTAAATGTTCCATTGCGGATGATAGTATTCAAGTGAAACTTACTCGGCCCTATGGAACCTTCGTCTGATATCCCAGGCAACAGTTGACTGAGGAACTCACACACCGTACAAAGCAGGCAAAATGCATTTTTAATTTTCCGTCCTGTGTGAAGGACGTGGTGACTGCCACTGTTTCCAAGTTTGATTTTGAAGGAATCCAAAACTAGTGGTATCCGTAACCAATGTTTGATGGTGGAATCAATCTTTGATGGCAGCCGGCCTAACTGACTTTCCACTTCGCACAACCGAATTAACTAACAACACCTAAGAGAGTTAGGCGAACAACGGAAGCACTAGGTCCCCATCTTTGAGTGCCCATACGAAATAAGGCTCATGAGCTGGCAGAAACGGTAGTGGCGGTCATATGCTGTGGCCCCGGAAACGGCCTTGGGTGTTCTCAGGTTTTCCGGCACTGGCGCAAATAGGCCATGAAAAGGAAAAAGCAATAGTTCTCCTCGTTGTGAAACGGTGATTATCAGGTAATCTTTGGACCCTTGTAGGTTCAGCTGAGGCATCTTATGCAGTTGGCCTTGATGGTATGAGGAACTATCTTGGAGAGTAAGTCGCGGAGTAAATTCTTTGAACATATCTCTGAGCTCCGGTATATTCCGGAAAATGTCTACCAGCCGGGACGTTCGAGCCCCTTATTAGTGCGTTAACTCACAATTACGCACGTAGAGTTCGTTATTCCCTACTTTGAATCCATGCGAAAGCTGCATAGACCAGCAGACAAGGCAGTAGCAAGAGCCCACCTGTCGAATTCCCACGAACTTGTTGCATTCCAAATTGGAATATTCGGAAGCAGTTCACTCACTAATAGATGTACACTTACTTGGACGATTTACCACTTTTCCTTCCTCGTAGAACCCAGCAAAACTTGCCGAACTATTGTTGCACACCGTCAGGTAAATGTGCCCCTAGTTACCTCTCCAATTTGTAGGTCTGAGAGCAGTTCAAGCAAGATGACGTGCAAGTTTCCTTCTGGCACAGTTAAAAATGGACTTTCAACGGGCCGACACTGAGGTGCACGCTCAATACCAAACTCCGGAACAAAGAGGGATAATCGACCGGAGAGAACTGCATTTCGCAGACCGGATAACACAATACGCAAAGGCAGAATGACGAAATCGGGGCACACAATCTAACACATGGAAGGTGAGCTAGTCAGAACTCATCATGTCAACTGAAGTAGCAAGACCAAACGAAATACCGAAGTATCAACTAAAATCCGTCAACAATTACCAGTGAAAACAAAAAAAACTATTCAACAAGGGAACAACAATATACAGTGATGTTTATCGTTTCGGCTTTCAGGTCACAACAGCTGAACGACGCTTCAGGCCAGCTCTTTTTGAATAACTGAAGTTCACATGGGTATAGGGAAATAGATTCTCGGTGAAATCCGGCACTAGTCCTGTGCTCTGACCTGAACTGATCCGACCTTTTAGCAACAAGAATTGGTGTAAGGAAACCAGCCTTGCAAATTCTAGCAGGAGAGAGCTACTTCGGTAGGCTTGGCACCAGGGCGAGAGGCAAAATCGAGTTTTGAGCTTGGAAAGTCAAAAGACGGCAAGCGCAGAGGGAACTCCAGAAGTGGCAACGGTAATAGACAAATTTAGCCTCTCTGGTGATATTCGAGATATGACCGGGGACATCGAAGCCTTCGAAAACGAGGGACGTCAGTTATCCTTAACCAAATGCAGCTGCAAGAACAGTTTGAAGCAGCCCTAAGGTGATAAAGAAACTTAGTGGGGGAGAGAAGGTCACTCAAGCGGGCGGACAATGAGGCTTCACCAAGTGAAAGCACTACGGATGATCGATGTGCCGGGCCATGTTGCCTTCTAAAGTGTCCTCCGAGATAAACGGATGAATCATGATGAACAAAAGGGAAACGAAAACCACCCGGGCCAGTAGTAGTACAGTTTGCTAACTCCAGGCCCTGCAATCTGTTTCTGGCGGCCGCTGATCGTATCCGAACCGTCACGGATGGTTGGTCACCGAAGGGCCGGGCTTTTCGGAGAAAAGCCCGTCCAGCCCCGCGGCCATTGGCCTAAATCTTCAAAGGTCACCACCTTTCAGCGCAGCCAGACTGGGGTCGCGGACAGTAAGAGTGCCTCGCCTAAACTTCTCACCCCAAGTCAACAGGATGAGGAAGGACGAAACTCCTCGGTGCGCGGAGTCACGATAAGAGACAGAAAATCACTAGAGCCAGTGTTCACCAGCACAAGCACTCCGGATAGTCCCGGTTATTCCGACTGTGAGCAACGCGTAGCCAATTCAAAACGAATCCCAAAACCAGAACAAGATTGATTCGTGGTTTCTACGGTACTGGATTACCAAGTTATACGCATATAAATATATACAAACCTCAACTGTCCGGCCACAACGTCTAACAACGAGGACCAGGGTTCAACAAATGCCAATGTCAGGTACCATCGTCACGGCAGTCCACGTTTGTATCAAAACTATGCCAATTCAAGTGAGTAAAATATAAACAAATGTTGAAGTGTAGTGATTGATGCATGTTGTACTTGTTCCAGAGTCAATAAAATAAAGAGCATAGTCCCAACAATACAAGTATATGACAAACGCTGGGGAGGATTTCCAAGCACGTACGTTACAGAGTCACGGTAAGAGACAGGAAATCTCTAGAGCCAAAGTGTTCACCAACACAAGCACTCCGGATGGGGCACCCACTGCGTGACCGCAAGTAAACACTGCCTGGACCCCCACAAAATATGGCCTAAGTACTACTCCGATGAAAATTAGAAAAAACCGTTCCGTCCTTTAAGGATAGCTGCTCCCCTTCACTTAATTCCTCAGTCTCAGGCTAGAACACAACCGTCCCATCCTGCTTTTCTTGCGCCTTCCTCGTGTTCAGATAAAGTGTTTATTTTCTGGTTTCCATTAGGACGATAATCACAACCCACAGCTGGAACACTCTTCAGACTACCGTACTCCTGATCTCCTTCGGGTCGCAGTGGTTACCTGGGTAGCCATCGGCCAACTCGTTTATCCCGGATTACCGTAAGGACTAAACGATTTGATCAATGGTTTAAATCTATACTCTCGCCTACTGACGTAACATGGGGCACCGTACACGGAGTAACAAACCCTCATGGAAGTCTCACTGGATCGCAGAGGCGATTCCTGACACAAACCATCAATGCACATTCGCTCATCGTCTATTTACAATTATCCATCCCAACATTTCAATTCTGTCTGCTTTGCAGTACGAAACCCAGCCCTCGCCGCTGTCCACTTCGTCAAACCAGCCCCTCCTTACCTGCTACCCTCAACATTCTACCTGCCATCACTTATAACCAAGGTATTTATGAAACAGAACGCCTACTATGTGCAGCCAACCAGGATTTGGCTGATAATTTTTTGTTACATATAAAAAAACTTTGTTTTTTCCTTTTTTCTTCTTTACACTCTTCCAACTTTTGCCTAGCTGCACCCGTAGCGTTTGCCTCGACTAATTCGTTTCTTAGACGGCTCTTCCTTGAAAGTCCGTTATGAGTCCATACACCATTCATGCTCTTCAAAAGTTCACTGCAATCCTCGCGAAGCTTTTAGCCTTCATGTGAATTTCCATATGTCACTGTAATCACCTGCACAAAATGTCCGTTTTATTATCACCTTTGACTCATTTGCACTTGTTTCACATGCCTCCCCCAAAATTAGTTATCCTGTGCTGGATCAGTGTCCTATATTTCGCTGGCATCTCTGACTGCATGTTGATAGCCTCATGCGTACTCTACTTTTAATCTTGTTCTTTGGCATCTCTTCCGCCCGGTTACTCGTTAGTGACCGTCCAATTATTGCTTACATCAGCAATCCCGCGTTTGTCCAGCTATCCACAACGCCCTCACCGAATTCCAAACCGATTTGCAATTCCCGCTTCAACCATTACCACTTTAGTTCACTCAAACACTACATGACTTTACCGGTGTATTTCGGTTGCTGTGTGATTCATAAATTTAGAAATTGTAAATACCTCACATTGACATTTACTACTGTATTCTGATCTTGCCTTGTGCATGTGTATTGGCCACGGTCAAGAAATATACAATTCAATTCGATTCAACTGAATTCAGAGCAGACTAAATCTCCTGGTAAACTGGGGGTTCCTCAGAGTTCACCGAATCCACTTGTTCAGTGAACAGACGCAGCCAGAGTGGGAAACAAATGATCAGAAGTAAGGGCCCGCCTGCGCAAAGACGATTTGATAGCAATCATGGAGACGGGAATGAAACACCGCTGAGCTATCCAGAGCCCCTGCCAACCAAACCACCTTCTAAACAGGACGGACGGGCAGGGAACACAGGGTGGAGGTGAGTTACTGGTCATAGCCGAACAGTCCCCTCAGAACAAGCGGATGCGTCCCAGCCTTCTAAACATTCAAGCCCTGGAGATCCAAATTTGTCTCAAACGCGTGGGCCTAACGAGAGCCTTTATGGGCCACAGCCCCTCCTCCGGCGATGAGGAGGATATAGGGCTGTTTTGCTTAATAGATGGCTCGAGAAACCCAGGTCCTAGGATCCCAGTATTGGACGTCTTAGCTAGCCCGAAGTAGAATAACTCAACGACTTAGCACCTGAGAGGACTTTTGGATCATTGTTGATGGACTACCTTCATACAAAGGGTTCTAGGCAACATGTCCAGGAAGAAAAGGTGGAGACTTGAGCACAGGGCTTCAACTATAGATCTGGCAGCCATCAGGTACCCAGGAGACAAAGCTAACCTAACCTTGAAGGATACCATAGGGAACAGTGCAACACACTTTTGAGCAATATGTAGCCGAATTCGAAAGAATCCCAAAACCAAAAAAGACGGATTCGTAAATCCTACCACACTGGATAAATAAATGGACAATAACATAAATGGTATACCAACCTCATTTATGCTGCCAGACAGAGTCAGAAAACGAGAAGCAAGTTGCGGTGAGCGGCATACAAGCACTTGTGTCATACTAGTCCGAGATGGGATATGATGGCTTGGCGAGGTGGACGCGAACAAAAAAGTCTGGTCTACAGAAGCACAAAGTTTACGGAAACAGGCAAGTCGAGCGTAGGGGACAGTGATATCACAAAAACGCAAAACTGTATTTTCTTTAAGGGATTTTCTGCAACCGAAGTTACAAAAATTGTCTATGGAGTGGTTGATTAGCGGACAGCAAACGGAGGTCCTGCGCTATGGGGGATTTTTGGCCTTGTCTCCCTCAAGTTGATCCGGGGTTTCTTCGAGAGGTCAGGGAAGCCGTGGACTGGTGCATTGATAAGTGGAAAAACTAGGGAGGAAGGGAAAGTCTTGCATTCAAGATGGCACGAAGCTTTTGATGGACCATGTAGCCCGCTTAGAAAAGTGCTGAGGCAAGGGGCCAGCCGCGGCGGGCCAGTAAAGTCCGCAGTGCACTCGGGGCAAAAAAGCAGCAATATCGGGATATTATCGGCCGTCGACATTTATCACAGTACAAGTCAGCGATGACTGGGTTCAGACAGTCGGTCGAAAGCAATAGGAAGAAAAGCTGGCGAAGCATGCGAAAACCAGCCCCAAGTAGTACTCCAGTTATATATAGTCAAAATCTTCCCCAGGGGTATTCTCAGACGACGTAAATGACAACCAAGAAAGGCACGCAGAAAACCACCTCTGGTTAGATGCTCTTATGCTTCTCTTTCGACAAGTTTTGCAGAGTGGACCGTGGTGTACCTGGACGATCCCTCGGCGACTTTACCCACTTGTTGATCATGGAGGATACTGTTACGGATAGCTGAGACGTTGCCACCTCTTAGAGTGGATTAGAGACAGCCGGAGAGACGGAGCCCAATGGCATCTACCCGGGCATCATAGAGCCCCTAGATGACGTGATGACGGAACCTCTGACAGCAATATCAATTGTTATCATTGTATATTTCCTGACCACTATCAAAACACTAAGTATGATCATAGAATGCAGCAAAACATTGCAATGCTAAATATTCACAACTCTGGAATTCAGGGTTCACAACATACGCAGTAATAAAATAATAATGCCTTGCAGCCTTTGGGTGAACTAAAGTGGTCATGGTTAAAGCAAGAATTATAAACCAATTTCGAATTCGGGAACAGGGCTTTATGGACAGCCAGCTAAAGGTAGGAACGCAGATAAAAGCAATACTGAAGAATGCCAAAAACGCAGTGTATGCAAGAAACGGTGAATCAAAAGGTTTCGAACGTCACAATATGCACGGGAAATGGGGACAAGAATAGTGCGCCACGTGCCTTATGGAGTGCAGAAAAATGAAAGCAACGGATCTGGTGGTCGACGATGGATCAAGCCATTCTACGAAATTTAGTGTGTGGTCCATCGGTATGAAAAAAACGCAGAGAGTGGGGAGTAAAGGAGAGGTTCAAAAAACTGGTCGGGAGGTGTGAAAAAAGAGGCGAGGGCGCGCCAACTGGATATTCGAAGGTATCGATGGAAGGTTGTCATCCCAAAAGTCTGGATGAGGTCCGCGGTGTACCTAGTTCAGAGCAGTGGAGATTGCCAGAGTGGCTCGAACTATCGTCTACTATGCCCCACCCCATTGGTCTTTAAGTTGGTGGAAAGAACTTTGAGTTGCAGCATAGAAATAAACATAACAGCAGATCAGCTGGGGGAGTCGAACCAACAGGGTTTCATAAGACGTCACTCATGCCTCGTTTACCTGTTGAACTTCCTTGAAGAGGTAGTCGGTAGTCTGGATAGGAGGGAGAAAGTGGAAACCTGTGTGACCAACTAAAGAAGGGCATTTGACCTAGTGAACCACCGCCTACTACATAACAAACTAAGGTCTTTCGGCTTAGCAGCCTGAATTGCAGCATGGATCAGGGACACTAGAACAAGCAAAAGTTTTCAGGCTAGATCAGAAAGTGATTGTACAGTCGAATTCCAGCACAGCGGAGTGCTCAAGGGTTTGTTATTGGCACCTCTACTCATTTAAATGTTTGTGAAAAGAACTCGCCATGGGCCTATAAAATCCCTTCTTCGTATTTTTGGACGACGCCAAAGGTGTCGCATTCAGACCGGACGATTCCATCCAGCCAGGCCTGAACAGGGTAACCAGTGGTATTTCGAACGGGACCCGCCACTAAATGTTAGCAAAAGCCTGCTTTTGGCGAGTGACGGATTATTACACCAACTGAAGTAGTTGGGACCACCAGGGCAAGAGGTGACCGTCCCACAGGTAATTACATCAAAAGACCTGGGGATTTTATTCACTGATGATCTCAAACCAAGTGAACTATGTCGCACGGCTGTCTCCCGGCCGTCCCAACAACTCAGAAGAGCAGTGGCAACGAGAAAACCAGAGGTTTAGTTACCACTATACAAAACGTTTGTGCGTACCCATCTAGGAAATTGCATCTAGGCTTGGATGCAGAGAAGTTACACAGGGTGGTCCGCCTACCTGCGGGGACTCAGTTATGAGCGGCAGCTCTGGAGTGTGAACCTGTGTTTACCGGAACGCAGTAAGCATCGGAGGGACCTGGTAGAAACCTTTAAAATAGTGGAAGAAAATAGTTTAGCTTGGTGGTGGAGTGAGGCCGTTATTGATGCCCAACAGAACACGGGGGTTCAAGGACGGGCCCCTAGGTTGCGGAAAGAGAGAACAAGGACTCATACGAGAACAAATATTCCCGTCGTTGGTGTGGTGAGCTGTTGGAAGTGGCTGCGGCCCGGACGGTGAAGGATTCCAGGGAAAAGCCTAATGGGAAAAGGAACAGCTCGTTTAACGAGAAGGGGCAGCGGGGAGAACCACACCTCTGTTACCCCCCCCCCCTCGCTTTACTCCCTTTCTCAATAGTACCTCTCCGGTTCCATATAATTCATTTTTTCATCTAACTTAACCTTTCAGCTGCTATCTTTGAGTGGTTTCTTGTAACATGGGGCCCTATGAATGGCTGGCTACCAGCTGCTGGCAGCTGGCAACGAAGATCCTGTGCACACATGGGATGGTCACTCAGTTGCCGGGTGCCTTCTCTTTCCCGCTTTCCCCCACCATTAGATTGGAGAAAATCTGGCCTTTCGGCTTGTCACTGCATCCGGGGATCCGCAGAGATTACAGGGCAAGGAAATGGACAATTTTGGTGCGCCGCTGTACACCTCTTTTGGACCCCTCAAAGGCGACGCAAGGTCTAGGGCCAAGTCTTATCCACAAGCGCATCACTATCACATTAAAGTACTCATTATGTCTCTCCTCCGGCCCTTCCGGACCTTGAAGTTGCCATCGCTGGTGTTTAGGGCCAGTGATGTTTACCTATCCTTCCTTCCCCCTTTGGGATATGACATTTTGTCCCTAGGCATCCCAGAGCCCAGGAAGGCTTTAAACCCCTGCCTGAAGCGAGCCCATTATCCGTCTCTTTGGTGCGCTTGTGCATGGGATGACGGGCTTCTTGAGCTTTGGTGGAGCGTTTGTGCAGCCTAAAGTCATCAGAATTAGAGGCAGACGGAAAACCTCCCGTGAAAGCCTCGTCAAGACAGCTACTGGATGTGGTCCCAAGCAAGCAAATCACTTCAATTATCAGTCATAAAGTCGTCTGGTTTTTCTTGAAAGTTGAATCGTGCACCTCTGCCATCACTACCGCTGGATAAGAGTTCCAAATTTTTGTGACCCTTCGGAAAAGGCGGCACATTAGCGGTAAATCAATAGATAACAACTTTGAGAGTGTTAGTGAGTGTCCTGGAGTACGACAATGACCACGTAGTTGAGGAATTTCTGGTCCTTGACCGCCCCGGATAATGTACCGGACAAAAATCAGTTCTCCTCGTACCATCTGATAGGGTCCTGGATACGGCCTGGTAGCTTGTAGGCGACCTTCGTAGTGGGGCCCACGTAGACCCGCGACGAGACGAGCAGCAGCTCTCTTCACTCCTCCAAGCTTGGTGGACTAGGTAGCGGTGCACGGGTTTACGGCCAAAGCGCCATGCTTTGACCGAGGACTATCACATGTGGTGTATAACGGCCGAAAAGCATCATAAGAGAGTTTTGCGAAGGAACTGCGGCTTGCTCCAACGACGCTTTATGCTGAGACATGAACTTTATCTGTGTGACCTCACCATTTTAATTTGTTCGACAGTGCCACCCCGAGATCACGCTGAAAGGCTGTCGTTCTCAGCAGGGCGCCAGAGAATGTGTAGTCTGACGTTGACTGTATTTGACCTATGCTTATGAGTGCGGGCTTTTCTAAGTTTACCGGAAGGGCCCATGTAATGGGCTAATGCGCTAGTCTCTCGGAATCGTCGTGTAGGGCCTGTTTGTCCGCTCCAGAGCGAAGTACTCGCCATATCTTCAAATCGTCAGCATAGAGTATGCACGGCAAGTTCATGCAGGCTGGGAGATCATTGGTGGACAAAGTAGTGAACTTTGGGGGATACCAGTGGAGGCCAGAAACCAGGTGGGCAAGGTCCCAGAAACTTGAATCACGAATTTCCACCCTCCTATGGAGTTTTCGGTCCAAAGTAGTGACCGATCAACTACCCACAATAGCTTGAGCTTCTAAAAAGGTTGGTCATGTGGTACCTTGTCAAGGGCTGCACTGAAGTCGACGGAAATGACATCTGCTGGATATCCTTCAGCCTTTGCCTCAGCCCAGTATCCTCGGGCCAAGCGAAGTTTGGGAATGCGAGAGCTTGATTTGCGAAACCCGAGATGTGCAGGACTAAGTAGGTTGCCCTCTTCAAGATGTTCTTCGACGCGCCTGGCTATAAGCCGCTCCGTCACCTTGCAGACGACGCATGTAGGGCTTACCGGCCTATAGCCGACGGCTGCCGCCTTGTCTCCGTCCTTCAACCCGGGCATCACAATCGCTTGTTTCCAGTCGTCCGGGATTTTTCCAGTTGCTAATGCGGTGTTGAGCAGTTTGGTGATGGAACCCGCGAGAATCTCAGCCAGTTCCCGTAGTACCAGAAAGTGGGTCCCATTCGGTCCGGGTGATTCAGGTGGCCTAAGAGATCCTAGAACCGTCATAACTTCATCCATTTCGATTTCACCGAACACGATTGAAGGCTGGGGCACCGACGAGAGAGGAAACCAAGGTTCATCACGCGTAAACACCGATGCATACTGGCATCCCATAGCCTCTGCCTCAGCTACATCGGAAACAACCACTCTCCCGTTCACGATCAGTGCATGTATGCCCGGTTTTGCTCTTGTTCGTCTTTTCAGATAGACAAACAGTCGTTTTCGTGCGGGCCCACATTCGGCTGCTAGCCCCTCTTCGAACTTGCATAGTTTAGCCATCTTCATGGAAGAGCATTGGGTTCGTAATCTTTTGTACGCATTATAACCCGCGGCTTCTCCTCGATATTGTCTCCAAGCTCGGTTCCTTCTGCGGAGTAGGCATCGGGCCCCTTGTCAAACCATGGGGGGCCCTGGACATGGGGCCGTCGATGGTGTGGTGGGGCAAAGCTCCGTGCCAGCTGGCGCATTCCATCTTGGATAAGACACCAGGCCAGGCTCACGTCGTTTTGATCCTCATTCTCGCATATCGCATTTCGGGGTGTTGCCCTCATATCGTCCAAGTGTATGAGCCAGGCATCCGGCTCACAGAGAGGTGTCTGTGAGATTTGAATCCCACGCCTCCAGCGTATGTCCAGTACAGCTTGCTCGCTTCCCCAACAGGGGGTAGTACACCTAAACAGGTATTATTCAAAGCCCGGGGAGTAAAAGCCAAGCCCCAAATGGATTTCTGTTCACTCCAAAAGGGAAGTGGGCGCAAGCACATGCTGGTGAAGCGCCTGATCACATTATCAAGTCTAGGTTTTGGAAGAAGCGATAGTAATAATGGTAATAGTTTGTTTCGGAGGGGCCGTAGGCATGCAGGTACATGATCGAAAAGTCACAGACGGATACGTGGACAAGTATTTCGTGATGATGTAGAAGGGTGTATGGCTAGTATACAATAGATGAACTCGCTATGGATAAATGGAAGGCAAATGTAAGGTAAATATAATAAAAATGATTGCACACCAGGGAATAGTGGAGGGAGCTTTAAATGGACCCATTGGATAATCCTACTTGATCCCCAGCAAAACCGAAAGTAAAGTTCAGGTGGTGGGGTCTGACTGGTCCAGGTGGAGATGGCTGGAAGTTGGGAGTTGTACATGAGAGAGACAAAAATACGGTTGGGATACCTGTGTTAGCAAAAGACGGCGAAGATTAAGTTTGTTTGTGAAAAACGAATGGTTAAAAAAGATGCATTGCTACTCTGAGTTAAATTATCAGTATCGGTATGCAGAACTCTGTGGAACATAGAGAGAGCGTATCAAGTTTTAAAAGAGGGGCGGGGTATACTGCACAGGGTGGACATAAGGTATAGATATATTCGGAATAGGAGCATAATGATAGGGGCGGTTGGAATTCTCAAGGGAGATCTGCTGTGACAGCGCAGCAGTTAGCCTGCTAATCTATGTGGGGCGTGTTGAAGTCATTCAGGACCAGGCAGTGCCCCTCGGTCGCCCAGGGCAGCATGAAATGTGACACATTTAACGGCTCGGCAGTCTGTGTCCTATAGAACAGACCTAGCGCACCATATCCGCAACCGGTTACTTTCTTCTTGCATCACAGTACTTCACGAAGTCTTTGGGGGTCCGTGAATAGGTCAGTAGTATTTGCCGAGACCCGATCTCTGATGTACATCAATATGCCACCTCCAATTCTGGATCGAGTTCCGTCCGAACGGAAGAGATAGTAGCCTGGGAGGGACACTTCCGTGAGCGATGCACGCTCGTTCAGCCAGGTTTCAGTGAGGGTTATGATCACAGGCCTACTAGCTGCTGCAAAAGATTCCAGTTCGACGCGTTTGGTAAGTGACTTGAGAACATTTCTAAGAACTACTTCTGCCACCTGACCATTTACAAGTGTGTTGGGGAGGTTTTCATTCCCGGATCCCACTGAACAGGGGCGGTCGAGCGAGTGGTAGTTAGAGGCGGCCAGGTTAGCCCCAGCTTCCCCTTCATGGCGTAGAAATCCTTGCCACGGCGCTCCCACACCAACATGGGGGCTTGCTTGTGTTTCTGATGGTCCTCCGGCTCGAGCCCCTTAAGTAGTCGCACTTTACGCCTTTGAGAGGCCAAGAAAGTTGCAGCACTGACTGAGTTTGCTCCTGTAGAGGGAGAACAATCTCGAGCTTTCGAGGTTGTCCGTCTTCTTTCTTAGCTTTCCCAGGCGGAAAGCTGCTTTACCCCGAATTTACTCAGCCACGTTACCTTCAGTCTCCGTGATCAGCTGCCCGTGGATTATCAGCAGTTGCAGGAGATCGTGGTTGAGATGCTCCTGGGAAACTGCTACTGTAGCTTCTGCGAGGATGGAAACCAGAAGGCAGTGCAACCGTGGTGATGGAAGTTACCCTAAAGCCTCTTTCTGTTTGATCACTGCATTGCTCTCGTTTTTGAATTGAGTTTTTGAATAGTTTTGTGAATTAACCCAGCTTAATTCACAATACTGGGCGTATCATAATTGCATTTAAGGTGCGCTTTATCCGGAGAATATTTTTATTCTCCTTGTAGTATTGCCGAGTAGTGTTCGGTGTTTTTTGAGGCGATCTTTCCTCGCTTCTAATCTTTCTTTTTGCTTTTTGTTTTTTGTGTTAGCGGTATTTACCTGCTATTGTCAGAGTGCGTATTTTGTGTTTGGGTAAAGAGCACTTCAGTTGTATTCGCCCTCGTTTTGGGGGGTTTCGGTATGACACGCGTTTCCGACACGTGTCTAGCACCCAAGTGCGGAAAACGTGTGATAAATGGTATAGAGTGCGAGATATGCAAGAGATGGGCTCACCCAAGGTGTTCAGGGATAGCAAAGGACATCCATGTCCTTTATAAACAGAACCCATGGGCTGAATGGGTCTGTGCCCCCTGCAAGGAGGCGGCCAGTCCGGCCTTTAAACTGCAGGCCCAAGGTCAGGACCAACGTCCACCAAGTAGTACCTCGGTTGTAAGCCCCAAACCACCGCAAGCAGGTTGTAGTAAGTCGTTTGCGGAAGTAGTATCAACACCCGAGAGGACAATCATCCGAGCGAATGGACCAGCTCCGAGGGCTTGCCAGGCGGTCGTTGCCTCCACTCCTTTGAAGCAGACCGAAGAGGGCCAGTGGACGGAGCAGAAGCCGAGAAGGGCGAGGCAGGTCAAAAAGAAGGGAGACTGTAATAGAGCGAAAGATGGGTTGGCTAGGGTGGATGACCCTGCTCTTCTGGTATTAGAAAACAAGGTGAAGGACCTGCAGAGGCAGATCTTGTCGATGGGCAGAGTCTCAAGCCACAGGCTTCTGATCCTAAACCAGGAAGAACCCTTTATCAGGGAATCGAAGGCCAGGAGAGACATTGACAGGAGGAGGGTCTGTGACATACTTCGAATCGCAGGTGTTCCGTACCCTCCTACTCTAAGAAGGGCGCACAGAGTGGGGACATGGAAGTCACCACTGGGGAACAAAGGCGAACTTCGTGCGAGACCAATACTGGTGGAGTTCGCTGATGAGGCTACCCGGGATAGACTACTGGCAAGGGCAGCGGTAGTGGCTCAGATTACCAAGGGCAGATACCAGATTGTGCCGGACGAGCATAGGGTAAGGCCTGATGGTCTAGCCCCGGGAAGTATCCTTGCTCGACCAGCCAGGGCGCTGGTGAGAAACCTAAAAGTTCAGCGGAATGCCGTACTCGGCTCTCAGGCCCCGACCCCGACAATAGTAAAGAAGCCACGTGCGGGGTCGCTAATAGTTGTAATTGAAGATGCGCTGGAAGACGAGAATTGGCAGTGCTGTCCGAAGATAGATGACAGCGCTACCACTGCCAGTCTGGATGTTGTGGCCACTCCTATAGAGATGGACTGGGAGTCGTCGGAAATTCTGGACCATGAGCCGGCTTCATGCATCCCAGTAGGGACATCCGAAGCAAAAAACGTGTCGTCATCTCAGGCGTTGCGCCTGAGAGACAGTCAGGAATGAATAACAAAAGACACCTAGGCGACGGAGCAAACGCGGTGGTGTTATATACTAACGCGTGTAGTATTAGAAACAAATGGGCGAAACTTGCTAAAACCGCTGACGAACAGAAAGCGTCAATAGTTGCCGTCACGGAAACGTGGCTTTCTGAAGAAGACCATGTGCCAGGCCTAATAAATAACGGTTTTGCAGTCTACAGGCAGGATCGGGAACAAGATCGCCTTGGTGGTGGAGTAGCCATCCTCGTTAGGTCAGGTGCAAACCACCTTGAGTCCCAGACCAAGATGTGCACTCGCAATATCCAGCTATGCGCCATTACGATCATCCTTCCAGGCAGAAGGCTTAATGTCGTCTGTGTCTACAGGGCACCAAGCACAAACCACGAAGAGGACGTTTGTTTGCTGCGGACTTTGACTGAACTAGTTAAGGACGCACAAAAGACCCTCATAGTGGGTGACTTCAGTCTTCCGCACATCGACTGGGTGGCTGAGGTCTGCGTGCCGGGATCGGAGGAGCAAACCTACTTAGAATGACTGCATGATAATGCGTTGCATCAGCATATTAGGGAGAATACCAGATATAGGACTGGATGCGTTCCATCCTTGCTGGATCTAGCTATAACGAACTTCCCCAACGAGTGGCTGGACTGCATTATAGTGCACCGCTGGGAAAGAGTGACCACGTGTGTATCAAAATAGTTCTATGCATGCGGCAACCGAAGGTACCCTCAAGGCTGATTAGGAATTTCGGTAGTATGGACATAGATAGGCTTCGTAATAGGGCGATGGGTTTAACCTGGGACACGACAGAGGAGGCTACTGTGGAGGAGCGCTGGCAGGCCATAAAAAGATCCCTGACTGCCCTACAGTGAGAGTTCGCGCCCTCAAGACGAAGGAGTGTGGAGGGCAAACTCATGTGGTGGAAGGCTGCAATAGCCAAGGCCATCAGAAGCAGAAAACGCTCTTGGAACCAGTACAAAGCTTCCGGCAGTCAGCTTGCCTGAAACAGATATACGAAGCTGAGAAACGAGGCTGTAAGCCTTTTGAGAACTTCTAAGCGGGAATTTGAGCTGAAATGGGCCCAGTCTGTAAGACAACAGCCGAAGAAGTTCTACAGCTATGTACAGTCTAAAGGCTCAACAAGAAATGCCGTAGGTCCGCTATCCACTAGAGAATATGGTATTGTCACTGACGACCAGGGAAAAGCAGACGCCCTGGGGGAATACTTCGGTAGTGTACATAGAATAGATAGTGGGGTACGAGTAGATCTGGCCCTGGTGCATCCTCCTCAGTTAAACGAGCTAGATCTCTCAGAGGAATGCGTGCGTTAGTACCTACAGGAGTTAAACAGCCACAAGTCAGCGGGCCCAGATGGCATTCATCCAGCTATCATCAAGCCGTTGGCGGATATCATAGCTCCATCGGTATGCAGATTGTATAGATCCACGTTGGACCAGGGAAAGCTGCCTCAGGACTGGAAAGTTGCGGCAGTCGTGGCAATACATAAGAGTGGGCCTAAGTCGGATGTGCAGAACTACAGGCCGGTAAGCCTAACTAGCATTCTCTGTAAAGTCCTCGAGAAGAACATCCGTGCCCATATCTGCCAGCACTTACTGCAGCACTCCATGCTAAGCCCGGCGCAGCATGGGTTCCTGAAAAATAGATCTTGCCTGACCAATCTCCTGCGCTTCTTAGATGAAGTAACTCGACGACTGGACGAAGGTTCGCAAGTTGAGGTATGCTACCTCGACCTTAGCAAGGCATTCGACTCCGTTAATCATCGTCTTTTGCTATGCAAGATGGAGACTTTCGGTATAGGTGGGCCAGTATATAGGTGGATGGAGGACTTCCTCTCCCACAGGACTTTTTACGTCAACGTGGGGGACAGGTGCTCCAGTTTGGTGACGTCACCAGTGGAGTACCTCAGGGATCCGTCCTAGGCCCGGTCCTATTCTTGTTATTTATTAATGACCTAGCATCCACTCTTCAATCGCCCAGCTTTATTTTTGCGGATGATGTGAAGATTGTTGGATCTAAGGGTAGGGCGGACTTGGGCAGGGAAAAAGGCACCGTCCTGAACTGGGCATACAAATGGGACTTACCTCTAAACGCTCAAAAAAGCCATTTGTTGTCAAGGGCAACAGAGAGCCCAACTGTCGCTCATGATCAAGGGCTGTTCACCGTAGAGGCAGCCAGTAGGGTTAAAGACCTGGGGATCATCATGAAAAGTGACTTCAAACGGTCGGAGCAGTGCAACGCTGCTGCGCATAAGGCTCGTGGGGAGCTCTTTAGACTGCGATCAGCTTTGTCTTGCCGGAAGCCGGAGGTATTCGTACCTATTTATATGGCTATAGTACGACCTAACTTAGAAGGTAGCGTGCAGGCTTGGTCACCCTTCGACAAAAAGGACGCCGCCTGCCTCGAGAAAGTTCAACGTCTCGCCACGCGAATGGTTGAAGGGCAGAGGGGTAAGACTTACGAGCGGAGACTCTGTGACCTGAATCTCTTCTCGTTGGAAAGGAAGAGACGTCGAGGAGATCTCATAGAAACGTTCAAGGTAATGAAGGGCTTTTCTGGCCTTAGACCAGATAGTCTATTCCAAGTGGCCGTAGACTCCAGAACAAGGGGACATGAAAGGAGGTTGATAAAAGCCCGATCTAGGTTGATGGCTAGATCGCATTTCTTCAGCAACAGGGTTGTGAACAGTTGGAACGGTCTGCCTGGTGAAATAGTAGATCTGCAGACAGTCCAATCCTTCAAATGTGGCCTTGATCGCAAGTGGTACGAGATCTTTCTTTGTAGTGAGCCTTGAGAATACCCACTAGATGGATGACGGGTAGCACTGTGGTCCTTCTGGAGTATGTTTTAGCAGACTTTTTCCCTCATTGCATACTATCTCAGTGAACGCTCACGATGCATAATGTCTCTCGCAGTTGATGTGCGATGAGGTTTTCCGTTTCCCCCTCATTTTTAGCGGGGATTCGAAGAAATACAATCGGCAGTGGTGGGTGCATAATTGGTGTGCATACCATCGAAGGAATTCTGGATTCTCGATTGGCCGCGGCCATTACCTGTCCTGTGCAGACTGAACTGAACTGAACTGAACTGTTTTCTTCCGGCCGGATGAAAGTAGGAGCTGCCAAGGATCAGCCAAGTACTAACCCCGGGTCTGCGTCTGTTCGTTTTATACCTGTCGTCATCTCGTCTATCAGCCCACAGCTCAAGTTAGTACTTTTTAACTATCACCGATTCTAGCATCGCTGTTATTTCTAACCAACTTCCAAGTCCCTGAAATTCTCTTTCTCGCATTCTTCTATTTCCAGGTGTAATTAATTTATTCCTCGTTATCACTAATGATTTTCTGGTTTTCTTTTTTCTTTTTCGGTCCTCCAAGTTCACTACCACTACCCCATCAGTGCTTGTAGACGCAGTAGAAAGAAAGAAAGCCTTCAGTGTCATCCGCGCACGAACCACCATGGCAGCCTAGATGGAGAACCAAAGAATATGAACTTCAAGGTCCCACCTTCAAGGAAGACAGTTTGTAAGGTTGATTAGACCTTACTTCGCGGTTTCCTTAGTAAACGCGTGCTTCGGTCCTTTGTACTGCGTGGACCACCTGCACGTTACTCTAATGTGCGGCACTGCACAAATACGTCAACCAGAACAGTATTCTCCACGACCCGTGTAACAGCCGGTCGTGGAAAATCCCCCTTTTTCCCTCGCGATTCAGTGTTTCTCCCAACATCACTCATTTCCATACACTATTGACTTGTCTTTACGAACTGGTTGTTTTTCTGGACCAATTGTTGTTTGTTCGCGCCCAGAGCGCTACTTTGACACATCCTTGTTCAGGACCTGCGTGACGCACGTGCTGTCTGCTCACACGCTGCTATTCGGTTTCTCGTTGTTGAGTCCTTGTGATCGTATTATTGAGGTTTGTATATTGTTTATGTCATTGTTTATCTTAATAATCTAGTATCGTAGAATATCACGGATAATCGTCTTCTGATTTCGGGATCCGTTGCGAATTCGGCTACATATTGCTCAAACGTTCGTAACAACCCGTGAGAATGAGAAGGCGATTGGGAGAGATAGTGGTTAGCGTGTATTTGGGAGCGTGCGTGAGAGCGTGCGCAAGAGCAACGGTCAAATGGCAACCGCGCCTGGCAGTCAGCTTTCAGTTAAACAATAAACGTGGTAAAAGTATGAACGAAGATGGCAACCGCTACAGGGGCCTCCTCCTAGAAGTCCGACGGAGCTGGGCTTCGATCGTGATGGTAAGCCGGAATTATTGGTTGTCCTGGAACTCCTCATAGCTTGTCCGTTATATTGTTGTTGACGCCGAACGACTGCTGATGAGTTTACCGGTGCCTGCACTCTCGAGGTCCGATGTGCGTAGGTCCAACTGTGTTTTGGCGCCCACGGGTCTCATACGAATGCGAGCCGGAAAATGCCTCGTCAGGTCCATCCAAAAAGGCGTCCAGCTGCCGTCTCCAGTGCCAGGCTGACCAATCGTCCCGTTGTCCAGTGAGCGGTTGGCTCCTTGAACGTGCACGGGAGTCAGCCAGGCTACGGATGAAGCCAAGGTGACTGTGTAGATCCGTCTGAGAGAGGGCAAGGTAAACTGGAACAAAATAGCGCCTGAGGGCGCCGGCGGATGTTGGACCGTGATAACAACACACAAACGATGTTCGTTGTTGTTGTAGTCGCTAGGAGACCAGAAGAAAATGAAACCATAACTACCGATTGTAATTTCACGGGTCTGTTGTTTGGTAAATCCATGGCGAACTTCCCAACTTATTGCTAACAGTCGGTTGTAAAAATCGTCACGAAATCGGCGAAGCGGACGGGATTTCGTAGTTGGCGACCGCGACGGCTACTTCGCGTTGCGGGCACGGTTGGAGAATCTGATGGACTAGCTGCCGAGTCCTCACTAGGCGTAATTGGGGGTGGTTCGAGTAGTAACTCGCTCGATGCAGGTGACTGAGCGACTTGAGCGGGTGTAAATTGGCCGAGCGGCTTGTGTTACGAACGTTTGAGCAATGCGTAGCCAAATTCGCAACGGATCCCGAAATCAGAGGGCGATTATCCGTGATAATTCTACGATACTAGATTATTAAAATAAACAATGACATAAACAATATACAAACCTCAATAATACGATCACAAAGACTCAACAACGAGAAACCGAATAGCAGCGTGTGAGCAGACAGCACGTGCGTCACGCAGGTCCTGAGCAAGGATGTGCCAAAATAGCGCTCTGGGCGCGAACAAACAACAATTGGTCCAGAAAAACAACCAGTTCGTAAAGACAAGTCAATAGTGTATGGAAATGAGTGATGTTGGGAGAAACACTGAATCGCGAGGGAAAAAGGGGGATTTTCCACGACCGGCTGTTACACCGCCTACCAAAATCCTCCTGGATCCTTAGCAAAGTCAAAGGTTCGGTATAACGGTACTGATTCTTCCTACCTGCCTAGGCCCTGCTGTCAGTGCGCGCGTCTAATGCTCGTCGTCGACGTTCTACTACTGGTCGCACCTAACCCATTGGCTACATAGACGTGAGGCTAGTCTACATCTTCCACAGGACCAAATGACCGATGGCGGGCGTGAATGGTCACATAGACGTTGTCCTCGTAAGGGGCCGTCCGGTCCTGGATGTACGCGCTTGAGTGTGTGTGTGTGTGTGTGTGTGCGTGCGTGTGCGTGTGTGCCGGGGTTACAATGAAATCACAGTTATGACTACACATCAAAGGAGGACTTTCTGCAATGTCAACAAAAGACCGCGTGGCAAGAAAACGAGTAAATGTAGCATGCATGTGTGACCTGAGCTCCACTACTTCCACATGTGCAAGGGGCATTCGGTAGCGTCAACAAAAGTCGAACAAAGAACACTGTCACATGTATGATGGGTTTACGGGATGTAGAGTGCGTCGTGCATGCGCGTATGTATCGGGATGTATAATGGAATCGCACTCATCACCACATATCGGAAAGAACCTTCTGTAATGTCAACAAAGGGACCGCGAGCACCTTAACGTGTTTGACGGAGATTGTGTGGTATATATGGTGTTTCTTTATCCACCTCGATTACTGGTGTGAAAAAGGTTTACTAGGCCACAGGGTTATCAGCTCCTCCGTCTTCGCTCTCGAGTAGGTTAATACTGCGTATGTCACGAATGAGCACTCCGTTAGCTGTCTTCACCTTCACCGTTCTTATCATTTCGTCGGTGCTTTTGATGGTTTCCGTAACTACTCCCAAAGACCAAGCGCTGAAATGTGCGCGTTTGTCGGCGATCATAACCACGTCCCCAACTTTGAATGGTCTTGTTTTGGCCATCCACTTCTGTCGAGTCTGCAAAGCCGGTAGGTACTCCCGTAGCCATCGCCTCCAGAAGACCTTGGCCAGATAGTTCGCTTGCTTCCACCCATGGAGGTAGCTCCCACGAAGGTTTACCGGCCCTTGGAAACCCTCGTTCGACCTTAGCGTCAATGAGTCGTTTGGGGTGAGCGCCAGGTGGGTGGGGTCGCCGTTCAATACTGGAACCAGGGGGCGGTTGTTCAGGATTCTCTCCACCTCAGTCATGACGGTGTTCAGGGTCTCGTCGTCGGGCGGCTGCTGCTCCATGATTGACAGCAATATCCGTCTGGCGGACCGGATCATGCGTTCCCATATGCCGCCTCGGTGACTGGCCTGTGGGGGGTTGAAATGCCAGCGTATGCCGTAGGCCACGGTTCGATTCTGCAGTTCGTCCCTGTTTATGTTCTTGTGCCAACGCTGCAATTCCCGTTGAGCGCCCACAAAGTTCGATCCATTATCTGAGTATATGTCTGCCGGTACGCCTCTTCGGTTGATAAATCTTTGCAAGGCCCGTAGAAACGAATCGGTCGTCATCGATTGTGCGACTTCTAGGTGCACCGCACGTGATTTCATGCACGTCATGATACATCCGTATCGCTTTTCTAATCTTTTCCCGCACTTGATCCACAAGGGCCCGAAATAGTCCAACCCGGTGTCACTGAACGGCCACCAGCCCGTAGTTACCCTGCATTCTGGTAGCGGGGCCATGAGTTGTTTGCCTGCTGTGGCATTGCGTCTCCTGCATTGCACACACCGTCGGATCACGCGTTTTACAGTCTCTCGTCCTCTCAACAACCAAAGACGCTTTCGGATGACGCTCGTCACGTGACTTTCCCCGGCATGTCCCTCTACGGCGTGGACGTGTTGAATCATTAGCTCTACTACGGGTTGTCTCGCAGGCAGCAGTATAGGATACTTTGTGTCGAAGTTCAGGTGGGCGTTGGTCAGCCTACCATCCACCCGCAGCAGTCCGTTGATGATTTTGGGGTTTAAACGCTTCAGCTCGCCTCTTGGAGATGGCATGTCTTCATTGGTCAGCCCCACTTCTTCCGCCCTCTTGAGTTCTCGGGCGAAAGCCTCGCGTTGCATCATTCTGAAAATATCGTACTCTGCCGCTTGTAGCTCATCGGGACCTATCGGGCCGACCGGTATCCGACCTGAGGGCCGTAGCCCTTTCATGACTAGTAAACTTATCTTGAACCTGGTTAACCAAACTAGCGAACGAAGCGTCTTCATCCAGGAAGAAAACCTGACCAGTCGCGGTAAAATGGGCGACGCTTCGACGACGTTGGTTGCTATCACTACGCCTTTGATCTCCAGTTCCAATTCCGTAGGGGGTTTTAATTCGAACACGGGCCAGTCCTGTTTGGGCAATTGCAGGAAGTTCGGCCCTCTCGTCCACGTGTCCAGTTGCCTGAAGTTGTTCGCACCTCGAGAGCACAGGTCGGCCGGGTTATCGCCAGACCTGACATGACTCCACTGGTGCGTGGCCGATTCATCGTGGATAATCGTGAGCCGGTTAGCAACGAAAGTACTAAACCGGCTCCGTACGTTGTTAATGTAGTAAAGTACTATCGTTGAATCCGTCCAGAAGCTCACCGACCAAATGTAGAGATCGAAACATCTCTTCACAGCTTGCACCACCCTGACTGCCAACACGGCTGCGCTGAGTTCGAGGCGTGGGATTGAGACCGACTTCAGTGGAGCAACGCGGGCTTTGGCGAACAGGATCCTCGTGGTATATTGTCCATCTCCTGCGCACCATCGTCCGTACACCACAGCTCCATAACCGACTTCGGATGCATCGGAAAAGGCATGTAGTTCTCCAGTCCGTGTCGTATGGCCAGGGGTCAAACATCGTGGTATTCTTATGTCCCCTAATTTCTTCAAGGTGTTCAAAAATTCCTCCCAGTCCAGCCGGTCCCCTCGGTCCAGTGACTGGTCCCAATCAACTTTCTTACGGCACAGCCGCTGCAGCAAGATCTTTCCGGGTAGCAGCCATGGTGAGACGAAACCGAGCGGGTCGAACAAACTTGAGACGGCAGATAGTATGCCACGGCGGGTTATTGGCAGCTCGGGAACGTTCAGTTCGAAAACAAAATCGTCCGTTTCCGCGTCCCATTGTATCCCTAAAGTGCGCTCGATAGGAAGTGGGGAGCCGTCCAAATCTCTTACCCTTTCGACCTTTTCGTGATACGGGATGACCTTCAGCACTTCCGAAGCGTTCGACATCCATTTAGTTAGATGGAAGCCACCCTCTTCCAGCAATCTCGTCAGACCCCTGAACTGCTCTAGAGCTGATTCCACATCATCGAATGACCCAAGGTAGTCGTCGACGTAGAAGTTCCTGCTGACGCTTTCTACCACCGTCCGATGTACCAGATCGCCATGTTTGTTCGCTGATTCTCGGAGGGCGTAGTTGGCACAAAATGGTGACGATATGGCTCCGAAGGGGTGGACGGTCATTCTATAATTCACCACTGCGTTGTCCCGGTCGCTCCCTTCCCACCACAGGAAACGCAAAGCATCTCGTTCTCCTACCGGAATCTTCACCTGATGGAACATTTCCCTAATGTCAGCAGACAAAGCCACTTTACCCACTCTGAAACGGCACAGAACATCGATCAGTGGTGTGGTCCAGTCAGGCCCCTGTAGTAGGCGATCGTTTAACGACTTGCCCTGGAACTTGGCCGCACAGTCGAAAACCACGCGCAGTTTATTGGGTTTTTTGGGGTTGATAACCGGATGGTGAGGCAGATACCAGATACCCCTTTTGCTGTCGGTGTTAACAGGCACCCTTTCAACGTAACCGAGGTCCTCGTTTCGCTTCATCAAATCCGCGTATCGTTCCCACAGATTCTGGTCTCGAATGAAGCGTTCTTTTAGTCGTAGTAATCGTTGGAGAACATAATTTCTGTTGTCAGTCCACGGGTCGACCGGTGTGCGCCATGGGAGGGGAACCTCGAACTGTTTTTGAGGCCTCTAGAGCCTTGCCGCACCGTTTGTAGAGCGAAGTGATCCTCTTGAGACAACGTCGGTCTTTCGTCCCCAATGTCATGAAACTCCTTTTCATAAAGCCGTTGCAGATGATACTCTATGCGGTCCGTTTCGGCGGATAAGTAATTCACGGAACCGCGTACCCCTACTGGACCGTATAACATCCATCCCAGAGCCGTGCGTACGGCATAAGGTGCCTGGCGGTCGCCCACTCTTTGGTCAAGCACCCAATGCGCCTCTGGCACGTCGCATCCGATGAGGAGATCCACCTCATCATCTTCCCAGTCTACGACGGTTACATCCTGCAGGTGGGGCCATCGAGTCAAGATTGCGTTCACCGACCTTGGTGCTCGCATGGGAAGATCCGCTAACGTGAATGCCTCCGTTGGTTCAATTTCCTCGTTAGTGTCTAGAGAGATGAGTTGCAGCCTTAACCTACCGGCAGTCATTACCTGTGTTCCGCCCACCGTGCTCACTGCTAACGACGTCGCACCTTTAGCCAGTTGGTGTTTGTCGGCAAACCGCTCTTTCACTAAAGTGGTGTCGGATCCACTATCAACGAAAGCCAACGCCTTGACTATCCCAGTCGGAGTCACTACTCCCACGGCCACTACGCCTAAACGTACCGGTTTACTGGCAGATTGTGAAGTTGAACAGATCACGCTGGGCTTGGCACTCGCCTCGGATATGGTTATTCTCGCCTGATGCAGCAGCCGATGGTGTCTGCCCGTGCAGCCCTCGTAACCACATCGATTCCTTGTTCTACAGGCTGCTGCCCGGTGCGTGGTGTTGAGACAGATGAAACATGCTCCTGCCATCCTCGCCATTCCCCACCGTTCGTCTATTGTGGCATTGCCGAACTTGGGGCATTCTGGTAGGCCATGGCTAGTACCACAGGATCTGCAATTTGGTTTCGCCGTAGCATCTCGTGAAATGACGTGTGTGTTGGTCCAAGGCTGGTACTTTGGATGTTCCCGTACAGGGGTTTGGACTTGGCTAGTACCGGGCTTGTTTGCTCGGTTGCTGTCCCGGATGAGTCGGCCGAATCTGCTGTCAGCTATCTTCGTTTGCCTGTCTAAGTATTCAGTCAGGTCTTCGAAGTTGGCTTCTCTGTCGCCTCGGCTTATCCGTTCAGCTTCTTCCGCCCACCGACCCTGTAGTTCGGGAGAGAGGTGACGGACTATGCCTTCCAAAGTGTGCATGGCGTCTAGATCAGCTCTGTAACCTAAATGGTCGAGGGCTATTGAGCAGTTCTGCATCTTGATCACCAGGTCGGCCATGGTGTAGACGTCGCCCTTGGTTTTCTTTGCCTCTGCCATCACGCCCTCTATTAGGTTACGGGCTACTTTGAAAGGTTGGCCAAACAAGTCCCTCAGAATCTTTCTTGCCCTTGTGTAGCCTTGTTCTGGATCGAGCATGGTGCATCCGTCGGTAGCTTCTCGCGCTCGGCCTCGGCAGTAGTCAGTAAGGTAAAGAAGCCTTTGCCCAGGGTCGGTCACCTTGTTTTCGACGAACGTCTCGAACTGTTTGACAAACTTGCAATATTGCTCAGCTCGCCCGTCGAAAACCGTTAACTCCACTCTAGGCAGATCGATCGATGGTGGTTTGTAGTCGGCGACCTGCGTGGGGTTCCCTACCTTATTGCACTCTAACCTATCGGAAGTGTTGAAGTCACTGGTCCTATACTCTCGCTGTTTCTGTGTACACTTCTCTGCTTCATGCGCCTGTAGTCTAGCCGAAAGTAACTGTTGCTCTAGTTCTATTATTCTCAGCTTATATAAATCAACGTCCTTACGATCAATATTGCTTTCAATAACACATGAGCTAGCACTGACAGGACTAGGCGATCTAGCGTTAACTAAAGAATCATAAGTACCCAAAACCTCCCCAGAGACTTGCCGTATTACTTCCTGTCCGGGTTCGACTGCCTTTGATCCTTTCCTTGGCATTTTGCGTGAATTTTCCTCGTTCCAAATAGATCTATTGAGTATTGTTACGAACGTTTGAGCAATGCGTAGCCAAATTCGCAACGGATCCCGAAATCAGAAGGCGATTATCCGTGATAATTCTACGATACTAGATTATTAAAATAAACAATGACATAAACAATATACAAACCTCAATAATACGATCACAAAGACTCAACAACGAGAAACCGAATAGCAGCGTGTGAGCAGACAGCACGTGCGTCACGCAGGTCCTGAGCAAGGATGTGCCAAAATAGCGCTCTGGGCGCGAACAAACAACAATTGGTCCAGAAAAACAACCAGTTCGTAAAGACAAGTCAATAGTGTATGGAAATGAGTGATGTTGGGAAAAAACACTGAATCGCGAGGGAAAAAGGGGGATTTTCCACGACCGGCTGTTACAGCTTGCACTCAATGACGGCAGGCTTGAGACGGTCGATAGATACGGTGTCGTGTCGTCCGTTGATGTCTATGACAACTGTTTTGCCCTACGTTTTATCACCCGAAACGGGCCAGTGTATGGCGCTTGTAGTGGTGATCGAACGCCATCGACGCGGGGGAATACATGAGTAGCGGTTCCTAACGCAGTTGGGACCTAACTTGTAGACTGTTGTTCACGCGGCGGACTGGCCTTGAGCACTCGCATGTGCTGCGTAAGGCGCTGAGCATAGTCACCGTAGTCGAAAGTCACGGTTGGTGAGGGGGCTACCAACTCCCCAGGCAGACGAAGTGTACAGCCATATACTAGTACGGCCGGTGTTGTGTGTAACTCCTCCTTAACGGTACTACGCAGGCTTAAGAGTGCTAATGGTAGTGTTTCACTCCAAAGGGGGTTACCGTTTGCTCGAAGGGCGGCTTTTAATTGCCGGTGGAAAAGCTCAACCATACCATTGGCCTGAGGGTGCTAAGCTGTCGTCTTTATGTGTTGGCAACCGAGCGTGGCGAGTAGGCTGCCGAAAGCGCCGTCAAAATGTGGACCGCGACCGGTGGTCATTATTGCCGAGCAACCGAAATGACTAACCCAACCGGTCAGAAAAGCTTAAGCGGCCTCTTCCGAGGTGGGACGAGGGATAGGGATGGCCTGCGGCCAGCGAGTAAAACGATCCACGCATGTGAGCATGTAAACGTACCCAAGCGAAGGTGGGAGTGGTCCTACGAGGTCGATGTGCACATGATGAAAACGTGTTTCAGGTTCTGGGAACCTGGCTAACGCCGCCTTAGTGTGCCTATGGGTCTTAACACGTTGACACTGCAGACAAGCACGAGCCCATTGACGGACATCTCGTTTGACATTGTGCCAAACAAAACGCTCAGTTATCAGTTTCACCAAGGCCGTCACACGCGGGTGAGCCAGATTATGGAGTCTCAGGAACGTAGGATAACGGTGGGCAGCAGGAACTACTGGCCTAGGGCGACCTTGCGACACATCGCACACGATGGTATTCTGGGAAGCTGGGATAGGCACTGTGGTTAAACTCAAAGAACCGTTTTGCCGAAGTTGTTCGATGTCAGGGTCCATAGTTTGAGCCTGTGCCATTGCGTCTAAGTTGATGTTAGGCGTTTGTGACAGACTTAGTTGATATACGCGCGATAAGGCGTCTGAGAAGGGATTAAGTACCCCAGAGACGTGTCGTATGTCCACAGTAAACTGTGAGACAAAGTCTAAGTGGCGAATCTCGCGTGGTGAGTATCGATCCGAAGCTGACTTCAGTGCGTAAACCAAAGGCTTGTGGTCTGTAAACACCGTGAACGAACGGCCTTCGAGTGCATGTCGAAAATGACGAATTCCCAAGTAGATGGCTAATAACTCTCTACCGAACGTGCTGTACCTTGATTCCGCGGGTTGTAGGCGCTTGGAGAAGAATGCTAAAGGTTGCCAAGAGTCATCTACGAACTGTTGCGGTACTGCTCCAACCGCTGTGTCCGAGGCATCCGTCACTACCGAAATAGGAGCCAAAGGGTCGGGGTGTGTAAGGAGTGCTGTGTTGGCGACAGCATCTTTGACCAAGGCGAATGCGGCTTGTGCCGTGTCGGGAAACACGAACTTCCGCTTACCTCCGCGCAACAGGTCGGTGAGGGGTTGCATCATTTCCGCACAGTGAGGAATAAATCGGCGGTAGAAATTCACCAGGCCGGCAAACTGACGCAACTGGCGAAAAGATTGGGAGAGATAGTCGTTAGCGTGTATTTGGGAGCGTGCGTGAGAGCGTGCGCAAGAGCAACAGTCAAATGGCAACCGCGCTTGGCAGTCAGCGTTCAGTTAAACAATAAACGTGGTAAAAGTATGAACGAAGATGGCAACCGCTACTAGTTTGTAGTGTCACAATGTCTCGGCTCAGCGGGGCCCGAAGTCACTTGTACTTCTATCGGTGTTCTCTTGTTTTCGGGAAAGGGTAATGAATGGTCGGACAACTATAAACCTGCCACAACGTCGTGACCACTGGACGGAAAGCTATGTTTTCGTTTTTCTGTTGCAGCACTTGAGGATCTCTGGAGTCTCTGGTGGGAGAAATTGGATGAAAATTCGGCCGAAGCTCCCATATCTTGTGATCTGATCTGATCTGAACTGATCAGCCTTATCTTCCACACACCGAACTGAACCGAAGTGAAATGTGTTTGTTTGCACCGCAAACACCGCATCGTACATAGCGCTACGCTCTTGATTGCTACGTGTAACGGCCAGATTGGAGGCCGCCATCTTGTTGTTCGTTTAATGTAAGTGTTGGTGCCGTTGATACACTTACTGGGCCTCGGCTCATGAAGTTTGTCCCTTTTGTGCTTTTGCAGATCACACGTGCTACCCTCGTCGGAAGAGCATTGCCCCTGCCTGTTACATTTTTGGCACCCACGGCGGGACCGCATTGAGGGGAGTGGGAGGCCTTGAAGATAGACCTGATATGGGCCGAGGAGATAATTGTGAAGTGATCTGAGGCGTAGATTTGGTGTGGCCCAGGAGAGGTCTTGTGGTATGGCCTACCCAAGGTGTGGTTCCCGGAGAGCTAAGGCTCCTGTAGTGTGTTGGAATACGGAACACTGGGGGCAGTGTTCTTTTGTGGGGGGAGCAGTGTAACGGCCAGATTGGAGGCCGCCATCTTGTTGTTCGTTTAATGTAAGTGTTGGTGCCGTTGATACACTTACTGGGCCTCGGCTCATGAAGTTTGTCCCTTTTGTGCTTTTGCAGATCACACGTGCTACCCTCGTCGGAAGAGCATTGCCCCTGCCTGTTACATACGGACTGTAATACGCTCAGACAGATCGCCACTCCCATCTTTATCGGTGTAAGTGTTGATGCTTGTTGATGCACTTACTGAGCTCCGGGCTCACCGAGTCTTCTTTCTGTCTTTGCAGATCGTACACGTGCAACCCCCCAAGGAAGACACTGCATCCTGCATACTACATTTTTGGCGACCCTGCCAGGATCCCTGTCATCCAGCGTTTCACACAAACCACACCGACAGATCCTGCCAGCTGACCAGCTGAAATAATGTACAAACACTGAGGACAGTGTTCCTTCGTTGGGGGGAGCAGTGTAATACGCTCAGACAGATCGCCACTCCCATCTTTATCGGTGTAAGTGTTGATGCTTGTTGATGCACTTACTGAGCTCCGGGCTCACCGAGTCTTCTTTCTGTCTTTGCAGATCGTACACGTGCAACCCCCCAAGGAAGACACTGCATCCTGCATACTACACGGACCATGGGTGATCGGTCCCGTCTCGTAAGTGGTCATCGCGGTGGCTTGCTTTCATAATTGAGGTGATTTGTTCTGATATTAGCCTAAAATCTATTTAGACAACAGAACACAATAATCTGACACACAACAGCTATTGTAGCAATTGCTACAACCACTCCAAAACCGTCCCGAAACCGATCGGTTTTTGGCCGGTTCCCCAGCGGTCTGAACCATTATACTGATCGGTTTTCGAGCGGCTTGGGGGGGGGGGGGTTTCTGGACAGTTTGTGGGCGGTTTCTGAACGGTTTCCGAGCGGCTTGTGCCAACCGTGTAAACGTATTTCACGTGAAATACGTGATATACTTCGTCTATTCCTGCCAATTTCTTTGAATTAGGTTTTTTCGTGCTCAGTTTTACCTCCAAAATTATGATTTTTCTAATATTCGTCCTTTTTCACTCATTTCGAAGGCGTGAAATAGAAAATTATACCCTTGCAGTAAAATCAGTTCAAAACGGCTCAAAAACCGGTCGGTTTGGGCCAGTTTTCAATCGGTTTTTACTATTACGCCGGTTGGTTTTCGATGGGTTTTCGGTCGGTCTGTTTAGTAGCTATTTTACACAGTTAAACATCGAGTTTATGCAAAGGAAATTGACGACCGAAGTAATATGCAATGCTTAGTTGGCTTTATTTCATCGAAACGTCCTGAAAACCTCAGTATAGATCGCCCTATTTTATTCCCTCGAGAAGAGGGAAATAAGGATAATTATTCGGTAAGTTAGTAGGTAGAAAAAACCACCATAATACGTAATTTGAGTTAGTAAAATAAATCAACGAAACATATCACGTATTTCAAACGACTGGCACAAACCGCTCAGAAACCTCCCTGAAAATCGGTGGCAAACCACTCAGAAACCGTTGGAAAACCGATCAGAGTAATACTAAAAACCGCTCGAAAACCGGCCGAAAACCGATTGGTTTCGGAGCGGTTTCGGGCGGTTTTCGAGCAGTTTTTGCGAATCGTTTGAAGCACGTGATATGCTTTATTGATTTCTTTCAATAACCCAAACTGCGTTTCACGACGCTCATTTCTATGACTTTCCAACTTTTGTCCTTATTTCACCCATTTTGAGAGAATAGAATAGAGCAATGTATACTGAATTTTCCAGGACATTTTGATGAAATAAAGCAATACATTAAAATAAGACGCCAACCAAGCATTACACATTACTTCGGTCATCAATTTCCTTCGCATAAATTCAATGTTATTCCGTGTAAAATGGCTACTTAACAAACCGATCGTAAACCAATGTGACGAACGGGCTGGGTGCTACATGGGTAACTTGGTATGACAGGACATTAAAAATGTCCATTGAACATTGTACATTACCCCGGTCGTTGATTTCCTTTGTATCAATTAACTTTTGATCCGTGTAAAATAGTAACTAAACAAATCGGTCGAGAACCGATGCTACCAACAAACTGTGCGCTACAAGGGAGATATTTAATGACGAGTCGAGAATTTTTGTTGTTCCGCACAGATCACTGACTTCCTAACAATCCGTATGCATGAGTAATCTTTATTTAGGGAAATTATTGCATGGTAAATCAGTTAGCGCATGAATAGCACACCATCTATGCGATATATCGCACAGTTGGACCCCGCATTGGGGGCCCGATTTGTTTACGGAAAATCGTTATCATCCTTTTGTTATTTATTTGTTGTCCACAATCGACTAGTTTGATGTCCAACCGAATTTTTGGGACCCCCTTTGTAACTGATTCAATAACCTATCCCTATCCTCGTAGCAAAACTACTCCAAAATCGCTCCAAAACCGATCAGGTTTTTCTGTTGGTTCCCGAGTGGTTAGCGTTATTCCGTTGATCGGTTTCTCAACAGTTTTCGAGCGGTGTAAACCGATCATGGGAAATTTACATGCTGCAATAATTTGAGTCACTTTTTTCAAATTACGTTTCCCATTCCTCAGTTTTACCCAGGCAGCGTGAGTGTCCCTTTGACCGTCCCCTGAAAATCCACTGACAGTTCCCCGACCCTACCATTGGGTGACCTCTAATAAAGTGAAAAAGGGACACTCAGAGAACGGTCAGAAAAATGACAAAATTCGGTATTCTTTGTAAAATTGTCCACTTAGATGCAATAATTTCCTGTTCCTATTCCGTAATTATTCACTAATAATGTGACTTAAACCCTACAAATAACAATAATTAGAATTGCAAAAATATTTCACACATCAAGTTAATATGACAGAAGTCCAATGTAAATTAGAACCCAGTCACAAAAACTTGAGCGATTAGATGAGCAAAACTTATTGCGCAAATATGTGGCACATCTGCCATTCCTTATTCCAAACCACTCAGTCATAACTAGACCTCAGAATAGGACACTGAATTTTATAGACAGTCCCCATCATTAGCCAACTCCAGACCCAAGGTGAATACGTACGTACCTATAGTGCGTTACTCAATATATTTAATTCCGCCAAATGAATAACCTATCCATTCTAACTCACACGTCAGTGTGAAGCGTGCAAAACTCGAAAGGACAATGAAGTTAAAAGATTATTAGGAAAGTTTACTAACTGGAGATTGCGGGTATGTTTTTTCGATCCTCTTCTTTATCATCTGCAAGAAAGAGAAGAATACGTGAAAGGCGAATGTTTGCTAGACAGCGGCATGAAACAACATTGCATTCTTACTGGTAACATATGTACAATAATGGAGCAACAGGGAAAGATATTATCCTTACCTTCCACGTCATTCACATACCACCGGTTGTTGGTTCTTGCTTGGGAATACTTTGGTCCGGATCTTTGGATCCACCTTTGTATCTTCGTGGCAATAATTTAAACAGTAGCGCCTTTGAGGCTGTGCTTTATGACGGCTTCTGAAAATTAAGTTCATAAATTGTTTATTAAACGAACAAATAACAATAATGTACAAACGGAATGGTTATGCCGAAATAACTAAAAACGTAAACTAAACAATAATTAACCGGCAAAGATTATTGTTGCGCAAAGATTTTCTGCCATTTATGCCACGGCAATTTAAACGGACCAGCATTTCCTCCACCAAAACTGTTCGCAAAATAGCTCTGGTACACTGACCAGTTCAACTGCATCCAACGTTCATCATGAATTGTAACTGAGAAATAGGAAGTCGTGACGGTATTCTACAGCTTACCACGGTATTGCAGACAGTTTTATTCTCCAGTTGTTGCAGTAGTTATTCATACTGTTTCAAATTTTTGACTGAAATGTTAACAGGCAATATCTAAACTGCGTCAGCAAAATGGACCTGTTGGCGCAACATTAATGTTTCATCTGTCTTATTTCCGCGCCATCTGTTAAATTCGACCATTGAACTTCCGATAAAAGCTTAAATGATTAGTAGAACAGGTCTTGAACTTACATAAAACGGTGTCCAGCCATTTGTGCAGAGTCCTGAATTTTTTGGAGATTGATAAATGGAGAGATTCTACACTGTAATGAACGACGGAATTAGCCTTTGTTCTGTCGTAGCGTGTTAACGGTATGCTGCTGATAGATACATCTACCAAACTATGAGTTTCTAATAGTTATCCTTATTTTTCCCATTTTACGGCGTAAAGATAAAATGATCTTTACCTTGGTATTAAAGGACATTTCATTGCATTTAAATCAATATGTAGAAATGAAATGCTCATCAAAAGTGTACAATACTCCTGTCGTTGACTTTCTTTGTATAAATTCACTTCGGACCTGTGGAAGAATCGCTAATAAACAAACCGATTGAAACCGATATTACGAACGGGCTGTGTGCTGCAAGGGTAAACTACTCAAATGGGTTTCATCGCATCGAAAAAGATGGTGGAATTAACGAGAATTATATCATTGTCCGAATATTCCCACAGAGCACATTGAGAACAACACAAGGTGGCGAACAAGCTCGTTTTCAGTGATTCGTAATCATGCCATTACATCACATTTTATATGAACAGTGTTCGGTGAAGAGAACAGAAATCAAGATAAGGCGATGAGTGAAAATGTAAGTGGGGGAGGAGGGATCAGTTATCACATGCGTGACCTCGATCCGTCTCTGGATCGTGAATGGGTGTCTGCGGTGTCATTTGTCGGATCAACAGATCTGTGGTTAGTTCGTGGGTAGGGGGTGGGCCAAGGAAGCCTTAGCGCTTGCACGAACTGTTTTTGGGCGCACAACGGGGGATTGTAGAGACGAATGCATACCGCTTCCGCTGTGGCTAGAACACGGCACTTCATCAGCCTTGATTGCCCACTTCGGACTTTGTAGATTGGCCGGAATGCTTTGGTCACATTCACTGAATGGTTAGACTGAACAAGGTGTGAACACACAGCGCTCGTAATTACTTTGATTGCTCCAGTGTTCAACCAAGCTGGATGGTGTTCACGGACTCGTTCGGATAAGTGTCTGGTCGTACGGCCAATGTACGTTGTCCCACAGGAACAAGTAAAGGAGTACACAAAGAGGCCATAGAATCTGACACCTTATCCTTTAATCGTAAATACACACACGGCTTTGATGTAAATACAATATGGAGCTTTGCTGCGTAAAATGTTTTGTCGACGGCCCCTGATAATCTGCGATTTATAATATCCGCTGGGATATCACCCTTGAACGGCAGGCGGATGTATACTGACTTTTTTGGGACAACTGTGGTTTTCGCTCTTTCTTCCACTTGTCGCATTGTCTTATCAATGAAACGATCCGGATATCCATTTTTCAGGAACACATTGCGCAGAGAAAGCAGTTCGTTGTCCAGTGTGTCCTCAGTACAAATTTTGCGCGCTCTATTAATCAGGCAACGGATTAAGTTGCGCTTAAATTGGAGTGGCACGAAACTTTCGAAATGAATGTACTGCCCATTCCACGTTGCTTTCCTGTGCACTGATCGTTGAGCATGATTACGAATCACTGAAAACGAGCTTGTTCGCCACCTTGTGCTGTTCTCAATTATATCATTCAGATATATACATGGATAATATTCCTGTTTTCCGGTTAGTATTTTCGTTGGATGGTATTCCTTCTATCGTATTTGCGCTAATCAGTTTCAGCCCAGCTTCCTAGATTGTTCATCGCTACTGGGGCCCAGCTGGACAAGGCTGGGCGCTCAATTTCCGGCTGAAAATTGTTATTCTACTTTTGGTTCTCATTTATCCTCCACAATTCTGTATATTTTACCTCTAACTGCATTCTGGGGCCCCCATTGTTTAAGTGACCCGATTATCTGTCTATAAATCACTCAAATAGATTTCATCTCATGTTGAGCAGAACGATGGGGTCGCCGTGAAGTGTAGTGTTAAGATATGTATATAGATGATTTCACTGTTCACGTAATGTTTTCATTTGATGTTATTGTTTCTGTTCTTGTAGTTGTGTTGGCCCATTTCAGTTCAGCATATGCTCAGTGCATCAATGGACAGTGTGCTGCTTGGGAATTCCACAAACTTCGTTAATTGGGAAGTTATCTTGAGGAAAAGACTAGTTTTAGTTGGTAAACTGCTGCATAAAACTCTGAACGTGGCACTATCTGTAAAGTTTTGCACAAACTCTTTGTATATTAAGCTGTAAGCGATTATTTCTGGGAAGATCTACATACAAAATCCCAGTGTGGTATTTGTGAATAGCTCCCGAATAATTTGTGAATTCGTATAGTTCCGCACATAATAGCTAAATAAAAGCCATTTGATACTGCCGTTTTCATGTAAAGTGGATAAATTTTTATCGTGAAGTGGAACAGTGGGTTTAGAATTCACATCTTTATAACACAGTCGCTTGATGTCAGCTGGTTCTTCGATTCATTCGCTGTATTTTTCATGCTTGGTCAAAGTGGTCTGTTAAACATACTCCTGTTTTATTCGATGGAAAATTCAACATCTGCGTAACTTACACGTGTCGGTGAGGACTCTTACTGTACGCAATGTAACACTTGTTAGGTTTTTGTTGTGCTAATCCCAACTGGATGAACCTTGTCTTAATGAAGGCGAATTTTTCTATTACCGTCAGTTAATACAATATAATCACAAAAACCTACTAATTACCATTAGAAGACTGATAATGGACTTGATGTAAAGGATTTTTCGGTGAGTTCTTCATCGTTGGCGGTAAAATGCAGTCACGTGGAATCAGCGTTACAGAATTTCTTTTGCTGTAGCGGAAAGGGGATAATTTATGAAAAAACTGGAGGATCTCGATGTCCTGTTTCATAAGCCTTTGAAATACTGAGATCCATTGATAAGCGAGACAGCTCTTCAACGAATCACCAATGAACATCCAATAAAGTAATTAAACGCGTGCAGACTACTTCATATATTGGCCTCATGTGCCGGCTGGGCTGCCGATCGTGAGGAAAGCCAGTGCCTTTCAAGAACATTTTGAAAATGAATTAGAGTAAAAAGGATGAATCCGAAATCTCAAATTATTCTGTTACGTTTACAATTAATGAAGAGCTAAAATGACCGTGAAACAGGTTGAGCCAGATGACCTACACGAGCGGGCCATAGTTTTCTGTTTCCAAAATGCCCATACAAGACCCTAATGCTGCAGTGAAACTTTAAACTCAAGGTACAACCTGATTCCCTCTTCTCACTCTTTTTGTATCAGGAGATCCAGAACCTAGTTCTAGTCAAGCTAGCGTTGGGATTGCTTTAGAAACGAGAACTTAGCGCAGAGTATCAAACTGGATCCCAGACAACAATCTGGTAATGACAGTTTGGCTGGACGGTTCTCTGCGTATCAACAGCAACAGACTGGATTGTTGATTCTTGCTCGTGGTGTCAGTGTATGCAACAACTGACTGCAGTTCTCTTGACTCTAGCGGTGAATATCATCGGAATTTTCCCCAGCTGTTTTGAAGCGTGCGCTCAACGGACATCGCAGTAATCTTAACACTTAAGTCAGTTGTCTTTGGTTTATCAGAAGACACGTGCGATCGAGTACGTTTACGACCACAGCTGAGCTTTCACTGACATGCAGGCTCATGTCATCAAACTGACATTGTCCTTCTTTTGCAAGCAGGCATTATCATTAGCTTGCTATTTTTATCTACGTCGGTCGAAGAATTTATCGTCGGTACAAGAGAAACGCAAGTATTGAAAGATGTTTTTCATTACTCGCACACTTCGAGTGGTGACTGCAATTCCCACACAGTCCAAAATGACAGCGATGGGGAAATTTATAGACTGATGGTTCAGGGCTGCGACGCTGAATGTATTTACTCAAGTAACTGTAATGTAATTACACTTTTTATTAGGAAATAAGCAAACGAGGGAATCGTCTGTTGCAAGCGCAAGTGTTATATGCAGCTGCGCTCGCTCAAGCTGGCTCGCTCAGAGCACAACGACTCAGCACACTTGTAAGGCTTTGTGCCAAAGTTTGATTCGTTGTCGTTGGTATAAACGAAGCTAGTGCGATGAGTGTGCGTGTGACGACAGTCGGTATCGGTCAGTCAGTCACTACGCTTAAAGGAATGGTATGGTACGTATAGTATTTTTGAAATCGGTAAGCAGAACGCAAGCATGTGCCCACAGACGAAAATGTACTCAGGATAAGCGTACGACAAGCGCAAGTATAAGTATGTGTCAAGCGAACAAAAGCGGTCTATCAGTATCAGTCACCCATGGAGTCGGCCGCTTGTGGTTATTGGGGAAAGATAGTGTCGTTTATGATACAGGCGGTCACCGGACACAAAAGTGCAAGTCGAACCGAAAAGGAGTGAATCACAAGTGAATATCAACGGTGCGTTCATGAAGTTCCACAATGTACTCGGTTGTTTGGTATATGGTAGGACTACAGAACAGAAGCCTTATTTACTATTTCAGTCGGTCGTACTTACAGATGTGGTCATATAGTCCAGTTGTTTTCTGACCATAGACCTCTTCTGGCAAGTACGAACTTCTGCCTTAAAAAGTGACTCCTGTTGTTTTTTGACGCCTTCACAGCGTTGAACTCAGAGTAACGTTATTCTCACTGGTTACTGCTTTTGTAGATCAATCGCAAACTGTCCTTCATGTGGTCCACGTCTTTAGACTCAGTCTGCGTCGTGATACCAGCTCGCTTTTGTACATGTTTCGTCTGTGGCTGCACCAAAGATAAATCCACCTGTTTAACGCGGCAGTTTCCAGACGGCAACTGACGATTTGTCTCTCAGGCAGCAATTTGTGCGATTATCGAAGCATCCAAGTGAACATTAGCAGCGGTTAAGTAAGCCTTGTACACTTCTGCCAACTCCACACAAGGCTACGGATTGATTCAGGCATAGAAACGATCGATATCAATTACTGTTGTATACTGACAGATCCTTCCCTTTTAATGCTACCGTCACTGGGGTGCACAGATCCCTTAGATTTCAAATGACTAGAAGTTTGAGAAGTGATTGCGAACAGTCGTAGACGGAAAAATGTGGGATTTTGATGGAACTGCACTTTTTAACCACATGCTTATGCATGAGTGTAGTGGAAGGGTATGCCCCGTAGCCTCAAAGGCCCACTGCACTAACAGGAATAACCGGCAACCTGACCCTGAGACTTGAAGTGACAGAGAAGCACATAAGAACCCAATAGGTCAGGTGTGGTAGCTAGCTAGACGAGAGGGGATTACTGTCTACCACCAAAGTGACAGACGATGGCGAGTCTATGACCTCTGGTGTGGCAATCGGATGCTCTAAACCACTCGACCACCACGATATTCTTTGGTAAAGGTCGTGATCTTTACTGTATGATTAGAAGTACCTGTTCACAGAAGCAACTTTTAGGTGAGACAATCAGAAATTACGATGGCTCATTGATTTACTTTCAGGAAAGCCCTCTGGAATGTTGTGCGGCGCATTTTACACAGCAATTTAGTTGACACATTGCAACAGTAAACCTGAATATAATGCCTGCAAGAGGAACTCTGCTAGTAGGTATCGCTCCTCTATCATAAATGGGAATTTTCTCAAACAGATTTATCTCAAAGGATGCAAAGATGAGGGGCCGGATCTGTTGTCCTAGTCCATTTTAAAGTATGAAAGTGAAGCTTTTGTGTCGAGATAAACAAAATTTTTACAGGTGATCCATGGATGCAAACGAATTTCCAGGAAATGATGTGGATTGGTGCTTGCGTCGATTAACGGAAAGATGACAATTCCTGTTGTGAAAACTAAGGAGGAATTAGTTTTGAAAAGAATGCATCCAACACTGGCGAAAGGCACAAGCATTAAAATCTATTAGGATTCACACTCTGTCTGGGTTGTATTGATCATGTTTTGCCCTTCGAAAGCTTTGGAACACAGGTAAATTTTACGTAGGTCAGCAACCTCTGTCTGCCTTGTTCTGAAGGGGGTATTCAAACCGTTTAACCGCATAGTTCTCTAGCGCTGCCTTTCACTGAAATATGTACATGAGGGTTATTTTCCTTCTGCAATGCTTGCGTGTGAACAACCAAAACCCAGTTTGTGATCACGGCGGTTTTTCGCTCAACTTAACCACGAGAAGTGATGTTCACCAACATTGCTGTCTATGGCCTTCACTCTTCAATTTTATAGTTGAACTCTTTTTAGAGATTGCCATATTCTCGTACGAGAATAGTGGCGTTGATCCATTCTCAGTTAGTAAACTGTCTGACTTGCAATTCACGGGTGATGTGGTTTGGAGACATGATACAGGCAAGTTGCATGTTTTTCTGAGCAGCTTAAACAACGGTGTAGCAATGTTCCAGATGCATTTTGCACCTTCGAAGTGTAAACGATGCTACAGAACTCGACTGGCTCCACATTAAACCTTGTCCTGAAAGGGAAACTTTGGCTAAAGTAGATAAGTTATTTTTCCGTAAACAATTACATCTGGGGGTCCAGTATCGGATAAAGTTTGGTCGCGTGTACAGAAAACGTGCTTGACTTTTTTAATTTGAACCATTTATGGTTCCGGCGTGATGTCTGATTGTGTCAGGGCTTTATTGTTGACTGACTTAGTTAGCTGCGTTCTTTTTTACGGGGAAAAAACCTGACAGTTACAGATAAAAGGTACGCCCCGTTTGTTGGTATTTGGGCATCGACGTCTTCCCAACATTTTTCGAATATGATAGCGAACCGTATCGGGAACGCAGAAGTTAGGCGCAGGGTTTTGGGTTTTAGAGACTTCAGGGAGTCGCGAAAACCTCCATCAAAACATGTTACCAATCAGCTTTGAGCATACCAGGTTGGGTTAATTAATCATTTAACAAAAAGCCACCATAACACCTGAAGCTTAACCTGATTGGCTGATGAAAAACTTGTCAGCAGTCCGACACAATTTTGGCAAAACACCAACAGTTCAAACTGTCTTGTATTTAATCAGCTTCAGTCAGTTTCAGTTTCCAGTTCATTCAGCCATTACCCTTTCACTTCTGTGCTCTGGTTTTGGTTGCTACATTCCAGCATCGTCGCGCAAACGGCAAAAAATAGGAGCATAATGATAAAGATTCAAAAAGTCAAACTATCAAGCAGAAATCAAGAGGACAAGGAAATGCAACTACGCCATCGACCGCGACACCTAGCCATATCACTTTATGTCCCCAACCATTTAGTAGGCGGGTCGCGTGGACCCCAACGTGGAAGTCTAGCACGTCCTACTTGGCCGAGCCCACTGGTCAAAGATTTCATACTTTTTTGCCGTGTCATGGAATGACCATATCGACTTAACCTCCAATCACCACCTGTCCCAGAGAACAGCGTACGCTGAGGAAGTCTATCCGTAACACAAGTCCCAATCACCTAAACCGGTTTAGAATCAGTACTTGATCCAGAGACTGACATCCGTTTCCCGACACCTCACGCCTAACCTCAGCGTTGCTGATACGGTGTTCCCACTATACTCGGGCAATGCTACGGAGACATCAATGCTCGAACAGTGGCAGTCGTCGCTTATCTTCTACCCTTATTGGCCATGTTTCGGAACCGTATACCAGAATAAACCTAACCACCACATTGTACACTCTACCCTCAACAGACAATCAGATGCCACGCCGATGCCACAGATGACGGAGGTTGGCAAAAGCTAAACGCGCCTTCTGTGTACGTGATGACACTTTATCCGTTTTCTGTCCAACCGGTGAAATGTAAGTGCCCAGGTAAAAAAAATTTATCCACTTCAGCTAGAGCTTACCCTGCCGACACAAAGCTTGATGTTGAGCCGACCCAGTCCTGAAGGAGCATTTTACACTTTGAAGGTGCGAAAAGCATCCCAAACATTCCTACACTATTGGTAAGGCTTTCTAAAAGAGCATGCAACTTACCTGGATCTTCACTCAGAAGAACAATATCGTCTGCGTATTCAAAGTCAAACAGTTTACTATCTGAGCAAAGGTCAACGCTAGTATTCTCACACGAGAATAGGACTATCTCAAGAATCAATTCAGTCACAAAATTGAAGAGGAAGGGCAAAAGATGGCAACCCTGATGAACATCACTTTCTGTGATGAACCCGGGTGAAATATCGCCATAAGCACGAATTCGACTTCAGCTGCTTGCATACAAGCATTGAAAAAGAGAAATAACTTCTCTGACCCCAGAGAATTGTAAGGTCGGCTGAGTCGAACGCCGCTTTCAGATCAAGAAAGACAGGGATTCTCGGCCGACGGAAGATGTGTCTGTGCTCTAAGGTTTGTCGAAGAGTAAAGATGGGGTCTATACAACCCTGACCGGATCTGAAACCGGCTTGATTCTCACACGTAAACATTTCGCGGGCACTAGATAATCGGTGGAGAATAAGACCGGTGAGCAATTTAGACGCGATACCTACCAAGCTAATTCTTCTTTGGTTTTCGCAAGAAGACCTGTTACCTTTCTTGTAAATCGGCGCAATCATTGATTTACACCGTTCCTTGGGAATATACTCGCTATCCCAAATAATACGGAGGAGGTTTGTTAACTCTGAAACCAAAACTCCGCCTTCATCCTTCGAAAAAGATGGAGACAACCCATCCGGTCCGGCGGCTTAGTACCTTTTCCATTATCCTATCTCCCGCATAATCTCCATCTTTGATGGACGAGCGATGTGCACCCGCATCGTTTCTCTGGCAGGTATATTTGGAAGGTCCAAAGTTGAAGTAGGCCAACTGAATTGTTTCTTAAAGTGCTCCGCCCAGCGCTTCAGACGACGTCCGTGAAAGTGAATCAGTGAGCCGTCGGATTCCTCAATTAACTTACACCAGGGCTCCGTAGACCGGTGCCTCTAGTCAAACGGAAAAGTTTGCAAGCACTGCCGGTGGACACAGCTTTTAGTATTTCCCTACATTCTGCAATCCACCACTGCTCATGGTCATTTCTCAGGATTCTAGTCAGCTGGCGTGTCAGGGATTTGCGCACTTCATTAAATATGGCATCCGGAAGGACGGATCTGCGAGTATCCAACAGAGCAACTGATGTCGAAGATATCCGACTTGAACCAGAGTCCTGGGTGGCATTCGAAGTGGTATACAAGGCTTGATAAGTTGCCAGCGTTCATTTGGGTCCTGAACATCTGACTGCATCGATAACTACGTAGACAGCTCCGTCCTGGAGTTGTTTCGCTGGTTATCATCTGAGAGCAACTGCGTGGGACGCATGGCATTTTCGTTCGTGCGACCGCGGACAAGACGTAAACGGAAGCGAGGACGTACCAAGGCGTGTTCTGAGTCCACAGGCGTAGGCCAGAATGAACGAGAATCTTCAGTTGATCCGCACCAGCAGTGACCAATCACAATATGGTCAGTCTGACCCCAGCGTTGTGAAGACGGAGGAGGGCGCCATGTGAGTCTATGCTGCTTCTTATGGCAGAAGTTCGTGCTTGCCAGAAACAATCTGTGGTCAGAATACAGCTGAATGAGACGATCGCCGTTATTGGTACAATCGAGTGGGATAGCAAATGGGCCTCTAATATGTCTTTCGGAATCTCCCAACCGGCCAACTTGAGCGTTGAAATCCCCAGCAATGACCAAAACTTTCGTTGGACGTGCGCTTCGAAGCGTCTGAGACAAATCCTGATAGAGTTCCTCCTTGGCATCAGAGGAACTGCAGTCACCACAGAAAGTGATGTTCATCAGGGTTGCCATCTTTTGCCCTTCCTCTTCAATTTTGTGACTGAATTGATTCTTGAGATAGTCCTATTCTCGTGTGAGAATACTAGCGTTGACCTTTGCTCAGATAGTAAACTGTTTGACTTTGAATACGCAGACGATATTGTTCTTCTGAGTGAAGATCCAGGTAAGTTGCATGCTCTTTTAGAAAGCCTTACCAATAGTGTAGGAATGTTTGGGATGCTTTTCGCACCTTCAAAGTGTAAAATGCTCCTTCAGGACTGGGTCGGCTCAACATCAAGCTTTGTGTCGGCAGGGTAAGCTCTAGCTGAAGTGGATAAATTTTTTTACCTGGGCACTTACATTTCACCGGTTGGACAGAAAACGGATAAAGTGTCATCACGTACACAGAAGGCGCGTTTAGCTTTTGCCAACCTCCGTCATCTGTGGCATCGGCGTGGCATCTGATTGTCTGTTGAGGGTAGAGTGTACAATGTGGTGGTTAGGTTTATTCTGGTATACGGTTCCGAAACATGGCCAATAAGGGTAGAAGATAAGCGACGACTGCCACTGTTCGAGCATTGATGTCTCCGTAGCATTGCCCGAGTATAGTGGGAACACCGTATCAGCAACGCTGAGGTTAGGCGTGAGGTGTCGGGAAACGGATGTCAGTCTCTGGATCAAGTACTGATTCTAAACCGGTTTAGGTGATTGGGACATGTGTTACTCATGCCTACCAATAGACGTCGTCGTCTCACACCGTTTTCTGATGTGGGTGATGGCTGAAAGGTAGGTGGGTGCATCCACAGTGCCGTTCATGGATGCCGTATAAGAGGCAGTTGAACGTCTATGAGATTTCCCGGCTTTATTTTTTTCAGGGTGCTATGAAATCGAAGGATTGAGCAGCAGAGTTAAGGAAAAGGCGGACCCAAAAAGAGGCTTCAATCTTCTGACAGTACTGGAAAATATGTCGAAGATTAGAAAATAGAAACCGTTAGTATGGGAAAAGGTTGAGTGGCAGGCAGACTTCAAATTAGTTCAAAGCACGGAGGTCGTGAATTGTAAAAAGGTTTGCCATTTCATTTCGCAGTCGTTCATTGAGCACAGTTGTCTTGTACGTGATTACCTGCCATCCCCCCATCCGCTGTCTGGGAAGGAGCCTGGTGACATTCCATTTTGCTTCTAAACGGCTTCGAACAGGTAATCGCTATTGGTCATGTTTACTTAGGTTATTTTAGCTTACGAACTTTGAAAACTAATATGCACTTTATATTTATTTTAATCTAGCTTTTGTGTTGTTCACAGTTATGTTCTTCTGGTGCAGTCTCAAAGCAAAAGTTTAAGATTTTACTGTCCACAGTCTTTAACTTTTATATGGTGTACACTTATAGCTGGGCGTCAATTCAGTTGTCACAGTGTACACTCAGAACCATTATTGTGGGGATATTTTTTAGGTAAGTGATAATTTGGAAATTGACCTACGACCTAAAAACTAATGGTTGCTAAGATTTTTCATCAATCTATGTGTAACACCTGTTTCATTGTGGAACAAAAAGTTGAATTTATTTTTTCATTAACAGAGTACTCTATCAGTATACAGCAATTCTATCGAAGATCAGATAAAAAATGCGATGGAAGAAAATGCTGGGTTGAAATCATACATAGACAATATGAACAAAGAATGCCTTGAACTAAATGCGGCTTTATTTGAAGAAGCGAACAAAATGGTAAGAAAACAACACTAATCAAGTTCTACTGAATAGGTGACCACAGCACGCACCAAACAACAGATAGCAGAGAAAAAACTGAAAGAAAAGAATCAAGAGAACGAAGTAAGCGTGCATTATTACCCCATTGTACCTCATTCCAATTATTTCGTTGCTTATTTAAACTGTCGATGTTTTTTTACTTTAAACCGCAAACTTCGGCGGCTGTCAACGCCAGCTAGTACTTTATAGCAGCTACATTCTAACACATTACCGATTGACAATGGTTGAATGGTATAAGTCCCTATTACCTCCGAGTTACGAGGTTAGAATCCCGGGACCACTGATAAAATTGGTGATAGACAACTATTTGCTGTTGCCCTGGCCTATTGAGATCTTATGTTATTCTTCACTGGAGATGTCAGGTCACGGATACCGGTTTTTCATGACAGTTTAGTGAGTTCCTGTGACTATGATGTATGCCTCTTCCGCTGTACTTATGAGTAAGTTTGGAATGAAATTCTGTTTTTGATTCCTATTTTAATTGAGTGTGTCAACGTTTTCTGTGGATTGATTGAGATCTGTTCGCATTCCAGACAGATGCATTCGTTGCGCAAATAGTGATTGATTAAAACAGTTACTTGAATTCAACTGACCTTTGGATAAACTTGGGATCGATTATATTTAATTTCGAATCACTGATTTCATTCTTGTGTCAGTACCTTATTCTTCTACGAACCAAACTCCTGTTCAATAATGATTTCTCTTCTTAAGACCAGATCTACGAAAAGCGGTCCCAGTAACATCTACGCTATCACGGTTCGTCACACTCAGATTGTACCGTATAAAAAACCCTGTAGAAGCGAATTCACTCCAGCTAAATAAACCTGTCAAATCTTTACCCATCGCCAGGGACGATTCAGTTACTAGCGATGACGTCAGGTGAAAGTTGTACGTCGTCTGGACTTACAAGGCTCTCCGCGGGTGGGACGACCTGAGCTAGACACCCAGACTGAAAACCGTCTTTTAGTGACAGGAGTTGCCATCCACCATTCAGTTGCCCCCGCACGTCGGTGCAGGCTACCCGCACGCCCGATGTACGTTGACCAACCGCGTCCCAACGCCCACATGTCTCACGGGAAAATGCTGCATCACTTTCATCTAAGGGGCCTCCATTTGTGGTCTCCACCGCCAAGCTGACCAATCGCACCATTGTTCAGTAAGTAGTTATCCCCTTGGACGTATACGGGCACCAGAGAAAAAACGGATGTAGCCAGTGAAATTGCTTGAATCAGTCGGAGAAGGATTAAGCAAACCGCAAGGAAATAGTGCCTGCGGGCGCCGGGGATGTTAAACCAAGGTAACGGACACACAAACGGCGTTTGTTGCTGGTGTAGTTGATAAAAAAGTGGAGGAAAAGCCGGTAGATTAGTACGTTAGGATTTGGTTAGATGTATCCACGAGTCGTGAATGGTTTTGTAGAATTTACTTGATATTAGCGTCCGTTATTTGAGTATGTGCAATTGCGTTTAGGTTGATATCGGAGGTTGTTGATAGACTTGGTTGATGAACGCACGATAAGGCGTCAGAAACGCGATTTTGTTCCTCATAGTGAACTGTGAGACAAAGCCTAAGTGGCAAACTATTCATGTTCAGTATCGATCGGAAGCTGACCTTGGTGCGTACTAAGAGCTTGTGATCTGTAAACACCCTAAACGTACGACCTTAAAGTGCGTGTCGGAAAGAACAGGTGTCCCAGTAGACGATCTGTAGCTCTCTGCCGAACGTACTTCACCGGGATTCTGCAGGCTGTAGGAAGTTAGAAAATAAAAAAGACCCTCAAGGGTCGCCTACAAAATGCTACCCCACTGCTCCAACGGCTGAGTCTGAGGCAAAATTGACAACCTAAAGAGGGATTGAAGGGTCGGGTTATGTCAGAAGGCAATCGTGACCCGTGCTGATAGCTCTGGCATTATATTTCGACTAGCGCAAATCAGGTTTGCGGTTTTAAGGGAATAGATGGCAGTATGTGTAGCGTAATTGTCCCGATGTCGGGTTCTGGTGACGGCTTTAGTTCATGAGATATTTTACTGACGGGTGACTTGTAAAGACCAAAGAAGCTTTGACGATAACGGTAAAAATGCATAAGACCAGAGATGCGAAAACAAAGAAATAGTATCAGCGGGACGACCGAAAAAGTCGGAAGCCCTTTGGCTTGGCCTCGTACCTCAGTTGGTGGAGTATTCACGACACTGTGGCGAGTGTCAACCATGGGTGAGTTAGAATCCCGCCTTGGTCAGCGACTTTTAACATTTGAGTCATCTCAAGATATTTTTAAATTTCCCGAACCATAATTTATAACCAAACATGCCCGCGTGTCTAACCGGTTGATAGGATAATCCTGCTGCAGGTAGTCGGATTACAAGTTCGCTGTGGCGGATGCCATTGTTTTACTGTAGTTCAGGTGTATAAACTGTATGATCTATACGCCATAAGTACGAAGGCCTTTGACGTTACCAGTATTAAAGCGACGATAGAAACTACGCTTTTGTTCGAATCCCGCCGGCCAAAATGTAACACAAATTCCACGAAAAAATAATAAAATACTGAAAAATGCAGACGGAAGTAAAACGGTGAGAAAACAAGAACAGTCATTTGACCCTGTCGTCACGTCGGGCTCATCAGTTGTAAGGTCGGAATACATTACCACGTTGTTTCCTTATCAAACGCTTTCGTTAGTCCTTTGTACTACATGCAGTCCGTCACTCTAATTCTCGGCAATTTACGAATACGTTAACCAGGACGAAATTCCCGATGACTCATGGGAGCGAGACAACGATTTGGAGAGAAGATGGTTAGCGTGTATTTGCGAGAGCGTATAGGAGCGGCTTTCAAATGTCGACCACGTTTGGCAGTTAGCATTCGGTTAAATAACAATGAATTAAACCAATGAATTACGTAGAATCTTGCTACTAATTTGTAATGTAACAGTTACGTTACTATTGGGTAACAAACCACATGTCTTACAGTGCACCTCACACTGTTTGATGAATCTATTGTCCGTGTACGATCGTGCTTTGGTCCACCAAAGTGCAGATTGCTACCAATAGGCTGGAGACATCTTATGATCGAGAGGAAATATTGGGGGGTTATTTGGAAATAGCCGTTGGCTTCTCGGTGATGCTGAAAATGTCTCATTTTGTACGGCGAGAGGTAGAATAGACCTTTGCCAAGTTGAAATGTTAGCGTCGTTGCCAGAATGTTCCATTCTACTTGAAATGATAAATTGACAGTCTCATTGTGGCAAACACCACTTTTTTATTTTCCAGGTCTTTACCACGCCTGACCTCAGTTCAGTTCAGTTCGAACAACCATTAAGCATGCTTTAGATGCTGCAGTTTTGTTTTCTGTCTCTCAGCAGGAGCCTCACTCGGAAGGCACCTCAATCAAGACTACGAAAAAAAGAATAAAATGTGGACAACAAATAATGCCACCAAGTAGATAAGGAGTCTACATATAGGAGAACACCTGTTCGCGGCCCTAACTGTACCCTTCAATGTTTTTAAACACTGAATGGGTGGACCAAATATACTAGCCAGACTTTCCACATTTGTCACTCTTGTCATGAGCTGTCCAGCACTACTCATCTTTCAACCAATTCCCACCACGGCGAACATTGCACGCTGGGAAATCCTATCTGTAGAAATGTCCCGAGCACTTATGACTGGCAGACTTTAGTGATTCATCTGCTGATTTGCTTTGTGTACCTGATGGTCTGCGCCCGATCTCGGCATAACTGACCGATTATACCAACAGGTACGGACAATGCCATGAGTTCCATAAGCGTGGGATGGTCTGAACAATAAGTTCTTCAGTTGTTGTCTATTGTAAGTGTATGTAATACCGTGTTCTGTTTAGCTTTACGCGGTAATCTAAATTTAAAGATAAAGGAATATCTACCGAACTGGCCTCATTGGTCACTTACCAGTAGGACGAACAGTACACAGCTGAACGAGATCCAATGAAAATTGAGTTATATCCGTAAAATGTATTGATAGCACGATGAGCCTAGATGTGATAGATAATGAAAAATTCGTCCGTATCTTTTGCACTTAAAAGTTCAACGCCTCGAACCGGAATCAAAATAAAGACCTTCCGCTTACTGGGAAGTTGCTCTACTAGTTGATCTATTACGGCACGAGAAAATGACCAACGAGATTAATCCGGTGAGTAAAACTGGAACAGTTAATGCGTGTAATTAAAATAGTGGGTGCTTTCCATTAGATACTCGCTTGTGTTATTCGCACCCGTTTGGCCGTAAGCCAATTGCTCAGCTGGTAGATTGACTGCCTGGTAAACAGTAGGTCTCCGGTCGGATTCCGGCTCTCGGTGTTGGGCTTTTGGATGCGAAAAGTACAAGTAGATTTCCCGTTATTCATGTGGTCGAAGCTCATCGTGCCATCACTAATTTCTACGGGTAATCTAACTTTGTTTCGTAACATTTCACGCTCACAATTGTGCCATTTACAGGCTTGCGGACAAGGTTTTCCTTTACCCTCACGCTTTTAAATGATGCCGATAGCTGCCGGAGACTGTTACATGTTGAACCGTTTACCACACAGTTACAGCTAACCACATACGTGGTCAAGCACCTGTTCTTTCTCATTCCATTATTATTCATAGATGCAGAGTCGTGAGCAGATCGCATGGAAAATCGTCAATCACGACCATCAGAGTTGAATTTGAACACCACATGAACCTTGACAGTTCAGTTATGAGAAGAGAGAGAGAGTCTACCACTGGTGTGTGAGACTTGAATCTATCCGGCCAATCGCGTGTAAGGGAACAGCTCGTACTTGGACTGCGTGCTCCAAGAGCTGACAAAATGAGAATAACAAGTGTGTAGCCTGTCGGTTTCAGTTGGTGCAAACTTGTTTATACACTGCGCGACAAAAGTGAAGGGTCCCTCTCATTTCCCGCACACTTCCGCTTGTTTTCTCTATTGAAACCAAATCTGGCCAGAATGACCGAGTGCGCAATACTGTACGGCATACGAAATTCCAGGGGCGAAACTATACCTTGTGTGACAATTAGAACAGGAAATGTTAAAACGAGGGTAAAAAAAAGTAAAGGACCCCCTATTCAGGTGCGCTGTCCCATGAAAAATTTCGCAGAACCAGACGGATGATTCAGCCTGGCAACAAGTTGATTAGTTCGATCTGTGGCTTTGCTGACTGGCAAACCCGTGAGAACCGGAATCACGTGATGCACCCAAGTGACCTAGGTGACCTTAATTCACGTTGGTTGCACATATACATCTTACGGAACACACAACGAATATTGTCTGCGCAGTGCTGCATGGAAATAAACTGACGTCGAGAATAGGGAAATGCCTGCGTTGTGTGAAATAGGTCGCCTTTAAATAGGGTCTCTGGGCAATGCAAGAAACCGAGAAACATCGTATAACGTTATCCGGGGTGTAACGAGCAAGGTGTGCCTAAAATTGAATGAGTGATCCAAATATAACGAAATCGGACGAACACAGATTAATTCATATAGCCTCCAACGACGTACCCAGTGTTGACGTTGAAAGCTTTGGTCGGATTCAGTGTTCCGAAACGAACTGTTCAGAGAACGCCCAAGGCTGTACCATGTATGAAATACAAAGATGAGCAGATATATTTCTCCCACACCGCTGCATAAAAAACCACGTTTATCATGGGCTAAAAACAGCTGGGAAAAACAATGGGAAAACTTCTACTTCAGTGACGAAAACGACTTATTTGGAATAAACCAGATACTTGGAATTCCTAATGGTACGATATCAGAGAAGAATAAGAAATTTCCAGTCAGTGAAACAACGACGAGCGTTCAGTGGTGAATTGAGGAACCTTCTCAGCCAGCGGTCAAAGTGAGCTAGTTATACTTGAGAGCATACAATATTCCGTTGCATGTATTCGTGAACTAAAACAGTTTCTGCTCGCGCTAGTGGCAATCAGATTACGAGATGACGCCATATTCCAACATGATAGTGCTTCTGTCCACTGTTCTTCCACTACAAGATGTTGGCTGTCGTTCCGCGGTATCAAGGTCCTTCAGTGGCCAGTCTTTAGTCCAGATCTAAGCCCGATTGAGAACCTTTGGGTATACTTGGTGGCTCGATGTACAAGGATTCCACGATTTACCGGTCAAAGAATGCATTAGTAGCTGCCGTTAGTCCAGAATGGGTGAATATTGACCAGGGGATAATCACAGGTTTTGTAAGAAATATGCTGAGGTGTGTCAAGGTCCTCAAGCAGAATGGCGTTTGCACATGAATTTAAGTAGTAACTATTGAGGCCTAGCTGAGGGGAGTTCTATACTTTTGTCACCCGTTTTTACGTGCTCTGATTTAGTTTGCCCATAATAAATTATTCTGTAAAATTTCATATTCTGTATCGTTCTGACCAGATATGGTTTCGTTACAGAATACAGAGGCTGAAAACTGCAGGAAAATTAGAGGGGCCCTATGCTTTTGTCGCCCAGTGTACGTGAAGACCTCTACAATGGCTCACTGTGGTTCGGGGGGGGGGGGGAGTGGAGGATGTAGTGCTACCAATACAACACACAATAACAAAGACTAACAAATTTGTTTATTTGAACAATCACCGTATTTGGTGGCGCCACTTGCTCCGCCTGTGTACATCGTCTGCACGCTGTTGCGCTCCTCCAAAACACACGTTGTCCCGCTCCAGCGTTTTGAGTTATGCTTTGCGCGTTGCCGAGTATATTTGCTAACGTGTCACAAACCAAGGACCAGGAGCTATAGACTCTATACGGGAGCAGGTCCTGACTTAACTTAGGAGAATCCTTAAAGGGTGTTCACAGGCCCCCGAGTTGGCTGGTCGCCCTGAATGCCTCTCGAAATGCTCCCAAATGAACGCTCGTCCTAAATAGCTTCTGCTGAGGAAGTTCTACAAGCTGCCTTCTCGGGTATGAGTGCGAAGGCGAACGCCCGACGCTTTCCACCAGGTTGACTGGCTAACAGACAGTCCAGGGGTGGGGGGGATGGCTAAACCCTGATTCCAAACCAACCATGAGTATCGTGTTAGGCATACCGGCATATATATATATATATATATATATATATATATATATATATATATATATATATATATATATATATATATATGACATGGTGCCAACTCAACAACAACAGAAAAGTATCACATGGTCGGGGATGGAGGAATTAAGAGTCAACATTAAAATTACAAGTGAAAATGGTCTGGCCGTATCTGGACGGTCTGATTTCTAAAATCGAGCTTCATCTAATTGGTTAAATTCAGATCAACACAACTTTCCTCTCTCAAAACATTTCGATGAACTTGACCCGCTTGGTGAATAGATTTTCGAACCCGAATGGTCGGCCGTAGCTGTCTCCCCGAATATTACGTCTGTGCGTGAAGCATGGTAATATTCACTCGCAGTTTCAGCAGTGCTCTCGAGTGGTGCTCTGAATTGAATTTGGCTAAAGTGGCGTCCGTGTACGGATGTACCATCAAGGTCCATGATCTCAGCCATGAGTTGACCAAGTTGTCTAGTAATGATCCCGTGAGCTGTTCGAAGTTTTTTGCTGCGTAGATGTATCATCATCGCCAGTCGAGGTGACTTCATTAGTGCAAGCAGTCCTCACAGTTCTTGACTGTTGTACATGTATCGGCATCCAATTCGGGCCGCCAATGCATTCGTCGGTCCAATGACTTTATCTTCATGCGCAAATGACCCTTATGCTAATCTCCCTGAACGGTGACAGCAGAAGAGAGCATATGACTAACCGGCTGCCATGGCACATCACTCCGTCAGATTGCATGGAAAACTGTGGGTACTTTTTTGACCTAGGGTTACCAGTCTTCCTTGAAAGCGGAAATCACCGACTAGCGTTATTGTTCAACATATTTTCGTAGATCTTCCGTCGAGCAACAAGTGAAATGAAATTGCCGCGAGTCGCGGGTACCTTAACGGAACAGCAGCCTGCGGGATCGATTTACCAGGCCGATCCAAAATGTAATTATCTGCGGTAAGGACAGTATCCCGTCGTTGCATTGTGGTGGCTGTGGACTTCTCAACGGACGGATCCGGGTCAAACAGGAAGTGTAACGCCTAGCCGTCGGTGCTAATCGCCCAGAAAATGGCTAGCGCTTGCTTATGTGTCTTCGAGTATCTTCTTTTTGCAGTATTAAGGGGTAAAGAAATGCAGACGGTCAGACATCCATCATGCTCGCGCGCTGCACCAATTCCAACTTCAGGTGCGTCCGTTATTGGCATCGTTTCTTTGGATATGGCGAATAGGGTTAATGTTGGTCGTTCACCTACGTTATTAATGTGATCACGCAAAGCACTCTCACACAGCCCGATCCATTACCACAACCTGGGTGAACAGGCGAGAAACAACGACTGCTCTCTTTTCGTGAATTGTGGTATCAACCTGAAATAGAACTACCAGAAACTTTGATTTAAAGCCATCGAAGTCCACCTGATATCCGTTGATAGTTCACCGTAAAATCACACACAGAACTTGCACTTTGAAGGTTTGCTCAGTACATTCTTCGCTACAAGGTTTAAACTTGCGTCCCTCCGCCCTAATAATTGACCCCTACCGGCGAATTTACACGTAGAATTCAAAAAAGTGCTTGCGGAGAATCTGTTGGTCACGGAAGTTATTGTGTCATTTATTTTTATGGTTTTAGGTATAATTCACACATCTGTATTGCTTAAATTACGTTATCAAATTAGCTGATTCTCCGGTGATTTTACCGGATGAAAAATAGGGTTATAGTTGCTCTCTTCATGACAAATTAGAATAATACATCTGAATCAAAAATCATCCCTACACGTTCGAGAACAAGAATATACACATTCTGATTGAATACAATAAAATACACGTATCTTTGTTAGATGAACATCGCAGACTTTCAAAGTAAACTCGTAACACCAACGTCAGTTAATCTAGGCTAGATTATTGAGAGGCACCAGCCCGCTAAGTATTTGATTCATTATTTCCGATCCAGTAATTTTCTTTTTTATATCAGAATCTTGAGTCTATTTTGGTCTGCTCTGGTGTTTACATATATGACAAGTGATGAATACGTGATCAGAATAAATGCCGCTTCTGTTTTGAACAGTACTAAGGTCACGTGGATCGCAGTGTGTAACTTAGCTGAAAACCCCGGCCCACGTGCCATGAAAAAATTTCAGATCAGAATGGAACTCGGGTTTTGCTTTATTTTCTCGCGCCGATTCCATCTGTTTTTAGAAACGGGACGACCCAAATATCTAAGTAATTTGGACTGTTCCTCCTCGAATGCAAGCCTCTTACTCAGTGACATATTTTCGACTCGTCTGAAGTAGCCGATACCGGCTGGTAGAATCGCCTTCCAATTACATCAAAAAATATCCAAATAACTTGATACCGTCGTGCAGCACAGTCGGTGCTTTGTCCCAGAGCGCGAATGACCTCTATGAATGGCTTCAAATGTCACAGAGAATGGAAAGGTTTGCGATTGGAATTACGTCAACATTTGTCAAAATCTGTCATACCGTATTTTTCAAACTTGAACATAAGTTATTCAGTGATAATCAACTGGAATGAGATTACAAAAAAGGTATAGTAGATCATAAATGGTCATATTCATAGTTTTCTTCACAGTTGTTCTGAGTAACACAACTTGACCGCTTTAACAATCAAAGAAAGTTTTTTGATGATGACCCGTGAGTGACGTTGACGGCGCTATTTGCTTTTCGTCACTCGTACACTGCAGTTTCGAGTACAGAAAATTTTTGGGCTGTGTCATTACGTTTGTGGTAACTCAGTGCTTGTTTGCCCAAACATCAGTCAGTATGTATGGTAACAACTAGTTAAATTCTTAGATTTATCCCATTCTCCCTACTCACCTTTCTTTGAACTCCATAACTTGAATTCTGTTGCCGTGCTTCGGGGTTGCTTTGCTGATCTCTGTCTGATTTCATGAATCGAGTACTATAACACGGAAGGACCAACGGACTTTCTCGGCTATTGCAAGTTTCTCCTGAACGTTTACTTGTTTCAGGAATATAGAGTTTCAGTACAAGTCACGTAGTTTCGTCAGCCTTCACAGGGGTATTCAGTTGCTGTTGCTTCCTAATTTCTGGAATTGTTCTGACTGGAAGTTGCCTCTTGTGGATAATCCAATTTAATCGGTTCAATAGACTATGTCCCATTGTCTGTTTCCGTCCCTACTTATCCTCTCGTTCTTTGTTTCAAGTTGATTTGTGTTCCTTTTCACCCCTATTTAACTCATCTACTTGCCATTCCCAGATGTTGCGGTCCCAAATTCAGTCGTTGCGTGAGGTTATTTCTAAACTGCCAAGTCCAGTGAGTACCGCCAGTTCACCAGACTGGCCTCCACAAAAACCAAACAAGTGAGCTAAACACGGTTCTTCTTCCTTTTCGATCTCGTCTCATAAACGAAAACGATAATTTTGTGAAAAGCTCTATTTCACAGTTTATTGTATGACGTTGCCCAAATTATCCCGTCAGATTTGGGCTCATTACCGGGATACGTAAAATATTATTTGAAACAGAACTTTACTTGCCGGTATGAAATTGTACCTGGCCGCCGATATATTTCTTTTTAATCGTTTGTGCAAGGGATTCAGTTCTCTTTTCAAAAACTCATACTTTGCTCATCGCTGGAATATCTTCGATTTCTACTTCAAATCTCTGAATAGACAATGAGGACTCGGTAATAGCAGATCTTTCCGATTGGTAATAAACCCATTAGAGTAATCAGAACACGAGCTATAGGCGAATTAGTGTTTTCGGTGATTTCATTCTCAAGTTAATAAAATCACATTTGTGTGAGAACAAACGAATAAGAAGAGTTGGGATAAAGTCTTGTCCTGTGCACAACGAACATTTGTCCAACCACTCCAATTTCCTTGACCAACAGTTAACTCTGTCACACATGGGCGTAACGACGAAATTAACCGATTATCACCCCCTGTAACAATCCGGTCATCTTAGATAAAGTTTCTCCATCCGTTTTCCCCTACCCCTGTCTCTCCTATCTCTAGCTAAACTTGTTTTCCCAACTGTTCTTATTGATTTGTTTTGATGTCAATGTGATTGTAATGCCTTGGGAATGAAATCTCTGCAAACGCGTTCGCTTACAACTGGTGTTCTGATAGTGTGTCTCTTGACTGACCTGGTAGTTCGTATCGTGATTGATAAGAACACCTTGCGAGAAGCTAATTGCACAACCAAAGCTCACGCAGTGCATACGGGACTGGCGTGTTCGCTGCGTTGCTCTGTCGTTTTAATGAAGCCAGATGGTCCCATTTATTACCTCTTAGTTGCGTCTGTTTTGTTAAACCTTCGCGTGACGTTTAGTCTACGGATGGGAGATACATACAAGCCAAGGGTTTTGAACCAACACTGTATGATAGATCTGATAAGGAAGAGACGAAGCTATCTGGTTAGTAATAATGAGGTGATGTGTCTAGTGATTGATTCATCGTCGGATGATATTTTATCCCGTCGGATCAATTTGAATGAACCCCGGTGGTTGGGATACGTGTAACGTATAGGGGGAAAACCATCTGCCGCACCGTGCATCATTTGTAATCCCTGCAACCGAATGAAAAAGGAGTGTGAGCCAATGGTTGGTTTTTAGAAAAAAGCACAAAGAAGTGCATCTCTTCTTTCTGGTTGAGTCCCGATAAATTCTAATACTAGCTTTTTGGAGATACTAATGAAAATGACAACAAACTGTTAACAGCGGCAACTTTGTAGCCGATTTCTTACAATTCAGACATCTTGTGAATGTATGTATGCACGCACACTATGTGATCTGTGTGGTGGCTACAATGGCATCTTTTTTTACTTTCTCATATCTTTTCCACCTCAAAACCATCATCTTTTGTACCAATGGTGAGCAACACATGCTTTGGTGATGTCTTTGACGAAACCCGGGACTCGGTACTGTACCTTACCTATCAGTGTATTGTTATGGTTCACCTCTTTAATTTATGGCGTCGAAGCTTCCGGCTCTTTTAAAAAGTGCATTGGACTACGTTGTCTACTGCTCTTTCATTGCATTCGTTCGGTGTTCGTCTAATTCCTGGACTTAAATTCACGCATATTTGTATTTTGAGTACATCGTAAAAACCAAAACCACATGGCTTATATTAAGTCGTGAAATATTCCACGTTCGAATTTCTAGAAGACGGCATGTAGCAAACACAGCTCTGTTTTCGCTTCACATCAAGCCAATATACTACACCTACGGAGTTTGTAACACTAATTAAGTTAGTAAGAAATCCACAATCTTCACAGGAATTCCCCATAACAACTATCTGGCTGACGATAACGCATTCATGTGGAGAATCTCCACACTGGTTTCGCCAATTGCATGTGCCTGTCACGCCACCCCGTCGACCTTTGGTCAGGGAAGAAGCAGTTTCTTGACAAACGGTTATTGCGAACACAAGATTGGTCGACGCGACCCGATCGCAGTCGCCTCGGCTGTGGATGGGATTCGTTGTGACCCGTTTGAACGGTTTTGAGGCACTCGATAGGTGACCTTGAGCACTCCGTCTCATGTTAGTTTGTGCCCCGTATCGATCGCATGGGCCAGATTCGCACTGGTCGCTGTTTTCTGGACTCCTTTCGCTAGCCCGCTGGGACCATGCCCTTGTACTTGCTCAGATGGACGCCTAGTTATTCTTCCCACCTATTCCGCCCCATAGAAACATGAATAAGAGTACATACAAAATGAGGCCGAATGCCTTGGCAGTCTGTATTTGAGCCTCAGTCGCAAGTACGTGCTGGCGTTGAACTAGACCCCAATTTTTACAGCATTGAATATATTTGCGACAGCCGACAACTCAGCGTTTCAGATGTCACATCTTTCAAATTCCATTTTTACGTAAACCGGGCGACACATGTTGTCGGAAGAAATCCTCTGAATATCAGTTTTTTTCTCAACGCATTACAGATAGTTCCTATCGCTCCTGAGAGTTTGTTTCCAAAACGTACCTAACGTACTCTATAGATATGACATCGTACCAAATTTGGTTTCTGCTGTGTAAGTAAAAAACTCTGGAGTTAAGTATACTGCCCCTACCAGGCTAGTTTGTGGTAGATATTCCGCTTGGTCGATCCATCCGAGCATCTTTTCAGCAGAATATCCATAAAAGGCAGTGATGCATTCTCTTCCAGTTCTGTCGTTAGTTTTAGATTTGGATGCCACTCACTGAAAGCCTGTAATAACTCATGCACACTATATTCGCATGGCACCGGGCAGGAAATATCATCGACGGATCTTTTATACATCGGCAAACAGCTGATGACGATTCAGCGTGTTGTTTCAACTTTCGCCACGGATATATCCGCAAGCAAAGGAGCAACAGGGGATCCCATCGCTATGCCATCTTTCTGTCTGTAGATATTACCGTCGAATTTGAACTGCACGTTTGAAGTACAGAATCTTTTTGCAGTTTTCCATAGGTGTACCTTTGCCGATGTCTTCCAACAACATGTAATCGCAAAACTAGTTTATGTTTTCCGATAGAAGCACGTTTAGGAACATTACGAAACATCAAGAGACATCTTTTTTTGCGAATTCACGTTTGTATATTGAATCACGTCCACGAATTAAAAAGTGTCTTAGACTGCGGGGTGGAAGTTTTCATCTTATCGGTTCGAGAAGCTCAGTAAGCCAGCGTGCGAGGTGGTGGCGTGTTAAGTCGCACTGGGATGCCAATTCTGTGGGTTTTTGTTAACCCTTAGAGTCTCGGAATTATTGATCTTATTGGCCTTATGCATTCGAACGTGATCGTATCCATCACATTATTCTGCCTTAGTTTTCGAGGTATGGTACCTGTTTTTCAGTGTTGCTTGTTTTGTCTTTCTGGATTTTGTGAATTTTGTTGAATCACTCGGTAGTTCCGATATCTTATGCCGGTAGTCATCCGTGACCATGATAACGACTCTGGATGCTTTGTCAGAATGCGCGATAAGGATTGATTAGTTTTCTCTTTAGTTCTTTATCGCCTGTAGGTGGATTACGGAGAGAATGCTTCTATTGATTGTTTTGCTGTTCACATATTGTTAGCTACAATTGTCCAGTGTTGATTTCGACTGGTCAACATTCTGCTCACTTATTGGGGCCAAGGAATTTAGCTGGTTAAACAGGTTCTCCGTTTGAAACTCCTCATCTAACTAACGGCTTGCTTTACTCGGGCAGCAAAACCTGTGACCAGGTGATAGTGCTTCTACAGTGATTTTATCGAACACGAAGAAGGATAAATTTTTGACGTACTTTTCCGGGTAGCTTAGGAACGTGGTCTCTCTGATGTCATGCCGCGTTTTAGACGTCCCCGATCTGATTGAACCAGTTTCAAAATGATTTCTTAGATGTAAGTAAGTAGCTTATTTCTCTCAGTGGCTGAAAGAGCATCGAAGTCTATATTAATTTTTACAAGAACGAAAATACTTGATCGTGATATTTATAAAGTTGAGTAGTCTAAGACCGGAATGGTTCGGATGTGGTATCGAGCCGGTCGATGTTATGCAGTGGTTCGGCGTGTCAATGTACCGTACATTCTCATTTTCACCACGGTTTGCAAACAGTACACCTGTAAAGAAGCACTTGATCACATCGTCGGAGCAGCATCATCGCAGCGCACAGAAAACTTCGAAGAAATTTTTCACAGAAAACAATGTTTGCGCAATCGGGTGTATTATGTTTACACATTGCGCACTTGACATGCCTACAAGAGCTATCATTCCAGTCAAAACAAGCTTCACAATTTTACACTACTGAATCTTGCTGAAGAGTTGAACGTCTATTGTTCTGAGTTTCATGGTCGAGATTGAGATACTGTTCTTCATTGATCAACTTCCTTAACCGTCAGTTGTGCCAAAAGGGCGATTAGTTCAATAAAAGAAGTGAAACACTTCCTATTATTAAACTTTTTGGAGTCAGTCGGATAATGACCTCCTGATAACATGTGATCAGACTTCCAAGAAATTTTATTTCACATATCCTGAACGTCATCTGATCGGCGATTGTCGCTTGATACCACGCCGTAGTACTTTGCATTATATTTTCAGTGTGCAGTGGCTTACTCCCATTCACTGTCGTATGCATCGCTTTCTCAAAGAAACCACGAACCAGTACCACACCGATGTGTCGGCATTTGTACTTCTTTGGAAAAAATGACTTTTATATGGACAAACGTTATCCGAATTCAGACTGCGAAGCGTGAAAATGCGTTACCGTGACAGATCGATATATTGTATGAATCGATTATTACCTGATGCAATCGTGAGTGTATGAATCACAACCTGAACAAGAAAGTGCGAGGAGAGCGAACACCAAGGATGAAGTTAGTCTGAACCTTGTCAAAACCAATAAATACTCCGCCTATGTGTGTGCGAATTCACCTTTAAGACCGGTACAGTTTGGGATGCGTTTTGCACCTTTAAAGTGTAAAATGCTGCCGCCGGACTGGTTTATTCCTACAGAAAAACTTTAGCTGAAGTATGTGAGTTTTGTTACATGGGCGGTCGCATCTGACATGAGCGGCCGGACATTGGATGACGTTTCGTCGTTCATACAGAAAGCCGCCTGCGTTGTTCACGTGCGGTTTTTTCCACAAAAGATTGGGTGGACATTGCATCATTTGCATCAGTCTTTTTTCACTCAACACAAACGCAGTTCGAGTAGGTAGAATACAAAAAATTATTCGGTTTTAGAATTGATCTCTCCACAATCGCTGGAATATGATGAGGCACTGCCTAAGCGCTGTTGAAGTTTGGCGTAGGGTGTTGGGACCCAGATATCAGTCTCTGGAAGCTACACTTCATATAAACGTTTTAGTGTTTGGCGCATGTATTACGTATGCTTCCAAATAGACATTAAGGCGAGTAGCGGTTGGAGCACGATTCAAGGTGGTCTCCAGAGAAGGAATGAATGACCTAGCACGTGGACTTGACGATGCAAGGCGTGTTAGGATTCCGAGTTTAGGCCTGCGGGGCAGGATTACCAGATTTTTAGAATAATGGGTGGCATTGTCTAGGGCCAAAATTAAAGGTGTATTTGTTCCTTCAGTTTTGATTTCAATGATACCGCTGTTATCTATTTATTTGCTCTTTGAGCTGCGTTTTATTTCACTAGTGCTCGGATGTTACAACCAAAATCAGATCGAAGAAGTTCGAAAGTAGAAAGAGCTGAACTGAACCGTCCGGTTTTTCAAGGTGAATATTGCTGTCCCTCTGACGTGCGTAGATCAACATCTACCTTGGACGTTCATTCTTTATCTTGGTTATAAGTTGGTTCTGCAGGAAATCAAGAAGTTCATCGTTACAGCAGATAACGCAAAACTCCCACTTAACACAGAATGCACTCACTTATAAAGCGGCCACCAATACAAACAATCACACTAGTAGTAGGCTAGAGCAGTAGTTTTCTGATGGGATCGCACATATCAAATCCGCAAAGGCACAAAGCGGAGGACGACCCAGTCAGCCGGAGCTTAGTCGACCGCATAATTTTCTGGCCCTGCCTCGCATTGAAAGATGTGCCAGAGAAACTGATTTCCCTCTTCCAGTGGTTGTATGTGAAAAGACGAAACGGAGTTGGTGCTTACGATGATCCTTCACCCGAGTTCACCACGAGAAGCTGTGCTCCTCGAGTTCTCCCTCTATTGCTCTTCCTCAGTATTGTGATTGAATTATCCTTGAGGTGATCCCATGCTCGTGCAAGAATAGCACTTTCGATCTTCGCTCAGGTAGTGTACTGTCTGACTTATTATACGTGGACGATGTTGTTCTTCTGAGTGAAGTTCCAGATAAATTGCATGTTTTTCTGGATAGTATGAACAATAGTGTAGCAATGTTTGGTATGCGTTTCGCACCCTCAAAGTGTAAAATGGTACTGCAGAACTGGTATGGCTCCACACCGAACCTTGTCTTGACAGGGGAAGCCTTGGCCGAATTGGACAAGTCTTTTTACCTGAGCATCGATGCCTCCGCAGTATTGCGGCGTATCAGCAATGCTTTGGTTGGATGTGTGCGTTGGGAACCAGTGGTCAGTCACTGGAACAAGTACTGAATCTAAGCAAGTTCAGAGGGCTGGGACATGTGTTACGCATACCTTGTAATGCTACATTAACCACTAGGTATGGAGAATTCGAAACTGTGTGGAACTGAATATTACAGATTTGTACGCAAACATACTTGAGTCTTACAGTAAGCCCCGGATCTTTTTCCCTGAATTGGTTTGGTAACAGTAATATATTAACTCACCGCGTTATATCACAAAAATATTGACCACAGGGATGCAAAAATATTCCTTCGATGCTGTGTAACTTTTAAACTACTTGAAGATTTGGTTCGTACCATCGCTTCGTAAAAATTTAAATTTCATTTTGATTACGATGCTCATCCCTGTTGGGAAAGGAAAAATTGGGACGTTATCTCCCTCAAAATGGAACCTTAAAAGTAGAAGCAAACTGTTATGAAATTTTTGACCTCCTTGCAAGTTAAGCATGTTCCATCCCGTTGGCGTTTTGGAATTTTCTGAAGGATAGCGGTTGGCTGTTATAACCTACAAGTTCTTTTCTATACTCTGAATGGGAAACCTGCGTACTTCTTCACAGATAACAACTCCGATCGCTCCAGCCCGCAGTTAAAAACCTGTGAACAACAGTATAGCACACCAAAACAACTGTGCGTTTACACGAATTATAACGTGGTATTTAAAGCGAAAACGGAACATTCCCGAACTCGAGCGTTCAGCTAGGTTTAGGCCCTGTCCGACCGATTAGGTTGATAAGTCGTCTGCCGGATTGATTGTTGACCGTTGACCCGATTTGCGTTGGACTGCAGATGATTGCTCGATTACCAAAAAAAGAGTTACGTCTTCTCAATGCTTTTGAAAGTTAATGACATCGTCAATATGCAGGAGTTAAGTCTTGTGTGATCTGATAAATTATTGATTAATAACTACTGTCTGGCCTGGCTTGCTCGAGCTAATTAATGATTACTTCAGAAAATGTTCTTCTTTCTCGTTTTTGACTTCCTAACAATGACCCACCGATCAATTTCCAAAACGACGATCGAAGACACCGGGATTTGTCAACTATAGCTTCGAAAGTGTGACGTTTAATCACAAAGAGACCACACAGTGTTACCAACGCATTTCGGAAGTGTTATCCCTGGCATGTTAACGAACATGAATTTACTCGCTGTGGATAAAATGATCATGTTGACCAGGTGTACAACCCGTTGCATGGGATACCCCACTTCAGTGACACTACGAATTATTCGCTGAGCAGTATGTCATTCATTAGAATAGTATTTATCACATTGGTCTCCTGATCTAGAGTCCCCAACGGATGATTTGGAACAACCATTGACGTTCCATTGATTGCGGTGATTCTGAGTGCTCTTTCTCAGCAGCCACCTAATTTGGAAATCAAAATAATCAAAAATATGAAAAACAGGGAGAGAACTACAAATAATAGCATCAGTTCGATTATTATGGTTTGCAAATACAGAAGCGCCATTTATTATGATTCCCAGTCATATCTCTTTGTGTAGTCGTTGACTGGATGAACATTCTGTTTGGTTTCTTGTTAAAAACAAACAATATATGACCACTGGGTCCAAACTTGAACCCCACCTGGTGCACGCAGTTGTGTCGTCTCACACGGTGACCGTTAACCTGTCCGTGCTGGTTTAGTCCGTTGCCTTCATGTAGCCCCGGAGTGGTGGATAAATGCGAAACTACGGAAACATCCCGCTGCTCAAATGCGATAGGAAAATGCAGATCCGAATACGAAGGAAAATGCAGCGATTTGCTAATACAACAATCAAAATGTGTTCGAGGCTCAACAGGCTGCATAAACGGGTCACGTTTTTTTCTAAATCTGCTCGTGGATATTCCAACAAGTTAGACGCCAAATGCATCCAAATCGAATTTGATAAGTATCATTACCACCTCGACCAGAGTTATTTCCCCTGTCTCATGATCAACGGCGACATGTGAAATACATTTTACATCGAATTTAGGGAAGTATCATGATAGAACGATGAATAAAAAGGGGTGTGGTAAGTGAATATACTGTTTTAAAGTCAGATGTCAGTGTTTTCCTCATTATTGAGAGGCTTTAAAATGAGCTAACTTACATTTGGTAAGAGTCATCAATAGTCTAGTGATTGCGTTCGGAGCAGGCACTGTTATATACCTGAATCTGAGCCTTAAGTGAAACCCGAAAAATGTGGATTGTTGAGAAAACGGGAATGACGTGTTTTCGAAATATTTGTTAGTAATTCTGCATGAAAACTATTTATTTTTAATCGGGAACACATCATCATCATCGTACAGCGATAAACAGCAGGGCACGCCCCACTGATCACTGTCTCTCTCATCGTGCCGCACGTAGAAATAGAAATATTGAATATACAAGATAAACAGCGAGTGGACGTACACGCAAGAGAAAAGTAAAGAACGTCTTAATAGCCAACACACGGAAAACACAGTCCAACTGTACAAACGCACATTGATCAGTCAATCTGGTTCGAAATAATCGGGAACAGGCAAGATCTAAACTGATATCTAGACGCATTTAATGTGGTTTGATGATTAGCACAGTTCAGTTTATTCAACCATGAACCTAGCACTTCTGTGCCCTGGTATTGTTTACTGCCAATCAGCATCATCCGGTTTTGGGGACAGAATGAGTAGATGCATAAAGTGAACACAAGCGAAGTATGAATCTAAAGCCATGAAAATGAGGAGAGATCGAATGCAACTACGTTACTGGCTGCGACACCTTGTCATATCACTTCAAGCCTCCAGCCATTTGAAAGGTGCGTGTCGCGGACCCCAACACCCTGCGTCTATCCTTTTCATTACTGATGCGATATTCCTACCATATTCGAACAATACTAGAGTTATGTCTATGCTCAAACATTGACAGTATGCGCATATCGTCTACTCTTAAAGGCTGTGTATGTGAGCTCCGCGGTATATATATATATATATATATATATATATATATATATATATATATATATATATCACCTTTCTAGTTTCAGACTGTGCCAAACAAACCATGGTACAATAGGGGAGGAAGGGGTCGTTAGTCTGAATCCATGAATTGTTTTTGGGCCCATTACTGTCAGGTTGCCCAAGCCAAAGCAGGTGGTTTTCCCAGGGATCCAGAACCGAAGCCTTTAGCTACCCAAAGCTTAACCCCCAGGCTTCGGGACAAAACATGGGGTCCGGTGACCGGTTGCTCAGTTCACACGCCCTTCGGATGAGGCCAAACATCTTAAGTGTCTAGTGCACCTCTCCGCCGGTGAGCATACCGTTGTACGCCTCATAGGCCACCCATGGTTGGTTTGGAATCAGGATTTCGCCATCTCTCTTATACTGACTATTAGTCAGGCAACCCGGTGGAGAGTGTTTGGCATTCGCTTTTGTCCTCTCACTTTAATGGGGACACCTCCGCCGCAAGATGGCAATGAGTAGGACTTCCTCAGCAGAGGCTGTGTTAGACGCACGGTCACTTGGGAGGATTTCGAGAGGCGTTCAGGACGAGTAGCCATCTCAGAGCCTGAGACACCCATCCCCGACCATACTGAGGCATAAAAGAACGGATCTAACTGCTGTAATGTGAACTCGACCCTTAATAAACAATCGGATGTCAAACCGGCGCCACTGATAACCAAGATTGAAAAAATGCAAACGCAACTGTATACGTGACTACACTTTCGATACCTGAGCACGTGGTGAAGTGTAACTGCCTAGGGCACAAAACTTGTCTTATTCGGCTTGGTATTCTGCCAAGACAAGGTTTGGTTTAGAGTAAACCCGGTCCTGTAGAAGCGTTTTACATCCTGAACGTGCGAAACGCATGCCAAACAATAATACATCGTTGTTCAGGCCATTCAGGAAAGCCTACAGCTTACCTGGACCTTCACTGAAGATAACAACAATCGTCCGTATATTCCAAGTCAAACAGTTTTCTGTCGAAGCAGAGATCGATGTTGCTATCCTCACACGAGGATAGGCTAACACAGGAACCATTTCCATTGCAAAACTGAAAAGGAACGGCCAAAAAGGGCAACGGTGACGAACACCACTTCTCGCGTGAATGATCCCCGTAGGTACGAACTCGTTTTCGATTTTTCACATGCGAGAATTGAAGAACTGAAATAAACTTCCCTGTCACACCCTTCGATGTGAGCAACTGATGTCCAATATATCTCGTGTTTGTGTGGTCTACATTAACTGGCATCTTGTGTGGTCTTGGAAAAGGCGTGCGAGGCTTCATTGAGCTGTTACCAACGTTCATTGGTGTCCTGAGCATCCGGCTGCGTCGATAACCGTTTCAATTTATTCAGCCATTACCATCGAACTGTTGTGCTCTGGTATGGGTTGCTACCTCCCAGCATCGTCGAACGGAAGACAAAAAGAATAGAAGCATAAAGTGAAAAAGATTCAAAAAAAAATCAAAGTAATAGGCGGAAATCCCGAAGACAAAGAAAGAGTTCGAATAGCAACTACGCCACTGGCCGTGACACCTAGTCATATCACTCTAATTCTCCAGCCACTTGATTGACGAGTCTCTTGGACCCCAACCTGGAAGTCTAACACACCCTACTTGTCCAAGTCCACTGGTCAGGATTTTTATACCTTTCCCCAATGTCATGAACTGCCCAACTCGACCTACCTTCCAACCACTACCTGCCTTGGAGAACAGCGTACGCCGAAGAAGGCTATCGGTGGGCATGCGTACCACACATCCCAACCACCTTAACTTGTTTAGATTCAGTACCTGATCCGGAGACTGACCTCTCTTTCCCGACACCTTACGTCTTGCCTCAGCATCGCTGATACGGTCCTCCTACCATATTCGAGCCATGCTACGGAGACATCAATGCTCGAACAGTGACAGTCTTTGCCTCTTTTCTACCCTTATCAGCTATATTTTTTAGCCATATAAGAGAACAGACAACCACCGCCGTGTACACTCGATCCTTGACATACAACCGGATGTCACGCCGGCATCCCAAATGGCTGAAGTTAGCAAAAGCCAAATGCGCCTTTTGTATACGCGATGACATTTTATCCTATATCTGTCCACCTGGTGAGATGTAACTACCCGGGCAAAAAAACGTATCCGCATGAAAATGCGATCATCGATCATTGTCTGGCAATAACTGTGCGTGAAGCGGTGGCTTTAGCGTTGGCGCGACCACGGACGAAACGTGAGGTCATACAAGCACGTACTAAGGCGTTATCTGAGTCCCCAGGATTAAACTGAATTGATCGGTAATCTTCAGTTGATCCAAGCCAATGATCATCAGTGACAATATTCTCCATCTGAGTCTGACGTTGTGAAGACGTAGGCAGACTCCTTGTAAATCTGTGTCTCTTCTCATGGTAAAGTGCCGTGCTCACTAGAAACAATCTGCGTCCAGGACACAGCTGGATCTGACGATCGCCGTTGCCAGTGCGCTCGGCCGGGATAACAAACGAGCCTCTTATGTGTCTTTCGGAACCCCCCTAACATACAATGTGAGAGTTGAAATCTTCAGCAGAGATTACAACGTCCGTTGAGCTCACACTTCGAGGCAACTGATGCGAATCTCGATAGAATTTATCCTTGATCTCTGAGGAGCTGCAGCCGATGGGTACAGGACCGTTCAAACGGACTGCACACAAATGACTACTGCTCAGCTCTCGTGCTCAAAGCGATTTTGGCTCCAGCCTGACCTCGAGCACTCAAAGTTAGTTCATCGAGCCCGCCAAGAATGAAGTGAGAGACTGAAATTGTATTTGAGGTACGAAGAATGATCACAGAAGTGGGGTCTTGAATGCGCATTTCTGAGATGGCATAAATCCATTTTCAAAGTTCCAAAAGTTCTAGCGACGGCAGTCGGATGATCTAACTAACATAGTATCCGAACGCTGAAGACAGCCAAGGAACCAGTACTTAAAGGCTTGAGAAGTGCGTTTGATTTATGCCTGACCCCTGAACTATGTCTTCCTTCGGAACCGCTATAATACTTGTCGCTATGCCTTAATTTTAATTTAAGGAGGGGAAAATTAGTGAGATGGTTTAAAGGAAGCATACTGGAGATTCCTGGGCGAATCGAACTTTGCGACTGTTTACTCCTCAGAAGATGTTTTTCCTCGGGAAACCTAACCGGAGCCTTTGACTCACGAGACAGTGGGGCTTTAGCCTAGCATGGAAACGCGACCGAAGCACACGTGAAGGAACCTCTGGTCCGTCACACCAGAACTAATCGGTACACCCATTCAGTATTGTCTTCGCTGGTACTTTTTTGTCGATTCACCTTTCGGATTCAGTCTTTGGTCCCATGCACTCAGTGGAGAAAGCGGAACGTAGACGGGGCCGTGCGCTGCCCAGCTTAGGTGGGCGATAGCTGTCCAATAAAGTGCGATGACTTCCTCCATCGTCCAGAGAAACTTCAGGTACTCCATTCCTACGTTCATCTGTTTCTCTCCGAGTTTATTCTCTGGAGGCATATTGGCTCGAACCATACGTTGCCTATAATCTGGTTCAGAGACTGGACTTCGTCTGGTCTCTACTACTTGACCTGTCACGTATGGTTCTAACTTTGGCCCAAGAGAACCATCCTGTGTAGCTCTTTGGGTCACAGAAGCGCGCAAACCATCACTCTACGTCATAATGCAATCTCGTCATGATGAAGACGAAAAATGTGATGTATCTGCTCTCTTGCCGCCTTACGACTACCTCAGACCACGTTTGTGATTCCATGGCAATGCTGCTCCCGTCGTGCAATGGGATCTCCTCAGGGTAACGAAAAAAGCAGTGGTTCAACGCTGAAATCCATCGGTCTATTTTTCCTCACATACTTTAGCTTTTCTGACCACCTAATGAAACTGTTGTAAGTCATTAGATACGTAGTAGACTCTGAACAAACGACCAATTACTTTGCCAGAGTCTCAGATGGACGAGGTCGAAAGAACTGCGGATGATCGCGGTATTTAAATCATCGGCCATCCACAGAGAGATGGATCTGTGAAACACTGCCACTAAAAACATATCCATTTCAGATTGAGTTCACGTAAAATATGTAGCTCATGCGTAGATTATTTGTTATTCTATGTGGAATCTGCGCCGAAGATCAATTCGCTATGGAGTTAAATTAGATATGCTACTGTTACTACTACTACTATTAATACTAACCACTACAGTGGTGGAGGTGTCCCCATTAAAGTGAGAGGACAAAAGCGAATGCCAAACACTCTCCACCGGGTTGCCTGACTAATAGTCAGTATAAGAGAGATGGCGAAATCCTGATTCCAAACCAACCATGGGTGGCCTATGAGGCGTACAACGGTATGCTCACCGGCGGAGAGGTGCACTAGACACCTAAGATGTTTGGCCTCATCCGAAGGGCGTGTGAACTGAGCAACCGGTCACCGGACCCCATGTTTTGTCCCGAAGCCTGGGGGTTAAGCTTTGGGTAGCTAAAGGCTTCGGTTCTGGATCCCTGGGAAAACCACCTGCTTTGGCTTGGGCAACCTGACAGTAATGGGCCCAAAAACAATTCATGGATTCAGACTAACGACCCCTTCCTCCCCTATTGTACCATGGTTTGTTTGGCACAGTCTGAAACTAGAAAGGTGATATATATATATATATATATATATATATATATATATATATATATATATATATATATATATATATATATATATATATATATATATATATATATATATATATATATATATACCGCGGAGCTCACATACACAGCCTTTAAGAGTAGACGATATGCGCATACTGTCAATGTTTGAGCATAGACATAACTCTAGTATTGTTCGAATATGGTAGGAATATGGCATTAGTATTGCTTTTTGACAAAGTCATTGTTGAACTATATCAAAAACGTTCCTTGTTTTTCCATATTGATGAAGACGGAAACGCAGTCGGATAAAATTGTTTTTGATGTATCCAGTTTCTTATCGTTTTGTCTCGTCTTTAACTGAGGATTGATAATTATAGAAATTGGTTTTCGGGAGATTCAGAGTATAATTCCATACTATTTGAAAGGATGCAAGGCACAGTGTTGCAATTTCATTCAACAATTACTTACTGAATCTAGGCAATCAGTGTTGTGAGACAACTCACGTACGCTGTACTCCCATATACTCACCAGTTGCCGGACCGATAAGATAATCATCCCTGCAATTCGCCACTTTTACTCCTCCGCTGCTCCACTCCTCTACACCTAGCTTTCGCCTACACCGCACTGGCAGAAAATAACTGATGAAACTAATAGCCATCCGTATATTGTGAAATAAAATAATCTATCTTCGTTTGACATCCTTTTTGGCAAGTATCGCATCATTGCTTATCTTGGGTGTGTTTTGCGCGCCGATTTTAAAAATTAAACCGATTTCGGTTAGTTTTTCGTTCGTGTTTTACACAGAATGAGCACCGTGTACTCACTCACAGTACCAGACCTATGTGGCTGTGTGAATACTCGCACACAGCTAAAGCTCATTGCAATCAATTACATGTTTTCAGACCCACTTGCGTGCGTTCTTCGGCGTGTACAAAAATTCACCCGAACACACTAACAGAACGATGATCACGTTCCACTGTATCCTAACCGATCTTATCGTTTGTTGTTTTAATCGATACAGTCTTCGTTACCATTCTCGACACAAAACAGACCACAAATAGGCTACAGCTCTGAGCAAGATTTCACACGCCAGTGATCAAAGCGATTTACCTCTGCACTGATCGAGCTTATCTAGTCTGTTTAGTATTGGCCCAATTCACGCCATTTTTGGCTACCCACACATTGCATCCGCCATTAACATGGTCTCGTCGTCGGTGATTAATAGCCATCTGAAATGGAGCACTTGAAGATACAATCTATTCAGTTAAGTTGTCAGATTTGATACCTAGTTTTCTTAGTTGTATATTTATGTAACTTTTGTATACTCTTGTGACAGACAGTATTTCATTCAGAGTATGCTCGCTCATATCTTCCTATGGGGATTGTATCAAAGATAAAAATCTAGAACCATATCCGTTAAACGAACTTAGTGTATCCAGTAACCTGGAAATGCATGTCTCGATCGGAGCGCAATCTGGCCACTGGTCAGGACACGGAGAGGGTTAAACACGTTTATGCCACATGGGATACGTTGACATTGAGGACATGCGGTAGTTCGGGAGTAACAAAAAGACCAATCAGAGCGCAGCAGTTGCGTGCCATTCACAATGGTCCTCTGGGTAAACCTCCTGCAAGAATCAGTGTGTCTATTGCTGTTTAACCATAAGTTCCCGAGTAGTGATGACGGAAACAACTAATTCTCATCAATCCACGCTGTGGAATTTTAAAATATTGGTAACAATAACATGAGATCTTGACGGACATAGGTAAAGGCGATTGTTTTTCGATCATGGCATGGTCTGGAAATGAGCATGCGAGGTGATAAGCGACGTTGTTTTTCAGCACCGGAGATTCAGTTTCAGTTTATTCAACCATTATCCCCGCACTTGCGTGCTCTGGTTTCGGTTGCTACCTTCCCTTATCGTCCAGTAAATGGCGAAAAGAATAGAAGCATAGTGGTAGAGATCCAAAGAGTCGAAGTATCAATGGGAAATCAAGAGGAAAAGGAAAAAATCCGAATGCAGCTACGCCACTGGACGCAACGCCTAGCCATATCACTTAATGTCTCCAACCACCGGAGGTGGTTATTTGTAGACATTCTTAGGTGAGTAATAGAGCCCACTCTGCATGGAGTTCACATTCGTTAGGACGAAATGTTTAGACTTCTCATCTTACTAAAGGCTAGCTGTTAGAATAATTTGGTTCAACTCGCAGATGGTATGAATCGCCGGTGAAAGCAGAGGCTTTTTGTGAGAGGGAAGAAAGGTGGAAATGTCTAGTACAAAGGCTCGTCTAGTGGGACAGTGCCAGAAGGCAATGGGAACAGAATATAATGGAAATGTAAAATCATCAAAAAAGCAATTTAATGTATCAGATCCCAGATCCGTTTGGAGTGTATCAAAAAACGACGCGCCATGTGATATGTTATAGGTAAGTGTTTATTGTTCGATAACACAGCGTTATCGGAAAAGATGGTAGTCAGTCGACGTTTCGGTTACCGCGGGTAACCTTTCGATTGCAAACTGGTCTTGAGAAAGGTTGCCCGCAGTAACCGAAACGTCGACTGACTACCATTTTTTCCGATAACGCTGTGTTATCGAACAATAAACACTTACCTATAAACCAATTTAACTTTCCTTTTAGTGGGTATTCGCTAAACAGTGCACAGGAGTTGTAATTCTGTGGTAGGAAAATATGAGTGCTCTCAAATACCGAAATAGGCGATATCATTTAGACAATACTTAGAAATATCATCAAAAGCACCACATATGTAGTAACGTCCTTCCTGTCTTCTTTCTGCTGTATATTCTATCTTGTCAGTAGCATTCAGTCATTTGTCCACGTAAGAGTATGCTACATATTGGCTTAACCACTAGCCCTGTATACAGATTGCAAGTTTATATATAAACGTTAGGTCCGGCAGATTTGTGAAGAGTGCTTGGATGTGTTGTGCTGATCGTTGGGGCACAGTCATAGTAAAAGTAACAGTGCAACTAAGCTTTTTTGTCAACTGGCTTGTTTGCGTTTCTTGGTCCGAAACGCGTTGCGACGAAACACTAAATATAGTCCACTTTGTCGGTGTGAGAAAAAATGTGACGCAGTCGATCGAACGGCTTACGCTATCAAATTTCAGATGTTCTTGTGTTCATGACGTTTGGATGAATACCTGTTACTTTTGATTTGTGACTGTTATATGGTGTGATAAAATTTTTTCTCTATTATTTCGCTTAAATTATTGTACTTAACTTGCGTTTCGACCATGATAGTATTATGCGCTACCAACGCGTTTTCACCGCAGTCAGTACTGCAACCATTATCATCACTGACTGTTTCGACGACTTAACTTTCTGTTCGATCCATCTATGCTCACACCACATTAGAACCAATTCGCGGAAGTTCAACTCCAGCAATCGTCGCCATTTGCATCAGAGCGCCTCGTTAAGTTCCACTCCGACACTATTCCGCAAGTCTTGCGAGAACCTTAGCCTCATGATGTCTCCCGATTCCGAATCATTACTGACCACCGTTAGCCGAAATGTTCTTTTCGATGCACTCCTTGCCGAAGAGCACGATGCGGACGAATCGGATCGATTAACGTTTCAAGTAAGACATACAAATGTATTTTCTCATTCCGTCGCAAGCGTTCCAGCGTTTTTATTGTTTCATTAACAGCACTGCTACTTTGCATCCGTTGACTGTTTCTTATCGCACACAAGGGCGATCTTGTGTTTGAAACATTTTTTCCTCGTAGTGACTACAGAACTGCGTGTTCGTCGGAACCACTCCTTGCCTCGTGCTTTCTTTACCTAGGTAATTTTTATAGTCCTGGAAAATATCCGGTTCTCATGGAAACTCCGCCGTTTGAAAGCAATTCAGCCGAGCGAAAATCCTGGACGATAACAAGTATGCATGTGGGTTTTGTGCTGGAATGAAGTGGATTTTTGTAGTGTGTCTTGCTTACATCCCGACTATAAAGACTCTCTTTTGTCGGTTCGTCTTGAATACTAAGGTTTTCTGATCCCCGGTAAAATCTGATGTGAACAGAAGAATGACAGTACTAAAGTAATATATTCTGTATGTCACATCTCGCGCTAGCAGGGCGGTATTTTGCATCTGTTTTCCGAAAGGTTATCCTGACAATGTTATGTTTTCTGAGGTGGCTTGTTACATGAATATTTAAATATACTTGTTGCGCTTGTGTTGTATCCACGGGACCCGTCTTTTCAGTGTACTGCTATAGTTGGCCACTGGTATAGGCCAGTACCGTTTTCTGTATTTACATTTTCCTTCCAACTAGTGATTTATCTTGTAATTTCAGTTTTTCGTACTGCTGCTGTGATCTTGGTCATTTTTCTGATCGGCTCTTGCTGAATCCGTAAGACGAAATGGTTTTCACCCCAGATGCGTTTCATACTAGAATGTCGTCAAACGCCATCAAAATCCGCTGAACATAAAAACGTGATTTTTTCCATTGTCTAAGACACTCGTGATATTCGCCAGTCAACTAGCTCTTCTTCACTTCTGCGCCAGTTTGTATTGCCCATCTGACAATTGAAAAACAATAGTGGCACGTCATTTGCTCAGCGGTATAGAGTCATTTGATCACAAAAAAATCATTATCTGATATAATAAAACACCCAGCCCAATTGATTGCTAGTATGGAAGAGAGAACTTTTCTGATTTCCCGCAATTTGCCGTTTTCCAAGGAAAATAGTTTGATGGAAATTACCTGTTCCATGAACCTCATGATGGTTAGGCCATTATCAGCTTGTTTTTTATAACACGCTTGCCCGTGAGTGCACTGGAAGTGGTTCACACCTCATAGACACAAAGACCCACTGCACCATTAGAGATACCTGGCAATCAGACCGCGAGACTTGGAATAGATAAACATAAAGTCCCAGTAGGTCAGGTTTGGTAACAGGCCGCACGACGGTGGGGATTACCGTCTATCACCAAAACTAGGCTTAGGGTTGATACCAACTTCTGATGCTTAAATGTTGACTCACGTACGATTTCGGCTACCCGATCGCGTTAAAGTGCACCAAGTGTGAAGAGTTCGGTGTGTTGGAAGGCCCTGATCAACTGTCGAGGCTGATTCCTATATCTGCTGAGCTCTCTCCATGACATCCATGATACAGCCCATAAAATGATACCGCCCCCGAAAATGTTCGTTGTTTGTTTGAAACTTAGAGTTGCTTTGAGTGACTAAAAATACTGCCAAAATACGTCAGACAGAACTGCTAGGTCAGTTTTCTGGGAAACGTCTAGAGAGTCATTATTTTTTCCAGTACCTGTATAAACAGCACAGTACACGTGTCATCCCCCGTATACCAATCCCGTAAGCGTTTGAGAAATAGCCGTGACATTGCCATAATTCGCTGGAAATATTTTACTTTGAACTGAGCTCGGTAGTTGAATCCACGTTTCTTTAAAAGAAATATTGTTACATGTTGACTTCATTCACACGTAGCTTCCAAGTGCTTTACTATGGTCCGGCGTTGGGTGGCTCAAGCTCTGCGATGGCTACTCACCCTCAACGTCTTTCAAAAGCTCACAACTGGCCGCGCGTCTCGTTCAGTGTCTGCTGAGGACGTTCTGCACACTGCCTTCTCGCGGCTGAGTTGTTTTCACCAGGGTTTGACGACGAAGGTGAACACCCAGCGCTGTTCACCAGGTTGACTAATAGTCAATCTAGCGGATATGGTTAAACCTTTATACCAAACCAACCACGGATAGTATATGAAACATACAACACTACGCTCACCCGCATTTTTGGCCAAATGGTGTATTGGGTATCCATGATTTCTTGCTCATCCGCAGGGCGTATGAACTGAGCAATTAGTCAGTGGCCCCCAGTGGGTTACGGACCCCACGTTTCATCCCGCAGCCTTGGGGGTTAAGCTTTAGTTAGCTAAAGGTTCCGACTGTGGACCCCCACGAAAACCTGCTTTGGCCAGAGCAGCCTGACAGTATTGCGTCCGCAAACAAATGGAATCTGACTCCATCTACCTCTTCCTCCCCGATTGTACCATGGTTTGTTTGGCATGGTATGAAGTCAGGTGGTTTCAAATATTATATATATATATATATATATATATATATATATATATATATATATATAAAGGGTCTTTACAGATACTTTACAGCAAGCTGCGCTTGTCATATATCGGCTCCAGCTTTCTTTGCTCATAATTTCATCCCCGAAGTTAAAAATATCACCGATATCATTGATGTCCAATATTTGTATTGCTGCGTTCCACTGAGTGTCTCAGTGTTAGCAGCCGATCCCCTTTCGAATAGCTAAAGATTGCTCTTGTACCGTCTGCTTGATCGGCGGCGGTTGAGTGGTACAAGTAAGTTTCTGGCTATCAACTCCGAGATACTGGATTCGAGCTCCACCACCACCGGTAAGATAGCATCCCAGTGACACTCGCGTTCGTACGACGCCTAGTATACTTGGGATTTCTGTGAAACCCCGTTTAAGGTCATGGTTTCTTGTTCTACTTGATAGTGAAGTGGGCCTTTGTGCTTAAGAGAAGTACCCATTCCACTGCATTGGTTCATATTCTGGTGATAAATGTGTTCAAAACTGACTGTTAATTATTATTAAGTCAGTCTTCTCTCCCCCCAATATGTTTCTCAGTTGATCAAATTTCTTTCTCCTCCTCCTCAACAAAAACAACAAGATTTATCGCCTAGATGCCGGTCAGAATTTCAATTCAATAACTACTCTATGCTTATAATAACGCTTAGAAACACGGATTTAGCGAAACAACTATTTTCCAATAATTCACTGGCTATCCAGCAAAACTTTCACTGAATCACAAAATAGCTTATCGTGCAAACAGACATAAGAACGTTGATCACAGAGGTTCGTCCGACAGATTTTCCTTCCCATTTGATTGATTTCACTAACTTTCAATCCGTGATCACTAATTCATTGATTGTCTACGGGTACAAAAATTCAGGGCTGTTTCTGCGTGCTCATTGCGCCGAACCCGAATGTCCGTACACCGATTCGACAATAGACAGTTTTCAATCTTCAAAGATTTGTCCAAATTCTCCGGTATCCGATGATCGCTCTAGTTTTCAACTCAGTCCAATCCTCAGCGTTCGTAGTGTGGATGATGCTCTGTGATGTGAAAGGATACCTTTCGCGCCATTTGATCTGCGTAGAATGTGCCAGAGATGCATCAGGCGCCTTGTTACGACTCATTTGGCCGTATCGCTTTATGAGTGCAGGGTTATATATGGTCTTCTTACAGTTTCCGTCGGACTTGGTAAGCTCCCATACTCTTGTTGTTATCGAAAAATTTATTCGGGTGCCGATTTTCGAGAATAATGTTGCAAACTCAAGTCAACTCATGCGCAAGTGGCTTCTCGGAGCTGTTTCATGCTCCCAAAGCCAGACGTTTCATTAAGTTTTGGTTTTCTTGAGTGTTGATGAAACAACTGAAGTTAGTATACTTTCCATCGCAGTTTAAGATGAACCTTTTGCTTAACGAAGCCACCTTCTGTCTTCATAATATTGCACCAAGAAACCGCAGTTGATTTTATATTTCACGTTTAACCATAAGACGCACCCTTTTAAGTGCCTTTTTAAATACCGTCAGCATTAAATGCAGACCGCTGTTAGAGAATGTTACACAGAATATATTACCTACGTAATTATAGTGATGTTTGAAGCTTGCGATCGTTTGTATCTATTCCTACCTTCGCCGTGCGCGTACCTGCACAGGGTGCTAAGAACAGTAACTCCATATCTAAGCTGTCCCTTTGTTTGAACAGTTTTCAATGGCATAGGAACTGAGCGCCAAAAATACAACAAAACAAATACTCACATCCATGAGAAAACCAACGTGAGGATCATATCTCATTATGTCGCTTGCTATGAAATCTATTCGTTAGTCAAGTAAAAACTCTATTTTTCCAACACACCCGCATATTCTATACGCATTAGCTATTCCACGGTATGTTTCAAACTATATGCAACTATTTTCCTTTCCGACTCATTTTAATTAGGAATGTAATAAACCGCTTTGGAATATGCCTCAGTGATTCGTCCACAACTGAACCATTCATTTGCATCAACAACCAACAATCGTCGACAATCCTGTCCTCATTTGGTTGGAAGACGCAATCCCATTGTTTAAATTTCTTTTTCCATTACATTTTGTTTAGTCCGTATGACGTCGTCACGTTCCTTTTTGCTTCGCGGTTCATATTTGATTTCAATTAAGAAGCTACTTATCTAAGTAGCATATGCACACCCTACCCCACTATTAATCTTTCCGAAGATTGTGTGTCATTTCATTTGACACTAATAAAATCGGATAATTGGAATGTAAACTGTTGATAGATTGATAAGTTTTTGTAATCTGCAATCATCATCATGAGTTTGTTTCACTCCCATGTTGTGGGTTATGAATTACTCTGCCTGAAACTTCTATGTCACGATTTTCTAAGGAACTTGTTACCATGCCGCTTAAATTGTCCATTACAAGCGTAATCACGAGCAATGATGACGTAAACCATGTTAATGTGTTTGCGTCGTGTATTTTCCCATCTACATGCTCACAATTTAGGTTCAGTTCCCTCCATGAAGTTCTCTGATACCACTTATCACTGGGCAGTGCATCATGAAAACCTTGTTTGCGATTAACATTTGTGCCTTTGGGGTCAACGTTTGGGTCCTATATGACTGTTCTTGGTCAAGCATTTGCTGCGCCAGTTAGGCTAGATCAAATAAGCGGCTCTGTATCACGGCTGATGCGGATATAAGACTGAGGATAAATATGTGTGCTTGGGCAACGATGTCTTCGCAGCATTGCTTGAATTTGGCGGGAATACTACATCAGCACTGCTGAGGTTAGATGTAGTGCGTTACACAGAAGAGGCTTATTTATGAATCTTGTGCCAAATATTACCAGATTAGAATGGTTGAAACACGTATCGTGCATGTCAGAGGTACACATCCTTGGCTTTCACTGTTCTGTGAGTCAGTGAGTAGCTGAAGTATAGTTCGAAACCGTCGATTCTTGAGGCAAAGCAAAATGACAAATACTTTAACTAATGTGCTTGATCACTTAGGTCTTTTTAAAATCTCTGCTGAGTTCCGCTAAATACCATTGGCCAACGTACCGATCAGTATTGTTTCTTCATCCGGTTTCATCGCCAGCTAACTGGGGACGAACATGGAAATAATCGCGAACCTTGAATCACTGCAATCTTGTTATCATTTTCTGTCTAGTCAGTCTGTTTGAGAGTAAGCACGTGGACATGGTTGCGTTTTCTGTTGTTCTCTGCTTTGATTATTTTTCTCACTCCCTCAATCTGAAAGCGTCATTCATTTATATCTACATAGCGTTCAGTGGAAGATGCTTCATTATGTTGCGCTATAAAATAATAATATTTGTCTCGTGTACTGTAAAACCATTTTCAGACAGTTTTTGACAACTGCGCCACTTTAGTTCTTTGTGATCAAGGTTCATTCATTCATTAGATTGAACTTTGATAACCGTCAGTAGCTACTTTAGCTTGCATATGCAGGTGTGTGTGCATCATTTGTTTCGGAAATTTGCTCTTCCACTTGTTCTTTGTCGCCCTGGCTACTATCGCTCTAAGTTGTCAGTTTATTTTCATCATTGGTATTCAGCAGTTTCTTATTCACTTTCATTGTCATTCTAAGCTCTGACTAGATATCTTCCTTCCACTTCTTGGTAATCATTTAGTTCCTGAATTCATTTTGGTAGTTTTTGGTAAGGTTTAATTTCGTCGCTTGCTTAATCATTTGTCTCGGGAACTCTGTTGAATGAAATTGAATCGTCATGGAATTTTGTGAGCAAATCAAATAAGTCACTCTATAGAGTCAGCGCTGCATTTCGTTACTCCGTTAATTTTCTCTTGCTGATCGAGACATTCGCCGGATAGTACACTTTAGATGAAGATAAGAATTGAGGGTATTCCTCTATGCGCAGTGGTAGACAGCAATCCACTGTCGTTCGGCTCATTACCACGCATGGCTTATGGGGATCATACGTGGTTCTTCACTCCAAGTCTCAAGGTCCGATTGTCGGCTGTTCCTCATAGTGTAGTAGACCTTCGATTCTATGGAATATAACCCTCCCACCATGCTCATGCGCAAACATATGCATAAGCTCAAAGAATCCAGTTATTGAATACTCCTCGGACATCTGCACGTAAATCGCATAACTGTGGGGAAAATGCTCTTTGCGCATTGAACAAAACTTAACGATTATTGTTATTTCCTTGTGCAATGTTTGAAGGTGAGACTTGGCTGAATCGCAGAAAATCTTGAGTAAGCGATAAAAGTCAAATTAATGCTGTCGGGTAAAAGAGATAACAATCGATTGCGAAATTGATATACTGATCGCCGCACTCATCCATGACACTAGAGGATGAATACTACGAAGTACTCCTAACGAAGAAACTTGTGTACTTGATACAAGTAAATCTGATACTACGGGCAGTACTGACTCACATACAAAGTTCAGATATTGAAACAGTTGGAAAATCTCGGTTGTTTTGTGTTGTACCTTATTTAACGTTTGAGCATACAAAGTAAACTGAGCCGTAGTAATACCAAGTAAGTTAGGTTTAAATCTATTCTACTAACTGGGCTTTTCTTTGCTTCTTAACCATTTTATAACAATCTAAAGTACTTGTATTCCTCGATTGGTATATGAAACCTATCTTTACCATACCAAATGGTTGTTTCTTTCTTGAATAATCTGTTGGTGAAATATGTCGTCTAAGTCTCACCAAATCGGTCAAAACCCAAAAGGGTGTAACTTAGAAATCATTGGAATGTCCATCGTACGATATCAGTAATTCTCTTGTTTGATGCTAATGTTTTATTTATGGCGTACCTGTCAACGTGTCATTGCGTAGTGTTCTTCATGTGTGTTAGGTATAGATTATTGTTTATAAAGGTGCGGAATGTTCTGCATTTCGTGAGTGTCTATTGATATGGCTCATGACCGTTGTTGGTCATAGAGTTCAGAGAACAACAAAATGAAATTGAATGGAGTGACCCGATGTGATAATCACGTCTTCAGACTTTTCTAATAAAGGATCTCTCTGGATATAAATAAACGGAGTCATGGAGTATTTTTAGCAAAATTACCCCCTCCCCGTTCACATTTTCATTACATAATGAATCAGCGGGGCTCATACAAATTTTTTTTAATCCTATGTTGCCTATTGAGCTTATTATCTTGTCAATTGACTGCAAATGGAATTACCAGTGGTGCTCAAACAATTTCACAACGATAACAACAACAATTAAAGATGGTTATGATCACCGTCGGTTGACATAATGGCTTTCAATTTTCTGTGTGTATAACAGAAAACTCTCGATAAGTTACAATAAGGGCTGGTCAAAATCGTGGGAATTATGTCGCAAACAATCCCGCTAATAATCGTGACACGTGGGATCAATCATGTGACGGTTCTTTGCTCCTGCTCTTATTTGTAAATACCAGTTTTTTGTACTTGTTTTCGCTGTCTGCATAGAATCTCATCTCCCAGCAGGTTCTTATGCACTAATAATCACGTTGATTATACATCATCAGAAGCCCGCCTCATTTTGGCTTGTCATTTCAGTCCATCTGTGGGCGAAAATGCTCACCATGTGAGACCTATGATCTGTATATTTGTATGGTCGATGAACCTATCATCCTCCATTTGATTTTTTATTAATTTTCAGTCATTTCCTTCTATAAGCAGTGCCAACTAAACTAAGAGACCGCAATATAGGTTCGCATATAGGCTCATACCACTGACGATAGTTTGGAAAATTGAAAGAAACATCGCATTCACACAATCAATCTCCACAGCTTGATCCAATGTTGTGTTTTGTAGAATTCCAAAAAATATGCTGACTGTTTCCCTGCTAAACTTGTCTCTCTTCAAATTATTTTTCGCCTGCACTTCTTAAGTAGTAATTTGATTTCTTCATTTTAGCAGATCTTTCTTGGAGCAGCGGGAAACTGAGATGAACGTCTGTCTAATAAAACTAACCGAAAGATAAATCTAACATTAGCACCTTGGTAGCTCAAAAATCTCTGGTATATACGTAAATGTTCAGAAATTCACCAATGAAAGATGACTTCTAGATGCATCCTTTCTGTCAGTAGAATTTAAAATTATGACGAAAAACATTTCAGCAGCCCATATCTCAAGGTAAATGCCTTTGATTGAATAATGTGACAAGTATGCCTTATCCAGTTTCACTCACCAAGCGTAATCCGCCTGTCACTTTTCACCGCGAAACCATAGCAACATTGTAAAACAACCATCCCATTATTTCCATCGATAGTGCCTCAACATAGCATTGTACATGGGATAGTTATCAACCACTTTCGCTATTCCTGCCTTCTTTCTAAACTGCAATCGGTTCTTATTTGTCCTCATTCTTTGGAGCAGGATGTTGAGATGATGGCACAGGCTAATTCCGTATTTCAGGCCGTGTGATTTACTGCGGCATTATTGTCGAAAAAGAATATTAGGGTGGTAGATTCCCTAATCCAGTAGCTTTCTTTTGAATCTTAATTCAAGAAGGTTAAATAACAATGTGCAATGAGTTCTTTCTCATACTGTTTGCAACTGGTCGTGTCGTTCTTAACGGAATTCTATCGGGGTGAGAAAAATAGGTTATGTAATTGATCCCACCACACTATCAGAGCAAGTTCCATGGATGTAACGATAAGAGAGTAGAAAAGGACCAACCGTGAAACGATACACAAAGACTAGATATGGCAAAGAATCGGCAGTGTGTGATATAGCCTTTTGAAAGGGTTCTGGTAAGTGGTTACTAGATTCAGATGAATGGAATAAGTTACTGACAAAAGAAAACCTTAGTTTCAATTAATCATAGTGAGACAGACGATTAGGATAAAGGACCCCGAGGCCGAGTTGTTTGGACTGAATGTCAGGCAAGTCACAAAAGTCCATTTCGAAAATGAAGGGAAAGGTCAATGTGAGTTTTGACAACACGAGTGAAATAATCCTTGAGCAAAAGCAGTGGTGGTGCTTAGAACTGATAGCATAATTCCATCGGGAAACATTTATGAACACAATCTAAAAGTGATTTCGGAGAAGGGTAAATACCAACTTTAAACAGCTATTCCGGCACTCCTTCTGTGCCGTGTTTCGACAGATGCACCTGCTGGCGTGGAGATACACAAGGAAATCCAAGCCTTAGGACTTCACAAACCTTCGAACATCGATCGCCTTCCTCAGCCTTGTTGAAAAATAGTGGAGTACAGCGTGTATGGAATTAAGAGCAGGCCCCTTCCTTGTGGGGAGATCGATTGTTGTTCCCATCTACAAAAGAGGTCACGCAGCGACTGCACCAACTACAGAAGTATAAACCTTATCCCAACGGCGCCAAAGGTGCTCGCGTCTTTCTTACTTGGCAGGTTGTACTAAACGAGTGAGGAGCAGGCCGAGTTTCGCACTGGCGTGGATGCATGTTTCAAATCACCACCCTCTAGTAGCTGCTAGAGCGCCGTCATAACTCCGAAAGACGTACGACCATCATGTACCTTGACATTCCCGTGACCTACTCTGTCGTTGGGACTGCACTATGTGATTGCTTGCTGAGAAGTGTGCATCAATCCACAAGGAGTTGTATCGTCGCACCTCAAGTCGGGTCATGGTCCACGACCAGTTTTCATTGCTTTTTGTCGTCTGCAGTGGAGTAAGTCAAAACAGTTGTGACGCCGCTGTGACGTCCGGTTCTTTCTCAGTAGATGATTATACAACGCCTCGGTTCGCAGTGCTTTGCCTTAGGGATATGAGACCTTGTAACTGTGTTGGGATGATCGGTGGCTTTCCGTGTTTAGTCAATAATGTCTCGGAAGTATTGGCCTCGTCTAGTGGGAACATCGAGTGGTTGATGACGAAATTCATCTTAGTGTGTTACGTATGGGTAATCAGTTCAGTTCATTCCACCATTAACTTCTCACTCCTGTGCTCTGGTTCCGGTTGCCACCTTCGATAATCGTCGAACGAAAGACAAAAAGGATAGAAGCATGAAGAAAAAAAGGGCCGAATTGAAGGTAAGAAGTACAAAACCACGAACTTAAAGATAGTTCGTATACAGCTGCGTCACTGGCCGTGACACCTAGTCATATCACTATAATTCTCCAGCCACTTGATTGACGAGTCTCTTGGACCCCAACCTGGGAGTCTAACACACCCTACTTGTCCAAGTCCACTGGTCAGGATTTTTATACCTTTCCCCAATGTCATGGACTGCCCAACTCGACCTACCTTCCAACCACTACCTGCCTTGGAGAACAGCGTACGCCAAAGAAGTCTATCGGTGAACATCCGTACCACACGTCCCAACCACCTTAACCTGTTTAGATTCAGTACGGATAATCGCCTTTAAAGGTTGATATATGTTTACGTGTGTCTGTCTGCTGTCTACCTTTTCTTGCTATACTCGCACGTACTGGGCAAGACCACGTCTTTTCCCAGCAATCTCTAGCCAAAACCCGTGAAATTTTAGCCGCTACCCATAGTTCTCTGGCGGTAAAAATGGAGAGTCTATTCATGACAAATACCAAAGGCTGTACAGTTGGGCCGAATACTTCAAGGAGCAGTTAAACTGACTCCACGCTAACGTAGTTTCTCTGATATCGACAACTACGCTTCTTTTGAGAGTATCGCTTGACCCCCCATCGGCAATGGAGTTGAGGTCGGGCATTCGGTTACTGAAACGTGTAAAAGCGGCCGGACCCAACGAACTTCTTTCAATTCTCAAACTGGGTGGAGATGCTCTGGTAAAAACACTTACCATCTTGATCCGTGACATTCGGAACCAGGAGCGCGTTCCGTTTTCATGGGGTGAGCCACTGGTTGTACACATGCTCAAGAAGGGAAAACGCAATGTCTGTAGTAATCATCGTGCGATCAGTTAAATCCCGGTATTCATCAAAGTATTAGCCTCGATTTCGCTGCGCCATCTGACACCGGCTCGTGAGCGGAATGCTGGAGAACAAAAGGCCGGATTCCGCCCAGGTCGAGGATGTATCGACCAGATTTTTACTGTTCGCCTCCTACTGAAAACGCGTCACACACACTGTCCACCGACAATAATAGTTTTCCTTGAATTGAAAAGAGCCTTCGATTCAGTTGACCGAACAGCGCTATTCAGTGTTTTTCATCGAAAAGATATGCCACAGAAGTTCGTAAATCTACTGAGATTTTGTTCTGTTATGCTTCTGGCCGCGTGAGGTTTTGCGTTGAACTATCCGGTGTTCGAAGAGTGTGTCCCACTTTGCCATTCATATTTATTTTTCGTTGACGAGATAATGGAGAGCACCTTGAGAGACCTTCGGGATATAGGCGTCGAACTGACAAATGGGAAAAGCTATGTGGCAGATTACTTGATGACCTTGTTTGCTTGTTGGAATGTACGGAACGTGCACAACGTGCACTAGACAGATATACTAGGGCCGTAGCCTCATCTAGTATGCTCTTTGCACTTTCAAAGTGTAAAGTGATGTTGCAGGACTGGACGTCAGCGGTTTCGAGCTTGATGCTTGATGGTGAGGTAATAGCAATTGTTGCCAATTGCACTTATCTCGGCAGCAGCGTGACGACGGATGGAAGCACGGTAGTAGAGGTGAGCACGTGTACATCCAAGGCTCGAGCGGCATACGCTGAACTGAAGCACCTGGGGCGCTGATCTGATATTTCAGTGAAGCTGAAAGGTCGTGTGTACTGTGCTACGGTGCGTTCAGTTTTTTATATGGTTGCAAGACTTGGAGTCTGCGTGTGAAAGGTGTGCATCGCCTTGAGGCTTTCGACTATCGATGTTTGTGTAGTATCTCTAAGATTGGATGGAATGATCGGATGAGTAATGCTGAGTTCATAAGTCGAGTAATGGGTGCCTATTCGAAGAATATTCTATTAATGCGTATCCAGCTTAGTAGACTTCGTTGGTTGGGACACGTGTTGCGTATGGCAACCGTGCCCTATTCTCCGTTCCTCCTAGGGAGTGGGAGAAACCACGTGGAGGTCAACAAATAATCTGACAGCCGGGAATGAGAGAATATACAGCGAATTTAGAAAAAGTAGGTGCCTTGCGTCTTTGTGGTTGACGTCCAAAAGGTCCCTCAACCAGTTGGCTAGAGACACTGAAGGATATGAGAGCGAACCGTGAATAGTGGCGATTCGTGTTGTCACTTTCTTTTGAATCAGAATGATTGGTCAATGTGCGTTTGCGCAGTTAGACTGTGTATTCCGTGTGTCGGCTAATACAGCATTCTTTCTTATTGAGCAATAAATTTCTACCGTAACATTTCACATGGCGCATCGATTTTTCGATACAATCCGAACCGATCTCGGTTCTGACACATTAACGGCATTCTTTCCCTTTCCCACCACTGTAGGTCTACCCTGTATATTGGTACCTGTGACATGCTAAGTAAAGCAGTGGTGAGTGGGGCTCGCCCTACTGTTTAACGCTATACGATACCGATGATGGTCAGTCCGTTAGCCTTGACGCACAACGTTTACCTAAGCCGCTGCAAGTAAGTCAGATAAAAAGTATCGAAATATTACATTGTCAAGAAATGCTGGAACACTTTATTTTTGGAAAAATTGTTCTTGTAAAGCTGACTGGAAAATGAGAAAATAAGAATACCGTGTGCTGCGCAGTAGACCATGATAATGATTTCAAATGTTGCAACGTAGGTAAACTGGTGACAAGGATGGGGGTGTAATTATGTTAGCTGTGTGTATCATCCTCGGACTGTCAATGTATCCAAACGGAATTCCATCTAAATGAGGATTAGGAACTGATCATTCGCCTTTTCACTATACTGAGGTTTCTCTATGTGCAAACTAAAAGTTGCAGTTCCTGATCGTTACAGCCAGTCGACATACTCTGCGCGTTTGGATTTGACTGTATCCGAGTTTCGTTCCGGTGGCTGAGTTGTCAGCTTCTGCTTGTCTTGCCTGGGAAGTCTTCATCCTTTCCTCACACTAATTCAATGTGCTGTTTGGTTTTTCGTTTACCTCATCACCCAAAGACCTGATGAATTTTTCTTGGAACTTCGCCTCGTAGGATCCAGGTGTGAAAGCTATTTCGCGATCCGTACCTTCAGTAAAACGCTATGTTTCGGTCTCCATGCCGATGTTTTTTGATGACGTTCTTCGAATTGTATCCTCTCTGTGCACATTCGATTATCCTCTGACAATCTTCTGCGCTAGTGAAATGGTAAAATCTTTTCTTTGAGCCCATGATGACAGTTTCCATATTGCAAGATGTTGATGCGCACATTAGCAGGTAAAGTACGACGAATGTTATCACAAACACCGACTGCCTCCGAACAAAGTATCAGCAAATCGGCAACGATTCTTCCCATGCAAAAGTTAAATGTCACAAACAGGCAGCTTCTTTGATAAAGCATTGATAATGTAACAAACGGTACATTGTTTTTCATTCATACTCGCTGACAAAAGTCAATACTCGATATTATGAAAAATTAATGGATGATTCCTAATCCTCATTTAGATGGAATTCCGTTTGGATACATTGACAGTCCGAGGATGATACACACAGCTAACATAATTACACCCCCATCCTTGTCATCAGTTTACCTACGTTGCAACATTTGAAATCATTATCATGGTCTACTGCGCAGCACACGGTATTCTTATTTTCTCATTTTCCAGTCAGCTTTACAAGAACAATTTTTCCAAAAATAAAGTGTTCCAGCATTTCTTGACAATGTAATATTTCGATACTTTTTATTTGTTTCACTTGCAACGGCTTGGCTCTCATTGTGCCTAAGTTCTTCTTCTGCTGCTACCGTTTTGCTGGTAATGTTCATGCGTTGGTACGTAGTTTGGTTTCAATCCGGTATAAAATGTATGAAGATCCCGTAGTTTTTTCACGTCTAGCAACCGCAATGCGAGTTCAAACCTGCTAATCTCAAAAGGCCGAAACAAATAATGCGTGGCATGTCAGCAGGTGACAGCTTAGCTACCACAAAAGGAGACAGATGATGTTAGTGAAAAGGAAGACTCTTACAGCCGAGCACCGGGAAGAAAATGGATTATAGCAATGCAGTCGACGTTACGGAACAAGTTGGAGTGCTAGATTATATTCTCGCCCCTCTGGTTTTACTTACCTCATTGACAACTTCTAATTAATTACATTCTGCCTTTTTGAATCGTTAGTTTTGTGATACCTAAAACCAAAGTCGATTGCAACGCAGGTGGCAAGTGATGCAGTGTAAGAACGTTCGCGCGAGTAAGTGCGTAGATTACTAGGCAGTAACCTATATGCCCATCAGCAGATTAGCCCTAGAACTGAAAGAGCTCCGGGGTTTGTAATGGCGCAGTTAATTGCCACCATAACTGCAATGGCTGAACCACTAACAATGCAGTCAAATATTCGAATGAAGTTTATTTCCATTCTATTTAAGGCCTTCTGTGACTGGATACGTGATGACTGTCCACTGAATATTACCCCGGTGAATAGCACAGATGACCCGGAGCAGGCGCTTGTCTCGTCTAAATCCGAATCAGCCGAGGATTTTAACGTTGCAGTCCGCTCCAATGCATCACAGCGTTTGGACGACGATACAGAAAGTGATCAGGGTCATGTGACTTCTACTCAAAACGTAGATTCCTCGACTGGTGGAAGCTCTCCAAACTCATTTGATCAGTTCATGCAGTACTTGTTGGATTTTGATGTGAAACCGTGTTTAATGTTCCGTGATGCAAAGCTGAGGCGAGCAATTTACCGTGCAATTCCACATCAAACGCTGGAGATGATCCCAATCACTCGATTCACCGATATCTCTCAGCCGAAAGGGTTCCGAGAACAGAACAAATATTGTCCATTGCTGCCACCGCTTGAACCAGTGTATCAGTTGACGATTGAAGTGAGTTCAGTCATTTTACAAAAGAAGGTTCACCAGGGGTTCATAAAAGACACACTCACGTTCACAGAGGTTTTTGCTGTATCATAATGGCAATGATCTTATTTTTTGTGAGATCAACGTCTCAACAAATAACGAATTCGGTTTCGTATTTCCTCATTCTGTGACGACTCTGGTCCCCAAATAGTTTTTATTCTTTCGCTAGCTCACATGAATAGCGGCAGAGTACCTACTCATAGTCGGCAAGTGCTTCATCCCGAATTCTTTGGGTGCTGTTTTTGGTTTCTGTACCCTTCCGGACCATGACGCCTGTTGCAATTATTTGAAGTCATCAACGGGGCTTTCTTTGTTGCTCATCTGCTCTTCATGCTTCGGTGCAATCCACTGCTTACCCAGTGATGCTCCGAGATAGCAAACAAAACCAGAGCACAGCTATGCAAAGTTAATGATGAAAAGGGCTATGCTAACAGTCGTCCGTGCAGTTAAGAAAGAAATAGTTTCTGCCGCATGTTCAACATCGGCACGGGTTATTATCATATATATATATATATATATATATATATATATATATATATATATATATATATATATATATATATATATATAGTAGGAGGTTAGGTTTTGCTTAATATGAGATTAATCTTGTAGTGTGAACGTTCAGACCGTTGAAACCATGGAAGCATTGTACGGCTACTTCGTCCTCGATAGAAATCATCATCAGTGCACAACTGGGACCTGAACCCGGGATTACCGATTGTGAGTCAAACACCTCGACCATGAGACTATCCTTGTTGGCTCTGAACGGCTTATTGAACTTATGCATTACATGATATGGCGCCCTTCCGAAACTGGATTTGAATGTTAGAGAGAGAGAGAGAGAGAGAGAGAGAGAAAGAGAGAGACAGAGAGCAAAAGCATCTGCTGGATAATAGTCGTCTTCCCAAGATCTATCATAATCCGCTCACCACTAGGTTTCTAAACGGTGCTATGACCCTCTCAGTAGTATGCTTCACACCGGCTGAGGTCTGAATGCGGTTTCATTTCTGTTTCGTTTCAAGTTATGAAGGTGAAAGGTACTCGAACTTCAGCGGTGTTTTAACTTCTACTTCGTGTCAGCGTTGACCGGATCGCACTGAGCATGCACATAAATATTTGATAGATAAATATTTTGACCCCGTATCTCTCATTTTGGGTGGTATCTCGCTGCGCTCGCTACAGTCACTTATTTTTCCATCGGTATAATTCATGGAATTTTGAGGACATCTGCTAGAGAAAAGATCAACTACAATGGAAATGGAATGTAGGTTACACTGGAGTACAATAGCACCTGAGAAGTCCAGCGATGTAGTTATGGTCGATATTTCGATCATCAATTTAAAAAATTGACTGAAACACTGCCCTTAAAAAGGGGTTATTTGTTCCTATCCAAATACCGCCTTAGTACCTCGTGCATTCACGAGGTTGGGTTCCAGAACCCGTGACGGATCCGGAGGAATCGCCAGTGTTTGGCACGGGTCAATAAAATGCTAATAATAGCTTATGTCTAGAGTTTAACCTCCAAGTGTAACCCAAGTCATGCCCCCAAAGCACGTTAATTTCATGTAACAGTTAGCTTTAATAGACTGGCCTTAAAAAATAAATGGTTTACTTGAAAGTAAATTACAGTATCGCTAATGGCTATTTGCTACACTGGTACATTTACAGTACGGTATGCCGTCTTATCTGACACTCTCGGTAAGATAAAACCTAGTAGCGAATCGGACTGCATACTTGATGATTGATGTTTCTTCGACGTTTTCAGTTAGGTAAACTTCTTATGTCACATGTCATACAACGAGGGTGCTATTTCGTACAACAAGGGAGACGTTCTGTGCGAAGAGGGCACAGGTATTCAACCAAATTGTACTTGCAGAATGGCAAGTTTCAAAAATGTGTGTGCACTAACTACACGTAAGGAAATTCTTACGCATATTTAAGTACTTGGTGAAAATTAGTAATGTGGGTGCTCACCAATAATCAATGTAAACAGAAGATAATAACGAACTAGCTGTGTAGTAAATCGAAAATGATTGTGTAGCGTATTTCAGGAGCTATAGCTCCACAGAGTTCTTCTCTCTTACTAGAAGAGACACTTCTGCCGGGCTTTGCGAATGGGTATCGCATCAGTGCAATGCTTTACATGAAAAGAAACGTTTCCATAAGAAAGTAAAGTCTACGCATATCTTTAACTTACCATAAAGCAATAAAGTTTTCATTGACAAACTGTTTTACACTATTTTACACTTGAGATCATGAAAACTTATGCATCGTTTCAAAATCAAACATAAACACTTTGTGAGGGCATCGTCTGATGCATCGATAGACGGCCTAGTTCCGTTAGCATACAGCGTGTATTTGTTTGTCCAAAATCAGTGGCAAATTTGGGGCCAGTGAGGCGGGTCGGTGGCCCAGTCAGTGCGTGACGAAACGGAACAAAGTCATTCGATCAGGCGCCGGCAGTCGCATTCACCGAGTGGAGCGAAAATCAACCAATCAGCGACTGAGTTTTTCTAACCAAACGAAGCAAATTCAACCAGCGAACTGGCAACTGTGTTTCTAACGGACCGGGACGAAATGAGCCAATCGAGGACGCAACCGAAAGAGTCAGTCAGAAGGCCCGGGTATGGGAAGCATTCTGAGCTAATGCGCTTCGTACCATGGTTTTGACTGAGGTCACCTACCGGTCGTGTGCTTCCGGGGAAATTTTGTCCACACGTTTACATACTACTTACTATATACATAAGGTTGCTTGAAATCAAGCATGGTGCCAACGCAACAATTACAATTTCGCGAATCCCAAAACGTGAATGCTTGAGTTATTACCATGCACCAGGCAGGCCACAAACTTACCTTTGCTCCTTCCGATGGAACTTGTGGAATCTCAGTTGTATCCACAAACCATCCGTGAATTGTTATCTCAGTCTTAATCTCTACATGTTACCGATTTTTGAAAAATGCTGAGCATTTTGACCACATTGTGCTGTTTTGTTATTTCACTTTCTGCAGCAACAACGATCCGGACATGGTTGGGTATTAGGACTGAAGAGTGAAATCTTAGTTGAATACACGATGCGGTGTCACATGATCCTATCTCTTGCCTGTAGAACTGCTTAGCTAACCTTCGTTTTTCGTCACTGATCTTAGGCACATTCTTAGTTCTAATCGCGACAGTGCGAGCCATGAAAGGTCGTGTTATCCATCTGTCTCGTGACATAAATGATTCCACTTATCACTTCAGACTATCAGGTTTATCAGATGCTTTCCACGTGATTCCTCTGAAACTTTGGTATACTTTTTTAAATTATGCAAGTCGGTGATCAACTCATTGAACACCTGGAAGTACTAAATGTCTGGTCATCCGAAAACTGAGTCGGGATGCCACAGGTTTTCCTGTTATTTAGTAGCCACCGCGTAACATTCAATGAGCTTATCGCGCGCACACCCATGCTATGAAATGCCACGCCGTTTCAGTTCTTGTTCACATAGATATGCGATACGGTGTCCGTGTGTGAGCCACGTGAGCAGTTGTTCACTTGCACACGCGAGTAGTAATCGCCTATTTCCCAGTTCCTGCAATTAATTTGAGTAAAATGCTGAGAAAAATGAAATAAACGTACTCAAGTTTCACCACAGATGGTTACGGATACAATATGGATATATATATATATATATATATATATATATATATATATATATATATATATATATATATATATATATATATATATATATATATATATATATATATATATATATATATATATATAACTTTTCACACGTGCTTGACTTCGGGCTGTGTGCCAACTAAAACATGATGCAGTCGGGGAGGTATGAGTATATGGCGTGACAGAAAAACTCAGTATGTAATGTTGAGGAGGCATAATAATTCCGTTTCACATCTTTACTTCCATGAAACCAACTTGAACATGTTGCTTGTGTACAGCGGGGTGATCAGCAAAAGTACTCCCTTCATCACGACTTTCTGGGAAAACAAAGATGCTAATCTGAATGTCATTGCATGCTGTTTAGTGGTGCGTGCGCCACACTACGAATACCACTCAAAGATGAAAACTGATTTCTGCCGTCTATCAGAATTTTCATCGAAAGTAGCTGCTGATTAGCAAAATACTGAAGCCACATTTTTTGAGTTGAAAATGTACCAGCTCATCAACCGGAAGGTGAAACAGTGCGGCTTCACATGTTATCCTGTATCTCACACTTTCCGGCCCGTTCTCCTACCCGATCGAGGAAGCGTTCAGTGTGTTTAACAGTACGTTGTTCAACCATGCGAAGTGCATTCAGATCTGTGAATTTATTTTTAGTAACGGGTCCACTGAGATTTTGTGAGATATATTTGTGATGGGGAAAGGTCATCCATTTTCAGAGCAGCCGGTATTTTTTTTTGATTCACACACGCGGACCTTGCACGGAGTACTTGTGCATAAAAGCACTGATGCGATGCGGATTTCTGCAATAAGTCTTTTTACGGAGTTTTTGGATGGTTGCTGCTAAACGGTCTCCACGGTCTACTAAAAAAAACCGGAAAATGTAGATGTTTGTATATGAGCTGTTTAACGGTAATCTGATGTAGCTCCTGACAAGATGGGCTGTTTTTGAGATGATACTAGCAGG